>OX346246.1:69492982-70692982 GCA_947049315.1 Epistrophella euchroma | reverse complement strand
TATAGCAAAAGCCTAGGGCGTGTGGGTTGGGTCAAGACAAGAAAAAACTCATTTAGGATGGTGGAAAGGGGCTTGATATTGAAAAAAAGAGGCTGGTTGTTACCCACACTGATAATTTCCCATTGGTGCCCTTTGAAACTCGATACTAGATGTTATTTTTTATAAGAAATTTACCGGTTCAAAATCTTCGAAAACGTTATCAGTTGTGCAATCAAGGGAAGACCAAAGTTGGACAGTTTGCCCTAAGTGACAAACTGGAAAATCATTTTTCAACAATTTTTGTAGTTTCTTGTTGGTAGTTTTTTTTTTGTTTAACTGTCAATTGAATTTTTTTTTTACAAATTCTTTCAATCATCAACTATATGGGCTTGTGTACAGAATAAAATGAGCCCGAAGTTAAGATATTCGATCCGAAAATCAATTCTTAACTATACAGGGTGATCGGTATTAGGGAGGGGGGGGGGGGGGTCTATTTCCCCCGTTTAGGTAGGAGGGGCAATTTTCTAAAAAATTGACTTAAAAGAGAAAAAAAATATTTAAAAACAACGGTACAATTTAAAATGCCGTGCTATACCTTTGTGGAAAGCCAGAAATCTTTTCTTTGATTTTCATTTTAAATTAAGTTGCGTCATTAGGGGGGTTCACATTCAACGACATGTCGACCGACCCGAGTCGTTTTGCTAGCGTTCACATTCTACGACCGTTTCGCCGACTTCATTTGAAAACAAAATTTCAATGAGCAAACATTACGCGTATTTAATTTTTTACACCAATATTACCGCACTATTTTTGATTTTTTGCGTTTCTATTTGTTGTTATACTTCGAATTCAACGTGTGCTATTTAATTCTTACATAAAAACTAGAAAAAAAACTGAAAAATTAAAATCATCGGTCTGTCGACTAGTGTTCACATTCACTAACCCGGTCGACCGACGGAGCAAAATATTAAAAAATTTGAACTACACAACAAGTCGATCGACGGTCGTTCGACTGCTGTTCACATTACAAAATACTGCCGACTAGATACATGTTGATCAACTTGTCGTTGAATGTGAACCCCCCTATTGAATATTTTTTGAAAAATTAATTTCCAAACTCGAAATTAAAAAAAAAAAAATTAAAAAAAAAAAGTTTCAAACTAACTTTTTTCAAAATTTTATGTAATTAAGTATAATTATTGTTTTAAAAATTCAATGCTCTTATTAGTTTTCAGTCAAAAAAAGACAACCGGATGCTAAAATGTTTTTTAGTTTTTGAGAAAATTGAAAATATTCGGAGGAGCAATTTTCTAAAATAATTGACTTAATACAGAAAAAAAATTATTAAAAAACATCGGTAATGGCTAAAACAACCTGTTATACTTTTTTGTTAAGCCAGAAATATGTGCTTTTATTTTGTTTATAAATTGAGTTCTTTTAGTGAACAGTTTTTTAAAAATTAATTTTCAAACTTAAATTTTTGAATTAAAAAAAAATAAAAAATTGTGTTCAAACTGATTTTGTTCAAAATTTTATGTCATTTAGTAATATTTTTATTTTTAATATTCAATACTCCCATCAATTTTTAGTCAAACATTGAAAACCAGATGTCAAAATGTAGTCTAGCTTTTGAGAAAATTGAAAATAACAAAAGTAAGTTTTCCTTAAGTTCGACTTACATCCGTTATTTTGTTGTTCAAAAGATCCTTTTTCTACAAATTAAGTAGTAAAGTAGATTTCGTTATTTTTAATTTTCTTAAAAACTAAAAGACATTTCAGCATCCGGTTTTCTGTTTTTTATTAAAAATTAATAAGAGCATTGAATTTTGAAAACAAAAATTATACTTAATTACATAAAATTTTGAAAAGAATTAGTTTGAAACTTTTTTGTTCATTTTTTTTTTTCAAAATTTCGAGTTTGGAAATTAATTTTTCAAAAACTATTCACTAACACAACTTAATTTAAAATGAAAATCAAAGAAAATGTTTCTGGCTATCCAAAAATGTAGACTATGGCATTTTAAATTGTAACGTTGTTTTTAAATATTTTTTTTTCTGTTTTAAGTCATTTTTTTAGAAAATTTCCCCTCCTACCTAAAGGGGGAAATAGACCCCCCTCTCATACGATTTTTTCTTGTCTTAACCCAACCTACCCGCTCCAGCAGTTTGGTGCATCTTATGCCGATCACCCTGTATATTATTGCAGCTTTTTTTTTGTGTTAAAAAAAAAACTGTCAGTTGATTTATGTGTTACCAATTTTTCACTACTTTAGTATGAATAGAATGAAATTATGTCGAAATCCATACAATTACTATAATTTTCGAGAAATAAGTCATTTTACAACTTTTTTTAAAGAAGAAAACCGCTGAAAAATTTTTTTCTGAAAACCCTTTCTGCACGATTCTATCTCGAGAAAGAATCGTGCAGAAAGAAATCGTGGACGAAAAGTTACGAACGTACGAACCTACGTACGCACACAACACAGACATCTCTCTGAAAATGATGGATTTATATTCCACAGAGCTCGAAACGTGTAGAAAAATGTCAAAATTTCCCATTCGACAAATCGGACCAATTACAATAACTTCTAATGGAAAGTTAAAAATCATTAAAAAAAACAACGGCGACACTTAAAATGTCATGCTATACCTTTTTCTTAAAGCCAAAACAACATTTCATTTAATTTTCAAATATGTACATATTTTTAGTTTTTGGAAAACTAATTTTCAAACTCAAAATATGAAGAAAAAAAAAATTGTATTCAAACTAATTTTGTTCAAAATTTTCCGTTATTACATATGTAAGTAGGTACATATTTATGTTTTAAGAAATCAATGCTCTTATTAATTTTTATTCAGGCACTGAAAATTAGATGTCTAAATGTGAGAAAATAAAAATGAAAAAAGAGTAAGTATTCCTTAAATTCGAATTCAGTCCCTTATTTTGGTGCTCCAAAAGCAAGTATAGTCAAGGAGATTTTTGTATTTTTAATTCTCTCAAAAACCATAAAAAGGTTTGTAGTGTTTGACAAAAAATTGATAGGAGCATTGAATATTAAAAACAAACAAACTAATAATGTAAAATGTTAAGCCAATTTGTTTGAACATAATTTTGAATTGAAAACAGAATTCGTGGCATTGTTACAGTATTGCCGTTGTTTTATAATGATATTTTTTTAAGTCGATTATATATAAATTTGTTTCTCCTGAAAATACATATTCATAGAAAATTACCTAGTTCTTACATTTTTAAACAATTTCGTCCACTATTCACATTTATGTAATATTTTTTGATCGTAAATAAAAATATTTACCTTTTTTTTTATTTTATTTAATTCTCGGTATAAATTTAGTTTGACAAGCTGTTTCAAATAAGCTCGTAGTCCTAAATCAAAAACTCAAAGTTTCAGATTATTATAAATTTAAAACTAGATGGAGTCACAGTACTGTTCGCGGTGAGGATATTCCATAGCTTTTGTAGTGTGTAAGGTGTCATAAACGAAATGTTCCTCATCCCACTCATGATGCGCACCTTTATCCTTCTCAGCATTCACCTGACCTTAATTAATTGTTGCGCGCTGACAATAACATCAGCTCTTGTTAACAAAGCTTAGGTAGGTATATGTATAGGAACTCAGATAATCAAGGTATAACAGCTTAAAGGGGTTTCACATCCATAACCAGAGGCATAAGCATTTTGAAGGAGTTAATTCAGAACCGCTGTAGTGTATATAGTTTCCCTGGTTACCTGGAAACAATGTGAACTTCTATCATAGGGTAAACAATCCACCCTACAGCACTGATTAAATAATCTAATTTTAGATTCTTGTCTAATTATTCACTTGGGATTTGATTCAATTAGACTGAAACAAAAGGCAATTGTGAAGAGCGTTCGTCGTAGTATAGAATTTATATGTGAGCAGTTCTAGTGGAAGTTTTTGAAAACTATAGCCATACTCAATGCTCGTAGGTTATGCATATTTGTGTTTGATTTATCCTTCCTATATGTATATCTTAAGAAAGGTATTGTGTATGTATAAAACATTTCTGCTGAAAACATAATATTCGTTAACGAATAGATAAGGTACATATTTGGAGTATAATAACAAAATTTTAGTGGAATAAGTTGCACTCCACCGGATATAGTTAGTAGGAAGTTAGTATAACAATATGCTGGCCTGTGACTCCATGAGTCACATTTGATGCCAACAATTTATTAATATGAAAACTGAGTTTTAAACATTGAACTTTTGAAATAGATACCTTCCAAATAATTTTCGAGGGCACCTATATGTTCTATATCTCGTAAAATTAAGAGACTTCATAGTAAAATAACCTTTTGTCCGTAATATAGGAAGCGTTGCCACTTCGAACAAAATTTGCGCAGTAAATCAATAAAAAAAATACAGTAGATTAAAACTTTTCGCAGTAGATTTTTTTAAAATACATTTTCATTTAAATATCCTTGAAACTCTTGCCAAAATACATATTTAATAGTGATTGATGCAAGGAAAAATCATTCAAGTCAATGTTGATATTTACTGAATCTAGTTTTGTGGGGTAAGTCGGTAGAGCAAAAGTGTAAGGGTCTTCCAAATAAGAACTCTAGACACCGTGAATATTTTAAATAATTAATTTTATTATATCAAATTTATTAAAACTAGGTAAATGTTAAACTTCTATTTCTATAGAGTGTTATATTGCTATGACATTTCTCTTTGCTATTATGCGGACTGAGGTCTGCTATAACAACTGAAGAGAAAAGGCACAACAATTTATACCCCAGAAAAGAAGATAAGCAATAAAAAGCGGTATGTGATACCTCTGAATTATTACCTACCAGTTTCCTGGTCAAGTCGGATTGTCGTAAGTGATTTAATTCTAAATTTAGTTCTCCTTTTATAGTCAGAAAATTAGCTTTATGTTTGAAAACTAGTAGGCTTTGAAATTTAGGAAAAATATTTTAGAAATCCAAAATAATAGTCAAAGGCAATTTTGAATTAAAGCTTTCATACAAAATAATTTATATAATGTAAATTTATAAATACAAAATAAAGTAGTATAGCCAAAGGCAGATTTGAATTCTCTTATTAATAATAAATAAAATAACGGGTTGTTACAGTTTTATACAAAAAAGTGCAGTAGATTGGATTTTGTGGCAGTAGATTTAGTTTTTGTTGCGGAAAATGCAGTAGATCTACTGCAATTGCAGCAAAGTGGCACCGCTGATTAGAATATAAATTTCTCCCAATTCATAATTTCTCTTTAAATACACTTGTAAAAAAAATTAAGGGAACAAAAAAAAAATCAATTTTTTTTAGTGGTTTTTGAAAAGCCGTATCTCTGTGAAAAGTGTTCTTATTGAGACAAAAAGCATTCTAAAGCTTTATATTTTTTGTATTAAGAAATTTCAGCAAATGAATCTGTGAAAAAAGTTGACAAAAATTGTTCTTTTCTTTCCCATTTTGATGCCAATTTCACAATGTTTATGAAGCACCCAATTTGTTCCTCAAATTGTTTTTTACGACTTTGATCATACGGTACTGGAAAACGGTTCAAATTTTACAAATTTTACAGAAATATTGGTGGTCTATAGTTCTTTAAAATATTTTACCAAATTAAGTCCTGCAGTTAATATTTGTAAAGCAGTAAAAGATTTACAAAAAGTCTTTAAACAGTCCTTTTTTTGACCTTTTCTTAACGTAACGGTAAGGAGCCAAAAAAAATAATCGTTATAATGTTTTGAAAAAATCTTATAGAAAATTAATTCCCGTTTTTAAAGTACCCTTAAATATTCCGTGTCGTCATTCCTTGCGAAGATATTGGTAGTCGTGCTCGTGCTTCTTCTTATGATTGCGCAATTACGGTACCTTAAAAAATTCATTTGCTGAAATTTCTCAATATAAAAAATATAGAGCTTTAGAATGCTTTTTGTTTTATCTCAATACGACCACTTTTCACAGAGATACAGCTTTTCAAAAAACACTAAAAAAAGTGATTTTTTTGTTCCCTTAATTTTTTTGACAAGTGTATATACAGTTTAAACTTATTAAGAATAATTGTTTGCATTGTTCAAGAGATTTTTTCTTTGTTGGACAGGAAGGTATTATTAAAATTACTTTCTCGCAAAATTTAAGTTGAATCAGTCGGTATACAGAATGATACACTGAAAAAATTATTGTACATTCGTTTTATGAATGGCGATAATACAGCCAAAATCATTAATTTTTATGAAATATTCATATGGATAACAATATAATTCATAAGAATTTCTCTTGGTTTTTTGGCCAAGTATTTTAAGCAATCTTTCATTAAACGTCGCATGGAAATGTTTATGAATTTTTCATACTCGAATAAAAATTTCAAAAGAAATTGATTTTATGATTCTCCAATAACAATTCTAAAGCTTAAGATTTTATGAATGCTATTTCATGCAGATAAGGATCTGCTGATACGAAATGAAAAATTCCACACAAAAATTAAATTACGAAATCACAAACGAAAATTGTAGCCGGAAAAGAAAACATCAAAAAAAGTTATCAATTTTTTTTAGATTAATTCGAAACAAGTTCAAGAAAATATCAGTATTATTCCTTAAAAAATTGTTTAAGACCTAAAAAGTTACAGAATAGGTACAAATTCCGATCGTGGTGAACACAGTATCAACGACTACATTATGAATATCTTTGGTATTTAGAAAAAACATCATATCTCCAAAGATAAATTGCATCTTCATTTCCACATATTATAGAGCATATATGCTTGGACCGACTTCCTTTGGTACATGTTATCTAATTCGTGTAATATATTTTGGGGGGAAGATTCCTTGGATCATTCTAGGAAAAAATTGTAGGGGGGAAAAATTGTATCTCCCCCATACCCGAGGCTGGGGTTTGTTGTATTTTCTGAAAAGTTAACTTAAAATGGAAAAAATTATTAAAAATCAATGGATTTTCATTCTTTTACGGCAATTTTATTGGCTTTTTCCAAAGCTAGTTCTGTGGAAAACTTGTTCTATAGGGGTTTCGAGTTTTAAGTTTTTTACAAATTTTTATTTCTTTGACATCTAAATCAAAAATTAATAAATTGTTTGACATTTAAACCAAATCAATAATATAGCTTTTAACGGCACTTGGACTCATCAGTTGACTAGTGAGGGCCTTGTCAATACGCAATTTCCATTAAGTTCAGTTCATCTTACATAGATTTCATGGTGAATACCCAGTGTGAACTATATCTAACCAGATTAGAATTCCTAATCATTAAAGCTAGAAGTTTTTTGTGCCCGTGGCCTGGCAATGTTTATATACGGGCACAAAAAACTTCTAGCTTTAATGATTAGGAATTCTAATCTGGTTAGATATAGTTCACACTGGGTATTCACCATGAAATCTATGTAAGATGAACTGAACTTAATGGAAATTGCGTATTGACAAGGCCCTCACTAGTCAACTGATGAGTCCAAGTGAGATCGCCGGGACGAAACGCCAAAAATGTTCATGGACTAAAGGCCGTTAAAAGCTATATTGAATCAATAATTCAACAAGTCCAATAAAATAGTGCTAAGTCTTCTACTTGGCTGATTTATTTCAGTAGTATATAGAATTTGTATTACCAAATCAATAATTGTTTTCAGAGCATTGAATATAAAAAAGAAACAGTGGTACTGACAACAATGGCAAACATTATGATTATCATAAAAGAAACCCTTTGAAATAAAAAAAAAAAATAGACTTCAAAAAGACTATAACACAACATTAGCAGCGTTTCATTATCTACGGATATGGATCAGGATCATCCCTTCAAAATAAAACGATATGGATCACAATGAGAGCAGTGTTATATGAACATCTCTTTTTTACTTACGTTTTAGTTATTTTCAGTTGTTTCCTGTCTCTTTTCTTTACACTGCAAATAACACTGCCTTACCATAAAAGCCATTTACACGTCAGAGTAAGAATCAATGTTTGGATCTTTGAAATAGATCCAGATAGAGAGCAGGATCCCGAATTGTTTTTGTATTACGTTTTAAAACATGATCCTGATCCGTAGAAAATAAAACGCAGCTATTATATGTGCTTTCGTTGGCTTGTAATATTTTTCTTTATACTCTAAGTCAACTTTTTAACTTTTTTTTCTGTGGGAAATAAAAAGGGAAAAAAGAAAATATTTGTGGGACAGAAAGAGAATTTACTGACTGCGTGAAGAGAATTCTTTTAAAAAATGCCCCCCATCAGCACTGGTATGAGCTATTAATGGATGAATCAGATTTTAACAGGAAACAAGAACTCAAAAGTTCTCCCGGTTCCTTCACTATTCGCTTGCTAAAATGCATCGTTTGTGTTCTTTTGTTCTTTAAAATCAGTTTGGTAATTTTGTGCAGGAAAAACCAAAACTTTGACGTTATCTCCCTACGCTTGAGCTCAATTTTCATTTAATAATTTTGGGAACACCATAATTCTATCAAAACGGCCATGTGAACATTTTCAATGTTATAAGTGTAATAAAGAATGTTTTTTTTTCCTCCGAAACATACATGTGATACCTTCTTTGGGAAGAAACATACGAACTTTATACGTTTTCTTGTTTGGCATCAAAGATATGATATCTTTTTCAAGTATCTTTTAGGGTTCAGAGTTCAGTAAAGTATACTTCGTATTTCTCCATGGTAAAAAAATCTCTGTTAAACAATTTCTGTGCTAGTCACGAAGACTAGCTATATTAAAAAAAATAGGCTTACAACCAGTTCAAAAGTATTAAAGTGGTCAAATATTGCATGACCTTTAATATAACAATAACAAAAAGGTTTTTTTAGTGGTTTCACCGAGCCAGATATTTATTATCTGCCCGTTTGTATCATCATATCTTAATTCCATCACGTCAAAGTTGCCATCGTTGTCAAATTTGAGCCATGTACTAAATATAAATCTGTTAAATTGTGTGATAAACACGGCTTCTTTTAAGACTGTTTTCAGTCAATTGTATACATTTCATCTAAATATAGAAAACATAACATACAGAACAGACGTTTTTTGGTTCTATATATTTCCACATGAAAGTAAAAAAAGAAAAATAATAACACACATGTTGAACAATTTTTAAATTCGACATAAATTTTTCCATTCTTATTCAAATACGAACAAAAAAAATTCAACGAGAAAATTCAATTTGCATATTTCTTTAAAACTTTCTATATTTTCAATCCACCAGACAAACTTTGAAAACATTTATGTATTATGTACGGAGCATGTATGTACCTATGTATGCATACTGTTTCTTATTCCCAGCAGATATCATTATATTCGTAGATAGAAATGGAAGAAATTCAGATTTTAAAAATTTTACATAGGTATTAAAGAAAAAATATGTTGGCGATTGGGGTTGCACGTATTTCCTCTTATAGCGAGTGATAATATTATCGAGTGTTTATGAATATTATATTCTAATCCCCATAGATTAAATAAAATGCACGACTGGGTTGAACGTATTTATTTGATCTTATAGCAAAAGAGGGCTTTTAATTTCTAATATTAAATTTACGTGATTCATCAAATGCTATTTTATTATCAGCACGTAAATATTGACGACAGTGCAGGCTTATAAATCCACAGGACAACTAAAAATAGGTTGGGCATTAGACTACAGCCTATAGTGAGCTTTTCCAATATTGTGATTGTATCATCTGACTGCACTCTTAGCCAAGAGCTGATATCAGATCTTGGAACTTAAGCATTGTGGGTGCCTACATCTCTCTTGTCAACTTTTGATTAGCATCCATCCAAGGACATTTTTCTTGAAGTGCAAAAAATCTGATCTGTCCCCATGCCCCAACGGAAGATAAAGATGACTCAACCAAGGAAGAATTCTATGATCTCCCCGAGAATATGTAGGATAGGTGCGCGAAGTACGACGTCAAGATTATTCTTGGCGACTTCAACGCCAAGATCGCAAGGGCATATCTTTGGTTCGATAGTCGGAGGACACAGCCTGCACAACAACACTTCCGGTAACGGACACAGGCTGATTGATTTCGCAGCGGGGCGAAATGTCACCATAGCAAGCACTCTATTCCCACACCTCAATATACACAAACGGACCTGGGGGTCTCCGGATCAACGAACCGTCAACAACCAGATTGATCATGTTGCGATAGACGCCAGACATTCTTCCAGTATCCTGGATGTCCGAACTTTCCGAGGTGCCAACATAGACTCGGATCACTACTTGGTGGTAGCTAAAGTACGTATGCGGATATCCATGACGCCACAACGACGAGCGGATGCTGTAAAACGATTTACTCAAATCGCAAGAGATAGCCAGGACTTTTGCAGAGCACGTATCTCTTAAGCTCTCAGCAAGCCCCCCACAAGCATCATCTGTAGATGACCAGTTGAAACACTGCCAAAATGCCATCAGAAGTGCCGCTACTGATGTGCTGGGTTTCACTAGGCCACCACAACGAAACCCCTGGTTCGATGAAGAATGCAGGCTGGCACATGCAGCAAAGAATGAGGCCTAACTATCAATGCTGCAGACTAGAACCAAAACTCTGAAAGAGCTGCCCGCGAGCTCTACGAGCAAAAGCGAAGGGAGGAAAGCCAACTTCTCAGGAGGAAAAAGAGAGAGGACTGTAGTGGCAGGGGGCATGTTCGAAAGTTCTACCGAAGGGTGAGGCAAACCTTGATAAGAGCGGGAACATGGTAGTAGACATGCAGTCTGTGCTGAGTATCTGGAAACAACACTTTTCTAGACTGCTAAACGGCGAAGATGGCAAAAATTCCGCTGTAGAACAGAACACTCCATTCAACCTGGACGATGATGGTCAAAATTTCCGTCCACCCGACTTAAATGAAGTGCGGTTAGCGATAGCCAAGCTTAAAACGTACAAGGCTGCTGGTGCGGATGGCCTGCCAGCCGAGCTATTTAAAGCAGGGGGAGATGACTTGGTAGGGAGTATACACCAGTTTATCACCAAAATTTGGTCGGAAGAAAGTATGCCCGATGAATGGAATCTCGGTATAGTGTGCCCTATCCACAAGAAAGGAGATGCTCTGACCTGTGCCAACTACAGTAGTATAAGTCTCCTCAATGTCGCATACAAAATCCTGTCATCTGTACTGTGTGATCGCTTAAAACCGTTTGTCAACGATTTGATCGGCCCTTATCAGTGTAGTTTTAGGCCCGGCAAATCAACCGTCGATCAAATGTTCACACTCCGACAGATTTTGGAAAAAACCCAGGAGTTTCAAATCGATACACATACACACCACCTCTTTATCGATTTTAAAGTCGCATATGATAGCGTAGACAGAGACGAGCTATTCAGAGCCATGGCGCATCTCGGCATCCCTGCCAAACTCGTCCGCTTGTGACGATGGAGAAATCTCGCTGCTCCGTCAAAGTCGGCAAGAACACCACCGAACCCTTTGATGTCGAGAAAGGTTTGAGACAAGGCGACGCGTTATCATGCAACCTCTTTAACATCGTACTTGAAGCAATTGTACGCAACTCGCAAGTCAACAACAGTGGTACAATTTTTCAAAAGTCCGTTCAACTACTTGCTTACGCAGATCATATTGACATCATTGGGAGAACGAAGCGAGCTGTTATTGGCGCGTTTGCAAGTATTGAATAGGAGGCGGCAAAAATGGGTATGGCTGTAAATGAGGACAAGACGAAGTATATGCTCTCATCGAGAAAGGAATCTCAACATCGTCGACTCGGGCAAAACGTCACGATGGATAGGTACAACTTCGAAGTCGTCAAAGACTTTGTCTCCCTGGGCTCCACTATAACATCGCAAAATGACATCAGCGCATTGATCAAACGAAGAATGGCTCTTGCCAATCGATGTTTCTTCGGGCTAAGAAGGCATTTGAGTAATAAAGACCTCTCTCAGAAAACCAATAAGACTTAAATCATCCCAGTCCATCTATATGGAGCAGAAGCATGGACCCTGACAAAAACGGATGAGAATCTGCTTGGGTGTTTTGAAAGGAAGATTCTTCGGTTGATTTTCGTTCCAGTCTGTATCGATAGAGTATGGAGGATAAGATTCAACAACGAGCTTTACGAGCTTTATAGAGACGTCGACCTGGTCAAAAAGCTGAAAATACAGCGGCTGAGATGTCTGGGACACAGCGTATGGACACCGACGCACCAGCCCGACGATTCTTCGAATCTACCCCTGACGGTCTGCGCAGATGAGGAAGACCCCACCTTAGGTGGCGCACACAAGTGGAGAACGACCTCAACCAACTTAGAGTGCATAACTTGAGGCAGCTAGCTAGGGACCGAGCTGGCTGGCTTGGCTTGTTGGTTGAGGCCGTAGTCCATCCTGGGCTGTGAGCGCCATCCAAAGTAAGTAAGTAAGCAATAATAAATCATATAGAATCGACTTAGAATATGGAGGTTCCTGATCCAATTATTATATTTAACCCTTTTAACGATATCTGCTGATTTGAAATGCCCAAAACAAATCGGGGTTTTCCAATTTCTTTCATTTTGTAATTTGTTTTTCAATTTCAAATTCTATGTATGTATATACTGTACAATGTACATACCTATAATTAAACAACAAAATTTTGGTTTCTACCGTTATTTTTCACGATATGTCGATGGTTGAAGCCCAACTCTCCAGAGGGTTTTATTTTGCCCTTTTCTTCCTCCGTTAATGATTTAACTAGACCTATATTTATTGCAAATCGTGGAACACAATTTAAACAATTTACTTACAAAAAAAAAATGAACGTAGGCCAACACAATCAAACTTAGTTGAGCTAAAAATTAAGTTTTTTTTTTCCAATGAGTTTGCTCTAGTCAACTTATCACAATAACAAGTTTTAAGATTCAGTTTTTCAGTTAAAATAAGCCGCAATACATATATATTAAAGTTGTATTCTTGTAATCAATATGGAGGCACAACAACAGACACAACAACATTGCGAAAAATATTGCTATTCAGAAACTGAATCCTTTTTTTTCTTGGTCACGCCATAACTTGCGAACGACTTTGCCGATTTCAATCATTTTTTTTTTCAAGTTTTCCAATTCTTTGTAAGAAGGTTCTTACGGAAACCTAAATTAAAAAAATGGTGAAATTTAACATTAAAATTTTTTTGAGGATTGTCGAACACTCTGTGTTACTAAGTTATCTTATATATAAAAATGAATGTTTGTGTGTTCGTCTTCTATAGACTCACGCACTGTTCAACCGATTCAGTTGAAATTCACAGAATATTTTGTTATGAGCAACGAAAGGGTTTGTAAAGTGGTTTTAATTAAATCTGCCCCGATATTTACAAAATTTGAATTTTAACACTATAATGTGATTACAAAAAAAAACTAAAATTTGAATTAATAGAAAAATATGCCAGAAATAAAAAATAAATACAAAAATAAACTTACGAATCAAAATAATCAAGACCCAAAAATATTCTTATTTAATGCCAACGGGAACGATTTTACCATTTTCAATACAGGTAGGTAAAAAAGTCAAACAAACAACTACAGTATATTATTTTGTTATTAAAATTGGAATACAAAAATATTGCAAATCCGGTAGTCAATATCAGAGGCAGTTTGTGTCTATGTAATGGTACAGGAAAAATGTTCTTTGAAGCCCTTCCACACTATAATACATAATTGGTGTGTTTGGTAACGTGAAGTTTCTTGCAAATTTTCACATTTTGCTGTCAAAATCGTGGCTAAAAACACACAAGTGTGGGAAACTTAGTGGTAACGTTAAATTATTATCAAGTTTTCCACACTTGGGTTTTTTTCCTATGGGTGGACAGCAAAATGTGAACATTTTTAAAAATAAAATATATGAGAAAGCATTATTTAGAGCTTTATTACACGATTTGTGTTTTTGGTTGTTTCGTCTTTCATCTTTTTGACAGATTAGGCGAGAGGTGTAGAAATGTAAGGGGAATTCAGCTACTTTTTTACATCCCTCACCCTATCTGTCAAAATAACGAAAGACGGAACGAACGAAAAAAAGAAGGGTACAATACAGCTCATAGTGTGGAAAAATAAATATTAAATTCATCCCACACAAAAATCTCTGTTTGATAACGTGAAATTTATTGAGAATTTGCACAAATGTTTGATAGCTCAAAAAAGTTGCAACGAGAGAGGACAACCAAAGAGTAAATAATTTCCCCTGCATTGGATATATTCATTGGATAAATTCTAGCAAATTTTTAAAAAAATCCAAGTGTGGGAAACTTGGTGAAAATTTCACATTACCAAACAGAGGTACTATGTAGTATATATGTATACCGATACCCATATCTTTAAAGATACAAAATCTTTACCACGCGAAGCAAGGCGAGCACGGGTCTGCTAGTTGTTTATAAAAATCGTTTTGTTTTTTCTTGAGAAATATTGAATATTTATTAATCTAAAATGAAACTAAGTTCGGCAGATCAAGTAAAAAAAACTTATTTCTTTCTATTGATGTCGAATTTCAAGTAGTACTTCACGCACATATGTTGCCTCATGTATGTAGGTATTTTTGGTACTAAGTAAAATTTAGTACGTATACCTATAAAAATTGTGCGAAGAATTTGACGATCAATTTGAATGATGGTACTGGTTATGTTAACATCAACTCAATAAACTTTACACCACATCAAAATGATCAAAAGACAAAAAAAAAATGTAAAATTTTAGTGGGATACAATGCGCAATCGGTTTAATTTTTTTTTTAAACAACAAACTGACACATAAAAAACTTATTTTGCCTTAAGAGGTGTTTGCTATTCAAAAATATCTCATACCAATTGTATTAAATGATCTGTAAAGCTGTGATGTACAGATTTGTATGCTGATAAAAAAAAAGTACGTATACGCCACAGTGACTCTAGTAATCCTTATTTTGTATTATTTATTTTAAAGGGTCTATAATGTTATAGATATTACAACAGGCAAAAATTAACTAACAATAAGAGAATTTATTCACCTCTCTCTCTCTTCTTATATCCATATGTAATGGATTATAAGGTTCCAAAAACTAATGCAAAAGAAAAATTTATCAGTATGTAGTTCGGCTAGATTTTTTTGGTTATGTCCTTCTTCACCTGGTGGTTAATCTTCTAGTAGTAGGTAAACATCTGGTATGCTTCCCAATCCCAAGATTTATCTTTCACTTTTTTTTTTGTTTTTGTTAATTCTCGTAGATTATATTATTTTAAATGATAAAAATGTTCATTTCACGATTTCAGTTAATCTAAGGAAAAATAGGAAAATCGCGAAATTACATACTTTCTGAATTGGATTTCTGTTTGTACGCGTATATCTCGGTTAGTAATACAAATTATCAATCAATCATTTAAATGTTTGTATCTTTTTGTAGTTATGAAAATATTGGACAATTGTATGTGGCCTTTTCCAGTGTCGGAAAACCATCAAAATTATTTAAATGCGCCAAAAAAGAAAACTAACAATATACGACGATTTTTTTTTTTTTTTTTTTAATAATACAAATTCTATATACTACTGAAATAAATCAGCCAAGTAGAAGACTTAGCACTATTTTATTGGACTTGTTGAATTATTGATTCAATATAGCTTTTAACGGCCTTTAGCCCATGAAAATTTTTGGCGTTTCGTCCCGGCGATCTCACTTGGACTCATCAATTGACTAGTGAGGGCCTTGTCAATACGCAATTTCCATTAAGTTCAGTTCATCTTACATAGATTTCATGGTGAATACCTAGTGTGAACTATATCTAACCAGATTAGAATTCCTAATCATTAAAGTTAGAAGTTTTTTGTGCCCGTGGCCTGGCAATGTTTATATACGAAGATTTTTTTTTTTTTTTAATAATACAAATTCTATATACTACTGAAATAAATTAAAACTAACAATGTTTTTAGTAGTTATATAACACATGTACATATGCACACACATTATGTATCGATAGATATGTTTTCTATTTGTCTTTTATAATTTTGTATTTCGTTGCAACATTGCAGAAAATACACATACAAAAAACAGCCGAAATTATCAATTTGCTATCAAATACACGGGTGCAAATTTTACACTAGTAAATAGTAAAAGTGCAAAAGTATATTCAAATGTGTTTTTTTTTTTTATTGAATCTTGAATTATTGCAATGTCTGGAAAATTAAACTTGCAACCCACCCAAGTGGGTCAAAAGTTCATTGTGGACTTTATACTCTCCGCGTCAAGCAGATGTTGTCTGTGAGTATGGGTAGGGTATAATAATTCTATTCTAATTTTATCTGTATTATCGACTGTCCTGATGGTGAATGGCAAAAGTAGGTACGGCACTGGCCAGCAAGTTGCAAAGTGCCAAGTCATTCCTCCATGACCACTGATCTTGATTTGTACTAACAATAAATTTGTTTCGTACCTATATATGACAGGGCTTTCGTCACTTTCTTCGGTTGGGGTGTTGTTCTCAAAACAAAATTCCAAAAGTATTCCAGTTCAAAGAATGTATTTCCTAGCCACCGGATTCGACCTTTGAGTTTTCCGATAGCCAGGCAACACTTTCTATGACACCACGAAAATCTACAACTTTCAATAAAGTTTCAGTGGTTCTTCAATATTAAGCCTTTCGTTAAACTATTTCTCTACAGAATTTTATAATTTTTAAGAACACTGGACCCATAAACTAGTTTTTAAAAAAATTTAATATGACTTTAAGTCACTAAGTTCTATGGATTATGTACATTTAAAAATATGGCTTTAGGCTTAGATCGCACCTGCGATCTAAAGTCGTGGCGACTAAAAAGTCGATCTAAATTCTAAAAGTGGAACGTAGTTAATTTTTTTTTTTAAGTGCCGCGATTTTTGAGTCGCATGTTTCTCATTTTTTGGGCTAAAAAATCGCCCGACTGACAATCGCAAGTGCGTGCATGTTTATTTTTTTCCGCGTTTGCGATTTTTTAATTGTAGCAATTTGAACAGCAAGTGTGGTCACAAACATGTAATAGCTTGTTTCATTTTAATTTGTGACAATCGCATCGTCCGAAAAATTAAACAAATTTCAGTCTTTTAAGCGTTGCGATTTCTCGGTCGCATGACCGCTCACATTGAAACTCATTTGTTCTATATTTCTTGTGACTAAATAGTCGCGCGATCGAAATCGCAAGTGCGTGCCTAGCCTAAAAGTCCATCAAACTTGCCATAGTGTATTTGTATTATTACTAAAATCAAATCAATGATTACAAACCATTAACCCACTTCTCACACACATTTGAATAATATATATATACGAGTTAAAGTTAATGCACTGACTTAAATGGCAAGAACGTATTCTTAAGACCAAAAACACGCGAGCAACGAGCTCTTATTCTGATTTTATTTCCCTTCACCTCACCTATCAGGCTTGTTCGTGTTAACCTAATGTGCCCGGTGGTTTGGGTAAGGATATCCGTTAGCTGGGTAGGGTATGGGTATCATCATGAAGCTCAATCTGATTTGTCCGCACCTTATTTGTATTTATATATTTTTTTTTTTTTTTGCACCTTCGGTTTCCTTTTGCTTGTTTATTGATCTAAAAGATAAGAATTTCAATTGAATGGAAAGGGAATTCATTCGATAGAAGTAAGGATTTCTTTTTCCAAAGCATACCATTGACATCCTTTTCGATTTACCTCTTGGCAAAATCAGGATGTTCATTGGAACGAATGAAATAGGGTTCCTTTCCTTATGGTATTTATGTTTTCGTGTTCTTTTTTTGTTTAAACATATTTTCTTACCATTTTAAAGTCCTTTTTATATCTAGTTTTTGTGGTTGGGTTTTGATGCGAAATGAAGCGAAGAGTTGGGTGTTGATGGAAATCAGACGGCTTCAAAAATGTTTGTCAATGTTAAAAATATATATATTTTCTTTTTTCAGTCATAAAATATCTCATTTCTTTGTCAAGTGAAACTCAAAAATGATGTATGTATAGAAATAAGGCTATTGACCGGATTTTCTGTCACAAGAAATTTATAAAAAAAAAGGTTACATTTTGTAAATAGAAAAGAAAAACAAAAAGTATGCCACTCAAAATGAAAATTGCCTAATGGATCAGCTTAGTATATTGGGCAAAAAAACTACATAAATATAAACATAACCAAGTAGCCCCAGTCTAAAATTTAATAAGGAAGGTATATTCAATACTTTGGAACGAAATGCTTGATATGATTTTTATGTTTTTCATGACACCGGAATATGGGGGAAACAGGAAGGAAAAATGGTAAGATCAAATGTACAAATTTAAATAGCTTTGTTGGTAAAGACTTTCGGGTAACATGACATGTTGACTTCAAAGAGTTTTATTTTAAACAAAAAATATAATTGAAAGGGTTTTTGTGTTAACACAGGCGTAGTGTTGTAGGCTGCAAGGCTTTCGCACCATCATATTAATATTGAAGGTTTGAATGAAACAACAACTTGTGTGACCTACCACCAAGTTTTATAGGCTGGGGTTATAGCTATTTCACGGTCGCCAAGCCGATAATCAAACTCCTTTTAGTGGTGCTTAGTCTATGTATGTTAAACTTTATTCGAAAAACTATTTGCCTCACTGAGATTTGAACCACAGACCAAGCGTTTCCTGATGGCCAAGTGCACAAGTGCGCAGTGCGTAGTGCACATTTTTTATAAAAATAAAACTTCACTGTTTTCTAAACCAATATTTTTTTTAAAATGACTTGAAAATTGTTTTTAAATTTAATATATTAACTCTACATTAATTAAAAATAAGTGCATAATTGATAAAAATAAATAATTTATCCAAACCACTCCAACTGTTTAAATTTTTCACTTTCTCTATACATACATATGTATGTATTGTATATAGGCAAGCATTGGTGTGAGAAAAATCGGGTTCTAATCAAAATTGACACTACGATGATAGATAAGTCACAAAAAGTGGTTATCGCTATACCATCCGTCGGTCTGTGCGTCTTTGAAATTTGAGCTAGAGCCTAAACAGGTAAGCTGTTTATTTTTAAGTTTGGTACACAGCATTTTATATAATTTCCTATAGGGGAAATTCAAATTTTTGAATAAGCTCATCTAGAACAGGTAGCTTCCATTTATAATACGGTTTTTTTTCAACTTTTCTCTAAAACGGCTCTATCGATTTTCATTAAACTTCGTACCTGTAACCACCAAATTCCATTATAACCATAAAAAGATATAGCCAAACGTGCTACACACTGATAAATATTTAGTACCTGGGAGACCGAGCTTCGCTCGGCATTTTCGAGTTTTTGCAGACCTATCCTGCATGAAACCACTTACATTTTGTAGATAAGGGTTTCGGGCAGTGACGTTGTAAGGAATATTGTTATTTTTTTTTTATCACAGCTGCTCTTATGGCTTCTTAGCTATGGTCCACGATAACACCTTTCTAAATACACTGCAAGATTTAAAATATTACCCAAACAAAACTTCATCCATACCGTATAAGTCATTTCAGAAAACCAGGAGAATCTGAGAAGTATTAAGAGTGGGCGTGGCGTTTAGTGGACTCCATTGAACAATATGACACTAAGTGAACTTTTTTAAAACCACCTATTTTTTTTTCTTCTCTTATTAACAATAAGAATATTTCATCCAAATCAATTGAATCAATACCAAGGAACCAAGATTTTATGAATTTTATAAAAGTGGGTGTGCTATATCAAAGCTATTTTATAAATTTTGTCTCCCTCATAGGAACAAACCCTGAAAATTTTATCCAAATCGTTACAGAAGTGGGTGTCGCACTGAGCGGATTTTAATAAAACTAATTTTGTATTGTTTTGTAGAAAAAACTCTGAACTTTGTATCCAAATCGTTGGGACCGTTATCGAGAAACCAAGAAATAATAAAAAGTGGGCGTGGCAGTGGCTGCATTTTACTTAAAGTATGGAATTGATCAAATGCGCATTTACTGCGCAAACGGCGCATCCATATTTTTTTAGCTGCTTCGATTTAAAATATTTTTTTTTGCGTTCCGAAATGTCAAACTTATGCAGTGTAATATTTCTACAAAGCATCAAGTTTGCGTTGCTGATGCGTATCAAAAACATTTTTTACACTTCGGAACTCAGCCTATTATTGGAATTTTCAAGCTCAAAAGACAAAACTCAGAAAAATTCAACTAAGTAGTTCAATTCCCTTCAGAGAAATTTACGAAAACGAATAAATAATATACATAAGTAGGTGTGGCATTGGGTGGATATAACCATACAAAATTTATATTTTTTTCTCCTTCATTAAAACAAACACTGAATTTCATCAAAATCATTAGAGCAATTTCCGAGAAACCGAAAATTAATAAAAGTGGGCGTGTCAGTGGGCGCATATTATTAAAATTTTTTTTTTTTTAATTTTGTGTTTGCTGAAAAGAAAAAACTAAAAATTTCAATCAATTCGATTGATGCATTTTCTAGTAAGAACAGTAATTAATAAGAGTGGGCGGGGCAGCTGGCGGATTTTAACCAAAACGAATTTCAAATTTTTTTTCTCGTTCATGAACAAACTCTGAAAACTTCATCAACTTCGTTAGGGCCGTTTCCGAGAAACCAAACATTAATAAAAGTGGGCGTGGAAGTGGGCGGATATTACTAAAAATATTTTTTAACTTTTTTCTTGGCCAAAAAAATACACCCTGCAAATTTAAATCAAATCAATTGATTCGTTTCCGAGAAAGACCAATAAATAGTAAAAGTGGGCGGATTTGACCATAACAAATTTCGAAATTTTTTTCTCGTTCATAAGAACGAACTCCGGAAGTTCCACCAAAATCGTTAGAGCCGTTTCCGAGAAACCAACAATTGATAAAAGTGGGCGGATATTACTAAAAATATTTTTTTAATTTTTTCCTTGCCCAAAAGAAAACACCCTGAAAATTTCAATCAATTCGATTCATTCCTGTCCGAGAAATTGAGAAAATTAAATAGTTTTCGAGAGGAAAAGAAATGTGAAATGTGGGCGTGGCAATGGGCGGATTTTCATAAAACAAATTTTCGAAATTTGTTCTCACTCATTAAAATAAAATCTGAAAATTTCATCCAAATCGTTAGAGCCGTTTCCGAGAAACCAGTTATATATATATATATATAAGAATTGCTCGTTTAAAGTAATAAGATTGTATGTGGATATAAGATGAGAAAGAGGGAGATGAACTAATTTTCTTAGATAATCTTTGCCTGTTTTAGTACATATTTATAACATTACAGACCATTTAAAATAAATAATACAAAATAAGCATTAGCAGAGTCACTGTGGCGTATACGTACTTTTTTTATCAGTTGATTCAGAGATTGCTATTTAAAAAAAAATTAAAATCGATTGCGAATACCAAAATTTTACTGCCTTCGGCAGAAATATATTTTTATCTTTTGATCATTATAGAGAGTGGTGCGAGGTTTAGCGAGTTGGTGTTAATTATAACCAGTGCCAAATTCAGCACAAATTCGTCGCACAATTTTTAAATATTTAGTTTTTCTTATTACCATTATATTATATGTAGGTAACCTACATATATTAAGGGTATATTGATACATAAATATGTATATAGTCTAGTTAATAAAGGTTTTCACCTGGAAAAAAAAATCAAAAAGTTTTAAAACTTGGCACACTTGCTAAGAGAGAGGCCTGAAGATAAAGTGTTCAAAAGTCCCCATGAATCCGAGGCGAGTTCTAGAGACAGGAAATTGTAACATGTCGTCTTTTTCGGTTTTTTGTGTTTATCTTATAAACTATTTGTCCTTTCAAAAAAAACTCTTGAGACAAAAAAAAAAAAATAGCTTAGAAAATTCTCTACAAAATAGATTATGACTAAATTTTTCATATCTGTCACATTTATAAAGTTATTTGGCACCTGCTGTTTTATTGAACAATTTTTAAAAAAGAATAAAAAAAAATGTGTTCAAACTGATTTTGTACAAAATTTTACGTAATTAGGTTGTATTTTTGTGTTTAATATTCAATGCTCCTATACATTTTTAGTCAAATACTAAAAACCAGATGTCAAAATGTCTTTTAGTTTTTGAGAAAATTCAAAATAACAAAATTAAGTTTTCCTTAAATTTTGGTGCTCCAAAGATCTCGTTTGCATTAAAACAACTTTATTTACAAACAATCTGAAAGAAGAAATTTTGGGCTCCACAAAAAGGTATAGCATGACATTGTATAAGAGTTACCGTGGTTTTTTTATAATTTTATTTTTCTGTTTTGAGTCAATTTTTTAAAAAGTTTCCCCTCTTGGGTAAACGGGGGGAAATAGACCCCCGTTCCCATACGATTTTTTTTTGTCTTAACCCAACCTATATCTAAGCTCTAGTGTTTTGTCACACCTTATGCGAATCACCTTCTATATAGAAAATAGAGGATTGTGCACTGATTAAAAATACCAGACGTTTTTGAAGGCCCACCCCCACCCCCGGCTGAAAGAAAACCTATGTATGTATTAGGGTGGCGCTTATTTCGGCAATGTTCGAGTTTCTTTGCGTCACTAACAGTAACTATATTACTGCACATACAGCAAATAATCAGTAAATTTAATATTTTGAGTCCAGTGCTATTAAAATAAAAAAAAAAAAGATGCCTTTACGCAATAAAAAAATTGATTACATTTTAAGAGTGAATCAAAAATTCAGTCACGATAAGATTTGAAACTCTTAGAATTGTTTTTGGCGTTATCAATTCGAGTCCAAATATGAACTTTTAATTTCATTCCACAAGTTTTTTGAAATTGTGATGGTAGTTTTTCTAAGCTTAAATAATTAAAAAAAAAATAATAAAGAATCTATTCGTATGGTTACATGAAACCACAAGATTACTCATTTTGACATCATCTGTTTACTTAAAAAACTTGGACTCAAATTTCCAAAAGGTTTTTTTTTTATCGAAAAAAGAAAACTTTTATTCGATGTAAACTTTCAGACTATTGAAAAGCAATTAAGTGTCTGTTTCTGACACGTACAATCTAAACGTGTCCACCACCATCCACAGTCCGATGCAATATGGATAAAGAAAAATCCAATGGAATGAATAATCAGAGAAGTTATCACGAAATCAAAAAGAAACAACAACGTGGAAAAAGCAGACAAAAAAAAAAAAAAAAAAAAACTTTGACTCAGCTTGAATTTCGACCGGAAACCTATCTCAAGAAGTTTTGATGCACAAAAACTCATTATATTGGTTTCGACAGAAAGAGAGTCGAACTTTACTACTTTTTTCTATGTCCTTATTTTTTGTTTCTCCCCCATCGATTTTTGTTGTTTACATCCTCTTTTACGAAAATATAATTTCGTCCTGAATCCCTATACCCAAGTCCTTCTGAATCCTTTTGTGTTGTATTTCTTGCGTAATTGGTATATGTTAGTATTTTTTGCTAAAAACGTGATTTAGCTGCCCTCTGTCTTACCTTTAAATATCCGATTCGTGCATGTTACAAATATATGTATGTATATGCGGTCCATAAGAGAAATTTAACAAGAAAAAAAAAGTATTGATGAACCTCGATGAAGAAATTACTGACGAACTTTTGTAGGATGCAAGATTAAGTGGGCAGTGCCGGATTGCTATATATTTTTTTTTTACCCCACCTCAAATTACATTAAGCTTCAAGTCAGCACAGCTTGCAGAGGGCACTGACTGTCTTTCAAACTTTATCAATTTAAAAGTCTTTTTGATAGACAGTTTCTGGGAGAAAAAACTCAAAAAGTAGATATTCCGCGCGAAGAAAAAAACAAAAACTTTAGAAGCACGTGGAAAAGTGGTTTATTCGGTCTGTTTGTATGGTAGGTACAGTTTATTTTAGAAGTGCATTCTCAGGTAAAGAATATTACTTTATCTGTTAAAATTTAGTTTAATTTAGTTACTTCTTGAGTTAAATATAATAAGAAATTTTAGTTGGTTTTATGTCCAATTAATTAACTATGATAATAGGAGAACGGATAAGGCCATCAATTATTGCATGATTTTTTTTTGCATCACAAATTGTTGCGGTTTAAATGTACAAAATGTCCAAAAAAGGGGTTTTTCTAAGAAGAAAGTAATTTTCATAACTTTTGATTTTTCTCAAAATGCTAAGAAATAAAAGCATTCAGATCTTAGGGTTCAAATGAAAACAAACTACAGTACTTATGCTCAAGTGTTAATGATCACGTTTTATAGCTTGAACATCAAACTTTAAATTGAAGGTGAAATCATAAAAATCCATCGAATAGTTTTGGCGTTATCCGCCATAATAATGAACATAACAAATTATACTAAAAAATAAAGAACGAGTAGTCAACATTGATACTCAATGGCGCCTATTATAGGTTTTTGTTAATCGGTGTGCTGTTAAAAGTGAATTTTTAATCTCGATTTAGTAGTCCTACTAATCTTGGAAATAAATGGATATCACATCTTTAGATGTTGCTCAAGTTGTTACACTGCTGCAACAAGGAATAAGCCAACGTGCTGTGGCCCGTCAGCTCTATTTAAGCCATCAATGGTGTGTATCAAAGATCTACAAAACGTTCGGGAAAACTGGAGAGTTTTTCCGAAAATTAAAATCTGGACGTCACCGGTGTATTACTTAGCGATATGAAAGATTGATCACAATGACTTCTCTTCAAATCGTCATTTAACTACGTCCCTTACTTTGGCGGACACTTTTTAGCGGAATCAAAAAATGTTGATATCTAAAATATTGTAGCTAATTAAATACTAATTTGTTGCGTAAGAAATAATTTTGTAGCTTTCACGGATCATTTTTTATTTCAATTTTAAGTTTGAAAAAATCATTTCCGGTCACCGGAAAATCTTTTTTAAATTTAAAATTGAAATAAAAAATGATTCGTGAAAGATACAAAATTAATTCTTGCGCAACAAATTAGCATTTAATTAGCTACAATTTCAGATATCAACATTTTTTGATTCCGCCAAAGAGTGTCCGTCAAAGTAAGTGACGTCATTTAACTGGCCTTGACGTCTAACAACAGATAGAACAGGAAGAATCGCTAGTTAATGGACAGGTAGGAGACGACTTAAAGAAGCAGACCTTATACCGAAACGACCTGCCACGGGGCCGAAATTGACTGCAAATCAACGACAAGCTCGGCTTTGATTTTCTCTAGCGCACTATGATTGGGAAGTTGAGCAATGAAGGCGAATTATGTTCTCAGATGAGTGCAGAATGAGCCTGCATGGAAGTGATTGTAAAGGCAGAATATACAGATGACTGTTTTTTTTCGAAACCGTGACTTACGGGGAGGATCTTGTATGATACAGACAGACATTTGAATTAAAGGAAAAGTGAGCTGGTTTTTGTGACTGATGGTGGTCGAACGGAGGTTCAACTGCGGATCGGTACATCTCCGATATTCTTCTGCATCTCGTCGTTCCTTATGCTGGATATATTGCCAAAGATTTCGTACTAATGCACGATAACGTTCGATGCGATGGGGAACAGTTGGATTCCTTAGAGAAGTTGGTATTGCCACGATGGACTGGCTGACCCATTCGTTAGAAATCCAGCTCCTGAAACATTTAATGAGCTGAAAACGGCACGTACACGAATGAGAAAGAATAGAATACCGCAAGAGACAATCAAGAAACGCATCCAGGTCAATGAAAAATCGTTTAGAGGCTGAAATTAGAGGTAAGGTGGGCAATTCAAGATACTTAAACAATGAATTTACCTTAATTTTATTGTAAATGTTAAATTTTCGAGCTACTATTTTTATTTCACTTTATTTTTCCTTACATGCTTCAACTATGACGATTACCTCTTAAAATACCCAAATGAATGTTATGTTTTTGACCTTGATTTAAAGCTTATGATTCCAGCTTATTAACGACACTATAAACACGCATACATGTCAATTACAATGAGAGCAATTATTGTGTTTACATAAAGCAAGAGGGTGATTTCATTTTTTTGCTCGCAAGTGTGTAGTTATCTCACACAAAAAAAATCAGTACATCAAAAAAATAATCTTTTGAATCAAATTTTCAAAAATGTTAAAAGGTTTTCTAATTCCATCTTTCGTTTGGGAAATATTTTTTTTCTAATTCGTTTAGTTTAAAAACAAATTTCTGACCATCAATCCCTTACAGAGTTGCGGCTTTCGGCTATCTTATATTAGAGTTGACATCTCTTTTTAATGGAATAACATTTGTATTTTTGATTTAAGGCTTTTCCTAACCGGAGCGAAACATTCGGTGCGAATCAGTGACGACTGTAGATTGTACCAAGAGTGTGGCCACTCTTATTAATCACCATCTAAATAAATTTAGAGACTCAAAAGATGGTCGTCGCTCTGAATGTTTTGCGTTGGCTTCGGAGAGCCTTAAATCAAAAAAAGTCAGAATAATTTTGATAAGAAGAATGTGCTTAAAAAATTGTATATTAGAAATTTTTTAAATATTGTCTATACTAAACGAGTAATTTATTAAATTAAATAGGTGCGTTTTATTGGTTTTTTTTTTTATAGCTAGCACAGTAATATACATTGCAAGTCATTAATACGGTTAAACAACAACGTCTTCATCTTGAAAATTTCAACAGTGTTTGTTCACTTTTACATAATGTAGGTATATTCACAAATTTATTGGCTTAGTTCTTGGCACTTTGTTTTTTGTTATTGTTTACCAAGAAAAATTTTACTGCGCTAACTATAAAATCTTCATTTACTATAAACACTCCAATACTTTGCAAAAAATGCCTATTGCTCGTTTATTTAAAGCAGTGTCTATTAACTAAAATATTTAAAGCGATTTTATTAAGAAGGTTGTAATCGAAATGAAATTACTTTCTTATTTTCACTAAATTAATAATTCTAGCCATTAGCTACATTTTGGCATCAGCATATAATATTACTGATTTTGCTTTCTAAAATTCTCAAAATAAACATTTAAAATTTGCAATGAAAGTTATAACTGATGGCGCCTAAGTCAGTGCATTGGTAGAATCCTTTCAATTTGATCAGATACAAAAGACAACCATTTCAAACTTGTTACATCATCCAAGGAAAAAGTTAAACAAATAACTCCTTCTGAATGTCATGGTATGACGTAACAATTAAAACAAAAACTTGAACTTATCAGATTTTCTTAATGAGTGTTATAACTTTTCTAATCAATGTTATGAGAAAGATATAAGTTGACATTAACAGCACATATAAAAAGTACAGTGGTGTTCAAAAATTATTACAGTCAATTTTTCAACCAAACTGAGAGTACAAAAAAAAAATTGTCCACAATTAAGTCTGTAACTTGACCTTCTGTTGCAAGTTACGAATTCTCGAGAAAACAAGAAAAAACAGGTGTGTCAATTTTCCATAAACTTAGTATCTAACGTTTTTTGTAAAAATTGTTACTATTTTGGGAAATTCGAAAACGACTTGGTCGAACTTTTTTAAACTTGGCACTACAAGATTATTTAACATTATCCAAAACATTTTAAACAAAAATTATTCCTAGACAAAATTAACGGTAGCTTCCATACAACTTTTAAAAAACCGTAACAAAAAATATAATTTTTCTCAAAAACGACTTCTACGATTTTTATTAAAATGCTCTGCATATAAACTAATATTTTAAGAACTCTATTTAATTCGCAAATTGTTTGAAAGTATGGTGAAAAATAAACTTAATTTTCTTACAAGTGAATACTTATCAGATGTACAACATGGTTTTATCGCCGGTCGATCTGCTGTTGCCAATATAACTTATTTCACTTCATATATAACCAATACTATGGAGCAAACATTTCAAGTTGATGCAGTTTACACAGACTTTAGTAAGGCCTTTGATTTAGTAAACCACCTTACACTTCTGAAAAAAACTTGAGATTTTTGGTTTTCATTCCGACCTTCTACATTGGTAATCCTCATATTTAACTTGTAGAAAACAACAAGTTAAAATTGGTGATATCTATTCAAAAGAAATTCACTGTACATCAGGTGTCCCGCAAGGTAGCCACCTGGGTCCGCTCCTGTTTATAATTTTTATTAATGATATCGTCTCTGTTTTTAAACATTGTGAATGTCTACTATATGCAGATGATCTGAAACTATTTTTAAAAGTTTCTAGTTTGGATGATTGTCAACTTATTCAATCTGACATTGATTCTCTGTCTAATTGGTGTCGTATTAATGGCCTGAAACTGAATACGAAAAAGTGTAACACAATTTCTTTTTTCAGAAAATCTAATAGTTTGCTATTCAACTATGAATCTGAAGCTTTGGATAGGGTTTCGAGTATTAAAGACTTGATGGGTTCGGGTGTTATTCTTGATTCCCAATTTTCTTTTAAAAGTCATCTAGAATATTTGGTAACCAAGGCCAACTCGTTGGTAGGTTTCATTAAGCGTAATGGAAAAGGCTTTAGAGATCCTTTCGTTTTATTATCCTTGTTTACGTCTCTCGTGAGATCACTTTAAAGAACGCAGATGTTATTTGGAGTCCCGCATATAAAGTCCATTCTGATAGGATTGAGAAAATTCAAAGACGACTTAAGAAATATATATGTTACCGTAAAATGCCGAAATAATGAATTTCTAGAATTTACCGGTAAATCATAGAATTTCTCAGCACTTACCAATGGTGCTGAGAAATTCTATGATTTACCGGTAAATTCTAGAATTGTTCTAGAATATTTACAGTAACATATATTTAAAAAAAAAAAAATGGGCTGGGGTTTTTGTCCTGGGTATGAAGCTAAATACCATTCAGCAAAACCAAAATTTACTTACAGAAGATACCTAGGTACTTCTTAAAGAAGAACCATATATGATTTAAATACATGAGTTTTTATAATATATTGAAGAAAATTCAATTTTCTCTCTTAATGAATTACACATTATGTACAAGCTATTTGTATGTGTTTTAGACTCATTCGTTATATAACTTTGTAAGTTATCGTCTTTTTCTAGTTTCTCTATATATTTTTATTATTGCTTTAAAAACAGATCAGAATTGATTAGACCAAGATCATAACAAAAAATATTTCCATTTCGGAATAATAATAATCAATAGCAAATACATAGGAACAACAAAAAGAGCTTTATCCATTCGAATTGCTGAACACCAAGCCGATATACAAAAGAAAAAAGACGACGACTGGATTAGCACAACACATAGACGAAACTAAACACACAGCTGACTTTGACAACATCAAAATTCTAGACAAAGAGGAGAAGGGGAACACAAGGTATACATTGGAAAGTCTCAGAATCCAACAAAAACTGACAAGAGCGATGAATACGAAAGAAGACAAAGACAATATTAACAATAACTACAGTGTGGCAATCAAGAATCTGTGATATAGAATTAAGGTTCTCGTGCGTCAATAGTGTTTTAATGTTATATTTATTTATTTATCTATTTAATTATTAATTTTTTTATTTATTCATTTAAAATTAATGTAAACCTGTAAGTTAACTTTATAAAAGAAAAAATGTGCATCAAAACAAATTTGTAATATTTCCAATTATAGTAAACTCAATAAATCAAAAAAACCCCTGAAGAAGTTGGAAAAAACCAACGAAACGTCGGGAGAAAGGATGAAATAAGAGTTTTATTTGCATTCACAACCAAAGGATCTGTAAGCCCAAATATTAAAAAAATAATAAAAAATAATCAATAGCATTTTCTAAAATTAGAGTGTCATGGTCCTTAAAGTACAAAATATATTACATATAACAATTTTAACATTTTTTTTTTTACACAATACTGTATTGAAGATAGAGAATGAGCGAGCCAACAAAAGGGTGATAAAAGTCAAAAGTAATGTCCTTTAAAATAAGTTTATTATGTAGGGCCACTGAATTGTTCTTTCAGAAAGATATTATAAGCGGTTGTGTATGTTTGACTTGTTTTCCTTCAAAGAAATAAATGAGTTTTAGAAGTTTTCAAAATATTTCCTTATACATATAATTATGGGATAGCACACAGGAATGGTGATGTATGAGTTGTAAAGTCACTAGGACCTAGTTCTTCATGAGCTGTTGTGCCACCAAATTTATTTTATTTAAGCAAAAAGCAGTTGAATCAAAAACGATTCCTCTAAGTTTTAGATTTTTTTCTTGTAGTGGTTTTCCCTTAATACTAAAGGGTGGTCCAACGAAAACGCACTATGTTAATTGTAAATAAAACAAAAAGTTTTCAGAGAATTATCTTAATATTTTTTATTATGAAAGAAGGATCTATGACAATTATGTGTGAAACAAAATATCGGCCAAATGTTCGCCACGGCTTCGGTGGCTTACCGATCCGATGGTCCATATTTTCAATGACTCTGAGACATAATTGAGGTTCAATGTCGTTAATGTGCCGAATTATCTCATCATTTAGCTCTTGAATTGTTCTTGGCTTATTGACGTATACTTTTTCTTTCAAATATTCCCAAAGAAAAAAGTCCAACGGACGCGGACGTGAGATAACACGGCCATTGAATTTCTCGCGCAAAAGAGCCATTCTTTCGTTGGCTGTGTGGCAATGGCAAGTGGCACCATCCTGTTGGAAGCACATATCGTCCAGGACATATGATCAATTTCTGGCCACAAGAAGTCGATTGTCATCTCGCGATCGTTGGACACGACGACGAGTCGAGATTGAGGGCTCTTCTGCCACAATATCGCGAACAATACTAATGTTTTCCGCAGAACGAACTGGGCGAGAATGCACAGGTGTTTTCACATTTCCAATAGACTCGGTTTGCTAAAATTTTCGCATAATTCTACCGATTGTGAACACATTTGGTCAATTATGCTGACCAAAAAAATCACGAAGTGCATTTTGATTTAAACGCCCATTTTCGTAAAAGGCTTCAACAATCTTAACGAGCTGCTCAATTGTGTATTTGAATTTGTCAAACACTGAAACAAAAAAAATGTCAAATTAAGTCGGGCAAAAAACTTGACGTTAAGTTGTGACTCACAATTAACATCGTGCATTATAGTAGGACCACCCTTTATAATTTTATGTATATTTTCTTATACCCTACTTGTTTAAAAATGGTTATACATTTGATTTATTATAGTTGTAAAGAATACTACTGTCTCTAAAGCCTTGTACTGCAATAAATTTGAACTGAGCTGAACTAATTTTTATATCCATACAAAATCGCTCTGATTAGTGAAATGCAATTTCAATGAATCAGTGTGGTTTTTAATTGTGTTGATTTTTTAATTACAATGTAGTCCAGTATTAAAGTTAGTTTAATTAAGATCATTGAGTACCTATAAAAATTTTCTGATGCTAATACCTGGATATGGGAATGGGATCTTAATACGTCATAATGCTAGATTTTCTAAAAAAAAAAAAATATATTTCTAAATGTTCATAAAAGGTAACTTGTCTCATCAGTAACATATTTTTTTTAAATTAATTTGTTTAAATTTTCAAGGTCATGGTGAAAGGTATAGGACCTCATTTGTAGGGTATTCGAACAAATTATATACCATGAAAGATAATGAAATCGAACCCTCATTAAAGGTCTGCTTTTTTTTTCAAAGTTCTTATTTGAGCTAGAGCCTACACAGTTTCGCCGATTTGCTTCAAATGTGGTACAGAACATTTTTATATGATTCCCTATAGGGGAAAATTCGAATTTTTGATTTAGATCGTCTCGAACAGGTATTGCTGCCATGCAAATATTTCTTTTTTTTTTAATTTCTAAAACGGCTCTAACGATTTTGATTAAATATTGTACCTGCATTGAGCAAATTTAAAAAATAAAAACTGAAATTCAGGTAAATGGAGTTATTATGTTTTCTTGAGAAAATTGTCTTATTTTCAAGTAATTCACGTATAGCTTTTTTTATAATTATAATTTTTATAATTTTATTATAATTCTGTAGTGTGGTTGTAGAGAAGCGTTACACTTTAGTCTGAAATATCCAACATAAACCCAGCACCCTACGTCAAGTAAAAACAACGTACACCAGCACCCTACTACCATCCAATCAACATGCCTACTATACCAACCGACAATATCAACCAGCAGCGTCCAGCACTCACCATCAGAACAGAACATCAAACACCAGCCACTTATACCATGAACTTTCTTTTTAGCCCGCCGCCGATTTGGCCACCACTTTGAAATAGGGGGCGTAAAAAGTTCTTCGCGATATCTTGAGAACCATACATTGCACAAACAAAATTTCGGCACATTTGTGTACAAATTCTCTACAATTTATGTGAACGCGCTCTTTTTATCGTAAAATTGAAAACAAAATAGTTGTAACCTAAAAAAGATGACCGTTTTAAGAAACTTATCTTAAAGAAGATATATAATAAATAAACAAGAAGATAATGATATTTTTCTTGGCAATGGTTATCTTTTTTTGATTATAACGTTCTTGTTATCAATTTTACGATAAAAAGTGTGGTAACATAAATTGTAAAGATATTAATTTTCTACACAAATGTGTTAAAATTTTCTTTTTGCGATGTATGGATCTCAAGATGGCGGACAAATTGGGAGGGGTTTAACCCTGAAAACTCGCTTTAACACGCACACTAATCCCTCCCACAGTTCCATAAAAAAACAATAATGTCCTATAAAAAAAATGCAAGGTTAATGTAACATTTCAGTGGACTAATTAGGAGGAATTAGATTCCTAGGTTAATGTAACATTTCAGTGGACTAATTGGGAGGAATTAGATTCCTACGTTGAGCCCCTAATACACTTCTTATAAAGGCTGTTTCACAATGCAACGAAAAAACGAGACGTCAGCGTGATGAGATCTCTTCACAGTTGTTCTCTCTTGAAAAAGAATTTCAAAGTAAAATAATATATAATTAATTATTTCGCGTCGTCACGTCATGTCATAAAGTTCGAAACAATGAAAAAAAAGACTCAAAGTTACGATGACAAATACTTTATCATGTATTATTTTTTTTTTGTTTGAATTGAAATATGTTTTAAAGAGAGAACAACTGTGAAGCGATCTCGTCACGCTGTCGTCTCGTTTTCTCCTCGCATTGTGAAACAGCCTTATTGCGGGCCGAGCTTTGCCGTAGGTGTATGAAATACCATGTTATTTGGCTTTAAGTTTAAAAAGAATTGTAAGATTGAAAACCCCTTCTTTTATTGAAATAAATATTGATTGACGACAAGCTTACCTCAGCGTCGAGAAAAATGCACCACAGAGTAGTAAAAGTAATATTGCACCTTAATGTTAAAAAAAAAAAAAAAACGAACATAAAATTACATATTTTTTTTTTTGTTTAACACTTTTTTTTAACATTTTGTCGATAAAAATATTTTTATTGAAGTGAAAAGGTCTGTTTAAACTTTGAACCTTTGTTACGGATATTAATATGGAAAATCCTCGACCATGATTTCATTTTGAAAAACTCCGAACTTTTTTTTAATTCACAACCATAACTTTTCCAGAAAAGTAAAAATCGAATTGTAAAATTACTTCCAATTCAAAACCAATGCATCTGCCACGCTCCACTCCAAATTTACTTGTTTTTCACCCAAACCACCTCTATTCCTACCTATTGACTTGACCGATGACTTGATAAGTTTTAAAAGAACCCAGCAGAATTTTTGATCCTCCTACAACAATAAGTTTCGTTTTCAATCAATGGTTTCCTAAGAGTTTCGAAATCATTATTTGGCTTCACTAGTTCTACGGTTTCGTGTTCTAAAGGCCGAATTCCTATTTATTTTTACAACCGACTCAAGTGCTTCCATACTTCATCGGTTTCCAGGTTGCCATATCGATATGTGATCCTTGTTTGCTTTCAGTAGTTGAAGTCAACTGCAGACTTGGCTATAAACAAATTCACTTGTTCCTGTTGACCTGTTTTTATTTTCACCCATCTTCGATAAGAAGTGTATAGAGAGATAACATGGTGTACAAATATAGCACACGTTTGTATGGGAACCTATACTGATTCTGCTACAGAGACATCCTTCATCGTTATGCATCCTGCATCCTGGATTGCCATTGGTACACATACATAGTAGTGAATGTACAAATGTATCTACATATATGTATGTACAGAAACACATACATATATAGTTCACTGAGAATGTTTTTATAAATTCGTAAACACACACCTGTGATAGAATAATTGATGTGTTTTAGAGTTGCAATTGAGTGCACTTGGATTTTATTTCAGGCTCCAGTTCATAGTCCTTTTCCTTTATGCCTTCTGCTCTCCCTTCCCAATGGATGTCTCCTTTTTGTATTTATATATTTCAGTTTCAGTTTTTTTTTTTTATTTTGTTTTTAAAGTGAGCACATGTGTAAACAAATTCAAAGGGATTTATTGATTTCATATATATTTCGTTTTCGATTGCCCATTCGAGCATGATGCCATTCCAATTTAATTCAATTGAAATTGAATTATTCTTGCCGATTGAAGGTACTTGTCAAATGCTTGAATATTAGTGTAGTAGGTATAGGTAGGTATACTTAGGCAGAGACGGTTTGGCAGCATAGGTTCATTTTGCACATTAACTCTAGCAAAGGGTACCTACATAACACGATCCGTGTGGCAAGCACGTTTAAAGTGGTTGAGTGCTAAACAATTGCTTTGCCAGTTCGCATGATTAAAACCTAATGTCGTTGCATTGATATTCAATCATTGATTCAATCAATTGTTTATTTCATCATTGTAGGCTGCTGCAGGGTTTTGAATTTGAGTTGAAGGACAAAAACAGGTATGTGCTGTATTGCTACGTGATGGTTAACCTGCAACATCGGTTTAACATTGAAGTTTGGCAATATCTGCTTATTAAATTTGAAATCGAATGATTTTTAGATTAGATTGATAAAGGCTTTGGAGTATTTTTTTTTTTTAATTAACAATTGGTTCTGCAACACATATAAGTTTTTTTTCTTTAGATAATTCATTAGGGAAGAATTTTTTTTTTAGATTTCTGGTTGGGGTCGAAATACTGTGAGTCAAAATACTGATTTTAAAATACTGTATTTCAAAATACTGTGATTCAAAATTCTGGTTACACAAAATTCTGTATTTTAAAATTTTGTAGAGTTTTACTAATACAAAATTTTAAAATAAATAATTTTACTCATACACTGAAAGAAAAAATTCTTTTCCACAAGGAAAAAACTGTTTACCACAAGCGATCATAAGGCACTAAACGTTTGAGTTGTTTGTGACCAATATTTTAAATCATCAAATGGAAACCTTATAATCTTGCATGTAAAAAGAAAACCTTCGAACTGCAACTAAAAAGTGCTTATTACAAACAATATTTATTTTCTATCAAAAAAATGAATTTTGTAACTCCAAGCACGAATACTGTTTGTGACAAATAACCTGCAATTCAAGGATAATTTTTGTGCTTGCTTTTGTTATTTTCTTCCATTATAGGAGTTTTGAGCTGCCTCTTTTTATTCTGAAATGTATACAATTTTATTTTAATTGATAAAAACTTATATTTTAATTACTTGATTTTTCTGAGATTTGAACCTGGGACCTTCCACATACCAGCCGCCTACTTTTTTTTTTTTTTTTTTTTTTAAATTCATTTTTATTTTTCATCAATCTTATAATTATAACTAAGTTAAAGCTAGACAAAAATTCATAAAAACTAGCCTACTTATCAATAACTTACAACTAACATACTGGCCCCATGCGGGCACTCTAAGCTAAACAATAACTTAATGCTAATGCCTTTCGGCCTAAAAACTAAATTAAGACTAAATTACGTATCGGTTTTATTTTTCACCGAGAAGAATTTTCCAAAAAACTCGGTTTCATATCGTTGTTTTTTTTTTTATTTTATATAAAACTTACAACTAAATAAAACTAAACTAAGCTAAACTAAAGGTAATTAAGACTACTTTAAACTACTTAAAGCTAATTAAAACTACTTAGAACTACTTAAAACTAAAACAGCCACAGCAAGCGTTTTCCGGGTTTATAATTTTTTTTTTTGGTGCCACCCTGACTGTCCCTTCTTATACCTAATCACCTAAACTTATGTAAGCCGGCCAAGACAAAAAGCATTAGTCAGCTTTAAATATCATACATCATATGTCAGTTTTTAACCACCAGAACTGGTTCTCCTGCCTTACCCTATCTCTTCGGTCCCGATCGGACACAGTCCTACTGAACCGAAGGCGCTCAACGCCGCCGCCTTGTGTGAGGACGTCTCGGTTGTATAGGAGTCGCCTGTCTACAGTTCTACGGCCGACGTGGTAGATTAGCGGAACTGCCAATCTATCCTGTATCAGCCCTCGGGCGGAATAAAGCCGCTTAAACGCACACTCTCGTAGTATTCGTCGTTGGGGTAATAGATAACATCGCTCTTGCAATGAGACCCCGAATCAGCTTCAACAAAAAGTTATCTATTCTGTTTATCTTGGCCCCGTTGTATAGAGCCTGGTTGGAATAAAAATGTTTGTACTATGACTCTGGTGTTCTGTGTAATCCAAGGCAGCGTCTTAGGCACTGCCTCTCAAACACCCGAATCTTTTCAATTTGAGATGGGGCAACGTTGAACCAAATCGGGCACCCATAAGCAATCATCGGCCGGATGAGGGCCATGTAACAAATCACCTTCACGCTGGTGTCAAGCCGGCTGCTATAAAACAACCGTTTCGTCAGGGCAAAAGCTCCCCTAGCCCTGGTCAGAGCAGCATTTATATGTCTGTCGAAATACAAATACTGATTCAACCAGATGCCAAGGTACTTTACTTTAATCGCCAGTGGATGTCCATTTGGCCCTACGATCACCAGCTTGCGCCTGTTCTTTCTCGTATCCCTTGAGGCTCCATGCAACGGAGTCCTAAACAGAATAGTTTCTGATTTCTGAAAGTTAATTTTTAACTTCCAGTCATCGCAATATTGTTGAATCTTGTCGAAGTCACGCTGCAAAAGAATTCTGATGGCCTCGAATTTTGGGGCCGTTCTGTACGCAATTAGATCATCGGCATATGCAATTGCCTGAGTTAGACTACCTATCAGATCGCTGGTGTAAATACTGAAGAGAATCGGCGAGTTGACCGCTCCAGCCGACTACGCTACCACTATGCCAACTCGCAATACGAAAAGCCGATGTTAAGACTTAATCACATTATACCTTATATTTTCGTCTGTGTGATATACAAATCTGTTGGGCATAATTTACAATATTGTTTGTAACAAACATCTTATGACCTTCCAACAAGAGTAATTAATATTTTAAATGTATATTTTTATTATTCGTTAAGAATACTTTTAACTTCGTTGAATACAGTGAAAAACCGTACTCACAAGCTATTTTTTAAAGTTATATAGAACAAAAGCTAAAAGATCTTTACTGAAACAGTCAAATCTTACTGCCCATTAATAAATATTAGTAGTGAATGATTTTTGGTTAAGTTTAACACTATGAAAAACATATCGCTGATCACAAGGATATTTTTGGGAGAGTGTACAAAATTATTCACATTCAGAATGAACATTGAATGTTTGAATTAAATGAAATCTTATATGAACAACAATTTTCCTTGTACTGTCTATATTTCTATTAAATTGTAAGGAAAACAAAATTCAGAAAGTTGCTATACTCAAGCCTCATTATAAATATTATGAACGGCTACATGAAATTTGTTCATAATGAAAAATTACCCTAAACAAAATATAATAAATACATATCTCCAAATTTGGAGAAATCACTCCAGTATGACCCCAACTTAATGGATAAAAGGCATTTTTCATAGTGAAAAAATGAAAAGAAGCCCTAAAACAATAAAAATTGACCCAATTAATAAAATATTACCAATTTTTTGTTGTTTTTGCTTTTATATAAACTTTTGGGGAAAATTTTCATTTTTTGTTTGGGGCTATTTTTCAATGGGGCCAAATTTCATATAGCTTTTTTGTACCTTTAATTTAAAATTGATCATATTAAGATGTCAATGTAAAACCTCCTCAAAATACTCAAATTCTATACTGAATTCTGCAAATAAAACATTTCAGACTTGTACCAATATTGCTGAAGAATTCTAAGTTTCATCGTTAAATTCTACAATTTCCACATATCGAGGTTTAACAGAAATATATTCACGAAAATATATTTAATAAAACGTTGGTTACAAATAAGTCTCTTACTCGTTTTTAAAGAGATCTTACTTGAATGAATTTTTGTACAAATAAATGCAAAAAATTTTATTTGTACTTGTACGTGCTTAACAATGATATTGTAAAAAGTTTTTTCTTCAAAATATAGAACTTGGACATAATCAGCATTTTAGAAAACAGAATTTTATACTTACAGCATTTTGAATATACAAATATTTGGATATATGGAATTTTGAAATACAGAATTCTGAAAAACAGAATTTTGGTCGTACAGTATTTTCAAAAAAAGAAAAACAGAATTTTGGCCATACAGGATTTTGATAGCCAGAATTCTGACCCGCTTCTTATGTATCTTGTTTCAGTTTCCATCGGTTCTCGACCGACTTTATGCATGCGAGAAGTTTGGTTGAATTATCTCGAGCAGAAGTTTTAAATTATTGGATTTATTAGCAATCAACCGTTGCGTTGTCCTAATTTAATAAATAATTTGCATAATAATCATTCATTGGATTACCCAATTATTTGTTTATTACTAAGCTATATCCTGGTTATGGCCTATGGGTGAAAGTTTAGTTGCGCTTAAGCGAGAGGCAAATTTCAAATAGCCGCTGAATTGATGATTTTCAGCACCATTATGCAAATAATAAGGACAATTATAATTATGAAACTCCTGAACCATCTATGTGGTGCGGTAGCTCATATTAATTTGGTCAATGTTATATTATTATTATTAGCAAAATCAAATTCCGTATGAATAATATAATTATAACAACTATAAAATCAGAAAGGAAATCGAATTGTTTTTTTTAACAATAAACCATCAGAACAAACTGAGCGCATTTGATTGGAACAATTAAATTAAATAGATCCAGTTGAATACAGGGGTTTCCATTTAAAATAGTGAAATGATTCGAATTAAGTATTGTCCTAAATATAATTTTGTTATTTGATATAACATTTTATCAGGATTTTAAACAAAGTGTGCAATTGAAGCATAAGCTACATCTAACTTGATCAAGAGAAGAATAATTGATACCTATAAACCTATAACAGTTTCTCTTGTCGGTTAACATTTTAAGGGAAAATGTTTTCAAAATTGTTCGATTTAAATCGCAAAGCCACGGCGAATATTTAAGCGTACCAATTTTAAGCTTCTCTACTTTGCCGTGTATGTTACATGACGTACTAAATTTTGCAAATATTTATTAAGTTATCAGTGTTTCCATATTGGAAAAATTGTGGGAAAACATACGTCAGTGGTCGTTCAAAGAAAACTCCATAGGTCCATTTTTCGCAAAACTGAGATAATAACGTTCACTGAGGGAAAAATGTATAGCCTCAGTACAAAGACTTTCATGTAAAAATGATGCACTGAACATTGCATGGAATAACCAAGAAATCTCTATTTACTGAACAAAGCTTACGTTTACTAGATACGTTTCAATTAAGTACCGTCAAACGTCTAGGTATACTAAGGGCCACTTGCACAAATGTTTTCTGAATAAATTGAGTTGAGAGCTATCTGACTGATTTGATTCAAATCACGTTGTAGCAAAATATTTGTTCTCTAATAAAATTTAAAAAGTTATCTTCTCCTCGTTCTCTAGCAGCCCTATTAATAAAAAGTCACTGTCCGCTGCTTAACACACGTGTTAGCTAGCACACGGATAGACAACTTGTTCGTTGGATAACTTTAATTATTAATAAACATATCATAATAGTTCCAGTCTGTACCACTTAATGTACGGCAACTCTTCATCAAATCGTGGAATTATTCTTATACATGTGTCACACACATGCACTGATTGATGAAAAATATGCTTGTAGTTGAACCGGTTAATATGAAATTTAAGCATGTGTGTGCTATGAAGTTATCCATCCCTTAAACGCCAAATTTGGCGAGTTAAAGTTATCCGCTCGCTGTCAGCTGTCACCATGTCACAGCCCATTACATATTTATTAATATGAATTGCAAGTTCACAGATGTGTTAGTCTTATCCTTCCGTTGTTTTCCGTTTATTGATAAGGGAGTAGATAAATATTTAAACTCTGAATAGCTCTCACGTCAAATTGTAGAATTTCTTACGAGAAAGCAAGTCAAAGCGTTAGAGTTTTTTTTATTTTTTAATATGTTCTGTGTTTGTTGTGTTGGTGATTCTGAAAAAAAATATTCTTATCCGTTTGTTATTTATTTTCCGTTCGTTCAATTCAAAATCGATAAGTTTTAATTTATTTATTTAAACTGGGATAGTTATCCTGAGTTGTATGTATTTATAAATTAAATAAAATAAATTTGGTGGCACAAACGGCTCATGAAGAACCAGGGCTTAGCGACTTACAACTCTCAATCATTCCTATGTGCTTGTCTGCAGGGATGGAGGGGACCTAAAGTTTATTGCCGAATCCGAACGGCTAAGGTGAGCGGCACGCACTTTTCTAAGACAAGAGATACTCTTGGGGGATTTGTCACTTCCTCGCAAGAGGTAGTAGCTTCGAAAGAAACTTAGGCGAAAGCGGCTGGTTTGAACTCCAGACCTCTGGCATGACAGTCCTACGCACTAACCATTACGCCACGGGCTACTACGAGTTTTATGTATTTTATGTATTTATCCGACCATTTTGTGCAAGTGGCCCTAAATGTATCACATGTCATGTATTGAACACAAAATATACACTCCAAACATATCTTTGGATGAGTTTTAGTCAAATATGTAATGAATAAATAAACATTTCAAAGCAGATACCCATGTGCGAACAAAAAAATGTTTTCATCATAGCAAGCTAGACAGCAAGTTGCTTGTTCGCAGAAAAAAAAAAACTTTTTGTGATGAATACAAATTTGTAGGTGAATGGCTAGCGGCTATTTAAAATTTGTGATGTCATTACATATAGAACTCGTCGAAGAAATTGGTCCACAGAATTATTTATTGCGGGTGCATCAAAGAATGTAGAATTAAAGAATGTAGTCAGTAAACATTTCAATATTTATACCGAGTACAAAAGTTATGTGTGCAGAAATCTATGCTATGAGTAAATGTATGTATTTATGTGCTGTGTACATAGTTTTTTCCCTCAGTGTTGAAAAATAAAATTAACGGATTAAACAATTACAAAAATTTTTCGTCTATAAGGACTAAAATGCAAATATACATATCCGAAAAATTTCAAAAATGGACTTAGGACTAAGGTGGTTCAAATCTTGATCCTTGATGGTTCAGGAATTTTAATTCACCGATTTCGGCGGATTAACTGAGGTTCAACGATGGTTCAAGGTTCAAGTATGTGATAATAGCCAAGCACATACCTAAACAATCGCTAAGCCTCAGTTAACCCGCCGAAATCGGTGAATTAAAAATCCTGAACCACGGATCAACATTCAACTCACGACTCCAGCTTATAAAACTTAACTACCGTCCTATTTTCCGCAATTTTTTTTGCATTACCCGCAGACAGGAATGGTTGAGAGTTATAAATCAGTAGGCCCAATTAAAAGTCGCAAAAAAAAAACGGACGAATGAGCTTATAAGCGAAGAATGTTTCGCGATTTGATGCGTCTCAGGAACTAATAACTTTAATTCCAATTGTCAGATTGTCAATATTAAAGTAAGATGAAATATTAGGCTACAGTAAATTATGCCCAAACAACATAAAACTAAATTATTTCATTGGCTTTTAAAAGCACTGTTTCGGTTGACGTAGCTCATGCACAAAAGATATCGATTATTTTTCCATCCGAAACAGTTTACCCCTTACATATATCCTATTAGTTGATCCTGTCATAAAAATTTTTCATCTACACCTTGATATAAATTTTTGTATTTTAATAGATTTCAATATTTTCGTAGACTAATGTGTAATTTTTCAAAAAAATATAAAAATATGACATCCCATAACAATTTATTAGAAAGAAGGAAAATACAAATTTTAAACATTTATCCTCACATTCTGATGAAAGCACTCTTCATCATCACTTACAAAAATGTTCTTTATTCATTTATCAAAAAAAAAAAAAGACAATCCCTGTTGAAAGGAGTGTCAGAATGAAATATAGGGTGAGATTTTGATATTCAATCAATCTCAGACTAATAAATAATACTGTTGAAACTTTCTATAACTTCGAACTCAATAATTCACAAACATATTGAAGCTTCTGTATGTATACATATATGTTTGAACGAGTATGAGTATCTATAGCTATTTGCTATGTTGTTGTTGGCCTCCTATGAATGAATTAATGTGTATTATCCTTTTGCACTGTGTGCCACAAATATTTACTGGGCAATATAAATCAAAATGTTCGGCAACAAATTTATTTTCCAATAAATATTTTATCACTTAACTGGGTGTTTATTTCGTCAATATTCTTCGAGATTTTCAATTCACTTTACTTTCAATTCAACACTTTGCATCACTTGATTGAAGTTACATGTTTTGCTTAAATCTGTTTACGAGTTGATATCTTATGATTTTTCCGGCGGGATCCTACTTTAGAAATTATTCAGTACTCAAACTTCTTCCAAGATTCGCTTATATTTAATCATTTTTATCATTTATGTATATAAATTTATATAAAAAATATCTTTGTAGGTATAACTAAAAGTCTTAATCAAGTGATGTAGAGTGTAAATTTGTATACGGTTTAGTTACGCTTAAGACTGATTTGACTATTTAATTTGACGGGAAATTCTGTATCAGTAAGATAAAATTTGAGCACTTTGAGTGATAAAACTTACAAAACAAAATAAAACGCATGACTGGGGGTCACGCGTATTTGCTCTATTATTTGATGGCAATAAAGTGGTTTAGCACTAAAGATTAATAATACAGGGTTATCTGAATTGAATTAACAAATTAAAAAAAAAAAAACACACAAATTAATATCTGCCGGGACCTCTTATATCTTGACAAGGCCCTCACTAGTCAACTAATGAGTCCAAGTGAGATCGCCGAACGGATGAAACGCCAATTTTTATGGACTAAAGGCCGTTAAAAGCTATTTTGATATCTGCCGGGACATTAAGCAGCCGTCAATCATCTGTAAGCGCGACACTTTTTGATTAATACTCTGACGTTATCTCGTTTAAAGCAAAAAAAAATTAAACATTTAACTATTTTTTTCGTTTTTTTGACTTTTTTTTTCGTTTAAGATATTGTTATACACATTACTGAACCAATAAGATACTTCTTTAATGTTATAAACATTATATATTATAAGTGCACTCATGCGATCCAATCGTGTAGCTCTTCAAAAGACACTAAAAAAACTGATACATTTTGTTCCCTTATTAGTTGCTCTATAAATGCGGTGACCGTTTATTCAGAGACACAAAAAAGGACAATTTTTCATTAAGCCTAGTATGCTGCTGATGCTAAACGAAACGAACGATCCCATACAAAAATTACACAACGAAATCACAAACGAAAAATTTCGTTCTGCTTTTCGTTCTGTGGTACGCTGTTCGATGAGCGAAATCGATAATTGAAGCTGATTATTTGGAGAGATCTCCCCTCATTTTTCGCACAGAATTAATTGCCTGTCTGTACCATTAATTGTATGCGGAAAAATTACATTTGGTCTCTATTCGTGTTTGTATTTGTTGTTTCTTTTATCATTACATGGCTTTCTGTTATTTTTATGTTTTTTGGTTTTGCAAACGGTGACACTATCAAGGGGTAATTTTTCGTTGTGGTTTCGTAAGCATTTCGTTGTCATGTTGGAGACCAACTAAAAATTTCGTTTCGTATCAACAGCGTACTAGGCTTTAACGTAAAAAAGTCTAAGATCGAATTATATTTTATTAAAAAGACTTGTAGGTACTTCATATACAGTCTAAAGTGATTTCATTTCAGTTTAAAAAAAAAATATATTTAATACTTAAGCATCATATAAATGAACAGTAAATTAGTTAAACCCGAGCTAACTCACTTTATTTCTCGAGATAACTCTAGAAAAAAAAGGTTTCGAGGTTTTAATCAAAATTGACACTATGTACGTCTGTACGTCCGTGCGTCTGTGCGTCCAAGCGTCCACTTGCATTCTAGCTAGATACCTAAGTGGTGGGCAGTGTTGCCATAAAATATTCTTGAAAATCGGGAAATTAGCACATCGAAAATCGGGGTTAATCGGAGAATTTAAACAAATTTTGAGCAAATCGCTATTTTTTTTAAAGATAAGTATTAGGCCAGGCGCGCACATGCAACTAAACAGTTTGGTTTCGATTTTGAGTACTATAGGATTATATGAGAGTCCGCGCACATAAACCGGCGCGCACTCCTATATAAGCCCATTGTGCTCAAAATCGAAACCAAACTGTTTAGTTGCATGTGCGCGCCTGGCCTTAGTATTTATTGCTTCATTTTCCTTTTTTTAAATTTATTTTCTTTTGTTTAAATTAAATATATGTACATACGCATACCTATATGTTTTTCTTACTTTTATTTAAATTCATTTGGATTTTTTAAGCAAATAATAGTGTTTAAACACAGTTGACATTTGGCTAGAAGTTTAACAAAAATGTACATATCTACTATGTATTTGTCTTTTTAGGCCCACTCTCGCGAAACAAACAGAAGATAACAATTCAAGTATTATTTTATTATTATTATTATTATTTATTGGTTATATAAAAAGTGTTCGATTACATCATTATATTCAATAACTATGGCATGGATAATTTTCCGTCTGCCAGAGTGAACGTTGACTATTTATCTTGAGGTACATACATATACATATTAAATATAAATTATCTTGTATGATATTATTAAACAAAAAATAATAAAAGGGCATTAAGAAAGGAAAATATGGATTGCACTCGAAGCATAAGTGTGTTTTAATCCACTCAAAGATGGGGGTTATATTCACTCCGAGCGCCCCTATTCGCTCGTTGTTGGCGCTTCTTATGCTCTCCTCACTAATCGGATTCTTTAAGCATATATAAAAAAAATAAAATAAAATATAAAATAAACCACTTATATAAAGCTATTTCGATAACTGAAAGCATGTTTGTAGTAATTCGATAATGTTTTCCAGGACACATCACCATTTAGAATTCCCAAACATTCGTTTCTAGTCAGTCTGCTCTTTTCGAAATGAAGTCTCCTTATCTCTTGAAGAATTGGGCATACACCTAGGAAGTGAATTATATCCTCACGTTCTCTAAGATTACAGAGACCACAAGTTCCAGTGAGATCTTCCCTGTAAGGAATATAATTTAGTTTACATATTTCTGTTCTAGCCTGAAAAATTGAACTTATGTTTTCGATACTTAGATTGTCCGTAAAATAATTATCACATCCAAGACTATGGTTAAGATCTTTGTAAGTTGACCGGGATTCTGATGAAGATGCTCTTTGTACATTGTTTAAATAGATCCTTTCATCAACAATCGCAATTAAGTCGTAAAAGACCCCTTGCCAAACTTCAAAATTGTCGGTTAAGTTCAGCGAGTAGTCGTGATCTTGCGCTAATCTATACCAATCTGCAAAAATCCCCTTTTTAGATCTTAGGAGCGATAAAATTATAACTTTCTGCAAATTGTCATTGTTCTTTTTTACTGTCCGTACTATGTAGTCGCAATTGGCTTTTAAGTTTCGAAGAAAGATGTTTCTCAGCCCAGTCTCTACATATATTGCGTAAGTTGGAGCGGTATTAGGAAGTCGAAACAAACGTTTAAAGAAAAATCTCTGAAGCTTTTCAAACTCTTCTACTGGTGTACAACCATAAACTTCACTACCGTAGCACAAACATGTATTAATAGTGGCTTCAAACACTCTGTATTTGGCTGATGTCCAAATTTTTGGGTTGCCGTAAAATTTTTTCCACATCGTATTGATGGCTATTTTTGCTGCGGAACATTTAGCATTAATGTGATCATTCCATTTCAAGTTTGTAGTAAAGGTCACTCCCAAATATTTGTATTCACGAAACACTTCAAGTCTTTCGTTGTTAAGGAACAATGCTTCATTTTCCGGTAGTCTACGGAGATTTTTTTCAAATATCATTACCTTAGATTTTGCAGTGTTAATTTGTAGGTCCCATAGTTTGCAGTACTCCGTCAGTTTATTGATCATTAGTTGGAGTGATTTCGGTTCCTCAGCTAAAATGACCAAGTCATCGGCGTATAATAAGACTTTTAGAGATAAACCTGCAAATCTCACCCCCCCTGGTAAGTTTTTAACAATGTCGTCTATGAACAGTGCAAACATAATGGGGCTCAAAATACATCCTTGTGGAACGCCTGTTGTTGTCGCAAAAAAAATTGAAGATTCAGAATCTCCATATACAGCTGCCGAAGATCCCGACAACAGCTGTTCATACATCATTATGAACTTTGTTGATATCCCAATCATTGTGCACAGCTTATAGAGGAGACTATTTCTATTTACATTGTCAAATGCGGCCTTGAAGTCTACAAATAAACAGAACAATTTCTTTTTATTTTCGATAAAATTTCTCGCAGTGCTTTGCAGTGTAAAGATTTGGTCAACTGTCGAAAAACCTGAACGGAAACCTGCCTGACAGTTACTCAACATGTTGTTGTTCTCAACCCACATGGATAGTCTATTGTACATAACTTGTGCAAATATTTTCCTTATTGAATTTAAAAATGATATACCCCTATAATTTTCAGGCATTCCACTATCACCTTTTTTGAATATGGGGTAGATTAAGGCCTTCTTAAATTCCGCGGGTATGTAACTACTATCGAACATTTGATTAAAAAGTTTCGTAAGTTGTAACAGAAACACATCAGTAGAAAACTTATAGAACTCCAATGGTATCCCATCAGATCCAGCTGCTTTCCCATTTTTCATTTGTTTCAAAGCACTTTCAATTTCCCTTATAGATATTGTGCCGTCCAAATCTTCGATATAAATGTTGGGTAGTGCATATTGATAGCTAAGCTGTTTCGTACTGGTATTCAAAAGGCTTCTAAAATGTTCTGTCAGTAATTCCGTTTGTACAAGAACACTTGAGGTCGATTGGAGGTCTCCCACATATTTGACAATTTTCCAAAATTCCTTTGGATTTTTAGTAAACTCGAGTTTGAGGGCAAGAGAATTATAATAATCGGCTTTCTTCCTTTTGCAAAGTTTCTTATAGTTATAATTTTCCTTTAGATACTGCATTTTAAAGATTTCAGAATTAGTTGCTCTAAATAGATTCAAAAATGCAAAACAGGTTTTTCTAAGCCTCCTACATTCTGCATCAAACCAATAACTTTTTCGAATACTCGAATCTGTCGTTGAATTTCGAGGAACAGCTTTTAAAATAATGCTTTGGACATGCTTGAATATTTGGTCAGTACTCTGCGTCGTTGTAGTTAATCTTAAGCTGGCTTCCAATTGTCGATCAAGATTTAGACTATACTGAGCTTTAAACTCATCTCTCCATTTAAATATTGCTCTAGGCTGAGTTTGGATTATATCATGAGTTGCTACAAAGGAGATCGTAAGGGGCATATGCGCTGAATAAGACTTAGCTTGAATTTCTAGATTTGTCACGTAGTTCATCCATTCACCATTGACAGCACAGTAATCGATAAGAGATTGACCTTGACCTCCAATAAAAGATAGTTCTCCACGACAATCATCCTTTGTGCAACCGTTGAGTACATAAAGGCCATAATAATCAAGCATTTCAACTATGCGCTTACCCTGATTATTCAAAATTGCATCTTTTGATTCTCTTTTCTCGCTTAAGTTATTAGGCAAACACACAAAAGGAGTCAGCTTGTTTTGAAAAGAACCTATTCTACCGTTGAAATCCCCTACAATCATAATATTATTTGAACAACCATTCAACAAAAGATCATTAAGCTCTTCAAAATCATGTGCCCAATTAGTACAATTCAGATATATGGGGATTATACTTAGTTTTTTATTTGGAAGTGAGATTTCAATAATTGAAGTATTTGCATATTGGCTAAAACTGGCAACCGTGCCAAGGGTACTATTTTTTATTCCATAAAGCATTCCTCCGCTGGCCCTGCCATTTGAATGGGTTCGTGTTGCAGGAACCCATTTTAATGAAAAGCCACTAAAATATTTGATAAAATCACTCTCTCTGCCCACTTCAATAAAAGTTTCTATTAATATAAAAATATCAAATTCATTTAAATAATTAAAAAAATCAGCGAATAAAATTTTATTTTTAAGCCCAGTTATATTGTAGCTTAAAAGTTTTAGTATTTTGTTGTTTTGGCAGACGGACAATTCCTATTGCACATCTCTATTTAAAGAATTACTTCGGTTTAGCAGTCTCGGTGGGAAAACATGCACTACATTACCGACATTTATATTATTACTTGTTGAGGTTTGTGGATATGATGAGAAGAGTGATAATGCAGGTTCACCAAATAATTGACAGAAGTAAGAATTGTCATCAGTTGACATGAGGCAAACACCACTGCCCGTTTTGTAAACAAATTCGCGATTATCTATTATTAACTTATCATTTTTAATTAAAATATTTGGAAGTGAGTTGCATTCCCTTAATTTATTCTTTATAATAAATAGCGCCTGTCTTCGTTTACGATATTGTGCGGTTTGTTCGCGGTGAATAACAATTCCAGTGTTCTTAAGATTTTTGGCCACATTCAGTACCTCCCCTACCACCTCTCCTGACTGCATTTCGACTGACACTAATGATTTGTTTGGATTTTTCGTAGGAATTTCACGTATTTTTTTAGCTGGCAAATCACTAACTTTTTCCAATTTCAAAAGACCAGCACAAGTCTGTCTTGCCAATTCTTCCGCCGTCATGTTTGCATCTCGCGGGATATGCATTATTAAATTGCATTCGTTGGTCTTTCTGAAGAGAGATTCAAATTGTTTTTCAAGTTCTTCACACCGATCTCGCATAACTGACAGCTGACCGCTAAGTTGTTGATTTTGGCATCGAAGCTCCTGGATCTCGTCAGAAATGGCCGCCACGTCTTTTTTTGTAGCAAGATCCTTAATCGAAACCCGAATTGAATCGGCAAGAAGATTTTTCAGATCTAAAATGCTCATATTACCTACAGCCATTATATGAGATTTTGCCTCAGGTATAGGTTTACGCTGTTTATTATTTAAATTTGACTCGGGTGACACAGCTTCTGCTTTTCTTTTGTTCATAGAAGCTCCAAACGCACCGAAATTTACAAACACAAATAGTTCGTACCTGTTGCTTTTATAGATCAAAATTTTTTATTTTGTTTTGATACCTGTGCTTTAACTCCAAAATAAGCCACTTTTAATTAATATTTAACGAATCTTTACTTAAGAAATACAACTTTAAAAAGTTGAAGTACATACTTTTACTTGCACACAAAATGCAAAACAATTCAAGTTTAGATAAATAAATAAACCCTTCTCGATTTTTAATTACAAAAATGGAAAATACTTAACATACAAGTAACAAAACACAACAAACACAGGATAGCTTAAAAAAAATATTTTGCTCCAACGTGATTTGATTCTACAATCAGTGAAAAAAACTATGAATTATTTATTAAATCAGAGGTTAGTGCTGTCAGAAAACTTTCGCGCAAGTAGCCCTAAATGAATAAAACATCAATTAATAATAAGGGAGATAAAGTAGAGCTAAACTACCAGCAAAACCGCACCAAAACATAAAAAAAGACGACGGCGACAGTGACAACGATGGGAAAAATGTACAGGTTAGTACGCTGCGTTTGAAAGAAGAGAACCGATTACATGATAATTGCGATTAAATGGCAAATGGGATATTTTAAGTTAGGTACAGAAAGGTTAATATATAAATGCTTCTTTTTAATAAATTTGTAAATTATGTAAATTCAAAAGTGGAAAATATATTTAAGAAAATCGGGAGAAAGTGCCATATTTACATCAAAAATCGGTGTATCGGAAATATGTACCTCTCAAAATCGGGAGAAATACGATAAATCGGTGTTTCTGGCAACACTGGTGGTGGGGCTGATTTGCTTCAAATTTGGTACACAGCAGGTTTATGTGATTCCCTAGAAGGGAAATTTGATTTTTTTACTTAGGTCATCTAATTAGTAGGGAGCAAATACAAAATACATATTTCAGTTTTTTATATTTTCTCTGAAACGGGTCTAAGGATTTTAATTAAACTACCAACCAGTAATTATCAAAGTGGTTGCAAAAAAACCGCACCTCCAATTTTTCCAAAAACTTCACATTGCGGGAATAGGGGCTTACATATGTTTTTGAGAAAATTAAAAAATAGACCGATTTTGTTATAATTTTGTAATCTGGTGCTTCTGAGTATTTCACTTTCAATTTCGCAAACAATTTGTTTGAAAATTTTGATTTTACTTTTTAAAATTTTTTCGTTAAAAATATCATTGCATTATTTAAGCATATTTGTATGCATAGCTACATTATAGTTGTTAATAACAAGAGCAAGTTCGTGCGATCCAGTTGTGTATATTTTTATTTTATTTTTGTTACAAATATTTGTTGTTTGTGAAACAGAAATTCAATTTACATATATAAATTTGTAATTGTTGTTTAAAAGTAAATGTAAAACATATTATTTTAATTGTAAAATGGTGATATTGGCCACATCATGAGTATAAGAAGTAATTTTTCATATACAAACAAGGTGGGGCAAAAGGTATCAACCGGTTTTAAAGGGATGTAAAACAAAAACAATTCAACTTACAGAAATTATTTCAGTACAGAATCTAGTTTTTTACATTAAGTTTCAAAGATGATATCGCGTAGGTGGTGGCCGTCAGCCGCGATGCACTCCTGAAGGCGAATTCTGAAGTTTTCAACCGCTCTTCTGCACATTTCGATGGGTATTGCCGCCGTAACTTCCTCTCTGATTCTTCCTCTGTGGCAGAAGCTTAAAAACTTTTTCCTTTATGTACCCCCAAAGAAAAAAATCACAAATGCTCAACAGTGGGCCTCGTCACTGCTAAAAAATGTTGAATTTGCTGGAATTCTGTCCAACATTTTTTGGCAGCAGTTACGTCGATGTTCAAAGTCACGGGGCAAGAGTTCTTATGAACCATCATTATTTTGTATGGGTGAAACTGTAAATTTTCGTGTGAAATCTTCCTTAAAGATCTACTAGACATGCCAAAAGCAACTCCATGTCTACGAGCTGAGCGCCTACTGGGAGACTGTTCGATAGCATTTCTTGCCAAGATGACATTTTCAGAAGTTCTTACAGTTCTGGGTTTTCCAATTGACGAAGGAGTTGCTGTTGAACCAGTGTTTTCCAATGTCTTAGCCCAACGTCTAATTGCTTTACCGCCAGTGACTTTTCCCCCAACAGGGATATTGAAGTGCTGTCGGAAGGCTCTCTGCGTGGCGATATCATCAGAACGGCCATTTTAAACAAAAAAAAAATCTAACAGCAAACCCACGATGCTCTCCCGCCCAAACCATGGTTGCTATGCTACTGAAAACTAGACTCTCTCACTGCCAAAACGAGACCCCTCCCCTTTTCCCACCACAACCACGGACGAGCGCCCGCCGGTCAAAACCGGCTCATACCTTTAGCCCCACCCTGTTTTACCTACACACTTAAAACCAAAAGAGACGATCGGGAATTAATGAAAGTTTTATTTGCATTCGGACACTACAGATCTGTCATCTGTAAGCTTGCCATATTTCCTAGAAAATTTTATCAAAAAAGATGGCTTTTGCATATATGCTTATAAAGAAATGAATCAATAACTCAAATTATGAGCTTTTTAATTGAACCAGTTATATTTTTGAAATATCTCTCATTAAATTATAATTTAAAGTTATTTTGAAATAAATTATTGTCCCATGATATTGTTAATATCTATAAGCAGCCAAAACAAGTGCTTTTCCATACATCCACAATCCTAATCCATTGAATATTACTCGCTCTATTCATATCCGAATTCTCATTGAATATTATATTCTCAAGACTTCAAGCATCCTATTTCAACAGTCAACATCCCCATAAGAACAAACACTCAATACAATTATTTGGTCAACATAATTCTGGAATACGAAGCGGATGCCCGTATATCAACACAAATTAACAAGAGCGTTTCCGTGTTCATAGAAGCTCTATTATAGTACAGCGCGTATACACTTCGAAAGAAAAACACACAACTACACAAGCAAGATTATACTTCCTTAAAGGGATAAGAGTTTGCTAAGTAGGCATTAATAATTAATGCCTTTGCCAAGCATACCCTCTCCCTTTTAATGGATTTTAATTTTCAATTTCTCCGAATCAATATAAATATCATAAATCCATCCCTGAGCCCAGCGAATATTGGATTTAAGTTATGAGCTCGTAGCCCCGAGTACACTTTCTTCATCCATAATTCGCGAAGATGTGATGAATAATTTCAAAAACAAAGCCCAAGGATATTGTTGGCTGTTGCTGTGTTGTTGTTATTTTTTGTTGCCTCTGTCTTTGTTATTTATTTACAAAAGCCGAAGAAAAATATTTTTCAAGAGTATATAGGTACAATAATCGAATTCCATCATCCGGCGAATTTCTCATGATTTGCATAATCCTGGTTCGCGTTTTATTGTTATCAGAATTCAACTTAGTTAATGTTTAGATTAATATCCATGGAATAACCCAATTATATCATAAATATAAGAGTGGGCGGGCGTTTCCTGTTGGTGTTACAATATAACAGAGGTCTTTTTCGTCTGTGTTGAATGTTGCTAAATAACCAAATAAGGTTCCTGTGCTGTGTTTTATAATATTTAAAAATTCACTTAATTCAGGCTCTGCTTATCTTGGGCTATTAATAACTCTAAATTTACACAGATGGGTAATGGGATAGGAATGGGAGCTGGATTGGGAGGGATTGGTTTGAAATACGGCATTCTTGAGCCGGGAAACAGCTAAGTAAAGTGCGTACTCGTTTAAGTGTGTAGAAGTTTAATTAGGACCAACAAATTGGTCAAATAGAAGCTTTTCTGCTGTTCTATGTTGCTTGTTATTTTGCTAGTTCTGTTATTCGAAAAAATGGAAAGCTAGGCAAATACAAACAGAAACACGCTTTCGTTTTCATTTTAGAATTGTTTATCTTTAATCTCGCATCTCAAGAGTGCCTTTACTCCAGTTTGTGAGGTAATATAATTTTTTTTTTTAAGAAATACTAGTGTTTGCGAATTTAAGGATCAAAAGTTTGTTTGAAATAGTTTACTTAGTCTTTGTTGTTCGACAAACAACATTTCAAAAAAAAAAAAAATGAATAGAAATGGATTATGAGTGAATGTGTTTTGTAAAGCCCATTCTAGCTTTCTTTTTCACATCTAACGTAACAAGTAATAATTAAAAAAAATATTTGTAGTTAATAAGTAAGTTTATAGAATGCCTATGTTGTAGGTATACATAGTAGAAAGGCAAAAGAATAATTGAAGCGTTGAGATGAAGAAGGGGGTAAGTGACATTGAAAATTTTTTTTTAATTTTTTACCAATGTAAAGGCTAAAAGAAAACTTTAATTCTTATGTGATGGTGGCCTTAACTAATCGCTGGTTTGCAATTAGTACAGAAATGTAACACAGAAGTTCTAGTTAAAGGACTCAAAATTTTTCAAATGTCACTTAACACCTTCTTCACCTGAACGCTTCAATTATTCCTTTTATAGTAAAAACACTGATAGTAGCTTTTATGCCACTATCGAGAGTAAACTCAAAATTAGGAATGGAACAGCTTTGAGAGTATAGGTCTCGGAGAGCATTAAACCGCAGAATTCCAACACTTTTCGTACTGTCGAAAGTTTAAATACTATCGAACGAACTCTCAAATGGACAAGCACTTTAAGTTCTTTTAAATGTAACCTGGAATTACGCGGTAGGTATATACATACTTACGATAAATATAAAATTAGGTGATCCTGTTGAAGAGGAGGGGGGGGGGGGGGAGGGGTATACACCCCTTTATTGTAATTGTTTTTCCGCGATGTTTGCTGTATAGAACTTTTTGCTAAGAAAAGTTTACTACCAGGTGAATAAGTTATATTTTAGAAAACCGAAGACATATTATAACGAACTAGGTAAAAATGTAAGTCTAATATCTGCAATAAAAAGGGTTGATCACTTATTTTTTTTTTACTAGCGTATTTGTAGGGAACATTTGATTCCATTTCTGAGAACAAACGAGTTTAGTATATAAACGTTTAGTATATGTAAACGAAAAAGACAGATAATTTGCCAGCAGAAATGAAACTTGTATGAGGCAGTGTTGCTGAAATTTTTCTCTTACTTGACCATAGATCCAATAAATATTCCTACAAAGACTTCTAGGCATGGTTGTCACTCCCAAAAACAAAATCCTACCAAATTTTTCAAAATAACCTACCAAACCTACCAAAGCAAATTTTGAGGTTCTTTTTAATAAACGCAAAACTTAAACTTTGTTGTTGAGAAAAAGCATAGTAACTTATACCTACATGTGTATTTACTTTTGCTAGTTCATGTTAGCCATTGTTTTATTATCTATGGATCTGATCAGAATCATATAAAAGGATACGGATCATAATGAAAGCCAGCGTTGCCGCTCGAAAAAAAATTAACGTGCCGTATTTTCTGAAAAATGTGCCATTTTCATGCCACATGAAAAAAATACAAATTATTCTATTTGCTTATTGTCAAAATATATGAGTTTCTGTCAATTTTTTTACAGAATTTGGACAAACTTTTATTAAATTTTGTAGAAATTTGCTCCATTTTAAGTAACCTTTAAAAATAAAAACGTACCACATTGAACTTTTTCATGCCACCGTTCCACGGGAAAATTATCGTGTCAAAAAACACGAATGTGCCACTTCGGCAACGATAGTGATAGAAGTGTTATATGCATATCTCTTTTTTACTCATTTTTTGTCTTTTTTCTTTACACTGCAATTAACACTACATTACCATGCAAGCAAATCCACCCATCCATATAGAGTGCCTGATCTAAAATTATTTTGTATTATGTGTTAAAAAATTATCCCGATTCAGATCCGTAGATAAGAATAAAAAATGAGGAATCCTAAGGTATGTTAAAACTTAAAATTCAATTTCACTTTATAATTTGTTCATAAATAAAATAAATGCCAACATAAGTTTTAATAACTCGTGTCGGCTGTATTACAATAATTTTTTATTTTTTAAAGAGTGGTAATCTGGTAATTCATTTGTGAGATCGTTTTGTTAAAAAAACCTACCAAATCGAATTAAAACCTACCAACCTACCAAAGATAAAAAAACCTACCAAATTTGGTAGGATCCTACCAAAACGGCAACCGTGCTTCTAGGATCATTTTTCTATTTAAAAAATTACTAAACAATAAAGAGGAAGTGTTTATTTTATATTAGTCCAGTAGGTCTAGGTAAATTAACACATCAGTCCTTGGATTAGATCCAGAAGTTCTGAATTTTTGCTTAGTCTATACTATTATATAAAAGAGTAACTTTTTTGTTTGTCAGTTTGGCTGTATGTATGCACTAAACTCACAAACAAACAAAAAAACTTTTTTAAAAAATAGATATAATACAAATTTCACTTATCTGGTATGCTATAGGATACAGCAGAAAAGAAAATTTTTGTTAAATACAGAATAATAAACAAATTAAAAACTTACCACAAAAAAAATCGTATGGAAATTTTCTAAAATCAAGCATGTAGGTATTTTCCTTGCAAAATTCTGTTTTATAGATTTTCAACTCACATTTACTTCAAGCTCAATTATTTATAAGGAGGAGTTGTTTTGCCATGGCAAATTGCCTTTTGTGGCATGTGGGGGATCGGGGCGGGGGTTTGACTGGTTCCGGTGTAGTGTTGTGTAACTATCCGGTTCGTTTTGGTGGGCTGATTTTCTGGAATCGGCTCAAAAAAAAAGTTGTTTTAGGTAGGGTAATATTTTTGTTTTTTTATTTTTTTTTTGATGTACATTTTTGATGTAAATAAAAGTAATGGGTAGTAAGAAATCTTCATCGAAAAAAAAAAACAATTCAAACCATGTGCAGAATAATGTGCCTTGGTAGGTTGGAGCGAGATAGTCAGTAGAGTTGTTTTCACCGGCAACGAATCGTGTTGATATTTTTGTTTAATAGGAAAAGTTCAAATAAAAAAAAAAAAAAACATCAACGGTAGGGATTTTCTCTATAGTAAGAAATGAGTGGAGTAGGATATATATATGTATATGAGTAAGGTAGGTATAATATTTGCAGCAGAAATAAATGTTTGCTACTGAAATTGTTTGGTTTGGTGGTGGGTGTTTGCTGGATATGGTAAATGGAAACGAACTTATAGGCAAGGGGCGTGCACAAGGAGGGGTAATGGGCATTTAATGCACCCCTAATAAAAATTATTTTTAATTTTTTTTTCTGAGTAAATTAAACAATCAAGGGCGCACGTAAATAGGATGGGGGGTGCTTATAAATCGGCTTAGTTAATTCACAACTTGAGTTCTAATTGTTGGATTTTAAGGTAAGACTGAAATTTTTGTTGGTTTGGAGTTTAGTGGTTGGTGATGGTGAATGGAAACGAATTTATTTAGTGGCAAGAGCGTGCACAATAAGGGGTAAGGGGGCACTTGAATCACTAATATATTTGTTTTTCTAATTCTTTGCGTAGGTAAGCAAAGGTGATGTGGGGGTGCTTATTACGTTCAAATCAAGAAAATTTACACCTTGAGTTCTAATGATAGGATTTTCAAGGTTCGAGATTTTAAATGAAGATTAAATGTAATGTGGGAACAAAGAAGACAAGAACGTGCGCAAGGAGGGATCTGGTTTCCAGAATCGGCTCAATTTTTTTTTTTTTTTAGGTAATACCTACCTACATATGTATTTTTATTTTAATAGGTAGGTACCTACTTTATTTAGGTAGTACAAGTGGTAAAATTTTTTTGATGTTGATAAGTGATGGGTGGGGTGGTAAAAAATGTATTCCGGTTTTTTGGCACGGAATTATTCTTCATAGACGGCAATAACCCTTGCTGGGAAAAAATGCTTCGTTTTAGGAATATGGTAGGTATATGGTAGAGAAGAAGAAAAAAATTAACATTCCATTGATAAATTATTAATTTCTTTGTCAAGTGGTTACTAACACAATTCACGGTCGTTCGTTCCTTAGGGGGTAATGGGAGGTAGGTATAACAAACATACAAATAGTCTGATTTTTAAAGTTGTCTTAAAATTACACTATAGGCAGGCAGGTAGGTACATAATTAGGTGCATTACATTTTTATTCAAAAGCAAGCCCACACAACCCACACACATAATTTTAAGAAAATAATTGTCAATGTTCATTGATACGTGTGGAGGCTTATTTTCAATGTTACCTGACAAAAAAAACGTCAATGTTACCTGACAAGTAACATGGATGGTGTGTAGCGCTCTTTAAGCTGAACATTTTTCGAGTGCTGATTTTAAATCATCTTTTTGGTCGATATTTGGTTGTCATAAGGTTTTACTAAAGAAGACCCGGGCAACGCCGGGTTTTATCGGCTAGTTGTTTATATTTTTGTCTGAATAAATAATAATCCATGTTTTTGACCTCCAGCACTGGACGCAACATTGTCAAAAATTGAAAAAAAGGAAATGTTTGCGCTTTTATGTAAGGTAATATAGATATTATTTTGGTGCCATTAAATAAATAATTCTAATTCAATAAAGTCCAGGAGCAAAAAAAAAAAACGATTTCGAGCTTTTTTGCACTTTCAAAGTGTATAATAAAATCCTTTGGACTTTATTGCACTACCTAATCTCTTTTTTACAAAATAAACCAAAATATGTATTTTAATTTCAGCTGCAGGCAGGCACCGGCTGCCGTAAATTTGTGCGAATTTTTAATTTTCACATTCCAAATTGATTTTCTCTTAAGCAAAGCCCAGCGGGCAAAAATGTTGTTCAAGAAAAGATCAATTTGGGGTGTTGAAATTGAAAATTCGCTCGAATTTTTATTTTCACACCCCAAATTGTTCTTTCCTTAAGACAAGCGCAACGCGCAAACATTTTGGTCAAAAGAAGATTAATTTAGGGTGTGAAAATTAAAATTTCACACGAATTTGTAACTTTCACATCACAAATTGGTTAAAACGTAGCGGACAAAAACTTAGCTTAAGGGAAGATCAATTTGGGGTGTGAAAATTTAAAAATTTGGGCGGAAAGAAATTTTTTTCGTACCGGGAGATTCAACATTTTGTTTGGACTACACCTTGGGTGTATCTGTATTTTAGATTTGGAATTTTTGCACTTTCATCAGAATGCAAAAAAGTCCAAAATTGTTTTGGAGTTTATTGCATTCTTGAAATTGCATTTAAGTCTAAAATTTGGCTTTTGAGAAAAGCGCAGAGGAAAAAAATTGCTTTTGCTCAACAGAAGATCAAGGGTGTGAAAATTAAAAATTCGCGCGAATTTACGGCCTGCAGCTTAAACTAAAATATATATTTTGGTTATATATATTTTCACAAAGAGATTAGTTCAATAAATTCCAAAAGATTTTGTTGTTGGTTTGGACTTTATTGCACTCTTTAAAGTACAATAAAGTCAAAAATTTTGCTTTGGGCATTTCATGGCACCTAAATCAGAAAATCGAGATGCGAAATTTTAAAATTCAGAAATTGCCCAACTATATTCTATTACTCGTACTAAGGTAGTATCAAAAGATCCAGTTAGATCTTCGAACCATGGTAAAAATGTGAACATCTAACATTATTATAACTATTATATTTAAAATGGTCAGCTGGTTAGCTGCCACCACTAGGGAAAATCTTTAACTAGACCTATGATGGCGGTAGAGTACAGTTTGGACCTAGGCCTTAACCAACAAGCTTCTTCAGCAAGCTTGGTCCATAGATCTAGTTGTCTCCAGTTCGTTGAGATCCTCTTTCGCTTGCATGTTTACGCTCTGCTCTACTTCGAAAATGGGTTTACGGAGGGACTTTTGATATGTTGTAGGTAATGCTTTAAAAAACTTAAAATCAGTTTTTCAAAATACTTCATTATAAGTTAATCGTTGGATCTATCATATTAATAATCAAAAGACTTTTGCAAATGATTATCTTAAGTGATCGAGGATATCAAATTAAGCATTTCCCACCTCACACAACTTGAACGCAACTTTCTAAGGCCCAGTTGTACAAACGTGGTTCAAAATTGAATCCGTGGTTCAGCAATTTTAGCTCGCCGATTTAACAATGGTTCAAAATTCAAGTATGCACTAATAGCCAATTACATACCTGAACCACCGTTGAATCTCAGTTAACCAGCCGAAATTGGTGAGTTCAAATTCCTGAACCACGGATCAAATATTTGTACAACTGGCCCTAAGACTGCCCACACTCTTGGCAGTCTGACGGATTCAGCGATTGAAGCAATGCTTTTTGCCGTTTAGCACCCCTTCTATTCTAACTTTACCCTTTCAGGCTGCACCGTTGACAATTCCAATTCGTACACAGATATAAAATTTCCTATACTAATTTCCCATATGTAATCATAGCCCCTTACTTTAATTGATAAAAAAGCTGAAATCTAAAAAAACGTACATCCTTTTTTTATTTCCTATGTATTTCGAGCTCCATATACAAATAAACAAAAAAAATTCTTATCCTTAAATTATTCTTAAAGGACAAAAATACACAAATCTCTTAAACAGAATATAAACATTTAACAAACCTCAAGTCGTCAAGAGATAGTGGACAGTTAAGAAAGGCATCAAGGAAACATTTAAAACAAGAAGCTCGTAAGTGTATTAAAGGCATAAACGTTAACCTGACTTGTGCTTGCTCGCAAGCTTTAACATCCATGTTCCATCAAGTGGTCCCCACTAAAACGCCCCTTTCAATATAAAGATACGAGTACTATATCCAACAATAAAGGAACAACCGAAACCCATAAAGTAGGTAAGTGTAATTAACTTAAATTGTAAGCATTAAACTAAATAGGCAGGTAGCTTAAATGTTATTATTGTTAGTGTTATATCTTCCGTGCAGTGCTCGTCCTTAGAATAAGAATATGTAGAAAGGTCCCTTGATAACATAGGGTATATTGCAGTGTGGGAGTAGCATTCAGTAGGGTTTTAGCTAAATAATGAAGATTATTTCCCTGTACCTATTGTGTATAAGGGCATTTTTGAAGGGTATGGGGGTTACGGGGCTTGGATGGGCTGATTCCAACGACTACGACAGGAACGTTGTTCAATAAAAATTAAAATTCACCCCGAGTACGTTTGGTGAAAATCCTTGAATGTTTGCATATTTATCAAAACTGTTTGTTAATTTATACTATACGAAGGACGAACGACTCCCTTTTTCAACCCCCCTCCCCAATCTCCTACCCCAAAAAAATTCAAAAACAGAATATTTAGCAATTCTACAATTTCAACGGTCGGTTTGTTATAATTTCGACTTCGCTCCTTCAACCACCACCACCCTCTGTCTCAGCGTCGTCATCATCTTCATCGTGGTGGTCGTTCGTCCTTGTTGTCGTCATCATCACATTGAAACCGAAAGAACAACGAACAAACCAACCGACGATACAAGCATCAGCTATATCATCCCTCGAAAGGAAAATTTACAAAACAAATTTCAATTTATTTACTTATGTTAATGTTTTCTACAAAACATAGAGATAACACAAACAAATGTTTTACATACACAAATTGTTATGCATTGTGAATACTCTTTTCCGTATCCGCTTCCGTTCCCGTCCCGCACAATCATGTTACCGAATAGAAAAAAAATTTATAGAAAAAGATATTGTTGGCGGTAGATAGGAGAGAATGAAGAATAGATTCAGATAAAATTACATCCATGTTGTCCTTGCTCTATCGCATTGTTAATTAACAAAACAATATTTTTTATATTCCTGCATAGAAACAGCTAAAATATATTTTTTATTGCAAACTATTTCGTGTGTAAGAAGTAAAATGTATATGGCACAAAAAAAAGTTGAAAAATTCACAGAAGAAAATGTACCTATTTCTTTTATTACAGTTGGCAATTACATATTATTAAAGTACTAGGTCGCAGTTCTCTAAATTGATTACACGGTAATTAAAACTCTCCACTAAATCGAAAACCTATTTTTAAATATTTCTAATTTTAACACTTTCCATCAAAATTGGTACTCTAGGATTTAAATTTAAATAAAACAAAGCGTGTGTATATCATCGAAATTTGTTATTCGTGATGCTATTGATGCCATTATGTATGAAATTGGGCACTCGTGGATCTGATTGGTATCGTCCCAAATATCACAATTTCGTTTGTTGACGTAGGTACCCATTCATCCAGAAATGGGCCTTATCGCTGAAGATGATTTTTCAATGAGAACTAGGGTCAGTTTCCAACCGCTCCAGAGCCCATTCAACGAACACAAGTCGTTGTCTCTATGGTCATCAATTATCAGCTCCTGGGTCAGTTGCATTTTGTACTGGTGCATCCAAAGTCATGACGCAAAATTTGCCAAGTTATGGTCTGTGAAAAGCCGAGTTCTTGTGAGCGACGCGAGATCTCCTGAACATTCTCACAGACAGCGGCGATATTTTCGATCTTGCGTTTCGCCGATGTACGGGTGTTGAATAATCGTTTACTAAGCCATTGGACTCAAATTTATTCACCACACTACGAATAGTATGATGACGACCGTAAAATGAGCGAAGCGACCGGAACGTTGCCCGGACAGAACACCCATTTTGATAAAGGCTCTCCCAAACCAACGCGATTAATCGCTGCGACAAAAGAAAACAATAACAACAACGTGTTGTTTTGTTTGACAACCACGTGTTGTTATTGTTATTTTCTTTTGTCGCGGCGAATAATCGCGTTGGTTTGCTTACTTACTTTACTTTAGATGGCGCTCACAGCCCAGGATGGACTACGGCCTCAACCAACAAGCCCCTCCAGCCAGCTCGGTCCCTAGCTAGCTGCCTCCAGTTACGCACTCCAAGTTGGTTGAGGTCGTTCTCGACTTGTGTGCCCCACCTAAGGTGGGGTCTTCCTCTGCTGCGCAGACCGTCAGGGGTAGATTCGAAGACTCTTCGGGCTGGTGCGTTGGTGTCCATACGCTCCACGTGTCGTAGCCATCTCAGCCGCTGAATTTTCAGCTTCTTCAGGTCGACGTCGCTATAAAGCCCGAAAAGCTCGTTGTTGAATCTTCTCCTCCATACTCCACCGATACAGACTGGACCGAAAATCACCCGAAGAATCTTCCTTTCAAAGCACCCAAGTAGATTCTCATCCGTTTTTGTCAGGGTCCATGCTTCTGCCCCATACAGCAGGACCGGGATGATAAGGGTCTTATATAAGGTCTCCTTGGTTCTTTGAGAGAGGGCTTTATTACTTAGATACCTTCTTAGCCCGAAGAAACAACTGATTGGCAAGAGCCGTTCTTCGTTTGATCTCTGCACTGATGTCATTTTGCGATGTTATAGTGGAGCCCAGGTAGACAAAGTCCTTGACGACTTCGAAGTTGTATCTATCCATCGTGACGTTTTGCCCGAGCCGACGATGTTGAGATTCCTTTCTCGGTAGTAGCATTATACTTCGTCTTGTCCTCATTATCAGCCAAACCCATTTTCGCCACCTCCGATTCAATACTTGCAAACGCGCCGGTAACAGCTCGCTTCGTTCTCCCAATGATGTCAATATCATCTGCATAAGCAAGTAGTTGAACGGACTTTTGTAAAATTGTACCACTGTTGTTGACTTGCGAGTTGCGTACAATTGCTTCAAGTACGATGTTAAAAAGGTTGCATGATAACGCGTCGCCTTGTCTCAAACTTTTCTCGACATCAAAGGGTTCGGTGGTGTTCTTGCCGACTTTGACGGAGCAGCGGGATTTCTCCATCGTCATGACGATGAATTTCTGACTTAATTTTCCAATTTTTATCTACGTAGTATGTTTATCTGGTTCAATACAAATTTAACATAATCAGCTGAGTTATGCTCGTACAAACAAAAAACAAATTCAGAAAATTTGAAATTTCAAGATTTTTTCACGATTTTCTGACTTCGGTCGGATTTTCTAATTTTGGTTCGAGTTTTCCAATTTTCGGCTCCACTGTGTTTTAATCTAGTTCAATAAAACCAAACAAAAAAATCCCTATGCAAATCGAGTGATGTTCAGCCGAGTTATACGCGTACGATACGAACACAAAAAGGGACTATAATGGTATTTACAAATTTACAGTTTTCAATCAATGAGAAAATATGGATACATTGAAAATAGTTTGTGTCAGTGCCGTAGCAACTTAGGGGCTAGGGCAAGCTTAGCCCCAAAGCATCAAAGGATGCATATTTTTCAAAACCATCTCTTCTCTGTATTGATAGCTGTGAGAATGGCATCTATAAAGCCCTCATATCGCCCGTTTTGAAAATTTTCGGATTTTCATAGAAAAAATTCGGATATTTCAGAGGCTTTTTAATTCATCGAAATCGTAGCCATCCTTCAATAGAATTTAACAGTTTATGGCTTCACAGATATGCAACAAACTATATTTTTTCGTCTAGCCTTTGTTTCAAAGGTCACCATATAGGCCCTTATTCGAATTCTTCCAGAGCAGAAAAAAGGACAAAAATCCGATTTTTTTCCGGGAATAAATTTGCAGTTTTAATTTTCTGCTCTTGATTTTACCCGAAAATTCTACCACAGAGCTTAATTAAGAAACTCCATCAAATCTGGATTGAAAAAAAATTAATTTTCCAAATCAATAAAGTAGGTACATTTTTCATCATTACTTGCTCTCTTAAAGGCCTTCCACACTATCCCACTGAGTATTAACACATGTCAAAAAAGTGTGGAACGGCTCTTAAAAGTAATTAAATAGCTGCTAACTAAAGCTGCTCTTTTTGTAAACTGCTTCACACTGTCAAATTTTTGTACTTTATCCCAAATAATAATTACAATAACTCTTTTAGATAACAAAATTCCCTACAATTCCGTGTATGAAACTTTCTTTTGAGTTCAATACAACTTAAGATAGAGCATGACAAATTTGATAAATATATTTTTTCTTCAATGGACTTGTAGTTATTTTATGTTGTTTATTTTTTTTTAGATGAAACAACTTCATTTGCCTTGAATGAATTAATCTCTCATAGAACGCAGTAACGTTTTTTGTACGAATTTTGTGACATTTTGCAAATATTTTGGCCTGCCTGCCAAACTTTATGCAAAGATAAGCCAACACAGTGGCGGATTTAGATGCGGAGGGGTCAAGACTTTGCAAAAGGTTTACTGATCGGAGATAAGACGCACTGGATCTATCCTTCCTCCTTTTTTTTTATTAAAATCTGAAACCACTATTTTTCTGTATAAAACCCTGTAAAATCTCAGTTATCTGCACTTTGTTTGTAGAATTTGAAGCATTAAGCATTGCCATTGACAAAACTATTAAACATAATACTCACTTTGCTCCAAAAAAAAAAAAAAATTGTACGGTTATTGTCTCTTCCAAAATAATTTTGATAATTTTTTGTTGTCCCATCAAAAGTTTATAACACTTTGTACAAAATCAAAACTCGTCATCAAATTGAAACAAATAACTTACTACAAAATTAAGTGAAGATAATGAACCTTTCCAAAAACTTCGACATCAATAACATAAAACCCCATCTCACTTCATTTAAGTTTGAACTTAAATTTTTGGCAACCAACAATATTCTTATTCGTAATTTTAATAAGTTCGTATGACCGCAGGCTTGCGGCGGACGCAGAGTCATCATCCGCACACCATACCCCATCATCATCCAGCCAGGACAAGAGACAGGACGACTTCGTCTAAGTCCTTAAAGCACTCAAACATCCATTCACAATAACTTTTGGAATTGCAAAATAATGAGCACATTTCTACACAAATGGAGGTTGGGAATCAAGCCTCTCCATTTGGCCGGCAACCAACTATCTTCTTCTTTCTATTTTTTGTTGTTGTATTTTTTTTTTTTTTTGTTTTTGTGATAACACAAAAAGATAGACATTATATGATCCCTAGTCTTCTTCCATCTTTAATAGTTTCTTCATTTTTTTTTTTTTTTTAGATTACAAGAGTAAATTTTGGCAGCGTGTTTTCTGCTTATTTGCTCGAAAATGAATGACTACGTTTAATGGACCGACTGACTGACTTGTTATTCCCATTTTTGTTTTTCGTCCTTGCCTGGAATGAGACAGTTCTCCTTTCCAGAGGAATCTTTATGATTTTTTCTACGGTTTTCTTCATGTTGGATGAGTGAGTGTGGTTATATATTTTTAAAGAGGTTTTGATGTAATGAAAGCTTTCATGATAAGAATGTTGATGAAAGTTGAATTGTTGTTTATCCATGGAGTTTTTCTCGAGCCAACAACATCGTATCGTCGGTCGTCGGTCGTAAGTTGGTAAAACAAAACAACAAAAAAATCACGAAATACCTCTTTCATCAGACTTGTGTTTGTTTCGCTGATGTTTAGTCATAACGCAAAGAAACTAGGTTGGTGCTTTCAGTAATGGAAGTCTGTCATGTTATCATTATGTCAGGATCATTCTGTATTTTTGTTTATGATCAATATTTTGTGGACAATTTAAGATAACAGCATTGAATTGAGTAAAATACACGCATTATTATCAACTAATCAACAAACAACCAATACTTTCTCAGATTATGTTGTTAATTTACTCGTAATAGCGGAGGTATACCTTATAGTAGAAAAGTATTTTCTTTGGAAAACAAACATTGTTTTGAATATATTGTTGACGTTTATTTGGTATCATGAAAGTTCTGGAGTCATGAGGATTTTTAGTTTCGAAATAATTTCAGCATTATAAAACCGACACTGACAAATCTGATGTTATTTTTTTATAAGAAAATCGCCAATTCAAGATTTTCGAAAACCTTATCAGGTGTACATTCAAGTGAAGACCAAAATTGGGCCGTAAATATATGCAAGATTATTTTTTTAACAATTTTTAGAAGTTTCTTGAAAATTTGTTTGCTTTGAAAAAAAAAACTGTTAATTGAATTTTTTCCAAACTCTACCAATTATATAATTATGGCAATGTGTATAAAATCAATTTAGACCAAAGTCAATATCAGTGTGCGTTCTCAAGACATTTGAGTAATAAAGCCCTCTCTCAAAGAACCAAGGAGACCTTGTATAAGACCCTTATCATTTCGGTTCTGCTATATGGGGCAGAAGCATGGACCCTGACAAAAACGGATGAGAATCTGCTTGGGTGCTCTGAAAGGAAGATTCTTCGGGTGATTTTCGGTCCAGTCTGTATCGGTGGAGTATGGGAGTATGAAGGAGAAGATTCAACAATGAGCTTTACGGGCTTTACAGCGACGTCGACCTAGTGAAAAAGTTGAAAATACATCGGCATAGATGGCTGGAGCGTATGGACACCAACGCACCAGCCCGAAGAGTCTTCGAATCTGACGGTCTGCGTAGCAGAGGAAGACCCTACCTTAGGTGGCGCACACAAGTGGAGAACGACCTCAACCAACTTGGAGTGCGTAACTGGAGGCAGCTAGCTAGGGACCGAGCTGGCTGGAGGGGCTTGTTGGTTGAGGCCTTAGTCCATCCTGGGCTGTGAGCGCCATCTAAAGTAAGTAAGTAACCAAAAAAAAACCTAAGTTTTTTTTCAACTTTTTTCTTTTTATTTTTTATTCACAGCTCATTCATGCCACCTACAAGAAATTTAGATTAGGTTTTCAAAGAGTATTTTAAAACAAATTGTTTTTATTTAAAATGTATTTGAGTAAAAGATAGAAGTTGTATATTTGAAATAATTTGATGTTATATGTCTGTGTCTGTATGCTCTTAAGAAAAACCAAGAGTTCTGGAATACTACACGGAAAACATCAACCGTTAATTTATTATTAGTATAAAATACATACACGTACAATATACAAAACTTGTGTTCAAAATATTCTAGATAATATTAAAAACCCGCTCGCTACTAAGTTTCGACAAAATCATGCGAGTCGATTTCGAAATATATATTTGGTTTTTAATAAAAAAAATTTGAAAATTTTTTAAAAATCCATAAAAAGTTTTTTTTTTTTTTTAATTTTGATATACAACACTATTTGAAATTTTCAGAAGTTCTCCATAAAAAAAATATCAAAATCAGCTAATTACTCCTCGAGAAAAACTTAAATAAATAAATGACTCTATATGGTAGCTACCATTTGTTGGAAATTTTATTTTCACCAAAAGGTATAGCCTATTACTTATAGATTTATTGAATTTTTTTTTAAAGAAAAATCTGTGGAGCCATTTTTGACAAAAATAAGATTTTCTAAAAACTATATGGCAGGTTCCGTTATTTCCGGTTCTGAAAAAAAAAATATGAAAAAAACGTGTCGGGCGAATGTCCTAAAAACACTATATACCAGTGGCGTGGCGTCCATATAAGACGATTCCTATCGAGTTACCTTCTGAAATTCTTTCTTTTAACAATGTTTATCAAATAACGAGCAATATGAATCCTGAAGAATAAACATATACCTTTATTTGTTTATTCCTTATACCTGCACACAAAATCTCAATTACTCTGCCTGCCTCGTTACTCTACGCACACATACACATATCATTGCCTTTCTATGTATTCCCAAAGCAGAGCAAAGTAACCCAAAATATGTCGGGTTATAAAATGTCTAGCTTTCCTTTTCTTCCGTTATCAATCATTCACATACAAAATTCACCAAATAACCCGAAGAAATACGTGGTATTTTTTGCATAAAAAAGCGTGTTTTGAAAAGAGAGCGTGACACCTGTCTTCTCTATACACAGTACACACTTTCTTATGCCAAGAAATAACACGCATTTCTTCGGGTTATTAAGTGAATTTTGTATGTATCTTGCAGATCTGCAATAAGCGATATAGGAAATTTCAAGTAGACATTCCAAATTTAGTTGCCTACGTTTTTTTTCTTCGACTTACCATTTGAAATCATCCACGCCACGCCACTGCTATATACCTACCAAGTTTGAATTAAATCGACCCATGGGCTTAGGCTGTAGGGGAGAACACAGACAGGGAAACGGACGGAATTGCAAGACCCACTTTTTTCGTCTTCCCTATCATCGTAATGTCAAGTTTGATCAAAATTTCGAGTTCGATTTTTTTAACGAATCCTAAACATGCCATATTGTAGTACCTACATAATACTAACATATGTACTTACACATATATCGCAAGTAAAAAGACAGGTTATATTTGTGTATGCAAATTTTTGAAGAGAGGTACCCCCTTCCACCCTAAAAACGTAATGGATGAGCAACTGAATTCGATTGTTTGAATTTCAAACTGAAAAGATTATACAGGGTGTCCCGAAACTCAACGTCAAGCGGGTACCGGGTGATAGGGCAGGTTGTGCCCGTTCTTTAATAAGAATGAAAAAATAATCTATCTCGCTTGGTTTAGTAGTTATGGCAATATTAAGAAAAATAATGAAAAACGATACCCTAGCTCACATTTTTAGATACAGTGGTTACAAATTTTAAAATTTAGCTGTGTTTTCTTTTCTTACGTTATCCTTAATAACCATGCTATTGATCGCAATCACAAATCCAAGAATTAATATTGTCAGTTTCGTAAGAAAAATAAAGTTTGACTGAGTCATTGTTCAAAAAAATTTTGTAAGCTAACTTTGACACTTCATATTTTTAAAAAAATGTACCACACTACCCTCGGCAAGTTATTTAAAAAATGGCCCGTTTCATCAAGATTTCAAAATGGTACAACACTTGCTACTTATTTACTCGTACGATACTTTTTTATTTGCAAAAGGACCTCAGCTCACTTCATATCACTTTTACGTAAATAATGCTTCTTTGTGCTCAAAGAATCGTAGCGTACCGTGTGTAATGTTGATCTGCCTCACTCTAATTTACTGCAAACAGTCTCTTATTCAAGTGCCTCTGTTTATCTTACATACACCTCGGTAAAACCGATTTTTGAGCACAAGGAAGCATTATTTACGTAAAAGTGATATGAAGTGAACTGAGGTCCTTTTGCAAATAAAAAAGCAGTCGTATTTTTTACGAGTAAATAAGTAGCAAGTGTTGTACCATTTTGAAATCTTGATGAAACGGGCCATTTTTTTAAATAACTTGCAGAGGGTAGTGTAGTACATTTTTTTAAAAATATGAAGTGTCAAAGTTAGCTTACAAAATTTTTTTGAACAATGACTCAGTCAAACTTTATTTTTCTTACGAAACTGACAATATTAATTCTTGGATTTGTGATTGCGATCAATAGCATGGTTATTAAGGATAACGTAAGAAAAGAAAACACAGCTAAATTTTAAAATTTGTAACCACTGTATCTAAAAATGTGAGCTAGGGTATCGTTTTTCATTATTTTTCTTAATATTGCCATAACTACTAAACCAAGCGAGATAGATTATTTTTTCATACTTATTAAAGAACGGGCACAACCTGCCCTATCACCCGGTACCCGCTTGACGTTGAGTTTCGGGACACCCTGTATATGTTAAATTTCAGAAATTCAATAATTTCCCAACCCTTTCCTAAAATAATATTGGTAATATTAGGGGCGTAAATCTAAGAGGAGAGGCAATAGAAGTACGTACATACTTTAATAATTTTTTCAACAAAAAATCATTCTTCATTCAAAAGTTGATGAAAATTTTTAGAATTAAAAAAAAAAATATTTTTCATTGTTATTAACCCGACTCCCTTCTACAAAAGTTTTATTAATTTTATAGGACCCTTTTTTGAATTTTCACCCAATAATTAAATTATAATTATTATTATTATTTATTGTACTATTCATACTAGAATGTCAGTTAATTAGACTTGCCCTTTCTTTATTCCGTCAATTTCATTGAATTTTTGAACAACAACAAAAACTTAAATTTGCTACAACTAATTGTTTACGAATTAATTTTATTTTTAATTTGTTTTATTTTTGTTTGGCTGGCAGTGCTCATAAGCGGTGGAATGCGTAGTGCATACGACCTCTAAGACTGAGCAAATCTGATATGCGTAGGTTCAACTCCTATAGTGGGCATGTAGAAAGTTTTTCACAATAAAGGAGACTGATGATAGGCGGCTTCGCACCCCTTGAAATAGCTATATCTCCAGCCAAACAAAAATAAAACGAATTAAACATAAAATTAATTCGTAAACAATTGGTGGTAGAACCTTTAAGTTGTTGTTGTTGTTCAAAAATTCAATTCAATTGTAATTTAATTTAACAACCAAAGAACAGGAACTAACTAAGCAAAATATTCCATCCGCGCATACAAAAGGAATTTCGTATGAAATCAAGATAGTTTTGTATACCTATACTGGACGCACTTCCGATTGGATGGACGTCCATTTGGACACTCGCTCGTGTGTCATTGGCCTCAAAGCTGATAAACTGACTGCTTTAAATTGGCATTTCTCACGTCTCTTCATTTAATAAATTTATTTTTATACAAAAAAAAATTTCTTGAATAATTTTGTTTCAGAAAAAGTTCAAACAAGGTATCCAAACCATATCCTATAAGCCAACATTATACTAATTTTTTTTTTTACAAACACATAGTCTATATCGCCAGTGTATTAGACTGAAAACTAGACTTTTAATTTTGTTTTTCATTTTAATTTTAATTTTTATATTTCCCTAGAAATCAATAAAAATGTTTATAATGTGCATATTATATGAAAGAGAGCAAGGAATCCGCACTATGTATGGCGGATAAATATATATTTATATAGGAAAATGTGAATATCCAGTGTTGTGAGCCCCTCAAGCGGTAGGCAAATTGAAAATCTGTCACCCACACCCACACCCTCACCGAAATCCAAAAGCCTTGTGCCTTTTTACCAGTCATCACTGTGGCAGGCCACGGATCCCTGTTAATATGGTCATAGCATAGGTATGCTGGTGTATATCAGGAGAGGTTGGAAATTTCGTTGAAAATTCGCAAACATCAGCTATCAGCACGTCAGCATCGTCGCGTCGTCGCGTTGTGTCGGTTGTTGTCCCGCTTTTCAGTCCTTTTATTTTTGATTGATTGATATTCAATTAAGACACTTGTCACATGCATTAAATATTTAATGCTTGAATGAACATAAAGCCATGTTTAACTGACTCAGTTTTAAATAATTTTTGTTCTCGGTTATGCTCGGTGACGCAACGCGACGGATGTATACGGAGAGAAAAGTCTCTAAAATGATTTATGTGAATTTCTATAATCCCAAGGGGTTAAGTGTGGAAAGGTGATTTAGAAAAAGAATCCTTTAATTTATCAAAGTGAATTTATGATAATTGGATGAAGTTTTATATTTTTTTTTTTTTAACATTTTTTTAACAAAAAAATTAGTTGGACTTGATGCCATTAAAATGTCTTTTGGAAAATATACTTAAAAAATACTCAACAACGGCACCTGAGATAATTTTTTTTTGTTTTGCCAAAACAAAAGCTTTGTTAAGATGACCAAACTGTCAGCATACTGAGTTATGAATAAAATAAAGTCCATTTGGATGTATCCTTTTTGGTATGGGAAAAAAGTTCAACATGAATATATTTTTCTTAAAGAAAAGTGGGTGGTGTATTGTACATACATACCATCATCATAAATATTGTCCCTTTTGACAAGGTACTCTACTTAACATATTTTTACGGGCTATTATGAATGGGTCATGTGACTCTACGATCACTTTCTTGTGTCAGTTACTTCTTGAATTACTTAAGTCCAAATAGATTATGATTTCAGAAAGTCGTAGACATTATATAACGGATTAATCTTTTTAAAGTCATACTCTAAAAGAATCCTATACTGACTTTAACTTTTAGACCTAATGGAATTATTATATAGGTTATTATGTATATCGTCATAATATGTCTACTGACCGCCACTGCCGGCTTGCCTCTGGTAAAGGTGCTTATTACAACCGGTAAACTTACAGCTCCCGGCATTACAGGTCACTAGACTCGTTTCACTCGTTTACAACGAGATTTGCATATTTCTGTATTCCACCTGGTCTTCAACCAACAAATCCCTCCATGTCAGCCCAGTCCTTAGCTGGTATTACCTATGGTGCGGTGTCTTTCTCTGCTATGTAGTCAATCAGGGGTAGATTCGAAGACTCGTGGAGCTCGTGCATTACTGTCCATATACGCTCCAGGTAGGCTAGCCAACGACGTTACTGTATACTTTTTCCACCTCGTCTTCTAATCTTTTCCTCTTTCCATAAAAAATATTGGACCAAATATTGGGATGGGGTCAGAATACGTCTTAAACAAAAATCCCTAAAACTCACAATTGCGAAATATAAATCAGTGTACAGCCTTAGACGCTGCTGATGCGAAACGAAATATGTCGGTGGCCTTCAACAAGATAGCGAAATGCTTGCGAAAACACATGTAGAATCTTCTTCCATCTTCTATAGATATTAAAATTAATCCTTTTTTGTGTTCGTGCGCGCTTAACTCGGCTAAACATCATTTGTTTTTGGTTGGGGATTTTTTTGTTAGATTCGTATTGAACCAAATTAACAAACAACAGATCCGAAAATCGAAAATTCGACCTACAGAGTCAGAAAATCGTGAAAATATCTTGAAATTTACAAACTTTCTAAATTAGTTTTTTTTTTTTGAACGTGCATAACTCGGCTGAACATTGGGGATTTTCTGTTAGATTTTTATTAGACCGGATAAACACACCAAGGAGATACACATTGGAAAATTAGGCAGGAAAAGTCGGAAAGTCGTTTTTCTACATTGACAATTGAAACGAATTAGTTGCCTACTGTAACACACCTATAACTACAGGCATGGAGTGAGGCGATACAACATTCACCGGGATTCGCTAGTTTTCTAGGTTGCACTTTCTCGTATTGTGATTTCCCCTGCTGATTGTGGATAGGGTTGTCGTATGTCTGGAGAGAATAGAATTAATATCATAATCACAGCTGTTTTCACCAGCAGCTGTAGAAATGGAAACTTTGTTGCTTGACGAGAATTTTTTTTAAATTGAATTAGCGCTTACCCCCAACAAATATTTTTTATAATAGAGATAACGAATTTATCCAAATATCTTTTTCAATCAAAAAAAGCCAAAAAAAAATTAATTAAAATTGGTTAAAGATTCAATAATATAAGAAAAGTGAGTATACGCCCAAGTGAACGACTATTTTAAATGAATAAAAAAAAATTCGGCTGCACAAGAGCTCATGAAGACTTACAACACTCAACTATTCCTGTGTGCGTGGCTGCGGGAATTGAGGGGACCTACAGTTTATTGCCGAGTGAATGGCTAATGTGAGCCGCACTTTTCTATGGCAAGAGATACTCCTGGAGGTTTTGTCAATTTTGTAATTATAAATTATAATTAGTTGGAAGAGAAATAACAATTAATAAATTTTTTAAATATATATAATAATAAAATGTTTTAACATCAACACGATATAATATACCTTCTGATCAATTTTCATTGCAAGAGAAAAATTCATAAGACGTTGTAGAGTTCTTTTTTAATAAAATGTTTGCATGTACAAAATCTGTAAACATTAAAAAAAACGTTGATACGTCAATTTGTTTTTGTTTGTTTTCTGCAGACACCCACATAGGAATGGTTGGGAGTAATTGACTAAGCTCTAGTTTATCATGAACTGTTATGCCATTTTAAATCAATTTTGTAGAATGAACCGTTGAGATTTATAAGAAGCTATTTTTCATTATTTGTTTAAGACCATTATTCATTGGGGGCCAAATTTCATGTAGCCTTTAAGTATGTATCCATATAATAAATTCAAGAGTAAAAAAAAATAAAATAAATTTGGTGGCACAAACAGCTCATAAAGAACCTGGGCCTAGCGGCTTACAACTCTCAACCATTCCTGTCTGCGTGTCTCCAGGAATGGAGGGGACCTACAGTTTAATGCCGAATCCGAACGGCTAAGGTGAGCGGTACTTTTCTTTGACAAGAGATACTCTTGGAGGATTTGTTACTTCCTCGCAAGAGGTAGTAGCTCCGAAAAAAACTTAAGGTGGAAGCGGCTGGTATTGAACCCCAGACCTCTGGCATTACAGTCCAACGCACTAACCATTACGCCACGGACTACTACAAATTCAAGAATAAGTATAAGAAAAAAGGCATGAAACACTTTTTTTGCTGAAACGAGATTTAAATATTTAAGTTCAACAAAAGAGCTTATGTGAAAATTTACGCTGAGAAAAAAGGGAGAAGGTAAGCGTTTAAGTTGAACATAAATATTTAAGTTTCGTTTCAGCATCAAAATCGGTTGAGCCGTTAACGAAAAAGTCCAAATTCAAACAAACGGTTCTATTGGCAACACCGTTATAGTTTGTCCAAGAAAGATAGTCAGTACAGTAAAGATAGGATGCTTGCATCTAAGTTTAGTTGCAGCGTAGTACATAAGTCCATCGTATATAAAAGCCCTTATTGCGATTCCGCAGTATGTGTATATATAATACATTTTTTCATCATTAAAGCTTTAAAAATAAAATTAAATTAAATATAGAAATAGGAGTAGTTGATTTGGGTAATCTTAGCAATGGTAACTCTTAATTTTTTGTGAATAATTAACACAACAGCAAGAGATCGTGATTGGTTATCCATTGTGCTCTGGGCTGAAGGCGAGATAGATCGTGAGGGTCGTTGGTACATCGCCTGAAAAATAAATTACAAAAACAATGCCGTGGAAAGTCTGTGGTTAGTGTAAGTGGTATTTTCTTTAGTGAAGTGCCTTGCAAAATCGGTAGCTTTCTCCTAAGGCCTACTGACAATCTTTCTTGGATGAAGCAAACTAACAGTTTTTGATGATTTTTTTTTTCATCAAAATGCAGACAATACCACATTCTTAAGTTCGATTGAAATCTCCAGTTTGATTTTATGCACGAATCCAAAACTTACCCTATAGAACCTATGTCGGAAGTAATAAAAAATTAAAAATGTCTTTGAAAGTGACAATTTTCCGTATTGTTTTTCTTACTTTTTTCAAGAGAGCACGAAACTGTTTATAGACTTCAGTTTTGTTAATTTTTTTGGTTCACTGGCTTTGACAAAAGTTATAGGATTTTATTCTAAAAAATTTCGTTGGATTTTTGTGAGTCGTTTTCTATTTTATGTCATTTTTTTTTTTGAAAAATTGCCCCTCCCAATCAAATTGGGGGGATGTAGACTACCCCCTCCAGAGGATTTTTTTCTTCTTTTGACCCAACTTATACGCTCTAGTATTTTTATGCATCTTGTGCCAAGAACCATCTTTTTTTTATTATACTGAAAATTATACTACTTGTTGTTATAAATTTATTATTGCGAAATTTTTAATATCTGTATTTTCGAAACTATTGGATCTTCACAGATGGTTCTCGGCTCAAATTGAAAAAAAATTAATCGTAGAGCGAAGTCATAGTCGAAAAACTAATCTTTTGGGGTTAAAATTGCCAATAACTAAAAAAAAGCACGAAAATTTCGCGGTTTTTTTGATTTTTGACCATGATGCGTTTGGCGATCGAGTTCGAAAACTTGGGTTTTTCATCAGGCCAATATCTTAAACGACTCAGCAAAAAATCATAACTACCGGATCTAACGCACACGCTGATGTATAAAGTAACTGGACTATATTAACAATTTAGTGTTTTTTTTTTTATATCAAACATGTAATGGCAATAATAGGCGTGTTTTATTGGAAAAGCTGTCCCTAGTACACTACAATTTAGCGTGCATTACAAATACAACATCGCCAGTATGATTACGGCCAATAAAAAGCTAAAATAGAATCGTACTGATGGATAGATTTTTGACGTTTATTCGAGTCTCGAATTGGATTTTGCAATTTGTCACTTTACTCGCACAATTCTCGCATAAACTGGAATTATTTCATGAATTATTTTATAAAAACAAACTTTTAAGACTTTTTTATTACCATATCATCTTGAAAATTGTTCAATTAATTTCGACACATGATGTTCAATAGTACCAAATGTGAAAAATAAAAACCAAGCTACTGTCGATGCGTTTTATTGAAAGTTTCTTACTATACTATGTATAGATTCCCAATAAATAAAACATTCCTAATAGTGATACACAACTTTCTTCTGAAAAAAATTGCAAATAAATAAATAAAATACTTTTTGAAACTCATAAAGCAATAGTTTCGAAAATGGTCCATACCTTAGGCAATCGTTTCTCAATCTTCATAATGTATGAGATGTAAAACGAAACTAATCCTATTAATATAATAAATGTGAAAATTTGTTTTTCTGTCTGTTTGTTCCTCTTAATTTTAGAAAATACATAATTGATTGTAGTGAAAATTAGTAGGGAGAGCTTGCAGTTTTAGGATGGACACAGACTAAATTTTTCTTAAAATTTTAGACCAATTTACAAAAATAATAATTAAAATATAAAAAAAGTGATTTAAGTGAAAAATTAAAAAGTTTTTAATTTTGCGAAGCAAGGTGAGCACGGGCCTGCTAGTGTGTTAAATAAATATTGGTACCTGATAGCATATGAAACTTTCCTCCCTTTGTGCGCCCATCTTGCTGACGCACACAACTTTTAATACCTACACAAAGAAACAAAACCTTTGAAGAATACAATTCAAATAAATTGCAACATATTACCATTGCTCAATTAAATATATAGATGTAGTGTAGGTTTATATCTCTGGCATATAATTTTGCTTATAATCCAATTACGTTGAGTGATTAGAATCAATTAATAAACGAAACACATATAAGCTATTTCCTACTTATCCAATGAAGGTGTCACTTCTCATGAGATTTATCCTCATCCATATTTAATGAACGAGATAATGTTAAAGTATGTGATATTGCACTGCTATAGTTTTAGTTAAGTTAGTAAGTATATATGTACATACATAGATACTTCTACTTCATAATATTGATTGTTTCTTCAAGGATTACCCGAGGCACTTTGTCGTCTCAGAAACTAATTCCGTTTAAGGTTGTTTCTCTATAATAGCACGATATACACAAGAAGATAAAATATTGTGTATAGCTTTGGGTTTAATGTGTTTTGAAAAAATGTAACAATCTTTCTTTGAAGGTATTCACTCAACTTGGGTATGAGCATTGCCATTTGGCATCTACCCAACCAATCATATTATGTTTCATAATTTGATTTTCTAATCTACCAGTATAGAATGAGAAACATTTTCTCAGATGGAATTGGAAATTAAAGACTGGCTTCTATGAACTAAATTATCTTTTTCCAGCATCTTCCGTTGTCGCTCGTCGTCCTTGTCATTGTCATCTTTGTGTAGATGTCTTTGTAGGTTCAAAAAAGATTTATTTTTGAGGCAAGATTAAATCCTATACCTATAAATATAAAGGTAAAACACAATTCTATATGCCATGCCAACCCTTGGCCTTCACATAGCGCGACGATGAAGATGTAAAGCCAACTATTTAATATGCATGACTCCACGTTGGGCGCCAGACGTTGTTAGCGAGAATTTTTTTTTCGTTGAGGATATTTCATTTTCGTGCTATTCTCTTACTCCTTTCGCTTTCATTAATTACTATGTAAATTGAGATGGTTAGTTCTTTGACGTTTTTTAATTTTATTTTTTTTAATTTTTCTTTTTTGAAAAATCTTGTTTCTTTTTCTTCTTGTGGAAAATTTGAAATTTTAATTCTGTAAATGAAAATTCCCTCTTCTTTCTCTCAACGTGTGACAGAAATGTTTTTGCAGAGAAGACTTTTTAAGGGTGTTCCACCATTCATTAACAGGTAAAGGAGATGAATCGTATGTGGATAAGAAACATGCTTAGATTAGCATATTAACATACTGTCGGTATTACATCATGCTTTAGAAAATGTGATGGAGCAATAATGTTACTTAATAAACAAATTTGAGAGGATTTTATCTTGTGATATTGTATAGCATACATATATATGAATTTTTGTCGATCAAATTCTTGTGAACTATTTAAATAAAATCGTATGATAAATTCATGCCACTTTCAGCCATCACTACGATCAATCCAATCGATTGCATTGGACTAGAAATGGGTCATTATTTTGAATTCCAAAATTCTGTGTATCCATTTGTATTAAAATTCAGTAAAATTTTAAATAGTATGTTCATATGTATTTATATTGTGGAGTTTATATTTAAGGAATAATGTTTGCCTCGAATTTTGGAAGAATTACGATCCGAATCAATTTAGACTCAAAAACTTTACACACCCAAGGAAAAACTGGTGTAAAATTAACCAAAATCGCGTGTTAGATTACTTATGCTCTTAGGCCCGTTTGAGCTTACTTAGTTTTAAGGTAATCCAACCTAAATTGCTTACGTAAATTCAGAGATAGTCTGAATTTGTAAAATTGCCTTAAAAATATGTCATTTTTTGTAATATTGCCTAAGGTAATTTTAGCTTTAACTAGGGTAGTTTTTACCAATCAATTTATCTTATAACAGCGTAAAATTACCTCAGTGTGTGGTGTGGTAGAATTATGTCTGACCTAAACAAAAAAATTAATTTGTGTCAGATACCTAAGGTAATTTTACCCTACACTAGGGCACTTTTTACAAATGTTTGCCCTAACCCTAGGGTAATTTATGTCAGTTTCCTTGGATAATTTTGTGTAAAACTACCTGAGTATCTAAGGTATCCTACCAAGCAAGCTGCTTCTTTTTATTCTGAAATGTATACAATTTTATTTTATTTGAAAAAGAACTTTTGCCTACCTGGAGGTTTGAACCTGGGACCTTCCACATGCCAGCCGAATGCGCTTCCACTGTGCCAATTCGCAATACGGAGAGGCAATGTTGAAACTTCATCACTATATACTTTACAATTTTGCCTGTCTGATACCTGAATCTGCTTTAATTATAAAAAAAAGTAAAGTTCCTGAATTGATCCCCAAAAATTTGTAATCGGTGATTTTCTAATTCTATCCCTGTACGCACCAGATTTATACAATTGGAGGAAAAATTACGTAATCTTAAAGGCAGATTTACTTTAGCCCTAAGGTAAAGTTACACAGATAAATAAAATTGTGGATGTAAAGTAACCTTAGATCATATGCAACATTCCCTTATGGCTAGGGTAAAGTCTGGTGTGTAACTTTGCCCTAGCCATAATGTAATGTTGCCTATGATTTATACAATTGAAGGGAAAATCACGTAATATTTAGAAGCAGATTTACCTTAGTTCTGAGGTAAAGTTACAAAGCTTTTGACAATTCTAAGGAAAACAAAACACCTATGAATTTTTGGGTAAATTTACCTTAATTGCATTACCTAAGCCGTGCATAAATTGTCATAGTTCTTCGGTACAACTATGCTTTTCAAACAAAATCCATAGAAAAATATTTACCTAAGACGTTCAAGGTAATATTTCACAGTATTTTTCTCTGGGTGCAGCATAATCCTATACATATCGCAGTTTTTCAAAAGAAATTTTATTTTCACTAAAAAGGAGACTTTTTTGTTTTTTTACTAGCAAAACTACGTAAAGCTATTTTTGAGAAAATGCAATTTTCTAGAAATACTTAAGAAAATTATATATGGCCGGTACCGTTAGTTTTGGTCCTAAGAAAATGAAAAAAATACGTATCGGGGGAAAACACGCTAGATACCAAGTTAAAATAATAGATAGATTTTAATCTATTATTTTAAGCTGAAGTCGAACAGACAAACAGATAGATAGATGATAGAATTTTGAAATATTTCAGGTTTAATAATATAGACCTTTAACGATAATTAAAAAAAAAATCGCTTCAAAATATTGATTTTTCAAAAAAAAAAAAATATATTCGGAACCATATTTAGTTTCCTTGCGTGCTTCTGGCCCTTAATTCCTTCAAAAAAAAAAAAGTTTCATATACTGCGTGAACACTGTAAATTTGACAGACTATTAACATGCTCACTTGAAATTTAAATAAATTAATTTGCAATAATTTATTCACAAAATACAGGAGGCACTTTTCTTTATCTGTGCATGCTCTTAAAGCGCTACCAGAGACTTGATGTTGATTTTTCAAAATGAATCTTCGTATCTAATGAGACACATATTTAACTTTCTCGGTATATTACTCAATAAAATAAAAAAAAAAAAAAAAAGCGAAATATCGGAACGGTTCACCATATACAAACTTGCAATATTCTATGAAATAAAAAGATAATGTTCCTCAAATTACCCAAGGTCCCTATTAAGCAACAAGTTCAAATTGAAATGTGAAAAGCAAAAAATCTCCTCAGCCAAAACCATACACATTAATTTATATAAAATTTTCATACCTATTGGAATGGGCTGAAATCGTCCCTTAATTAGCTACTCGGCTGTGTCTTTGATGTTTTCATCCATTTTAAAAAATTGAAAAATTAAATTTTCCCTCTGATGGTTTTCTGTTTATGAATTTAAATCGAATTAGCTCCTTCCAATAATACAGAAAAGAGAACAGACAAAATAACAAAAAAAAAAAAAAATACATATACGCCACAGTGAACCCAATGCACCATTACTTTATGTATGTAGTGTTGATAATTATATAAGTTGTTCCTTAATTTTCTAATTAGAAACCATTATAATAAGTATAATTTAAAAAAATGAGAAAAAACATCAAAAGTTCAATAACACAAAAAAAAAAAAAAATAGTTAAAATGAAATAAATACTAATACCATTACTGCCACATGTCCTTGTCACATTGCCGACATTGTCATGTCATTATTCTTGTTCTATTTCATGTCCCCATCCACTTCATTCCAATTTAACTTTTGGCTAAGTAATCTTTTTATGTTTCCCTACTTCAACTCTGATCCATACGCATAGCTTAAAGATAAAACGAAATACATAGACATACATACATACAAATATATTTATTTATACGAAAAAAAGTGCTGCAAGAATACAAAACCGAACATAATCAAACATTCATTTTCATTCTCTGCGTAATTACAGAATGTCAGGACGAAATTACACGCCTATCTTATATCATAAAATGAAATTTATCGTACCTACTTCAGGACATTGCCTTGTTCTCATCCATTTCAAACAAAGACAAAACAAAAAAAAAAACAACCCAAAAAATCAACAACTAGAAAAGAAAACAAGATCAACTCTGTAAGTATATTAATTTCGCACATATCCTTTTTGTTGCGGACGGACAAAAACCCCACCCATAATAAGTCTTAGAAAAATTTTGGGGCAATGAAAGAGATTCCTATAATATTCCTTCCATTCGTCTATTTGGAATTTAGCCACACAATCGGAATGCTTGCTCTGAAGGGAATTATAATCTCGAGGGAGAAATAAACTATGAAACTATAACGCGAGGCTATGAATCAAACAGGACAAGCAAAAAAACAATCAACACTGAAACAAAAGAGATAGAAAAGAAAGAAGAAAAAAAAAAAAAACAAACAGCTGGATAAAAAAAAGCAAGAAAATAAGGATAAACTATAAATTTAGTGTTCGCAATGAAATATTATGTAGGTGTGGCTGGATGATGTCCAGAGAGAATTATGTCTGTGTTGTGTGTATGTGTATGCACAAACTTGTGTGCAGTAAATGCTATCACATGTATCAAACATAAAAAATATTAGAGGGAGTAGATGAATCGAAAGAATGATGCGCTACATAGTGGGACAAATTTAATATAATTTGAGCCGAACCATAATCTATGACAATTAAAAACAGTTTACTCAATAGTTTCTGAGACTTGCTTGTTTCTTTTTAATCCAACACCAATGTTAGCCCAGAAAAATAAGGCACAAAATTGTCAATCTCAAAAAAAAATTGCTAAAAAACTTAAATTTTAGTGTATACCTAGCTTTTCTTTTAACAATAATTAATGTTTCAAGAGGAAGGAAGTTCAAGTTTTTTTCTAAAAATATGATCAAATTCAACTTTTAACTTATGTAATTCTACAAGAAAGACATTGTGGATTGTGATACATTTCTTTCCTTAAAGGCAATAGATTTAAAGAAAAATGCGCGCAAACGTTTCTGTGTTTTCTTTTAATACACAATTCCCCAAACCACCGCTGCTCTAAGAAAAAGTACTTGATGCGTTTGTTTCTGTTTTATTCAAATTATATGGTTTTTTACGAAAAAAAAATGTATAGCAACTAGTTTTATGCAGATTGTATAAGTTAAGGCTGAATTCCAATGGCGCGTTGGGCGTCGCGTCGCTTTGACAGATTTTTTTGTCAACGCGAAAGTTCACACAAAGCAATTTATGCAAAGTGTTTACAATGACGCGTTGGGTATTAATGTTACGATTTGGCACTTATTAGCATGTACACAAAAACCAACGTAACATAAGCTACCTTAGCGTTGAAGTTGAAAAAATTGAACTTCAGAGCGCGTTTTGACAATTCAACTTATGTCAATTTCCTTTCAACAAAAAAAAAATCGATTTGTTTAGAAGAAAAAATTGATTTTTCTGGACAAATTCCTCCTATTGAAAGAAAAAAAATTCGATTTAGTTTAGAAAAAAAAAATCAAATTGTTTGTTGAAAGGAGTTCGACATTACAGTTATGTAGGTTCATTTTGATTTTCAGAATGACACTTCAATTGTGTTTAATCAGCTGATTCTCTTCAAGTCGTCTGTCATGTCGACGCGTTCGTAAAGCTTGTAAACGTAACGTAATCGTCTGTAACGCGAACGCGCCATTAAAAACCCGACTTTACATTTTTCAAATAAAACTGACAGTTGCCAGTCAGGCCAAAGTTTTATATTAAACATCCCATATTGAAAAATAATGAAGCTGTTCCCTGAAAAGAGCCATCATTGGTGTAAGCTGTTGGTCAATCCTGTTGGAACTAATTTTTTTCTAATTCCAGTTTATAAAGCGCTGAGAAAAAATTCGTAAAAATTTCTGAATCAATGGCTTAACAGAATTTCAAAAAATGCTTCTTTGTAGGTATTTACATATCTATTTTTTGGTTAAAATTTGAAATTGCTGAGAGAATACATCACCAGTTCTGATATATTAAATACTTAATTCATACAAACAACATTTGCCTTCAGAAAATTGAATTAAATGTATCAGCGTTGCCGAGCTGTTACTTTTACGAACCCGCAGGGGCGTAGCTGCCGCTGTATCAGCTGTATCAATGATACAGGACCCCCGAGATAAAGAGCACCCGACAAGAAAGTGAAAGTGTAGGTCAATTAGCCTAATGATTTACAAAGGGCAAGTATCTTACTTAATTAACTGCAAGGATTCAGAAATTATCTGTTTTTTTAAATAAAAGGATAAATATAACGAAGCGCTTTTTTGACAAATTATCAGAAGATGAGAGAATTTCAGACCCGGAATCCTACTTTAAAGTCATGGGTATTATAATTGCTTAGATATTTTGATAACTCAAACTAAACAAAGATTTCAGAGCCTATAATAATAATCTAGTAGTATGTTCGAAGTCTTAGAACTAGAACAATTGTTATCGTTTTCAAACAACATAGTAAAAACAGACTGGTTAAAAAATATTTAAAAAAAAATGTCAGTTGATTTCTGCGAGCAACTATATAATTGCTTTAAAACAATGTTTAAAATCCTAAATTCATAACATAACAAAAGTTGCAAAATTATGCCTGATTGAATTAGTCTTGCTTCTAGTTTTCTGGAAGCTTTCAGCTGCACTGCATGCTTTTTTTACGCTTCCTGTTAAAACAGTTGAAAGAAGCTTTTCCAAGCTTAAAAAGATAAACTAAATAAATTTGATGGCACAACAGCTCGTGAAAAACTAGGGCCTAATGGCTTACAACTCTCAACCATTCCTGTATGCGTGTCTGCCAGGAATGGAGGGGACCTACAGTTTATGACCGAATCCGAACGGCTAATGTGAGCTGCACTTTTCTATGACAGGAGATACTCTTGGAAGTTTTGCCAAAAAAAAAAAAAACAAAAACCTTATAAGGCTTTACCCCAGTATGGCAAGAAGGAAGGGCTCCACTGATCTCGACAATTTTTGCGTGCAAAATTGAATCTGTGGCAGCTCGCTTTGGTAGGTAGTGTGATGCTCAATCTGGATTTAATTAATAAAAAATCATGGAAGATTATTAAATCCTTTTTCTTCAAATATTGGAATGACAAACCATAAATTTTTTTATATTTTTCAAAAAATCAAATAAACCTACTTTTACCCTATGATTATGAATGATTATGAATAGGTATTGTGATCATTAACTTGACCACAAAGCCACCTATTGGTAAAATGTTTCGATAACACATCATTTTTTTTTTTTTTTTTTATTTTAATCAATTAAATAAAAAAGTGCGTATACGCCCAAGTGTACCACTGTTTTACCATCCATCGTGTAAACAAAGACCACCCAAAGTAATGTTGTCCAAGAAAACTGTAGTTGACAAAAATTCAAAATCAATCGTAAAAACAAAACATCGAATGATGCTGAATCATTCTAGGTCTAGCTAAAGTGCTTTATAAATTGATTCAAAATTTTTACTTTAAAATTGTTTTAAGCATTTAGATGGATCAGCTTGCATAATTTGAAAAAAAAAAAGAGACTGGGTTTGACCCACACTGATAACTTCCTATTGCTGCCCTTTGAAACTCGATACCCGATAATTACTTTTATAAGAAAATTATCAATTCAAAATCTTCAAAAACCTTATCAGTTGTGCAATCAAGAGAAGGCCTAAGTTCAGCTGTTTAAAAACCTTATCAATTACTAAGTTTGGTATTGTGTGTAAAATAAAATTATTCGGGAGTTTATATCAAAGGTTGTTCTCGAGATATTCGAGCTAAGAACATTTTTTTAACTATTTTTAGCAGTTTTTTTGCAGTTTTTTTGGCCTAGAAAAAAAACCGTCAATTGAATTTTTTTTAAAAACCTTATCCATAACTAATTATGATATTATGTGTAGATTAAAATTATTTCCGAGATAAAATAATTGGTCATTTTTGAGATATTCGAGCCGAAAAACATTTTTTAACAATTTTTAGCTTTTTCTTGAAGTTTTTTGCAGTTTTTTTGGCCTAAAAAAAAAACGTTTATTAAATTTTTTTAAAAACCTTATCTTTAACTACTTATGGCATTATGTGTAGATTAAAATTATTTCTTAGATAATATAATTGGTTGTTTTTGAGATATTCGAGCCGAAAAACATTTTTTAACAATTTTTAGCAGTATTTTTGCAATTTTTTTGGCCTAGAAAAAAAACCGTTAATTCAATTTTTTTACAAACTTTACCGATTATCAGCTATAACTTTGTAAAAAAATAACCCGAACTTAATATGTTTGCGTGTTCTCAAGATAATCGATATTTTTTAACAATTTTTAATGTTTTTTTTAACTTAAAAAAAAAAAAAAAACTGTAGGTTGATTTTTTTTTAAGTAGGTACTACATATTTTTCACTACCTCAATATTCATAGAATGAAAGCAGGCCGAAGTCGATAGCTTTATTTTTTCTAGAGATATTCGAGAAACAAGCCATTTTACAACTTTTTTAAAAATTACTATAATAAAAAAACCGCTAATTGAATTTTTCCGAATTTCCTTTCAGCACGTAACGGCTGAAAATAAAATAAAATTTACTCGAAGTTGATATCTTTACGCGTTCTCAAGATATCGTGAACGAAAAGAAGCTTCCGAACGTACGAACGTACGAACGTACATGGTACACAGACATCTCTCTAAAAACAATGTAATCCGACTCCAAAGACCTCGAAACGTCGAGAAATGTCAAAATTTTTAATTTCACAAATGGGACCGATTACAATAACTTCCAATAGGAAGTTAAAAATTGGTCGACTCATTAAAAAGCCATACCTACGTGAATAAATAAAAAATAGAGGCTATTATCTCAATTTTTAAGAATGGAATAGTAAATTCATTCCTTGGTTTGTGCATATTATGCAATGTACTGCAAAATAAAAAAAAAGACACTAAATCAATAAAAATTAAATTCTCGATTCAGTTTTCTTTAATTTCTTCCAACCATAACATAGCAATTGCCCCACTGTACCATGGTTGGGAGAAAAACTCACAATATGACTTTTTTATTTGCTAAAAGGACAATAAATCATGACTCTATGAGTCCACTTAAATGTCCCTGAAGGGAATATGCTGGGAATGTGTGATGTCTTGCTTCTGCTAGCCAACTTGATGGATTAGAAATTATTTTCTTAGTTTGAGGCTGACAGAGTTGAATAAAAATGACAGAATGAGGTTATGAGATTTTTTACTTGTATTTTTTTTTTTTTTTATATTTCGAAAAGCACATCTCTGCTTTATATACTTTTTTAAGTATTTTGACAGGAATAACGTTCTTTTTATCTTCAATAAAATTCTCTACCTAAAGTATTTTGACCTAACTGACAAGTCGAAAAGCATTAAAAACTGCACTTGAAATACCGCCATTAAGTCTTTAGATTGAATCCTTTGTTTCTTTTTTCAACCAAATTTAACCTTTAGTACTTACAATTTCACAACAAATATATGAAATTGTGTTTGAATATATGCGTAACGTATACATATTTGTTTTTCAGATATTTTTGACTCATGGTCTAAGAGGTGATAGAAAATTTGGGGAGTAACAATGCGTGAGAATGTGAGTATATAGGTACACATAGGTATAAGCATCCTAATATCAAATACAAAAGTCTGGCAGGTATTTTCTTTGTCAGCTTTTTAATATTTGAAAATGCTTGATTTCAAGTGCTTATACCTATTGTATTCTCCCGACATATCGGAAAATAGCTATTTTTAAATCCTCAGCCCACGACATGGACAGGACACAGGCTGAGACAAAACCTGTCAGACTTTTAAATTCACCTATAAACCCTCGTTCTCATAATACCTACATATATTGATTTTATGTATATCAAATCCCAAAATTTAATGTCGGTTGTAATATGGGGAGATACAGTTTTGCGGTTCAGTTGTTTAGAGAAATTAACTTTTTCATAGATTTGGATTTCTTTCAATTTGTTTATACGAGTGAGTATACATATACCATTAAGTTAGGAAGAGAAATAATTTTATTTTTATACAACCCTAAAATACTAAAGCGACCTGTACCAAAAATTATTACTAAGGCGTAGTCTAACAGGCTACTTTTGTTTAAAATTTTAAAAAATCTTATTAATAGCAAAAAACTGTATTTAAGGGCCAGTTATAGCTATCATTGAAAACCATTATTGAAAATTCTAATTGTTAATTTTTGGACATTTAGAAGTCAAATCGGTAAATATTTGGATGCCAAAATATAGGCCATGACTTGAATTATTATTCTAGTCAAAAAAAAAATTAATTCCGGCCCAAACTTTGAAGTAAAATGGCTTTGAATTTTTTAATGATCATTGGTAAAGTAGTTCAGTCATTGAAATAATAAAAGTCATATTAAGTGGAAGGTTTGGCCAAAATTAAATTTTTTTTTCGACTAGAATAATATTCAAGTCATGGCCTATATTTTGGCATCAAAATATTTACGGATTTTACTTTCTAAATGTCCAAAAATTAACAATTAAAATTTTCAATGATGGTTTTCAATGATAGCTATAACTGGCCCTTTAATCGATTAAACATACATATATGTTAAGAATTACAAATTACATTTTAATGAGTGTAATAAACATTGTTATGTGTATCACCTTAGCAGGTCACTTTTTTTTATAATAATTAGTTGTTACATCATTGCTTATTAGTTACGCAACAAAAAAAATCATCGCTGTTGGTTTGTGAAAAAATGGGTGTCCTACTAAGTTGACGTCAACTTAGCAGGTCAACTTTCTCAAAACTATAGACAAACGGTACGGGACTGGATTTATATTGAAAACTACTTAATTGCTAATTAGTTACGCAAAAAAAAAATTATTGATGAATGATACTTTGGTTTGCAAGAAAATCGGTGTCCTGCTAAGTTGACGTCAACTTAGCAGGTCAACTTTTTCAAAGTTATAGGTAAACGGTCCGGGAGTGGATATATATTGAGAACTACTTAATTGCTTATTAGTTACGCAAACAAAAATTTAATTGCTCTGTTCGTTTATGAAAAAATGGAGTTTCCTGCAGAGTTGGCGTCACAGCAGACTTTCCGCTGGTGGTCTCCACACATGGCTTGTGAACAGAGACCGCAAAAGAACCTTATCTTGCATCTTAGTCTTCGAGGGCAGAAGGGCCCTCCCATTGGAAGTTATTGTAATCGGTCCGATTTGTCAAATTGAAAATTTTGACATTTCTCAACGTTTCGAGGTATCTGGAGACTGGTGGTACCATTTGTGTACGTACCTTCGTACGTTCGGAAGCTTTTTTCGCTGACGATATCTTGAAAACGAATAGAGATGTCGACTTCGAACACATTTTTTTTACAGGTAATAAGGCCATAACATTCAGAAAGGATTTTCAGAAAAATTCAATTAGCGGTTTCTTATTACAGAAATTTAAAAAAAAGTGGTAAAATGGCTTGTTCCTCGAATATCTCTAGAACAAATAACTCTATCGACTTCGGTCTGGTTTCATTCTATGCATAATGATGTTGTGAAAAATTGGTAAGACTTAAAAAAAATATCAATCCACAGTTTTTTTTTTTTTTTACCATTAAAAATTGTTAAATAATATCGGATATCTTGAGAACACACAAAGATATTAACTTCGGGTTAATTTTATTTAATACACAAAGTTATAGTTTTATAATAGGTTTGTAAAAGAGTTCAAATAACTGTGTTTTTTCTAGGCCAAGTTAAAAAAAAATTTCGGCTTGAATATATCGAGAACAACTTGTGATATCAATTTCCGTATAATTTTAGTACATATGCACACAATACTATAATTAGTAATTTTTCTAGGACAAAAAAAAACTGCAAAAGAAATTAAAACAAGACAAATTTGATAGTTACCAGCTGATATAAATATTAATTAAAGATACCACATTATAAACATCTCTTTTCGCGAAGCGCTTCGTCGTTTTTTCAAGCCTCATAGCTGGAAAATGCTAAGGAGCTCAAATTATGACTTATAAAAAACACAGTTTTATGTGTCTAGCTTTTAGGCTTCTCGCTCCGATAGAATCCCTTTCTGTTCACATTGCCGCTCCAATACCGATACCGATTCAAAATTATTTAATTCATTTGTTCTTCATTCTACTAATTTAAAATACATAGATACATACATATAAATATCTAACTATACCTACATCAATTGAATTTTTTTTACTTTTTTTTTCCATAGAAACTATATCAATAACGTTCTCGCTCCGATAAAATATTATTTCCAATGAATCGAAACTGGAGCGAGAGTGTATCGGTATCGGAGCGGTATCGATGGTGTGAATATACTCATTATTTTATGTGTAAGAATATTTTATCGGAGTAAGAACGTATCGAGACTGTATCGATATCGGCACTATAATGTGAATCAATCTTTATACTTTTTAAAATAAGATTTTATTAATACCTTTAAAATATCGAGCCCTTTTCGGCAAATTATCGTAAGCGACAAAAATAAAAAGAATCGTAAGCGACATTTTGTTTTTTGTTTGCTCAGCAACAAAACCTATTAGGCGAAATTTCAGTATTGAACATTATTAACAATACTGTTATTGACAGATGACAAAAGGTCCGATTGTTTTTGATGCAAAGGAAAAAAATGAATACATTTTTCTAACAGCATCGCACTTATGGCATTACAGAAGGTTAGAATACTGTTGATGTAAAAACCGAAGTATTTTACATGACTTACATAAACAATTAATTCGCTATCAAGAATAACAGTTGGAAAATCTTGTTGAAAAATTGTTGACCAAGACATTTGAACATTGACTTGACTTGATTTGACCTAACTTTACTAACTGACCGACTGGGACATGGAATGCAATGCAATGCAATGTATGTAAGTCTACCTCTTTCCGTTGCATTCTGGGTAAAGCTAAATAACTGTAAGAAAAAAAAACTAATTTAGTCATTAACGTCAAAGAACAACAAAAAATAAAAATTGAATAAAAAAGTAGATTTGGTAATTTTAAATTTTTTCATAAACTAGAAAACAAGACATAAAACCATCAAGTTTTCAGTGTTTGATTAAGAATTCAAAGGGATCAAATAATTAAAGCCAATTCAATACTTAATTTCACAACTTTGAATAAAAAAAACAGTAAATTTTTTTTTTTTTTGATAAATTTTGAGTTTGAAAGTATTTTTTTCAAAAACTATTAACAAAAATAACTGGCTTGAAACAAAGATAAAAGAACAAGTTTCTGGCATAATTTTTGTATTGTAAGTGTTTCCGTTATTTTTAAATCTTTTTTTTTTTTATTGAATTTTAAGTCATTTTTTAGAAAATTGCCCCTCCCGCCTAAACGGAGGGAAGTAGACAACTCCTCTAATAGTAAAAATGTATTGTGTTAAACCCCTCTACGAAAATGCGTTATTATTTTGCAGCACATGATGTATCGTACTATCTTCCTTTCAAGTAACCCCTTTAAAGGGTGTGCATGTGCCCTGAAAGTTTTTCGTTCACCCAGTACATAATTTTTAAATGTTTTAGTGTGAAAATAAAAAATATAAAAAATCAATTATGGACGGGGTGAACAAAAAACTCATTCAAAGTATAGGAGTTTGTACAAATTTCAAACAAACAGCCGTTACTCAAAAGCCTTAATGATGGTAAGAACATAGATACTAAATTTTGAGAGGTCATGACCTGGCCTATTACAATATTAAGTTTGGACCATTCTTACTGGGACATCCTGTATGTACGTATACATTATGTTACCACAACCTTGTCCTGCATTTCATTTTTTACACAAATCCAAACATGCCCTACAGAGTCAGTTGTTGTGTATATAGAAACAAATTATTTAAAGTTCTAACTGCAAATGCATCTGCAGCAAAACTGCATCAATTTCTTTCAAAATTTTCAATTTACTATTCTGATCTGAACTGATGATGAAACTGTCATAAAAAAAATACATTTTGTATTCTCTATTCCTCTGTGTTCAATGAACAAATTTAGTCCAATAGGTACACTTATTTGTATATCTCTTTAAATGTATCTGCACTTTATGGCAAATAGTAAAAGCAAATCATGCTTCTATATTCGATTGCAATGAATGGATTTTACGATGGATTTTTACATTGATTTTATTTGCAGAGTTATTTAAGTGAATTTTGTGTCACAGGAAGATGAAAGTATGTATTGTATATAGTTTGAGTATCTCATATTTTATGGAGCTAAAAATCCAAACAAATATATAAATTTTTATACGAAATAGGATTTTATAGAGAAATTTTTTTTTTTTTTATTTCATAAACGTTACTCAGAGCGAAACAGTTTAAATACTTTCATTGGCAACCACAAAGGATAAGTGGCAGTAAAGGACATTTTCTTCTCTTGCTTCTGGGCAATAACAAATTAGCGATTTTTGTTTTTTTTTTTTTTTTGTTTAAGAAGGGACCATGGCTCTGGACCATGAGGCCGAATATTTTCTTGAAAGCTTTTTTTTTTAATAAATCCATATGGTTACCAAACCCGCCCAGGTGAGTTACCATGATATTTTTTTGTACTAAATTATAAACTATATTCCAAAATATTTTTAGCAGACGCTTTGCTAATATTCTATTCTTTATGTTATTTTTTAAAATACGACATTATTTGATGTAAAAAGACGACGAAATCGGCGAATTTAATTTCCTAAGCCATATGGGTTAAATATTGAACTAAGTTTGTACAACTGACCCTAAGTAAGATAAAGACCCCTTTCATTTCAAAAATAGGAACACTTTTTTAAGTACATAGAAAAAAAGATAGAAAAATAAAGATATATAATTTATAATTCATGGTACTTAGGTGAGGGTGAGGGTTTTAGTGTACGACGAAAACATGGAAACAGAAAAAAGTACATATTTGATCCAAGTATTCAGACCAACCTTCGAAGCCGTGCGGGAGGAGGGAGAACGCGCACCTTAACCGTTTCCACAGTAGTGGCCGATTTCATAAAGCCCCTTTAACCATTTAACAGAGGCTTTTAAATTTTTAAATGACAATTAATATCTATTATTTTCGGATTAGCCGCGTATTGAAATTTATGAGAGTGCACTTTTGTCCTAACCCGGACGTTTCGCATCAAATTGCATTGAGCGTGATCACTGGGAAACTGTTGTGAGATGTTAGATGTTAGATTGACTACGCAAGTTGTAGCGATGCGTAGGTGGTTCTATCTCATGATGTTGTTGTTCTTGAGGTGCAGGTTGTTGGGAGCAAACTATACTCACTACATCGCAGGGTGTTTTAAGTTTAATACGGGATGGTGACTGTGAGGTGTTGATTACAGGATCCCAAGATCGAGATAGCTTAAAACTGTCGTCACGATTGAAATTTTGGTGGCGCTTGATTTCAATTGCCTCACGAACTAGCCGTGGGATGTAGTGCTTTTCTTGAGCTAACACCTTGGTTTGGTCAAAGTGAATCCAGTGGTGTTCATCTGGATTATCCAAGATGTGTTCACAGATTGCCGACTTTTCACGCTGGTTTTTGCTCACAGCACTAATGTGCTCTTTTAAGCGGGTGGCAATGCTTCTTTGTGTTTGTCCAATGTAAGAAGACCCACAGCTACAAGGGACTGCATATACGCCCGGAGTTTGGAGAGGAAAGTGGTCTTTTGGTGACTGTAGGTAGTTTTTTACCTTCTTTGGTGGCATAAATGACGTTTGTTCCATACAAAATACGTCATTTAAAAATTTAAAAGCCTTTTAAATCATTATGAAATCGACCATAGGTGTGGATGTTATCACTATATCACATTAATACGAAATAATGGGTCTTGTGAATAAAAAAAAGCTAAAGCCAAAACTTGGATTTTTAAGTAAAAGCTAGGTTTTGCGCGAATAAAATTAGATAACTTAAGCTAGCTAGTGAATGATGTAATTTAGTAATATAGCTTTTTAAAATAGCTTACGCTAGATTCTATTAGCTTCAGCTTGTTTTTCCAGTTTAAACTTCAATTTGTGTGATTCAAAATAGCTTTCACTAGAATAGTATAGTAAAAGCTATACAAATTTCAAGATTCTTTCACTCCTATCTAGAAACCTCAGACTAGTGTTTATTATAAGAATTCTTCTTAGTAATAGCTGTGCAAATTTATCTGGTTTTATAAGCGTAAGACAACCAACATTTCATAGGAAACATGGCAAATTAATAAGGAAATTAGTAATTATTACTATTTTTGGGCTTTCAAAATTTAAAAAAATGGACATTGGTTTTTTGAATATTTTTAAGGGCATTCAGCAAAACGTAGAGGATGCACAGATTTCTAAGCAGAGTATAAGAATATTTTTCAGATACCTTTGTAAACTTTGTTAGTTAACGAAAATAGTAGGCACGTTTCCAACAATAATTGAATCAGAAAAGGCTAAATTGACGGTAAAATAGAAGTTTTCTAGAGATTTTAGAGCTGTTGATTACGCACCCATATTTTGATCTCCAAACATCTTAGATTTGCTGATGATCGGAAAGACTCCCGCACGTTTCACTCAAAGCCCTAATATACAAGAGTTAAGACAAGCAGCAGACTAATTTACAAGTGTGGAAGTCCAGTGGTCACACGACTCACAGACATCAATTCCGTGTTCAATATTGAACAAAAATGCTTACAGAAAAATCTGAATTCACCTTTTAGGAAATAGCATACAATTAGTCTACCAAGTTTGAAGCATATGGGCCCACCCGTTTAGGCTCTAACTTGATGCACACGGTCAATTGGTGATTATTGATAAAAATAAAAACATTTTTGGGCTTATCCAACTTAAAACTCAGTTTTAGCTAAAGCTATCTATGCCAAGTGCCAACACATGTGAATAAACAAACCAAAGCTAAAAATATGAAGCTTAAAATAAAATTTTCTAGCTCAAGCTAAAAAGTGTATGTATTCTTTTTTTTTATTCGCATAAAACAAAGCTTATAAGCTAGGACTGTTTAGCTTTAGCTACTAGTAAAAGCTATGACTAGCTAGCTTTAACTTCTTTCAAAAACAGCTTTTACTTTTTCTTTATTCACATAATACCCAATAAACTATAGACAACTTTTCGTTCTGCCTGTGTGATTGATTTGTAGGTATAATAAGTATGATTTTTTTTTTTTTTTAAGACGGTGAGAAAATTTAAAAAAAATTTAAATTCATTTTATCTTACGGTTTTAAAGCTTGAAATTTTTAAGTTTACATAAATATTGTTTATTAATGTTACTTTAGAAAAGCAGAAAGATTTTGGTTGTTACTCTGTATTCCGAAATTCGCTATAACCAAAATTTTGTAAATGAATTTTTAATTCTGTTTGAAATCAATTCTGAAATACATATCTATCTTGTTCTGTTTGAAAAACAGAATTTCGTTAAATCGAATCGAAAAATGAACAGAATTTTAAAAAGCAGAATTTCGAATGTTTAGAATTTCAACCCGATCCCTTTTTACATTTTTCAAATTATTATTCGTACAAAAATTGAACAAAATTAAAGCGAAATTCAAAAAATTGGTTCCATGGGATTTTCCATTGATATTCAATTTTTGAAAAATAAAACAAAAATTACCAAAAGATGCATGCATTATTTAATTTTATGGAGCAATTAATGAAGTGCTTGACTGTTAACTAAGAGATGTGGGTTCGAGCTCCACTCTTCGCAGATTCATTTCTATATACCCCAGGTTTCAACAAACACCATCCGTGGGACTTCATGATATAATTTACAGCTTATTTCTCCGTCCACTTTGTCTTCTACTCCTTCTAAGTTCTAACTAGCGCCTCGAAATTCAGGTTGCATTTGATAAGAGGTTATTTCTTAAAAGCATATAGTTAAAACTAGCTGACCCGGCGAGCTTCGTTCCGACTATAATATATTAAATTATTAATGTTCCTTTCGAAAGTCGTGCAAGCTCCAATTTTTACAACAAGCTTTCGACTTTTCCGGCCTAATTTTCCAATTTTTACCTCCGTAGTATTTGTATTGTGTTTATTTGGTTCAATATAAATCAAACAAAAAAAATCTCCATCCAATGTGAATGATGTTCAGCCGAGTTATGCGCGTACGAATACGAACACAAAAAGAGATTAATTTTTATATACAGGGTGTCCGGTAAAGAGTGGATAATCCTGAAATGGTGTATAGCCTACTTTATGACTGCTCCGAAATTGAGAAATTAAAAAAAATTAAAAAGTTTAAGCATCTCTTGTATAAAAAAATCGTATGGAAACCTTAGTGAAAACTTTTTAAAAAATTGGCGCAACAAAACTATATTTCAGAATGATATAGTTTTTTACAGTATCTAGAGTAAAAAGGTTACTGTTAGTGGTAATATGCAAAAAGAACGAATTTAATAAAATAATCTAGTTCGTTGCATTGTTTTATGGTTTTGAATATTACGACTAAAAATAGAAGAATTGGATCGTTTTTTTTTATATAAAAATACTCTTCATAAATTGAGCCAAATTACAATTATAAGAAAATAAATTTAACAGACCATAAATTAGAAAAAAAAAAATTTTCTAAAAAGTTTGCACTAGGGTTTCCATACAATTTTTTTAATCAAGAGATGCTTAAACTTTTTAATTTTTTTTAATTTCTCAATTTTTGGAATTTAAAACAAATTTGAATTTTTTTTAATAAAAAAACTCCATGAACTATTAAAATTTTCTACCGACTATGTTTTGGCACCAATAGTGAAGAAAATTGCTGCCAAAGAAAATTGATGGAATATACCCATTTGTAGTCATGGTATTCGCAAACGTTAAGTAAGTACAAACAAAATACACTGAACGAAATAATGCACATATTATGAGTACCATTTGAGATAGCCCCTTTTTATTTCCGGTTTCGGAGCAGTCATAAAGTTGGCTATACGTCGTTTTAGGATTATCCACTCTTTACCGGACACCCTGAATATAGAAAAAGATAGATTATAATTATTTCTTTAAAAATATAATTAAAACAAATTGGTCCTACGATGGGAGAACTAGGGCCTATAGTGACATATAAATTAAACAACTCTCAGCCATTTGTGTTATGTGCGAGGAGGGGACCTACAATTTTCCGCGAATCTTAACAGCTAAGATGGGAGAAACTTTTTCATGGCAAGAGATTCTCTCGGATGATTTGTCAATTGGGTTGCAAAGTGCATACTACCCATATCTGTTTTAGGTACCATAGGCTGGGATTCGATCTCCAGACCCTATAAGCATGACAGTTCTACGTGCTAGCCACTAACCGTACAACTTAAAGTTCAACTTGTTAAAAGTCACTTTGAAAAGTAGGATGCTTCCTGAATCCCGATGCAGCAAAGGCAATGTCACACAAACGAGCATCCCTATATACGTTGCTTTAGCCGTTCAGCCGCTTGTCACTTATAACATTTTGTGCCAAGTTTTATAAAAGAAATCCATATACCTACTGACACACCTTTTGGAATACAACACCTAGTTTTATCTTTAAATCTAGGTTGTAGTCAAGAAACTAAAAAATTAACTTAGTTAGTGAGCTAGTATATCAAGCTCCAGAGTGTTGTGAAAATTTGGTACATATTCTTGAAAGTGCTTTGTATGTACATGTGTATAATGCTGATGTTTGCAATCCTTGTATACTCTATGATCCTTATGGTACAGGGAAATTTCTATAAACTTTCATAATTTAACTATCTATTTTTTTTTAAAAGATAAACAAAATTTTTAAATAAAAAAATATTTTACAAAATTCATATTCTATATAGAGAGTTTAAGCTTTCAGATATATTATTTGTCTACATCTATTGGTAAACTGGTACACAGGGCGCGCCCTAGCTCTAAATTTAAAAAAAAAAGTTATAAACGACAAAAAAAAAAGCATCTTCAAATGTTAAAAATGAAAATCTCCTCCCGAATTCTCTCTAACAAAACAAAACTTTTTCTCCCAAACTTTTTCTCTCTATTCAGCATCATCAAAAACCTGCGTGCACGAAGAAACCAAAATAACTCCGAAAATTGAGTAAAAAGCTTTGAAATTCTCAGCATCCATGCGATTTTCATATAAAGTTAAAACAAAGCACCTTCAATTGATATCCTAGTCCTAGATGGCATCCACAATACTATAGGATTCCTCTCCTCGCTCCCAACAGCAGAGAGAGAGAGAGAGAGTACTTCTGATGATTTTGGCATAGTACTGTGCTGTGCCTCAGAAATTCATGACAAGGAAATATCAAAGGAGCACCAACGAAAGTAAATTCAAGAACTCGCAATGAGCGATAATACATATACGGTCCATGATGGTACTTCAGTCAGATTGTAAAGTTCAATCAGAATAGCTGGTGAAAGGATTTTACATAGTTTGTTGTCCTTCCTTTTCTTCTCGTGTCAAGTGATAGTTTGCTGGTTTCAAAACAAACAACCAAACAAAATTCGGCCCATCATCGCCACCCTATATAAGATTCAACGGAAGCCGGATAAAGTTGCGATTTATTTAAGATCCGTTAATTACCGTGATAAATATGACTTCGTACGCATGGGTTGAACCCAATGGAGAGAAAAAATAAAAATATCATGAATCTTGAATTCTTCGCCATGAATTCTTGAAAGGACCTTAATCCCTCTTAATAGATCCCTAATTGTCCCAAGGCAAATTGTCCTTATACACACTCATGACATTATATCGGATTAATTTTACGCCATCAGATCCGTTCGCCTTATGGTTTTTTTTTTTTGTTCGGTTCATGTTTCCGTTTGGAGGACTTAACTCGTCCTTGCGTGAGTGAGCTCTTCTGCTTTTGCTTCTATACCATAAGGATAACAATAAGCTTTTGTGTCATTCAATTGCGTACGTAAAAAAAAAAAAATCCATGCTAATCGGAATAAAATTAATATGACGTCAGAAGACAGTGTTTTGAAAATCTAATCGCTCTCTTCGCGACAAGAACGACAACGATTTTTTGAGTGAGCGATTTTAATTGCTTCCATTTTTTGAAACCTTGGCAGTGATTTAGTTCGAAAGTCCTTTTTAATTACTCTCTTAAAAGGATAAACGGGGACATACTTAATGTATGAGTTTTTTTTTTTTTTTTCCAAAACTGAGTAATCATCATCTAATTAAAGTTGAATAAGTATCGGGGGAAAATTATAAAAATAAAAAAAAAAAAAATAAATAAAGAAACGGTGGCCGTGACAGCCGTGAGTGAATTAATTGCGAATTTATAATTTCCTGTGATTATGGTTTAATGTGCGTCCCAATTAAAGTTTAATAACTTTCTTAGGTTCATATTTTTTGTCTCAGTCATAACTTTTTTTTTTAAAACTTGTTTTGTATAATTTTCACCGAGGACGAAAGTTTGGATTATCGGTTTTTGGCGCAAAATGTCGGTATATTTGGTGCTGTTGCTGGCTTTTGTTCATGGTAAGAGAAACGAGAAAAAAAAGTATTTTTCCCAGCAGTTTGTTTTTTTTTTTTTTTTGTCTACCTTACTTCTTCGTCGTCATCGTCATCGCTTAACTTTGTGACTTTGACATATCAAAAACGGAATTAAATTTCCCTGTAACTAGGCTTGGGTTGTTTGTTATGGTGATGTTTAGGGTCGGTTTATGGAAGTGGTTTTTTACCCAACTTGACAGTTTAATGTTATTTGCCGGGAAAGTTTAGCATTTGAAATTTAAACAAAGTTTATTAGATGAATTTGAAGATGTAATGTCTCGGGGAAGCTTGACAATTTTATTTAATTAATTAGTGGGATTTTTTGTGGCGAAAATGTTTGTTGTGTTTACAGTTTGCAATGTTAACTTTCTTGAACGTACTTATAGTCGGTATATGGCCAGAGCTTAGTCTATGTTTACAGATTTGGTGGATGCAAGGGATTTTCAGAAAAGCTTAACGAAACCTAGAAAAAAATCTAGATTTTTTTGCTTATCATGGTATGTTCTTATAGGATAAAATGGGGTGAAACATCAAAATTGTGTTTAATTAAAAAAAAAATATTTTTTTCTTTTTCTGTTTGAAAAGTTATTCATAAAATTACAAAAAAAAAAAAAAAAAAAACATATCCCTTAATTCAAAGGGTTTTTTGTGCGATAACAAACGCGCAATGAATGTAGCTTTCGCACCATCATATAATTACCCAAGGTTTTTAATAAAAGAACAACAACTTGAGTAAGCTACCACCAAGTTTTATAGACTGGAGTTATAGCTATTTCACGGTCGCCAGGTCGATCATCAGACTCCTTTAGTGGTGCCTAGTCTATGCATGTTCAATTTTATTTGAAAAACTATTTGCCTCACTGAGGATCGAACCATAGACCAATCGTATTCGGGCCAAGCGCACTACGCACTGCGCTACCAAAAGTGATCATGTAAAAACAAGAAGTAATATCGTATTCTTAAAGAATCATATTTGAAGGATATCGAGTACAGGGCCAGCTAAGGACCCGAAATTCGATCTGGAAGTGAATCAAATACCCGAAAATCTCAAATCAAAGTTTCATCTTAGTACAAATATGTATGTATGTGATCAAAAATGATGTAAAAATTTGAATACATTTTTGTTCTTACATTTTCCACGACACGGTTTTTCTTGGTTTAGGTAGGTTGATTCGTTGTGCATATATTTACTCATGGTAAATAAATGGTGACTCTTTATTTGTATTCACACGAAAATTGATCACATCACAAAATGATCACATAATGGATTCTGGGCAGTATTAGATGCGTGTATCAGCCGTTTAACTTCCTATTCGAAATTATTGTATTTAGTCCGATTTTTCGAACTGAAAATTTTTGAAATTTCTCCACATTTCAAGGTCTCTGGCGATGTCTGTATGTAGTGTGTTCGTACGTCTGTACTATCGTACGTTCAGGAGCTTTTTTTCACTGACGATATCTCGAGAACGAATAGAGTTACCGACTTAAATAAATTTAATTAAACAGATAATAAGACAACCTTGAGAAAAAATAATGCTATCGACCTCCTTCTATGTTTAATGACGTTGTGGAGAATTTGTAAGACTTAAAAAAAAATTAAACCCCAGTTTTTTTTAATTAAAAAAAACATTAAAAATGTTTAAAAATAATATCCAATATCTCGAGAACACACAAAGATATTCACTTCGGGGTAATTTTATTTCATACAGAATGCCATAATTAATAATCGGTAGAGTTTTTACAAGAATTGAATGGACGGTTTTTTTCTAAGCCGAAAAAACTACAAAATAAATTTCTAAAAATTGTTAAAATTTTTCGTTGTGCATAAATTTAGAGCAAACAGCCCTTCTTTAGCCTTCCCTTGATTGCACAACTGATAAGGTTTTCAAAGATTTTGAATTGATAGTTTTCTTATAAAAAAAATAACATTGGGGGTCGATTTTTAAATGGAACCTATGGCAAGTTATATATCAATGTGAGTCACACCCAGTCTATATTTGACGTTTTCGAAAAAAAAAGCTAAAACAAAACAAAGGATTCGGTAAACAAATTTATGGCGAAAATTTTTATTACGGAAAACCTTACATATTTATCGAATTGGACAAAATATTTTGAAAAAAAAAAAAATTAATGAAACTTTTAAGTACCATCAGAGAAAAATTCTGAAGTTGCGTAATTATGTGAACAACTGAACAAATAGTCAAAAAAAAATATACATACAAACAATTAGGATTTTGTGAAAAAAAAACTCTGTTCGTTTACCTCCCGAAATTGTCAATTTTAGTCCAAAGTTCTGTCAAATAAAATCGACTAAAATTGACCATTCTGGGAAGTTAATGAGCAAGCAGGCAAAATTACCTCTGTACCTACGTTTAGTTCCCAAAACTGCCACAATTGCTATTATCGTCAAAGTTTACATAAAATATAAAGTTGGTCTAAAACTGTCAGTTTATGGAAAGTAAACTAACAGACCTAGTCTGGTTTTTGCTTGCTCTCTATAGGGTTAGGATTGGTTTCGTTTAAAAAAAAAAAAATCGGAGTGTAATCAAAATTGACGCTACGATGGATATTTTTTTTTTAAGTGGACCTTTTTTTTAATTCCTTGTAACAAATTCGCTCCCACCGCACGCACCTGCGCCGAGCGATAAAGTGGTGGAAATCTGGGCTTCCATTACATTGCGCTCGAATGACCCAGATGAAAAACTAGTTTTTGAAACTTTAAATCAAAATGGGAGATCAAGCTGAGCACACTCGAGCCTCGAGGTTAAAAACTTTCGTTTTTTTTTTATACCCAAACAACATAAAGTACCTTAATAAACTGCATATACTCGTAGAATATGTAGACTCTTTCTTTATGCAAAAACCTTCACTGACTGACTGCAATAATATACCATTCGAATCTAGCTGTGAAGCATTTCAGGGACCAATTAATCAAATTTTAGATAATTTTAAAAGTAATTTTCAAGTATAACTTTAATAAAGTAGATAATTTTTGACCCAAATCTCTAAAAATCTGTTCTCGCAATGAAGCCTTCAACTTATATTTATTTTTGTTTTCTCTGACAAAAAAGAAAAAAAACAACAAAGTTTGTTTCGGGTAAGTGAAACCATAAAGGTCAAAATAAAACCTTATTTGAGGCCACATCGTAAACGAGTTCCATTTATTTCACTCTTCCAAGTGTTTTTTTTTTTTTTGTTTGAATAAAAATGGACACATTCTTGCTTCCGCATAATCTTCCAATACAAGGATTTGCCTCAAAATATTCTATGAAGATACGGCTCACTTACTCACCCATCTAAGCGCCTACTCCTTCGAAGGCATCAACAATCCTTTTTCCTTTCGAATTGCCTTCAGGCATAAAAATGAATAAATTGCCCTGGTGTCCATAAAACATTTTGCAAAAGTACGTCATCCAGAGAAAGACGTCTGAATGAACTTTATATACGATCCGAAATAAAATATGTGCATATGTATATGTATATGTATAAATAGATATGTGTGGGACTTTATATGCGATGAAATGATAGTTGTAAAAGTCTTTTTCTCACTCAACCCCTCGACGACCTTTATGTCCCCAATGACGTAAGGTTTTATAAGCTGAGCAAGAACAACCTTCAGCCAAACCAGCTCTTATCCATCAAAACACAAAGCACTTATATAAATGACACTTTGATGCCGAAAAAAGTATAATGGAGGAATTCAGCTCGAAATTTCACACCATTTCCGGCCACATCACACAGCCCTAAGCGAAGCGAAGGGGCGATGTTTATGTTATGATGGTAAACGCAAAACATGAATAAAACTGACAACAATAACAGAGAGTTTGTTGTGAGGAAATCAAAAAAGGCCTATTTTTGCAGGAAGTATATGACTCTTTAACTCTGTCGATATATAGAGCCTTGAAGTGCAGTACAGCGACTAACCAGCAAAAGATGAACTCTACATCCTACGAACTTTGTTTTCTTACTTCAACATCAACACGCCGCGCAGGGGATAAGGATGCTGGATGCTGCTGCTGAGCATAACAAATCTCGAAAAGGAATAACAAGTTTATGTGACATGATACTAATGGTTTACCAGTCCTCAAGCCCCGTCGACATTTTTATATTCAAATCGTTCCCACTGTTCTCACACTCACTATGATTCTTTGTACCGGAAACGGGACATCTCTGTCGATTTGAATGGTTTGTCCTCCGATTTAGTTAGCCCTTATTTCTTCAACCGTCACATCGTGTCCTTGAAGCTTGAAGTTATTTCTTTCATTGTTTGTTATTTTTGTTGTCTGTTTTTTTGAGTTTTATAAAACAATTCCTAATGGCGGTTGGGGGTGAGAGGATACAAACAATCAATTTTAGAGAAAAACAAAGCTATACACACATATAGTCGTTGGGTGGTGTTCACATTTGTGTTTGTTCAAGTTAAATCAAAAATAACAATAACACATTTGAAAGTGGACCCAATCATAAAAGGAAGGTATATGTAAAATTAAAATGATACAAAATCAGAAAGTGTGGGAGCGAGCTTTAACACCAAATACACAAAGAAGTTTATTTCGTGTTAATTTAGTGGCACTATATCATTTGCATTGTGCATATTGGGATAGAAAAAACTGACTTATTTCTCCAGCAGGCCAAGCAGCCATTCAGTCTTCAGTTATTTGCTTAAATAAACCTGAGCCCTAACACTTTACCAAATTTCATCACTGTAAAACAATCAAAAAAGCTCCATATTTTTGATAATACTTCTGATAAAGTGGGGGGATTCCAAGCCCCCTGAATGATAAACCGACAGTATTATGCATTATAAACCTACCGCTCTACTAAAATTCATAATTCTATAATAATCAGAAGTGCTTCATACAATTTATAATAATTCTAAAAAAGTGGGTGGATGCCACGCCCCCTGAATAGAAATTCACAAATTTTTTCCTTTGTATGTATTGCACGCCCTTCCCTCACCTGAATTTCATCACTCTCCAACAATCAGAAATGCTCTATATACCTATGTTTAATTATTCTACAACAATCAGGAGTGCTCCGCATCTGCATATAATTGATAGCAATTCTGGGTAAGTGGGCGGATACCACGCCCCCTATATGGAAAACCACAAATCTTCAATTTGTTTTTTTTTTGCTTTCACCACAAGGCCAACCGTTGTACAAAATTACAAGATTCTAAAGTGTTGGCAAGTACTCTATAATTTTATTTGTTTATTTATTTATCTAACAAGTACATAGAATTTCGTAGACAATGAATTTACATAATTAAATTTAAAACTAAAATAATTACACAGCATTTAAGAGAATAGCCTTGCATTCAGTTCTACTCAAATGGAGATCTAATAACACTTCAAATTGATTGTAACATACTGCAGCATTATCCACAGGATTATTCAAACCGTAATTAGTTGAATGTCTAGAGATATAAAAGAAGGCGTTTTGTTTAGGTCTTAGGGAACACGACGGTGCATAAATATTAAATAAAGACAGTAAATGTGAGCAATCGATATGTCCACAAAGAATATCCATTGCAAACATAGTGAAATAGTAAACTCTTCTTTTATGAAGAGGTTTTAAATCAATAAGTTGACATCTGATATCATATGAAGGCATATCAGATTTCGAATAAATTTTACGCAGAGCATACTTAGTAAACCTCTTTTGAATTCTTTCAATGCGTAGCGAATTTTTGTTATAGTATGGTGACCATATTATACAACAGTATTCGAGATTAGAGCGAACCAAGGAGATGAACAAAGATTTGAGGGTGTAAAGATCACTAAAATCCTTAGAGTTGCGAAAAAGAAACCCAAGCATAGCATTTGCCTTAGAGATTAGAAAATCCATATGCAGAGCAAAACTTAATTGGGAATCAAAAACAACTCCCAGGTCTTTATTTGAAGAAACACGTAGAAGATTATACTGTTAGAGATTTTGTAGTCAAACAAAATAGGATTTTTAGACCTTGTAAAGGACATAACGGAACATTTACGGATGTTGAGGTGCAAGAAGTTATTTTTGCACCATTTTAAAAGTCTATTTATCCTCTATCCTATCCTGCTGAAGTTGTAAGCAATCAGAGGAAGACTTAACTATCCGAAAAAGTTTGAAATCATCTGCAAACAGTAAGCCAGTAGAGTCTAAAAAACAGTTGGGTAAGTCATTAATGAATAAAAGGAAAAAGAGTGGCCCCAAATGGCTTCCTTGTGGCACTCCCGAGTAATTAAAAATTACTCTAGAAAAATGAGATCCAATATTGACATATTGTTTTCTAATTTTTAAGTAACTCATAATCCATTTCAACAAGGTAGAGTGAAAACCTATGTTTGCTAATTTTCGTACCAATATATGAAATTGAACATGGTCAAAAGCCTTAGCAAAATCCGTGTATACGGTATCAACCTGATTTTGATGTTCCATGTTCACAAGGCAGTAGTTTGTGAAGGTAGCTAAATTAGTTACGGTGGACCTTTCACTTACAAAACCATGCTGGGACTCAGATATAAAACCACGCACAACTGAGTAAATTTTTCTTTTAACAATGGTCTCAAAAATTTTGGGGACCAACTGTAATTTCGCAATAGGCCTATAGTTTTCTACGGCTTGCTTAGAACCAGATTTATGAATTGGAGTGACAAAAGAATACTTCCAGTGATCCAAAAATACACCTGTTGACAAAGAAAGATTTATAATCATACGAAGAGGAGTATACAATCTACAATTTTTGAGTAAATTAGCAGGGATCATATCTGGTGCAAGACTATTAGAAACTTTTAGAGAAGATAACTCAGTGAGGATATCATCATCTGAGATTTCAATGTTCCCTAGATTAGTTGAAGGATCATCCATTACTAAGTCGAAATTCGTTTCCTGTTCAGCAACATAGTTTGATTGAAAGAAACTCGCAAACATGTTACAAATTTCTTTTAAATCACAGCTAGAATTTCCATTATTAGATGGAATACCAATAGATTTTCTCTTTGTGTTAATAAAAGTCCAAAATACTTTAGAGTTATTTTTAATTTTAGATTCTATAGCCAATATATGCTGACGATAGAGAAATCTTTTTAAGAATTCATATTTTTTTCTTAGTCGACAGAATTCACCATGAAACAATGCATTTTTTAATATTTTCTTGTAAATACGTCTCATTTCATTTTTAAGATTTTGTAGTGGTTTATTAAACCAGGCAGGCTTAATCGAATTAATAATTTTTTTAATTGGCACACACTTACCCAAAACGTCTTCTATTATATTCGTAAATAGTGTATAGACATCTCGTAAATTCGAGGACCCCAAAAAACTAAGTTCCCAATCAATTGAAAAGAGATATGTATTTACATGATTATAATCAGCGTTTAAAAAATCATACTTTAAGTTAAAGATACTATCATTAGTGCAATAAGAATTCAAAAAAGACATATCAAAAGAAATATGCAAGGCTTTATGATGAATATTATTATTTGAAAGTAAAAAATCAGCTTCCGTTACAGATAAATCTAATTCATCATAAGCAAAAACTAAATCTAAAATTCGAAAAATACTATTTTGAACAGAATTCAATTGTTTAAAGCTAATAGATAGCATAGATACAAGCACAGTTTTTATCTAAATAACTCCATTTAATATTACTTAAATTAAAGTCACCAAGAACTACAACATAAGAATTTGAGTCCAAATTATGCACAACATTTTTTATATTACATAGAAATATGGGCTTTGTATAAACTAATATTAGAGCAAGGTGGTATATATGAAACAAAATAATATAATTTTATAGTTGCCTCATCAGTAGAACGAATGTAATCAACATTAACACATATTTGCTTGATCAACCCCGAAGAATCGTTAAGGTCAACCCAACTACTTTTTAGAGAAGAATGGACAGCAAGCAAGTCTCCTCCTCCTCTCGTTAAACCAGTTTGAATTTGACAACGATCCTTTCTGTAGACAACATAATTGGCATCAATGAGCTCTGCTGTAAGTATCTTATCACACAGCCATGTTTCGGTTAGATGAACTATTAGTCAGTGAGTACATGAGTCAGAGATTCAGTTACGGTTCTTGCAATTTTTGACGTCCTATATCTCAGGAACCACTTATGCTAGGAAGTTGAAATTTATTGAGGTCGAAAATCAATTCTGTAAAAAGAGATAGTGCCGAGAACTTGGCTGAAAACTATCTAAGGTAAAAGAATCATGAGGTTAAAAAATCTTATTCAATCGACATAAGCCAATTTATTAGAGATTCAATAAAATAAAAAGTACGTATACGCCCTAGAGGACCACATTTCAATGAATTTCATCTCTTTATGGAGCATCTTATATGTAAAAAAAAAAAAATTTAATGGCACAACAGCTCATGAAGAACTAGGGCCTAGTGACTTACAACTCTCAACAATTCCTGTGTGCGTGTCTGCAGGAATGGATGGGACCTACAGTTTATTGCCAAATCCGAACGGCTAACGAGCGGCACTTTTCTGTGACAGGAGATACTCTTGGAGGATTTGTCAATTCCTCGCAAGAGGCAGTAGCCGTTTTTTCTTTTAAATAAATAGGTGGCGAGGCTTGGGATCGAACCTTAGACCTCCGACATGACAGTCCATCGCACTAACCATCACGCCACGGCTACTACTGTATTTACATGATTATAATCAGCGTTTAAAAAATCATACTTTAAGTTAAAGATACTATCATTAGTGCAATAAGAATTCAAAAAAGACATATCAAAAGAAATATGCAAGGCTTTATGATGAATATTATTATTTGAAAGTAAAAAATCAGCTTCCGTTACAGATAAATCTAATTCATCATCAGCAAAAACTAAATCTAAAACTCGAAAAATACTATTTTGAACAGAATTCAAAGATAGCATAGAATCAAGCGTCTCAATTTAAAAATCTTTTATAACATTACAAGGAAGCAAACAGTTTTTATCTAAATAACTCCATTTAATATTACTTAAATTAAAGTCACCAAGAACTACAACATAAGAATTTGAGTCCAAATTATGCACAACATTTTTTCTATTAGAAATATGGGCTTTGTATAAACTAATATTAGAGCAAGGTGGTATATGTATATGAAACAAAATAATATAATTTTATAGTTGCCTCATCAGTAGAACGAATGTAATCAACATTTACACATATTTGCTCGATCAACCCCGAAGAATCGTTAAGGTCAACCCAACTACTTTTTAGAGAAGAATGGACAGCAAGCAAGACTCCTCCTCCTCTCGTTAAACCAGTTTGAATTTGACAACGATCCTTTCTGTAGACAACATAATTGGCATCAATGAGCTCTGCTGTAAGTATCTTATCACACAGCCATGTTTCGGTTAGATGAACTATTAGTCAGTGAGTACATGAGTCAGAGATTCAGTTACGGTTCTTGCAATTTTTGACATCCTATATCTCAGGAACCACTTATGCTAGGAAGTTGAAATTTATTGAGGTCGAAAATCAATTCTGTAAAAAGAGATAGTGCCGAGAACTTGGCTGAAAACTACCGTGCCCTTTGATCTAAGGTAAAAGAATCATGAGGTTAAAAAATCTTATACAATCGACATAAGCCAATTTATTAGAGATTCAATAAAATAAAAAGTTACGTATACGCCCCAGAGGACCACATTTAAATGAATTTCATTTTCTTTATGGAGCATCTTATATGTAAAAAATAAATAAATTTAATGGCACAACAGCTCATGAAGAACTAGGGCCTAGTGACTTACAACTCTCAACAATTCCTGTGTGCGTGTCTGCAGGAATGGATGGGACCTACAGTTTATTGCCAAATCCGAACGGCTAACGAGCGGCACTTTTCTGTGACAGGAGATACTCTTGGAGGATTTGTCAATTCCTCGCAAGAGGCAGAGTAGCCGTTTTTTCTTTTAAATAAATAGGTGGCGAGGCTGGGGATCGAATCATAGACCTCCGGCATGACAGTCCATCGCACTAACCATCACGCCACGGCTACTACTATCTTATATGTATTTATTAAATAAATCTTATTTTTTGTAGTTAGGTCTATTTACATATATGTATTGTATGTATGTATTTATTTTTTATAATCTTTGATGGCTGCAGCCTTCTAGAAGTCGATGGGTATTTTTTGATAAACTTTGTAGTTTTTTTATTTTAAAGCTTTTATTTATGTGCCATTTTTCGTATTAATTATAATATTTTATTTTCACTATCAACCACACTGTTTACAAATAGTTTCCTTTCATATCTTCACTTCCCCAAAAGTGTTGTGGTGGATTCCAAAAATGTATATTTTTCTTTTGTGACAACATCACAAACTACCACCAGGCAGGAGTGCGATAACTCAGGCGACACCAAAAAAACAACGTTTTTTTTTGTAGAACAATTAGATACAAGCATTTTTTTTATTATGGTAGGGGGATTTTGTACCTCCTTTAAGCGGGAGTTAAAATTTTCTATAAAAAAAAAACTTAAAATAAAAAAAAAAAATATTTAAAAATACCTAAGCAACATTTACAAATGATCTTATGCTTTTTTTAAGTCCGTTCAAACATATTATTTCAAAATAAGTTAATATCTATCAAAAGTTTAAAAATAAACTAATTTCATACTCAATTTTTTGGAAACAAAAACTAAAAAAAAAGTTATATTGATTTTGCGCCCTGGTTTATAACCTATTCTGTCCATATGGTAAATATAGCTCTGAAACGAACCTATCACTCTTACGCAAAAGAACGACAGACAACCATTAAATTTTCTTCGACTCAATTCAATTCCTCATAGTGTTCTTCTTATCTATATCTGTCACAAAAGCCAAAGTCTAAAACACTTTTCAAAAATAGCTCTTCATCGATTGAGAGGTGTGTATAAAACATAAGTGACAAAACGCATTTTGTCATAAAAGCCTAAGCACCTCTCATCACAGCTTACATCATGAGGAGATTCTTTTTCCTGGATGGCAAATATAATAATATAAATGTGTCTCCAAGGCTTTTGTATAGGTAGGTATACAATATCCGTACATCCCTTCTTCTGTTTTAGTACTTCACGCTCGATTACGCTTACGCACTGCGCCTTTGCATTCGTTATCCACTCAAGTGACAAAAAGAATAAGCAGTTCTCTTAAAGCCTCTTAAAGCCTCCCACCCACCAAAAGGTGGATTGAGGAACCGGGATCCGATATGGCAATCTGCTTTTGGAATCAAGAGGGAATGAAAATGAGAATGAGGAAATAAATGAAGTGACGGGATATGGTATTCCCCTTACATGTGACAAAACGCTGTCAGTGTAACATGTCAGTTAGATTTATGCAAATAACGTTACCGAATCCCTTGCTGCTTTCTATTCATGATATGCACACAACATTCATATCGTTTTTCCTTTTCACTCCTATATAAGCGATGCCTTTATATAGTTTTTTTTTTTTTTTTACTTTTTTTCAGATTTCCAACGTGGGGGTGGTGGCGGGGGTGCTGGTGGCGTGTACGGCCTTTTTGTGACTGACATCAATGTTCCAGAAATTGTTGACTTTCGGGATAATGTGACTTTGTCGTGCAGCTATGATATGAGTGGGCACACGTTAAACTCCGTGAAATGGTACAAAGATGAAAATGAGTTTTTCAGGTGAGTAGCAAAATGGGATGATATGGAATTTGACAAATTATGCCAAAGTGAAGGCAATGATGATGAGTAAGTGTTACCGTAGTATGGTTTTTTTTTTGGTCAATTTTCTTTAATTTAAAATGTAAAATATGAAAAATGCGTATAAAAATGGGTTATAGGATAATGAAATTTTTTCAAAAAAACACTCACATTATAGTAAAACGTTATAATTTACTTCCTTTTTTACTAAAGTGGACGCTCGTGAACTTGAAGACATACGAAACCAGGGGTGTTCAAGGTATGGGGTTGTTCAAGTTACTGAACCAAGATGATAAATTGGGTGTTACTTTGTTTTAAATCTATTTATTAATACGCTTGGGAAAAACTAACGGTACACTTTTCTTCCTTAATACTTAACGGAAATGCATGAGTGATATATCGTTTAGTCCCACAGATGTGCAGAAATCAAAAATTGTATGCATATGAAGCCGTTAAGGGCAGGTAAGAGTTATTTGAATTTGTTGAGATTATTTATTTTTATCTTTTTAAGAGGCGTTTTAAGATGCCTGAATTTTCGGGGGATGATGACTATTATAGATTTGAATTTTTGGTGAAAAAATGAAATTACAAACTTACCGTAGAGCGAAGATAGAGAAAGTTACAGTTGTATATATATAATAGCGCAAAAATCATTCATATGAGAAATAATATTATTTTGAGTTTCACCCGAACAACATTAAACCTTAAAATTTTCGATTCGCCCGGAATTTTAATAAAGCTATTGTGAGTTTCACCCGATTGGAATTTACATTTTTCGCCTTATTGCTCTCTCGTTCGCCTGCTAAAAATAGGTGAAAATTTAAGCTGTCAATCGTATTATATTCTGCGCGAAATATATGCTCACAATAAGACGAAATTTTGGAACGTGAAATATTTTTCGGGTGAAACTCACAATAGGCGAAAAAAATTTCCGGGTGGAATGTTGTTCGGGTGAAACTCACAATAAGGCTGATTATCATCATATAGTATATTATACTTTGCTTAAAACGGGAACAAATTTTTTTTATTTAAATAATATAAACAAAATTAAGAGTGTTACAAAAACGATTTTTTTTGTGAAAAAGGAAAAAAAATTAAACTGGCAACAATTAGGTAACAGGATGGTATAGCAAATTTTAGGTGATAGTACCTTAAGTTGAAGGCGAGTGGAGTAGCGAATAAAAAAAAGGGCGCTGTCATTTGAGATATGTCTATTATAAATCTAGAGAGATTGGGTGACATGGAGGATGTGTACAAGTTATCTATTCGTTGTTTCTTTAACGATTTCAATATAACTGACACAGGTTATAGCTGAGACAGAGTTATAAATGAAAAAAAAAATTCATATCATGTTATCTTTGTGTTTTCTTGAGCGATTTCAATGAAACTGATACAGGTTATAGCTGACGGCTCTTAAGTTTGCAGAAAATTTAAAAATAATTAGCAATTAAGTAGTTTTCAATATATATCCACTCTTAGACTGTTTATCTATGTTTTTGAAAGAGTTGACTTGCTAAGTTGACGTCAACTTAGCAGGACACCCATTTTTTCGCAAGCCAACAGTGCAATTTTTTTTTGCGTAACTAATTAGCAATTAAGTAGCCACTAATTACTAAATAGTTTTAAATCTGCAACGGAAAAAGTGACCTGCTAAGTTGATGTAGGTGAATCCGAACGGCTAATGTGAGTGCCACTTTTCTATGACAAGAGATACTCTTGGAGGTTTTGTCAATTCCTCGCAAGAGGCAGTAGCCGTTTTATTTTAAAAATTAATAGTTGGCGAGGCTGGGGATCGAACCTAAACCTCCGGCATGACAGTCTATCGCACTAACTATCACGCCATGGCTACTACACAGCACTGGCTTAAATCATTCAATTCTGTCACTTAGTATTTGCTATTGTGAATGATTTGAAAGCTTTCATCCTCATCCGTCAAGTTATTGTTGGTGTTAACCTCTGTTAGTTTATTTTCTAAAGTTGTCTATTTCTGCCAGTCTTCTTTAAGTGGTGCCTATGTTTATAAACAGACCAAGCACCACTTAAAGTAGTCTGATGATCGGCCTGGCAATCGTGAGATAGCTAGAACTCCAGCATATATAAAACTTGGTGGTATACCTCACTCAAGTTATTGTTGTTTCATTCAAACATTCGGTTTTAATTAAACTTTTTACTTGTAATAACAAAAAAAATAGTTGGAAGAAAACAGCGTTTTACCTTAAAGTTCAGATCACGACAATGTGGTTTTGACATTTTTTGAGAAAATGGTATTAAATTTGAGTTATTCAAATATAGCTATTTAATAAATTAACCGATTTTGTTTTAATTTTGCAATCAACATTTAAAAATTTTTGAAATAATTATTTTTTAACCAAAAAATCAAACACATATTTTTTTATAACTTTTTACTCAAGTTCTCGCTAAAAATATCATAACATTATTAACCGGTTAACATGTTTTATTTAATATACAGCTTCATTATACATATTTTGTAAGACCTCATAGCAAGTAAAGGGGCAAACTAAAGTCATAGACACAGCACTGCACTTTCCTTCTGATTACGATCTGTGTAAGATTTTAGTGTGATCAAAGGAGGATACCTTTGTGTCCAGTTGTCCGCTTGCTCATCGTCATCATCGGTAGTTGATGAAGCAATTTTTGAATATGGAAAAATGTGAAAAAAAATTATAAAAAAAAAATTTGCGTTAATTTCAAAAATTCTATTTAGTCCATTGTAATGTTACATTAACCTTGCATTTCATACAGGATAACATTTTTTTTGATGGATCTCTAAGAGGGATCAGTTTGAGTGTAAAAACGAGTTTTCGGGGTTGAACTCCCTCCATTTGGTCGCCATTTTGGAAAAGGGGGCATAAAAAGGTCTTCGCGATATCTTGAGAACCATACATCGCACAATCAAAACATTACCATATTTGTCTAGAGAATTAAATTTTCTACAATTTATGTTAATACACTTTTCATCGTAAAATTGAAAACAAAAAAGTTATAATCAAAAAAAGATGACCATTGTCAAGAAAAGTATCATTATCTTCTTCTTTTATTTATTTTATATTTTCTTTAAGATACATTTCTTAGAACGGTTATCTTGTTTTGGTTACAACTTTTTTGTTTTCAATTTTACGATGAAAAGTGTGTTCACATAAATTGTAGAAAATTTAAATTTCTACACAAAAATGGTAAAGTTTTGTTTGTGCGATGTATGGTTTTCAAGATATCGCGAAGACCTTTTAACGCCCCCTTTTCCAAATCCCTACTACAGATCCATCAAAAAAAAATGTATCCTGTACAAAATGCAAGGTTCGGCCAAAATTTTGTAACATTTCAATGGACTAATTATGTTATCCAATATTTTACTCTAGTCCCCATATGTTGGTCACTCTATTTCAGGATGATTTTTGTCCTTCTGGTAATTATTTGGTCCAATTTTATTCCTCGGGCAGTGGTAGGTAATACCTTTTTGATATCATTTATGTGTAAGTGTGTGTCGTTTTGCGTATGATAAATAATAATGTTAGTTTAGTGAGTGAGAGTATACCTATAGAACCTTTTTGTTTTTTATGGAAACGATATACCAATGACTCTGTAGACGCTCATTTAAGGCATATTCTTGTTGGGAATTCCTATTTTACGAGTACATACTTACAACACTGGCAAAACAAGCAATTTATTCACCCGTTCACTTTTGAGGGCAAGTTAGAAGAAAAAAAAATTGCTCAAAGGGATACAACAGACCGACATAGATATTAGAATATAAGGACCATGGAGCTGTAACTAAAACCTTAGCTTGTGTATACATTAAAATGCTCCCGACATGAGAACCACATTAGAATTATTTGCATTTTGTTCTCCTTTTTGTCATCATAACATAAAACAATGTGGTACGCTATTTGGTTAGGGTTTAAAAAGGGATCAAGAATGTAAAACAGGGAAGCCTTGTGTATACCTTTTTTTATTTAACAAAAATACAAGGTTTTTTGTGAGGACGAACACAAAAATTAGTTCGTTTTTTTTTGTAAATATCATGTTGTAACTTATTGCGTGTCTTCCGAGGCTGATACATTATTTTAACAACATTTACCTATTAATTCTACCTTCTTCTTTTTTTTGCTTAGTGAAGCGTCTTGATTGTATATATTTTGGGTTTTTTTGTTTTTTCTCTTTTTATATGTTGACAAATACTAGCTTATGGGAACTCTCAATTTATTATAATTAACTCTGTGAATTATTTGCAATAAAAAAGTATTTACCTTAGTTTCGAGTGGAGGAATAGGAAAAAAAAAAGAAATAAATTTACCGCACGTGCGGTGTCCCTTTAGGGTTCAGATTTCACAAAATGCTCTAGAGAAAGATAAAATAATGTTTAGGGGCGTGTTTTACATTGTGTATAGATGATATCTTATCTTGCCAAAAGCTATTACGTCGTTGAATGAATTCTTTGATAAAATTTTGTCATTAAAACGTACTTTTTTTTGTCTTTGTAGGTTGGTACATGGTTCTAATAACAATACATTCTGGTGTCCCAATTAGTGCTACTATTTCTCTTGTTGATACAATATTACACCTATTAAGCCTACGAAGGGTTTTATCGGATTTAGGGCAGCTCGGTTGTTCCAAAATAAGCGTTTTTTTAATTGTGTCATAAAGTTTGTTGAAGAACTATTTTGGCAATTGCTTCGATAAGCCAGTAATTGTAATTGAATCATAGACTTTAGTGACTTGGGTCAAAATTTTCACATTTCTCCATGTAGGTACATTTTAATATATATGATATTTTATTGAAATCAGTACCATTACCATTTATTAATTTCACTTTTCAAGATTCAAAACTTAATTAATAGCTAAAGAAACTTAATGTTTGAGCTAATCCGCCAAAACAGGTCGGTGACTTAAAATCTTTATCCGAGGATTAAATACATTTATACCTGCAAATGCCCGTAAGATCTTATGGTTAAGACAGGACCGATCTTATAATCGTTTCTAATTTAAGCTCGAAAAAAAAATTAGAAGACCTGGGGCCTATTTCACCAAACGCTTTTCACTTTTCACTTTGCTTTGCAAATTTCGTTTCACCAAACGCAAATTTGCAAAGAGGAAATTATTGAAATGAAAAGTTGAGAAGTTTTCCTGTTTGCAATTTACGTTTCACCAAACGCAAATTTGCAAAGTAAAAAGTAAAAAGTTCTTTCTGCAAAGTAAAAAATTTTGTTAATTGAAAAAATATTGTACTTTTTGTTTCACCACACAAATAAACTTTGCAAATTATAATTAGTTTTTCAATAATATGCAAAGAGATGTTTGTTATTAAGTGTGTCGGAAAATAATAATAAAAAAAAGATTAACCGTTTTGAGAACGAAGAAGTAAATAAAGTGTAGTTAAGTTAAGAATTATCTTTGATATCGGAAATAATTGTTCGACAAAAGAGAGTTTTTTCTAAAATTGGAAATATACTACAACTAGACAGTCAAAGGAATATGGGTTTAAGTCACTTCCAATAACTTTTGTGTGCATAACATTGGGCCGGTAATGAAGCCCAATATCACGTTGCTGCATTTATGCACGGAATAAGAAAAGCATTCGTCTGCAGAGTAATTCATCAAGTGTCGAATATAATCATTAATGAATTTCTCCTAAATACCATTTGCAGGACAAACAATTATCTTAGAGGATTTCTTTGTGTAGCGGGATGTTTTGAAGGTACAATTCACCCATAATGTAAACAACATTTTATCAGCAGGCATATAGAAAGCAATGATGATTTGTGGCCCAGATCGGTCTTTATATGCTGTAAACGTAAGCCGGCCAGGTAGCATACAATGCAGTTTGCTTAAGTCGTGCAGTAAAAATATTGAGGTTATGAAACAGACAGCAGCGTCCCAAATTTATCCGATGCATGGCGATTTTTAAGTTCCAATGAGGATATCGACCATTCCCAGGCAGTGTTAATAACACCAATAAGGACAAAATCTGTATATAACATGGATTTAACAGGCGTCAATATTAATGATTTTTATTTTTTATTGATCCAAAGGTATCAATTTGGATCAAGTTTTACTTTGCAACTTTGCAAAATACGAATTTAAATGCAAAGTTCTTTTTTAAAATACGTGAAACACTTTTACTTTTCATTTTTCAAAAAACTCTGAAAAATTGAAAAGTGAAAAGTCTTTTCACTTTGCCAATTTTGTGAAACACATCGCAATTTTACTTTGCAGGAAATGATTTTTTTTTTTGCAAAGTTTTCAAAGTGAAAAGGGTTTGATGAAGTAGGCCCCTGCTTCACTTTTTTTAAAAATGTACAAATAGGGATTACCAAAATATTAGGTATATCTGGTCAAAATGATCGTAAAAAAAATGCCACCACATCAAAGTCGTTTACCAAAATATGTGAAAAATCGCTCTAATTAGAAAAAAAGTCATATTTATTGTTAGAAAAGTGTTATAAACTGAGACTTCTCGGATTATATTGTAGGAAGATTAAGTCTATTTGATTGTATTGCTTATAAAAAATGCCAACATATCAAAAAAATCGTGAAAGTTACATCTAACAAATAGAAAACAAAATATCATAATATTTATTAGAAAAGCATTAAAAACGAAAATTCTTTAAATTATAGTGCAGACACATTTGGTCGTATTTATTAGATTTTTGACTGTTTAAACAGTGTCTAAGTATTTCAAAATAGTTGAAAATTGGCTTTATTTAATAAAAAAAAATATTACATTTGTCAAGGTGTAAACAATCGACGTTGTCTAAGTTAGATAAAAGTTAGACCACTTTAGCAACAGTTAAAAAATTTTATTTTTAAACTTCGACGGCTGTCTAAATTTAGATAACGTTTATAAATACTAATGAAATGTATAAGGCTTTCTCAATCTATAAAATTCACGTGTTTTTTTTATCGCAAGTTTTTATGATTTTTGTATATGTATATGATTTTTCAAAAAATGATTTTTCGCTTTTTAGTATGTAATCTACAGAGACCTCTATGACATGATATATGACGATATGAAGATATGAGGACAGTAATTCATCAAACTGTTGAAATTCTCAATCAACTTTTTTTTAGAAAGAAAAGGCTTCCACTTCTAAAAAAAAACAACCAAACAATTTGTGTAAGAAAATCAAAATCAAAATCATACTTGCAAATTTTGAAAATATATGTAAGAAATTCTATGCATGTAATCCATGTAACAATAAAATAAACATAATATGGTCTTATTAATTAGATTTTTGGCTGTTTAAACTATGTCTAAGTATTTTGAAACAGTCGGAAACCCTTCTCTTTTTTTTCACACATACTCTACTCGTCTCACTGGTTGCGCCATTCACTAAAAATCCAATGCAAACAGGTACTAACAGATCATCCCAAGAAAATTCAATGTGCCGCGGAAGACTTGTGTCCCACCCTTAATTTTATTGCATTTCATTATTAAATTTTAAAAAAAATTAAAAATTCCTGCCTCACTTTCCCATCTCTTTCTCACCACAAAGTGGGAACGAGAAAAAGTACATAGACGACAAAATAAATCCGATGAGTAAGTCAAATGTGAACACCGTCCTAATAACCAGATACGGCCTGTTTTAAACTTGATTCGGTTTATTTTTCAATTTTTGTTGCTATTTTTATTATTTAATTCCTCCTCCTTGATTATGACATTTCTTGAGTGTGTACATACTCATGACCTCGTCTTTAAATGGTATATGTTAAAACGGGGATACAGATTTATGTATGTGGTGTGGAAGCAGAGAACAAGAAGGGTTTTTCGTAGTGGTATAGGTATAGCAAACAAACACTATATACGGTGCATGCATGGAATAATGAGTTGGTTTATGCTGAGTGGTACTGAAACGGCAAATACTTGACTCAGATCTTCATATCATACCAGAAGAAGCACCACTTTACAGCATGGCATTGGAATATTATTTGGAAGAAGGATTAAGGATATAAATTTACACGCGCGTGGTGAAGCTAATTAAAAACTTAATTGGAGCGAAAGTCCTCGGCGGAAATATAAATAAAAAAGATATACATACGTACATATACATGAAAAAAATGCTACTGGGATAATAAGAAGACTGCAAATATATAATCAACAACATTGTTGCATGTGGTTTCTTCCATTGTTGATTTTTTTTTTTGTAAATAAACCTACGTTGTTGGTTTAAAGAATTTAAAACAAACTGAAGGAAGGATATGTGGAATTTTTTTTACAAAAACAAAGGGATTTGAAATCTTATTCAGAGTTGTCTTGGCTTAGGTTTTTATCAACCGCTACGCAAATTACTTATAGCATTCGTATGTTTCGCGAATGTAGCTATGGTTTAACCAAAAACCATTTACCTCAAATTAGGTTAGAAGAAGAAGGCTGCGGGTTGGGTGTAGCTAGTGTAGTATATTTTGTAGTATAATATGAGAAACAACACATTTATTAAACATCTAACATAACACGCCCACTCCTTAGGTACCTACATAATGCCAACAATGACAATGGGAATTCTTCATTTAGGTATTGGGTCGATTTTCTTCATGGGTATTTAGTATTTTTTGACATTCCCTCATACGTTTTTTTCTTCATTTTTTAGGACCAAAAATAATAGTATACATGCAATATAATATTTTCTTAGCATTTCCGGAAAATCCTGTTTCCAAATCATCATCATCATCATCATCATCATCATCATCATCATCATCATATTATAAAACGGCAAACACGAATTTTGTGGTACAATTTAGGCGGTCTACAAAAGTCGAAAGCATACTAATTATATACCGTTCGAAAGGTTTTTGCGCACAGAAGTGGAGAATGCAAAAATTTATTAATTAATTGCACCACAATAACTAATAAATAATAAAACATTGCACAATAGGTGCGAGCGAGAGCCAGAGTGAGACGGAGTGAACAAAATACTCGCACTTATTATGCAACTTTTTTTTATTGTTTTTTTAGTTTTTGTGGTAAATTTTTCCATTCTGCACTTCTGTGCAATAAAACGATATATAATTGATATGCCTTCGGCATTAAGACCGCGTAAATTTTACTACAAAATTAAAACTTTAAATACGCGACACGACCGAACACTTTAAAATTCACGATTTGACGTTTCGATTTTTTTCACATAAAAACATCAAACAACCAACCAGTTTTCCAGCACTACTGGAAAGATTATTGGAATATCAGTTGGCAGCGTTCAGAAAATAATAATAATGAAATGCAATGAAATTAAGGGTGGGACACAAGTCTTCCGCGGCACATTGAATTTTCTTGGGATGATCTGTTAGTACCTGTTTGCATTGGATTTTTAGTGAATAGCGCAACCAGTGAGACGAGTAGAGTATGTGTGAAAAAAAAGAGAAGGGTTTCCGACTGTTTCAAAATACTTAGACATAGTTTAAACAGACAAAAATCTAACTAAAAAAATTTGTGGATTTTTTTTTGACGTTTCCTTTGTGACATTTGTTTTCACAGTATTTAGTTTTTGTTTGGAGCTTAAATTCTACAGAATCAAAGTTTTTTCAATTGGAAAACAATTTATTTAGTAAATTATCAACTTTGTGATTGAAAAAGTTCTAATTAATTCTCCGACGAGCAAAGATTTGTGTTTTTTTTTAATGACTGCTGAACGTCAGAGTGAATCGGTTGTGTTCACATTACTTGTGTCTGAACACGAGGTGACTGACTTCTGAAAAAAAAAATCGTAAATTTGAGTCCAATTTAAACACCGTCTAGAAAATATGATGTGCTTCTTTCATCATCCCCTGCCCAAACCGCATATTGGGTTGTGGCTTAACAAAATCGCATAGGTGTAAAAATTTTCAATTAGAATCTACATACATATATGTGGAAATATTAGGTACCTATACCTACAATTTAAAAATATATGTTGGAAAAAAAATACCGTCTCCAATTTGGGTTCGCCAAAAAGGGGTACATCTTCGTAAAAAGCTCAAAGAATGTTGTTTGGTGGAGGTTTTCTTAATCCGTTCTTATTTGTCAAGAGTTTGGTATAATATTATGCCCCTTATTTGCATAGAATCATTTTGAAAATTCTAATTAATTCAAACGTCTTTCGGTTAAACGAAGCAGAGTATAAAGAAATGTGTGACGTATGTGATGGTAATTAAAATTATTATCATCCTTTCTATCAAAATCGCAACTCCATTATTTATAGACAATGGAAAGGCATAGCCGCACTAGGTTATTTTAATTGAGTTAGGAGGGGCCAGTTTGTTCACAATGAATTAAATTTGTAATGTAATTTTAACAGATTCTAATTTAAATGACGAAAATCAACCAAATTCGATTGATTAGCGATTCCGATGACCACAAAATTAAAACATTTTCAATTTCTTCTGATTTCTATATTACCTATACTAAAATAGTAGTGAAAGCCCGGAGCGTAATGGTTAGTGCGATGGACTGTCATGCGAGAGGTCTGGGTTCAATACCAGCCGCTTCCACCTTAAGTTTTTTTTTTGTCGGACTTTTTTTTTTACTGCCTCTTGCGAGGAAGTGACAAATCCTCCAAGAGTATCTCTTGTCATAGAAAAGTGCTGCTCACCAGCCGTTCGGGTTCAGCAATAAACTGTAGGTCCCCTTCATTCCTGCACACACGCACACAGGAATGGTTGAGAGTATTAAGTCACTAGGCCCTAGTCCTTCATGAGCCGTTGTGCCACCAAATTTATTTTTATTTTTTTTTATACAACTAAAATGATGGATCATTTGCTATAATTTTTGGTTAACATAGGAATTTATAGAGTGTCCCCTATTTCTTACAGGATCAGGGATGATTCCTGGGATCATTGTAATAAGAAACTTATATAGGAAAAAATTTTATCTCCCCTCTCTGGGGTGGGGGAAGGGCGTCAAAAAGACTTAAAATGGATACAAAAAAATATACAAAAACAAAAACGACAGCACATACAATGATGTGCTTTCAATTTTTTTAGTGAAGTGGTTTAATATTTTTTGATGAATTAAATTTCAAATTTAACATTTTTGAAAGTTTGAATTTTTTTAAATTAAAAATGACGTGAAACTGTTATTTTTTTAAATATTAAATGCTTCTATTAATTTTTATTCAAATAATACTAAAACCTAGATGCAAAAATCTTTTTTAGAGAAATTAAGAAAAACGAAGTCTACTTTTTTTCAAAATGTATGTATTTTTTTAAAATTTTAAGTTGATTTTTCAGAAATACCTAATATGTATTTGGGTTCTTTAAAAATTCTTTAAACAAGAGGAATGGTCTTATTATCATGAGGATAATGTTTGAAAATTTTGTTTGCCTAGTCGCCTAGTCGAACCAATCGGAGCTCATGAAGAACTAGGGCCTAAGGGAGTGACTCACAACTCTCAACCATTCTTTTGTACGTGGCTGCAGGAATTGAGAGGATTTACAGTTTATTGGCGAATCCAAACGGCTTAGGGGAGTGGAACTTTTCTATGAGAGGATACACTTTAGTTGGATTTGTCACTTCCTCACAAGATGCAAGGCTACTGCAAGGCACTTATTTTTGTTTTTAGATGGCAGAGGCTGGGAATCGAACCCAGACCTCTCGCGTAACAATCCAATGTACTAACCATTACGCCAGCGGCTACTACACTACCAAAGTGTAACACTCATGCGCGTAGTCAAGGGGGGGGGGGGGGGCACGGGGGACAAGGCCCACCATAGAAAAATGTTTGCTCCCCCTAGAGAAATCGACAAAAAATAAAATAAATCCAACTTTACTAACAACGTATAAATTTCCATCTCATGGGAATATTTCTTTTAAATCGAATTTAATCAGAAACATATGAATTTTCATACGATTTCCATGCGCACACTTGTCCCAAAAATGATTGCGCACACTTACTCCACTAAAACCTTTTCAAAATTACAAAAATTGTTTTACAATTTTCACTCACCGGCACATTAAATAAAATATCTGCTTAATCATATTAATATAGATGAGGGTTAAAAACCTCAAACCTTAAATTTTCATTTTTACAAATCTGAATTTCACCTTATTTTGTTTCGATAAAAATAATTGATATTTTTCTTGAGATTTATGAAGAAATAAATTTAAAATATTCCAACGAATAATCAAAAAATACAGGAGAATAATAATCAATTTCCTGACTAGTTCGATAGTAAATTACGTAAAAACAAGTTGGCTTTAACACTGTATTTAAACGTGGTACCTATAAAGTATGCATAAGCAAACTTAAGATAATGCCAAAAATCCAAAGAAAATTTGGTTACATTTACAAAAACACCCCCTACTTCGTAGGTACAGCCATGATTTTAAACTTGTAGTCAGCTTGTTGGCTGCCCCCCTAGGGAAAATCTTTAACTACGCCTACGCCAATGGTAACACTGCCGTTTTTTTAATTTTGTGTTTTCCGGATTATGGGTTTTCGGTGTCTTGGGTTTTTACGGATTTTATAGGTTTTCTGGATTTCAGGTTTTCGGGATTTTGGGTTTTTGAGATTTTGCGTTTTCGGGGTTTTGGTTTTTGAGATTCTGGCTCCAACCTGAATTTTTATCCAAAAAACCTGAAAGGTATGACGCAGTCGCAGTTTTAAAATTCAGTATTAGATATTATTTGTTAAGAATTTTAAAAATATCCAATAATGTCATTTTAATACTCGCAAATTAGCCAAGTTTATGCATACAAATATACCTACATATTTTATATTTTGTTCTTGTTACATTTACACCTTTAATTTAATTTTAATTTTTTTTTTTAAACTACTTCCAATGTGTTGTTATTGGTTTCAATGGAAACTCGCATATTAAAAAAAATAATGAAAAGTTATCAATAAGTTTGAATGACATAGAACCCTGATGACATGATACGAAAAGGACACAAGTTTTTTTTTTTGTTAAATTCAACCCTGGGCAAAAGAACAAACGCCAACGCTATATACATTTTATCTCCTTCGCAGATAAAATATGTTTTTCTTTTTCCCCGTTTGCTTGTAATCCGCTAAGGATAATGTTGTTGAAATGATTCTACGACAATATGGGGTTGAGACAGGCGAGATGCTTGAGTTGGGTATAAGAAAGTGAAAAGCGGTATCTTCTATTAGCAAATACACACACCCGTTTGCCTCTTAGCTCCCTAGCGGGCACAAGGGTACGTAATTAAAACGATGTGAAGAGTTGTTCTTCTGCTTGCTATTAACGTGGTAATTATGGCTGCTTAATGGTTAAGATACATGAGAAGATACACAGAGTGATAGAGGGAACATACATATATGATTGAATCACAATCATAATGGCTCTGTGTTGTAGGTATGTACATTTTGTACATATCTCGAAAACATGCTTTCATTTCATCATGTTATAGAATGTCGCCAGACCAGAATTGCTTAAAGGCTGTTGTTGGCTGCATTGCAAAAGCTCAGTGTTTTGGTTGAAGTTGGGGGTACTAATTGTATACTGTACGTTTTCAACATGCTCAATGTCAACGTTTGACTCTGTGTGTCATTATAACCCAAGGGTTTTCATAAGGAAATGGTAATGGAGAAATAGGTACTTGCGTACATATATATGAAGGTGAAGTAGGTATAAAGGTAGGTACTTGTCAAATGCTTATGATATGCCTCGGAATATTATCTATTGGCATTAAAAAAAAAAAAAAAAAGAATATGATCTTGAGGCTTTTATGTTTATTTTAATTTGTACACGTTCGGAGCTCAAAAGATTTTTAAGAGGATTATTAAAGGAAGCAACAAGTAAACTTGGCCCAGCAGTAGAATACGGGTGGTAAATGGGAAAAACTACGCGGGCATACTGAAATTTAGCAGGTCGTTTCCGGTATAATGAACGAACCTAATGCAGAAAGGTGGTTTTTAGAAGTAAGTTCGTTCTTATTAATACCATCATCATTATACTCATCTTTTAATATTAAAGTTTGGTTGAGTGGTAGAAATCGAAGTGCCATCAGAGGGAAAAATCGAAAACTTCTGATTTTCTGTTTCAAAGTCACCAAGTAGCAAGGTTGTTTATTAATTAATGTTGTCATATAGTTTTAATTCATTCTTAATATTTATTTGTGTTTATGAAGTTAATTTTTATTATTGTTCAAAAAAAAAATATGAAGGAATATATGTACATATTTTATCTATCGCGCATCTCAACATTGATACATAATTCACGTTGCATTTGAGAGAGAACTGAAATTTGAATACTCACCTCACACTATGCAGATAAAAACAACACAAAATACACTAGTCAAAAAAATTAAGGAAACAAAAAAATTTCACTTGTTTTTAGTGTTTTTTAAAGAGCTATATCTCTGTGGAAAGTGATCGTATTGAGATAAAACAAAAAGCATTCTAAAGCTTTTATATTTTTTGTGATGAAAAATTTTACTAATGATTTTTTTTAAGGTACATACATTACATACCGTTATTCTACAATCATAAGAAACAGCACGAGCAAAAATTGTAAATTTTTTTGGAAAAAAAAAAATGTTTGAGGCAGATAAATTGATTCGATAAGTCCCATTTCACACGAAGCAATTGAGTTTCCAACAATAATCAGTTTATTGGTGAGAAGGGCAGGAAGAAAGAGGGGTAAACAAAATATCTCCGGTCAACAAATTCAGGAGATTTTTTTGGCATTCTTCTTCACGCTACGTTTGTGTGCGTTCAACCAAGGTAGTTTAAAAGGAAAATAAGCAAATCTCTTCAGGTTTTGTTTCTTGGATGTGAAAGGTATAAGTCATTGTTAAAGAGATTTAAAGAAAACGTCAGTAACTAGTATCTTCGTGTGAAAAGGGACTAACTTGTTTATTTAGCTCTAATGTCATCTTTTTTCGGCGCTCTAAAATTTGTTTTCAGGCCAATATCTGGCTTTGAATGAAAAAAAGACTTTTGAATTTGGTTTTGAAAATTGGTTTTGAAAATTGGAATTAATTTTCGACAAGATCTTTTTAAAACTTTATAACGATTTTTTTTTCTCTTCACCTTAAGATAAAGGAAAGTAAAAAAAACGACTTTTTAGAGACATTTCTCTTTTACTACTTTACAAACATTGGTTACAGGACTTAATTTGGTAAGACATTTTTTAGAGCTATAAACCACCAGTATATGAACTGTAAAATTTCAAGTAAATATCTATTGAACCGTTTTCATGTACCGAATGATCAAAGTCATACCATGTAATGTAACTAATACAAAACTGTGAACAAAGTGGACAAAAATTGTTCTTTTATTTTCCATTTTTATGACGACTTCACAATGTTTATGAACCATATATTTTGTTTTTGTTCTGGCCTGCCGCACAGTCAATCGACTCCATACATTTAGACGTGAAAAATTCTAATCTTCTTGGAAAATATCTGTTTCCATCTATAATGTTCATAAATGTAGAAAAGTAACGTAATTTTACAAAAAATAAGTTGGTAGCCTTTTCGCGATAAAAAAAAAATTTTAATCAAAATTGGCTGATTTTGAAATGATGATTCTCTTACGTTTAGCAATATTTAAACAGTTTCTCAGTTCTGATGATTTAAACTTGTTCGAAATATATTCTAGAAGTTTTTTTTCCGAGTCGATTTGGAATTCGAACAATCCTTCCTTGGGCCACAGAAATCTTTTCCTAAAAAGTGGGCAAAAAGGGGTTTGCAAATCTTTGCGAGGTTTATCTTATATATTTCCAGAAAAAAGACGTTCAAAGCTATCCAAAACAAATAATTTATTTTTAAAGCAACCTTAGGCACATACTTAGATCTTCCAAAACAAACACGGTAAAAACAATTTTTTTTTGTTCCTTGAATAACACACTTTTTTTATTCCACAAACAAACATTAAGACAATTTCAATACAGATTTATGAAAGTAAATACCTTCACAAACATATGCCATTTTGACATGTCTTTCTCGGACGGTTGGGTGTGATGTAGCGAAATGAGGACCGTTACGAAAACATGTACCGCTCGCGCCCTACTGCTAAGTGAATGTTTGCACTACAGACATCCTAAATATACCAATCGATAGATAAAGATTGCGCAAAGATTATAGAGGAATTGTTTTAAAGCTATCGCCTCATAGTTTCATGTGATGAGTCATCGCGTTTGGGGTAAATTGCAGCAAAATTAGGGAGTACTCAAATTAATTTGACTCAATTTCTTCGGATACATATGTGCCACTGACGTCATTGATATCTCTTTCGAAAGGGTTTGAAAAAGGGCATACCTACGCGTCTTTCGCATATCGTTAATTCACGTTATAGCACATAAGACATGTAATCCATGTTCGGTAAGTGCCACAAGGGCAATCTACCAAGGGTATTTTTTTTTTTTTTATTTCACTTAAAATTGTAAATTTAACAATTATTTTTCTAAGAAACTTAAACGCACCAGATCAAAAAATGACTTTTCACTTTTTTTTTTCTTTATTATTTTTTAATTATTTTTACTATTCTTTCGTAGTAGCCGTGGCGTGATGGTTAGTGCGATGGACTGTCATGCCAGAGGTCTAAGGTTCGATCCCCAGCCTCGCCATCTATTTATTTAAAAAAAAAAACGGCTACTGCCTCTTGCGAGGAATTGACAAATCCTCCAAGAGTATCTCCTGTCACAGAAAAGTGCCGCTCGTTAGCCGTTCGGATTCGGCAATAAACTGTAGGTCCCCTCCATTCCTGCAGACACGCACACAGGAATGGTTGAGAGTTGTAAGTCACTAGGCCCTAGTTCTTCATGAGCTGTTGTGCCATCAAATTTATTTATTTATTTTTTATTCTTTAAAAATGTTTGTTTCTTAAAGCTACATTAATACAATCATAAAGTATAGCATATAGTAAATAATAAAGAGCTGCAATCTGTAGAACACAAGGAACTAGAGTCGATAGCAGTCGGAAAAGTATATATACGAGTTTTAACAATTTAAAATATATAACAATTTAAAATTAAAAGTGATGTGGGGTCACGACAAGATTTTAATTTTTTTTTTTTTTTCTACAAGATAATAATAAGAAATTAAGTAATTACATTTAAGAGATTATTTAGATCCAAATAGTTTAATTCTAAAAGCCAAAATTTCACTCTTTTGAGAAAAATGGATTCAATTCGTATTTGTCTAATACAGTAAGGTAGACAGTTAAAGAGCCTTGGTGCAATGGACGTAAAAAAATTAAAGTATATTTGGATATTGTGATGTGGTATAGAAGCAAGGTTTAGATTGTTTATTCTTAAGTTATAATTCGCAGAATATCTGTTAGATAGCTAACCAGACCTGGCAAAAAATATCTTTAAAACTTTATAAAAATATAAATGCTTAAGAGGCTAAATTTTAAGCCTTTTGAAAAGTATAAAGCTATTATTTCTACGAGATTTTTTACAAATTCAGACGAATGACGTGCTTTTGAGAAACGAGAAGCGGGTTCATTTTGTTATTGTGAGTACCACCCCAACAAACAATCCCATATTCAAGCTTAGAGTGAACTAAACCATAATAGATACACCTTAAGAGAACCTGTGAGCAATATGATTTTAGAAAGTAGATTTGCCTAATTGCACCCATAAGATACTTTTTAAGGGCACCAGTATGAACAGACCAACTCATCCGCCAATCAACCAAAACGCCTAGATATTTAAAAGATTTAACGCTCTCAATTTCAAAACAATTTTTCGAGCATGTACGCGACTCATAAGATGTTAGAGAATTTTTTGACGAGTTACAAGTATAGTTACTGTACTTATATCTATTACAATTGGCACAATGAAAATAAAAATGTCCAAAACTTACATCCTTACCAATTACATTAAAGAACATGATTTTTGTTTTCTCACTAATTACCAATTGATGCATTTGGAACCAGTGGCTTAAAATTTCTAGGTCATGATTTATGTCAGCATAAAGATTAAAGGAAGAATCACTTTTAAACGAACATGCCATATCATCAGCGAACGCACTTACCTTGCTACGATAATTTTGTAAAAAGAGCGAATTGATGAAAATTAAAAAAAGGATTGGACCAAGTACTGAACCTTGAGGAACTCCTAAAAGTATAACACTATTAGAACTTAATTGATCATTTATTCTAACCCTTTGAACTCTATCAGATAAATACGATCTGAACCAGTTGTGATTACCTCTGAAACCACATCTATAGAGCTTATCCAGAAGTATTTTATGATTAACGGTATCAAAAACTTTTGTAATGTCTATAAAGAGAGCTGCAGTAAGGTTCTTGTTATTAAAACCATCGTATATATTTGAACAGAAGTTTAATAAGGCACCTTCTGTAGAAAAACCACTTCTGAAGCCAAATTGAGATTTACTAAAAAAACTGATTTTCTCTAACGGCCATATTATTGACTTTCTTTAAAGCCAGTTTTACTAAAAAACTAGTTCTATAAGTGTTTTAAGTTTTACATTTTTCAAAAAAATATATTGATTTGATTTAGATGTCAAAATATGTATGAATATTTTGATTTAGATGTCAAAGTAATACAAATTAGTGAAAAAATTAAAACTCGAAACCTGAATAGAACTAGTTTTTGCTCAAAACTAGCTTTGAAGAAACCCAACAGTATGGCCGTAAGTAATCGATAATTCTGTTCTTAACTGCCTTTTCAAAAATCTTCGAAAAAACCGAAAGTAAAGAAATTGGTCTATAATTGTTCAACGATGTTTTATCTCCTTTTTTAAATAAAGGTATCACTTCGGCTTGTTTTAGATCATCAAGTTTTCAAGTTTGGAGGTCATTTATTCCATGCTAAACTGGTTTAAACAAGAAAGAAAAGTGTTTTCAGACTTAACAAATATCTGTTATAGATAAGAAATAGAATTGTTTGCAATTTTTGTCATTGAATTTTTCACGCCTAATTGTATGGAGTCGATCCACTGTGCGTTCGTCATCTGGCATACTTTGGGAACATTTAGTTTTTTTTTTTTTTTTAGTTCGCGCCAAGCGCACTAATGCACATCCACTTTTAATGGCGAAAAACTGTTATAATTAAAACTATGTAATGTAAAGGAGGTTTTCTTTTGTCTCGCCCTTAATTATTTAGATACACTGCATAGGCACAAGACCAATTTTCCACAAACAGCTTGCGCCCAACCAAAAATGTTCAATAAATCTTTCTATACCTATAGATACAACAAAATAATGAAGAAAAAAAAAACATTAAATTAAATAACACCAGATCACATAAAACTTTTTGCATAACTTTTTTTCCTTTTTTTTTCAGATACTCGCCTATGATGCATCCAGTTTACATGAAATTTCCAGTTGCTGGTGTTCTGGTCAGCGAAAACAAAAATTTCTGTAACGAATTTTCGTGTCAAATCGAATTAAATTTGCAAGGAAAAAAGTCCTCGGGTGTGTACCGATGTGAGGTATCCGGTGATGCACCGCATTTTAAGCTGACAGCCAAAGCTGCAAACATGACTGTTGCAGGTAAGACGTCGTTATTTTTTGTTTCCAAACAACTAAAATAAAAAATGTTTTCGTTGATATAAGCGTACTTATATGAGTTATCGGATTTAATAGCTTGGTCTTAAGATCCTTGACGATATGTCATCTTTTTTTTATGTGTTTCTATGAAATTTTTAATGTTTAGTTTTCATCTTTCTCGAAATTCATACATCGATCATTAAGATAATGAAGAACGATGTATCTACCATTGTATCATCATTTATAGCCATAATCTGAATGGAAAAGATTAACGAGGCCTCATAAATCAAGGATTTTCATGTTTTACGAGCTCTTATTGTGTGCAGCAGTTCAACTGCATTCAGGCACAGAGTGAATCCACTCAATCTTCACCCCATTCATTCATTTATCCAGTTCGTGCAAATGTCGGTCGTCGTCGTCGTTGGTTCAAAGTGTCTTGGTCCTTGAAACTGAGTTTTTGAAATATTACTATGCTACACACAGCAACACTGAACAAAATGGTGGACGGACTATGGATATCCTTTTTCTCAGTGTCATTTCTTCTACTTTGTACGTATAGGTAGGTACTCATATCGTATATAGTTTCTGTAAAAAGTCCTTTGCAAGTGCATATGCTTTTCTTTCAAGAAGTGCAAACCCAAGGAGGATATCTCTTATCATTCATGTCAAATGCATTATGGTACTATTTTTCGTTTGCACTTTTGTGTCTTTTTTTTAATTTTTTTTTTTTTTTCATTCTAATGTAAAATTTTATTTAAAAAAAAAATATAAATGTATAAAATGTCATAAAATCTCACATGAATCTCACATGACAAGCAGATAGATTTATTTGAAATTGTGTTTCTTACTTTCAAAGGAAATCTTCTTAGTACTTAAAAGGGACGGATGTGTTTGGGTTCTTTTTTTTATTCACAACTCACATGACAATTGATAGAGAATTTTATTTTAAAAGTTGCATTTTTGTATGTATCTCTACATATACCCAACGGGTTGTTATACGTAAGAGTTTTTTTTTTAAGAAAAAAAGGTAAAATGTTTCAGTCTAGTGCCAACGAATGTGCGAGTTATTATTAGGAATCCTTCTGATAAAAAAGGAAGCGGAATTTGAATTTCTAACTAGTTGGCATTGACTCGCTGAATCCACTGAGGAAACAGTAAGTATCCACTTCCTAGAAGGATTAAGTTTGCCGCCAACAATTTTGGTTGGCCTTTTTCTTTACGACAACCAATCAATCTACTAGTCCATTGAAATGTTACAAAATTTTGGCCGAACCTTGCATTTTGTACAGGACAAATTTTTTTTGATGGATCTGTAGGTGAGATCAGTGTGAGTGTAAGACCGAGTTTTCGGGGTTGAAACCCCCCCCCCCCATTCGGCCGCCATTTTGGAAACAGGGGCGTCAAACGCCCTTCGCAATATCTTGAGAACCATACATCGCACAAACAAAATTTCAGCAAATTTATGAAGAAAATTTATTTCTCTACAATTTATGTTCACGCACTTTTTATCGTAAAATTGAAAACAAAAAAGTTATAACCAAAAAAAAAAAAATGAAGGTTTTCAGAAATTTATCTTAAAAGGATATAAAATAAATAAACAAGAAAAAAATTATATTTTTCTTGGCAATGGTCATCTTTTTTTGATTATAACTTTTTTGTTATCAATTTTACGATAAAAAGTGCGTTAACATAAATTGAAGAAAATTAAATAAAATTTTGCTTGTGCGATGCGTGGCTCTCAAGATATCGCGAAGAACTTTTTTCGCCCCCTTTTCTAAAATGGCGGCTGAATGGGGGGGTTTCAACCCCGTAAACTCGGTTTTACACTCTCACTGATCCAACCTACAGATCCATCAAAAAAATTTTTGTCCTGTATAAAATGCAAGTTTGATGTAACATTTCAATGGACTATACCTTCTTACTTAAAAACGAAATAAAAACCAATAAATTTACCTACATCAACTTAGCAGGTCACTTTTTTCGTTGCAGATTAAAAACTATATAGTAATTACTTAATTGCTAATTAGTAACGCAAAGAAAATTGCTGTTTTGGTTTGCGAGAAAATGGGTGTCCTGCTAAGTTCAAGTCATTTTAGTAGGTCAATTCTTTCAAAAACATATAGATAAACGGTCCAAGAGTGGATATGTTGAAAACTACTTAATTGCTAATTAGTTACGCAAAATAAAAATTAATTGCTGTTTTGGTTATAGAGAAAACGGGATATTTATATATTTATTCTTTTTCACTACAGCTGCAGTAAATTCACATAATTTTACAAACAAATAACAGCTGACAGAAAGAATGACATTTAATGTGCTGTCAAATTCAAGAGCGCGAGTTTTACTCTATTATATTTTTTTGTTGCCGTGGAGTTGGAGTAACACGGTGTCTCCACCTGATATATTTTATAGATTACTATCTGTCACTTTCGATAGAAAGAAAGAGCGATGGTATTCTATCGCTCTAAATGTTGGTTGGGCATTTTAATAACTTTCTATTTCATTTGTCTCAAAAATTTCAGAGGGCAAAGTTATGAAGTTAAAACAATTTAAAGAATTGATTTATTGTTAATTTTACTTAAGTCCATAAGAAAAAGACCAAAACTTCCTTTTGGCACCTGTAATTAATTAATTATGTACATTCGAAAAAACACAAAACAAAAAAACAAATTGAAACAGACTCACAGATGTCAAAGGAAAAATTGATTCTTCATAGAATACTATTTATAGCTTTCTATGAGCAAAGCAATATGTGGCAAGAAATTTTTTATAGAATACTATGAGTAGCCTCCATGAGCAATTTTCCTAGCATGCAATACATAGGATTCTATGAAATCTTTCTCGTGGAGTCACAATGTAAGGTAAGAGTGTTGCAAAATTTTGCCTAGGTATAGTTTATTTAAGTGTAAGAAAATCTTACACTCTTGCATTTTCACAATCATATTGGACCAGTTACCCCGGAACGTGGATATGTCTTATATATATTTTTACATGTGACGTTTGGACTTTATTGCTCTTGAGAATACAAACAAAATTCAAAATAATTTTGGACATTAATACCTACAGTACTGGCTTGTTTCACACATATTCGGTTTCATTTATGCGGTCTGTATTCGATTCCGTCTCGGTCTCAGCTTAGATCTTTCACACCATTGACTTATTATATATGCCAGCAGCCAAATCACGATGGTTCAATGTAAAACTATACGACACCAGCGCTCTCGTGGCATGTCGGAAATACGCTGTAAGTTTTGGCCGAGTTCAATACAAAATCTGAAATTTCAGAATCTCATGCCACATTTACACGAGTTAAAAATTGCCATAATGTTTTTTATTATATTTCCATTAATGACCAAATAGTGTAAATATACCAAAATCTGCTATTGTCAGAAAAACAATGACGAAGTGCAGATGACATTTAATTTTAATTATACTGGCATTGTGGTATGAATGTTGACATCATTTTGCAAATAATGGCAATGCACATAGAGAATTCTTGACATTATAATGCCAGATCATCATAGCGCCAATATTTCACTTCGTGTAAGTGAGTGTCATTAAGGCAATGATTTTATCCAGTAAGGCTCTTCAAAACGAACGCGAAACATTCGGAGCGACGACGAAAACAAAAATTACAACACGTAGTTGTCAAAATGTGAAAATTTGCAAGTAATTATAATGCAGTGAATTTTATGCCCGACTTTTAAATGTTTTTATCGAGATTTATATTATACAAAATAATAGCAAATTTTTTTAATTTCAATGAAAAAGTGTTTTACAATAATCCGATGGAGAATAATGGGAATACTTTTGTAAGTTCTTTTATTTAAATAAGTATAACGGCTTAACTACATTCAAGACTTTTTAGAAAAAAACGACAAAAAGTGAAAAAGTGATAGATAAAAATTAGCTTATTAATGCCTTTGTGAAAAAAAATTATGGTCGTATTAATAAACATTGTCTAACTTTAGACAGCCGTCCAAGTTTTTAAAAAACCTTTCTAATTGTTGCTAAAGTGGTTTTTCGTTTTATCTTGCTTTAGACAACGTAATCTATTGTCTAAACTTTGAGAAATGCATTTTTTTAAAAATTAAATAAAGCATATTTCCGACTGTTTCCAAATACTTAGACACAGTTTAAACAGCCAAAAATCTAACTAATAAGACTTATGGCCGATTGCATCAATATTTAACAGGGCTTTTAAATCTTTAAATGGCGTTTGTTCCATACAAAATAAGTCATTTAAAAATTTAAAAGCCCTATTAAATATTGGTGCAATCGGCCACAAGTCTTTTATCTGTGAAATCAACCAGAAATGATTTACCGCATGTTTTAGTTTGCAGTAAAATATATGTACCTACTTGAACAATAAAGAAAAACAGAAAGAAGAAAGGACGATAACTCTGCAATTTGTTCAACCTCAGCAATTTTGTCCACCGCAAAAAAAAATTTGCAGTGTGTAAAAGCAGTAAAATCTGAAATTTCAGATGTAAAACGTAATGCATTGAACGCGGCCAATGAAAAAAACGTCAGGTGTCAAAATACAAAGAAATATAATAGATGTCCTTAGTTCTTTGCCAAAAAATGCTTCTTGAGGCCAAGTTGCAATAGATGGCTTTTGAATTACTTACTTTTTTTTTGCCGATGTGACACGAGAGCGCTGATGGTGCTTTAAAGTCGTTGAACCATTTTCATTTACGATTTTGTATGGAAATGACACCCGACTAGCAGTCCATATATAAAAAGTCAATGTTTCACATACACACGGTTCAAGTCAGGTAAAGAGGTAATTTTTAATACAAAAAATATCAACAAACCTCAGCACGATGTTGACAAGTCAAAATACAATAACAATAAACTGAATACAAACCTTATATGCGTGAACGCTACGATTACTTTGTGTGTGTCCTAGATCCAAATACTTGCCGTTTTGAAACCAAATGAAACCTATTCGTGTTTAGAACAGGTGCCGTTCGATGCCATTCAGTTTCTGTTAGGTTTTTATTCTTGCCGTTTTCATTGGTACTTATCAGCGGCTACCGAAAATGAACCAAATAAAGACCTAACTGAATGAAACCGAATATTATGTTTGAAACAAGCCTTAGGCAAGGCGCTTACTGAAGTGGTGACGAAGTCGAGTGGTAGTGGCGTGGTGACTAAGTAGCAGGTTAAATTGGTAAAACTTATGTTATTATTAATGCAGACGCACTCATCAAAGTGGAGTGCCGGTATGGCATGATATTTTGCAGGTGGTGTGTTGCCAGTCTTGTGCCACATATCTCGAACATTTTTAATTTTCAAATGGCAAGAGAGTGGTGACGAAGTGGATTTTTGTACTATTTACGAGTATGTTTGTGATTATTGACTTATAGACCGAGAGCTGGTAAACGTAGTTTGCCACCGTATTGCGCGTTAAATCACTTTCATATCACTTCACCGCCACTTGTTCACCACTCCACTGCCACTCGCTACCCCTTTACCACTCCACTTTGTCAACACTTCAGTAGTGAGCGCCTTGCCTTAGAAATCAAACAATATGATTGGAGAAACAACACAAATGGTTTAAATTTTAATTATTTTCACAATTATTAACTACAATCAACAATAGACAGAATAGAGAGAGGTATGTAGATAGAAGCTTCTCGTACCTCGTACCCAGGGAATATAGCATTTGAAGAATAAACTATAATAGTGGAAACGATACGATCCAGCCAGAAAAAAATAAAATCACTTCAATCATTTAAAGCACTCACAGTGATTGTAATTTTTTACTCACAAGCCGAATATCATAGGTCGTGATCTTTGCTCATCTCTATATTTAATTAACGCGGGAGATTGCATTTTGTTTTGACACATGATCGGATTTGGCACTGAATTTGTATTATGGGTTAAGGCCTGGTCAAACAGAGCGCAGTCCGGCGGTCTTTGTATAAATTTAGAAACAAAATTTGACCGCGGTGTTCTATATCTCTATAGTAACGTATTGACCGTCCCCTCGGCCCGCGCTCTGTTTGACCAGGCTATTACTTGTACATTTGACGTTTTGGAAGGTTACTTTTGGGTCAGCTTTGACATAAGCTTCCGAAAACATCCGACTATTATAGTTCTACCTTAACGATTTTGAGAAACAAAATACAATTTATTTCGGGCGATTGGAATGGACAACAATATATGTACTTCAGTGAGCTAATCAAACTGATTCAATTGATAAACAATATTTATTGGGATAGAGCTGTTCATGTGGTTGCCCGATGCAATCTTTATCAGCTGTAGGACCAAAATTCTTCAATTTATGTAGGTAATATAGACTGTTTCATTAAAACCTTCACCAAATAAGTTAAATTTGCTAACAGCGTTAAAAATAGCAATTTCCATGAATTCATTGCTAATCATTGAGTTCAACAAATATTTTTAACGATGGCATTGTTGTCGAGTGATTTTCTCTTTATACCCTTTTGCTGAAATTCAAGAATTTTTGTCAAAGAATTCTATAATTGGAGCTTAATTAATTGTTGGCAAAACAATAAATAGGATCTTCTACTCGAATATTTTGATTTTCATTCTTTGCCTAGTACCTATGATTGCAATCAAAACTTTTCCACAACACAAGCCAATTTACTCGTTAACTTCTCGCTACCAGTACAAAAAAAAAATCAGAATATTTAAAGATTTCCTTTGAATTGAAATTTGTGTCAGAAAATCTTCTTAACTTCTTATTCCTTTTAACGGAGAAAGAGCTATTATAGTGAAAGTGTTTAGCTTTGTGTGTGTCGCATTAAAAGCACCTTTAATGTTTTCTTTCTCCTCCTGCTATGGATACCTATACATACATATGTCTATACCCGAAATACAAAATTGTATATTGACTCGTTCTTTGTTTATTCGTTTCAGCTCTGCCGCAAAATAATCCGCTTATAAGCAGCTTTCACTCAATGTACCGGCTTGATGAATTCGTCACAGCAAACTGCTCATCCGATTATTCAAGTCCGCCAGCAACGTTGACATGGTATATAAATGGTGAAAGGGTAAGTTCTTAATTTTTCTAAACCGGATGTTGACTATTGTTGTTGTTCTTGTGTTAATTTTTTTTTTGTTTTTCTTTTGTTCAACTCTTTTTAGGCATATCCGGGAGAATTACAACCGAAAATTGAACAGACTATACCTGCGCACGACTACAACTTAAGAAGGCAAACCCTACAAGTTCATTTTTATCTTAATGGACCGAGATACTTTAATTCAGGAAGAAGTCTACAATTGAAATGTGTTGCAGAAATCGACAAATATCCTAAGCTGAAAAGAGAGACAGCATTGAGTGCCGTCCTAGTGCATGATGAAAATTTAAACAATCAAATGCTGCTTAGCTCGGGTGAGTTTTTTTTTTTTTTTTTTTTCTTGTTTTAATGGATGTGTGGCTTGGCTAATCTCAGTTCTTTATAAACCAATATTTCCTCGCTACACTACCTACCTATAAAATATTACAAAGACTTTCAGTATATCAATGTTTCTAAGCTAATTGAAACTGAAATGTTAGTTTAGATGGGCTTTCAACAGATTATACAAACTTAACTTTTCTTACTGCAGTTTGTTATTTCTACCTTTTATAATATTTTATATTATAATTTACAAATAAATTAACACTTGTTTTCTTCCAGGTATGTCTGACTCAGAGCCAAACAGTCGAATAAATCTCTTATTATTAATTACACTTTTATCAACAATAAGTATTTATAACAAATTAACGACTGCCATAAAAAGATAGTAAAGTAAATTTCTTTATTAATTCAATTTTAAAAAAATAAATCAAAACAAAACCTATAAATTATATTCTTTATACAAACTCTTTTATTCTTAAATTAAAATTAAAATTCTTAAAAAAAAAAAAATAAGTAAAACTTTAACCTAAAAGCACAAACAGAGCTCATCAACAATTCACAATACTAAACAATTTTGTACAAAGTATCTACTCTTAGGTATTTAATTTTTTGTTAGATACTTTTTTAAATTTATCATACATGCAGAATTTCTTTTTATACAATGTGTAATTTATTTTTATTTTGTATTTATTGTATATATTGTACATTTTTATAGATATCCATCACAACATGTAAATTTAAATTACAAAATGCAAACGGGATTTTATGGTAGACTTAAAGTGATTGTGTGTAATGTTTATTATAAAAAATTTATATCCTACATGAAATTTAAAAATACCTACACAAATATAAACAACCAAAACAATGACGAAAATTTCAAAAAACTACATATACATTCGTAAATAAGTTTTAACACTTTTTTTTTGTGTCATTACGAATGTACAGGGTGCTAACAAGAATTAAGTACTTAAATTATTTCCATTAGTTTGTATTTTTTAAGTATTTTATTCATAGACGTTTTTTTTTTTTTGTGTTTTCATTATGCTTTTTGTTGCCATAATCTTTGTTACAACTATGCGACGGGATTAAGGCTGCGCCCACAGTAGTGCGAAAAGCGAAGCGATTCGAAAGCGAGAAAAGTGTTCTTTCTCACGAGTTCCTCGTTCGTTGTTGTTTAGTTTAATTTGTTTTGATTTATTTTGAAGGAAATTTTTTTCTCGCATTAATGCCAAAAACAGATGTGCAGCGAAATTAGAAATAGAGACATCGTGCAGCGAAGGCTGCATGCAATATGTCAGCCCCACGGTTCGTACTTTACTTCGATGGAAGTAGATTTACTTCAGTTTCGAGGAAAAAATAAAATGTACTTCCCTACTTCGCTTTTGTATGCAAGATCTACTTCTATTTTTTTAATAAAAAAAAAAATCCTTAATCAATAAGTAATCGAAAGACAGATCACCACCACTTCCTGAGGCCGTTTTAGTAAAGGAAAGCACTGCTGTTTCCAACAAACTCTAAATATATCAGAAATTGGCTCCGTGAAAAAACTCCCCAAAACGAAAATGAAATAAATCCCCAAAATTTATATGAAAATTGGAAGCTTTTTCATATGAAAAAACTCCCCAATTTATTTATTTATTTATTTCATCGATTTTTGGGGACTTATTTCAGTTTTAAATTGGGGGTTATTTCATGATGAAATAAATACCCTAACTCAACTATGAAATAAGTCCCCAAATTTGGGTACTTATTTCTTTGAAGAAATAACAAAATTACGGCGTATAAACAGTGAAGTATGTATGGGGGGGCATGCTGCCCCCCACAACACCCCTGCTTGTCCCACTATATGATTTGGGGTAGGTGCGAAATTGGGTGTATGCAAAGTTTTTTTTAAATCCAGATTCTTTAAATGCAAAAGAAACTTTGCATACACCCAACCTCGCACCTACCCCAAATCCTATAGTGGGTCAAGCAGGGGGGTTGCAGGGTGGCAACATGTCCACCCATACATACTTCACTGTTTAAACGCCGTAGTTTTGTTATTTCTTTGGAGACTTATTTAATTTTTTGTTTGGGGACTTATTTCATGCGCTTTTGGGGATTTATTTCATCTTTGAATTTGGGGGCTTAAAAAAAAAAACATTTGGGGGGTTATTTAATTGGGGAGGTTTTTCACGGAGCCTAGAAATTTAGTTCCAAACAAATGTTTCTTCTTTGTTTTTCATCTTTTTCTCAATTTATTTGTCAATGGGTTGTGTCATTTGTGATCATTGTGTGATGTTTATGAATTTTTTAACTTGCATTTCATAAATTTGCATCCAATTATTGATATATGAAATTATCCAATTTTTTAATAAAAGTGTATAAAGCAGTAAAAAATTCTCGATTGCAAATTTATTTAAAAAAAAAAAAAAAAAACTAAACTAAAATTATTATTTAAGTAAAGAACTAAGTCTGAATTCGTTTCAGGTAGGTAGGTACCTATTAATTATTTGAGTTATTATCTTTTGTTGGAAAAATATTTTCTTTTAAATTTTTGTTACTTACTTACTTTACTTTTAATGGCGCTACAAAGCGTTGTGCTCCTGGGCCCCACTTAATAGGCCTCTCCAGTCGGCTCGATCACTAGCCTGATGCTGTCTCCAATTTCGCACTCCAAGCTGTCGGAGGTCTCCTTCAACCTGGTCGCTCCATCTAAGATGAGGTCTTCCATGGTGTCTCCTTCCCTCTGGTATGGCGTCGAAGACTTTACGAGCTGGAGCATCGATGTTCATGCGCTCAACATAGCCCAGCCACCTTAACCGCTGGATATGAATTTTTTGTATTAGGCTTATGTCGCTGTACAGCACCTTGTTGTATCTTCTTCGCCAGACATTGTTTTCTTGGTCAACGCAAACAGGGCCATAAATCGTTCGTAGGACTTTTCTCTCGAATACAGCAAGGAAGCTTTCATCCGCCTGGGTAAGGGCCGCCCATGCTTCTGCACCATATAACAGGACCGGAATGATGAGTGTTTTGTATAGCGACTCCTTGGTTCTTCTCGATAGGGCTTTATTCCTCAATTGCTTACTTAGCCCAAAGAAACAGCGATTAGCAAGAGTTACTCTACGCTTGATTTCCGCGCTGACGTAGTTTTCCGTGTTCACAGCTGTGCCCAGGTGGTGGGATTGGACTTTTTTTGCTGAAAGCATATACTGCGTTTTGCCCTCATTTATACTCAGTCCCATTCTGCTTGCTGTTGACTCCATTGTAGTGAAAGCACCAGTTACTGTTCGCTTCGTTCTACCTATCACATCAATGTCGTAAACTTAAGCCCGAAGATGGATATATAAAATCCGAAACGCGTCGCTTTTTTATAATAAAATAACAAATATTGTGAAACCACTATAATTAGTGAAATAAAAGAAAAATTTTACCAAAAATTTATATTTTATCTTTATTTATCAAAACATAACACAATATGGAGACTAAACCACAAATTGACCAAGTAGTTGTGTTGATTTATTAAAGATAGTGCCTGATGTACTGGCCTGGGTGTTGCGTACTACCTTTTCTAGCAAAATGTTGAAACAGCTGCAAGAGAGTGCGTCACCTTGTCTTAAACCGCTGGTGGTGTCGAAGGCCTCGGTATAATCCCTACCAATTCTGACGGAGCAGCGAGCATTCTCTAACGTCATTCTGATAAGACGTATCAGTTTAGCAGGAATTCCAAAGCTGGACATGGCACGATATGGCAATTTTTGTTAAGAAATATTTTTTGTAAGTTTGAGGCCCTCTTTTAAAATTTGTAAAACTACTTACGAAATTTTGATTTTTTTCCACATTTGCTTCGAAATTTTGAATTTCAAGTCCAAACCCTGGTCAGCCCTTATGAGAACTTGTGTAAATTTATTTTTGCTGCATTGGAAAAAGCTGCACATCTGTTTTCGGCATAAAACGCTCTCGGATCGCTTCTTGCATCGCATAGCTTCTCGATTTGTTGTGCCGGCAGCCAACGGTTTAACTACTTTTGGTTAACCATTCGCACCTTCTTCAAAATCTGTCATTTTATCTAACACTTTTGTACTTTGGGTCTTAAACGAATAATTTTAATGGTCATGTTATTTATTGTTAGAGTTGCCTTTATTGAAAAGATAATTTTCGAAATTTTAAGTATTGAATGTAGTTGAGCCTTAAATTCTGATAAAAACTTTATTATTAAAACGAATCATTAATTTGTTCGATTGTTCTTTTTGACACGCAAAATTCCTATTGATACGCCACTTAACCAAAAATGACAGCTCGTTCTAGACTGCAGCATTGATTGGTAGGCCTCGTTTCTTAGCTGCATGCGTCAGCCGGCATTCTTCACCGAAGCATCAGGGGCTCTATTTTGGTCGCCTATAGTGAAACCCAGCAGTGGCAGCAACTCTGCAGCACATGATGCTGGTGGCGGTCTTGCTGAAAGATTAAGATATGTGGTCAGCAAAAGTCTTGATGCCCTCTTATCATTGTAACTTCGTGATTGCAATAAATTTCACACCATTAGCTGGACGTTGTTGTGTTGGGGCATCATCATGACATGAGGCAACGCATACTTATTTGAGCTACTACCAACCCAAGTATAGTGGTCCGAGTCCATTTCAGACACATATACTTGTTCTCAAGATATTTAAATTCTTCCATGGCTAACGATTAGATAAGTTATCTTTTCCTTTTGGGTGGCCTAAGCATTTTTCATGGCAGTGAAGTAACCCAGACGCACATACCCCAACCTGGAGGACCAGAACTTTAATATAGCTCCAATTGTCGGGAGGAGGCTGAACCTCTCCTTTTAGGCCTGATGAGCGCCAAGAATGACGTAGTTCATCAAAATTTTTAAGAGACTTTCCTCGATTTCTTTTGAAACACCCTGTTCAAGCTCTTTACAATTTAACTGAGGAAAAATAAATTTAAATATTTTTTTTTTTTTAAACTGTGCTGCTATTTTTGTTCGTCCATCCTTTTTTAAATCGTTAATCAAGGGCTGATGTAGTAGACACAATATTTAGTGCTAAACTGAAATCCATTAAAACACTCGCCTGTCGTGTCCCACCCAGCTTCAAATCCCAGTCCAAATCCAAGCTATGCCGTACCAACACACAACACACAGTCAATATGCTCAAAATGTGTCCGGCAAGGGAAATAACACACAAAAAATTGTTCGAGCAAGATTGATGAATGGGAAAAAGGTGGATAGGACTTTTTTTCGGCTTAGTACTTGTAGATATGTATAAATGTAGGTGATGTACATAGGAATATAAAAAAAATTAAAAAAAAAAAATTGTGGATATTTTTTTTTTTGTTAAACACATTACACATGATGTAGGAACTTCCCTGAGGCCCAGCAACTAACCTCTATCTGGATTATGGTCGATCGTTAGTAGTTAAAATATGTACATATATCAAGTTTTTTTTTTTTATATATGACATTTTTGTTGGTTTGGCATGTATTAAGGCCAATTGTGGTATGGTCGTATGGACATATTGTTAATGCTGACATACTAATGGTGATGAGAGATGACATGCGGATGGTCTTTGATATTGAGGAATTATAAGCTCACAGATAGATTTATAGATAGTTTAAACTTAAACTAAATTGCGGAAATTGGATGCATGAATTTATGCAGCAGGAACTTTTATGGAAGAAGTTTTGTAAATCGCAAATCATATGTACCTACACTTATGGTTTGTTGATTTTTATTAAATTTTTATTCAATTTATTTTTAAATTGGAATCGTTTAGAAATTCGACTTTGAGAAATGTTACTAGGAAAGCACTTCTTAACCTATATAAAGTTGAAGTACATAATGTGCCCCCTTCTAGAGCTGGATGAGATTGCTCATGCTATAGCTCTTCCTCCAAATGTATTCCTTTGAAGAAATTTAGTATAGTGTACATCCATCTGAGGATATTTGGTTTACAGGCCCACGATTTGCCTGCAAGTCTCTTGCATATCATGAGGGCCTTTGTGGCTTTCCCGACAGTTATTTCTACGTGTTTATTCCAGAGGAGTTTACAATCTAGGGTGATTTCTAGATATTTAACTTCTCTCTTGGTTTTTATGACTTCGCCAGCTAATCTAATAGGTTTCATTCTTGGCAGAAGCCTTTTCTTAGTAAATGGTATGATTGTAGTCTTTGTGGGGTTAATATTTAATCCAACAGAAAGACACCATTTCCTAACAATTGTTAGCCCCCTTTGTATTATGTCGCATAGGGTTTCTTCGAACTTTCCAAGGGCTGTTATAGCGATATCATCGGCAAAACCTAGACATCTTATCCCCTGAGAAGTAAGACTATCAAGTAGCTCATCCACTACAAGAAGAATCCACAGCAAGGGTGACAGTACCCCTCCCTGAGGACAGCCTCTTGTTGTGGTGATTTTCTGAACACCTTGCCCCGTGTGTGCCTCTGCCGTTCTTGTTCCCAGCATTTCCCGAATCCATTGGATTATGGTGATGGGTACACTAACTTCGAATTACATATCCATATATGTTCCATTTTTTTGTGGAATTTTTGATGATTTTAAATGTTTGTCGAACGTTCTATCGAAGGGTGAAGTAATCTACTCAGGAACTCAGGCCTAGAAGACCAGATGAGAGTGGGGAATATGGTTATAGATATAGATATACACAGTTGGTAATGCTGAAACAATACCTTTCTAGACTGCTAAATGGCGAAGACAGCAAAATCCCGCTGTTAGACAGAACAGTCCATTTAACTTGGAGGATGATGGTCAAAAATTCCGTCCAGCCGGCCTACATGAAGTGCGGTTGGCAATATCCAAGGTTAAATCGTACAAGGCTGCTAGTGCCGATGGCCTGCCAGCAGAACTATTAAAAGCAGCGGGAGATGACTTGGTAGGTAACATGCACCAACTTATTTCCAAAATTTGGTCAGATAAAAGTATGCCCGATGAATGGAAACTCAGTGTACTGTCCCTGTCATCTGTACTGTGTGATGGCTTAAAACCGATCTGATCAGTTCCTATCAGTACATGGTTTTAGGCCCGGCAAATCAAATGTCGATCAAATTTTCACACTCCAGACAGATTTTAGAAAAAAAACCAAGAGTTTCAATCAATTCGATACCCACTACTTCTTTTTCGATTTCAAAATTGCATACGATAGCGTAGACAGAGGCGAATTATACAGAGCCATGTAGTCGCATTCCGGCATCGCCGTCAAATTCGTCTACTTGTGCAGGATAATTATGGAAAAATATCGCTGCTCCGTCAAAGTCGGCAAGAACACTACAGCACCCTTTGACGTCGAGAAAAGTTTGAGGCGTTATCATGTAACCTCTTTAACATCGTCGAAGCAATCGTACGCAACTCGCAGGTGAGCAACAAAGGTAAAATTTTTCAAAAGTCCGTTCAACTACTTGCTTACTGGCTGAACAGAATGGTGACGCAGACGGAGACGGAGCTGGAATAGCTGTCAAACTATTGAATACACGCAAATTCAATATTGCGAACACAACGGAACGTAGCCTCATACGAAGCTGCAGCCGCAGACGGAAGAGTTCACCAACTTTTAACTTTTCACGTACGGCACTTTTGACGTTTCAAATTGTATGAAGAAAAAAAACAACTTTTTGGGTCAGAAAAAAATATTGTGGTTATTTGTATGAAGAAAAAAAATATTTATTAAAAGGAAAATTATTGGAAACAAAAAATGTGAATTCTGAGCTTGTGCACAAGAATATTCTTTTGTTTTTCTTCAAAATACTTTCAAAGCTGGTACAGCTCCATTGTGGACATGTAAAAAAAATAACGTACGACACTTTTTGACAGCTCTTCCAGTTCCGTCTGCGGCTTCAGTTCCGTCATTCTTTTCTGTTCAGCCAGTTATGCAGATGATGATATTGACATCATTGGGACAACGAAGCGAGCTGTTACCGGATCGGCGCATTTGCAAATTATTGATTCGGAGGCGGTGAAAATGTGTTTGTTAGTTAGTTTATGGGCTTCAGGTTTGGGTTTGGCTGTTATTATGTTAATGAGGACAAGGCGAAGTATATGCTATCAACGAAAAAGGATTCTCAACATCGTTGACTCGGACGAAACGTCACGACGGATAGCTACAACTTCGAAGGACTTTGTATATCTGGGCTTCACTATTATCTCGCAAAATTACGTCTGTGCAGAGATCAAACGAAGAATCAATCTTGCCAATTGCTGTTTTTTCGGGCTAAGAAGGCATTTGAGTAGTAAAGTTTTCTCTCAAAGAATCAAGGAGACCTTATATAATTTATAAAACCCTTATCATTCCGGTCCTGCTATATGGGGCAGAAACGTGGACCTTGTCAAAACTGGATGAAAATCTGCTTGGGTGCTTTGAAAGTAAGATCCTTCTACTGGGTTCAAAAAAAAAAAAACGTTTATTTTCAAACATTTGTTTACCAACTTATTTAATTAATAAAATGCGAGCAATCCTATTCCTAATTATTCCAAACCACTAACCATACGTTCAATTTATTTTCTTCTGGTATTTGTTTTTTTAACTTTATCCTTGGATCTAAATTATTATAGTTTTGACGTCAATCAAACATCATTTGTCATCTTCTAAAAATCCATTAAGTATACCAAACAACTATAAAGAAAAAAAAAATCACCAACAAAAAGTTAAAAAAAAAAAAAGAACAAACAAACGACCAACTCACAAATCCCAAATGAAATCATAACAAAATACCAAAAAAAAATTACACACAGGAATAAAAAAGAAGAAGAAAAAAAATTAGAACTACCAAATTAAATGACAAACACACAATAAACCACCCTACAAAAACAGTCAAGGACACAAAATATATCTTATACAAAGGACAAAATCTGAAATAAACAATCATCCAATAATAGAAATAAAAAAAAAAAGAAAAAGGACGACAAAACATTCAGAATTGCCATGTTCGTTTGTTTACTTCAAATCAATTTCATCGTTTCGATTATTAATGGCAATATTATTCAAATTTCAATTGGATTTCAAAATTCAAGAATTTTCTTTTTCTCGCTTGGTTCATTCTCCGCAGAGATAGATCTGCTGGGTGAGGTCCTTTGGGGGCTCATATAATGGCATAGAGACGGGCGCAAAAGAGCAAACGTCTAAATTCTATTGGTTTTTGGTATATTTTGTACATCTCACATACATTATAAGATATAACTGAAAAGGACTCAGACAGACGAGCTACATCCAGCAAAAGGATATCCCTTAAGGAAAACTCCCTTTCTCACTCACTCTCTCTCTCACATTCAACAAAGCTGATTATTACTATTGAAAGCTAATATAACGATGGGAGATGGGAATATTTTTGCCTCACATGGGGATGGGGGAATCATCACGGGAAGGTTCAATAAAATCATTTGACTAGATTTTTTATTTTTCATTATCCTAATAGTGAGAATAGAAAACCAGCGAGCGGAATGCGGCGGATCGCGGTGGCGGCGGCGGCGGCGTGGGATGATAGGAGGAGGAAAACCTAACAGAAGACTTTAAAATTTATATTCGATTTGAGTTTTTATATAGGTATCGTGTATAAATCTGGTTATCAGGTTTTATTGTGCACCAAAATAATAGCTGGGGAATTGACGAAATATGCTAATGCGATATATTTCCGAGGTTTAATTTCGATTGATTGATATTGAATTGTCAGCGTCGACAACGGCTGTGGCAGCGTCTCGCTGTCGCTTTAGTCGTGCTTCTGGTGACAACGACAGCGAGAACGACGAAGATGACGACACGAGGCGCAAACGCATGATTTGAGTTTGTTACATAGATGAATGAGCACAAAATTATCGGAATTAGTTTAACGTATGGGTTTTTTTGGATATTAAAAAAAAAAATCTGAAATTAGGTAATGTTTGTGGGGTGGAATGGTGCGATTGATATTTTCATTGCATATTGTTAAATTTTATGGATGAGAGGTTTTCTTTTTAGTTAAGTGAAATTTTATGCGAAATTTTTAGCATCAGAGACAATAATTGCTTTCGGGTGGTTTTTAATACTTTACCGAATTTAACGTCGATTTTTGCTTGCTCTGTAGGGCAAACATTAGGCTGTGGGATCTTATCACCCCATATATGGGATATTCGCAAAAAAATTATGCATTTTTCTTTTTTAGTTGAGAGCAGTTGAGAAGAGCTGATTCCGAACTGTCAAACAAAAATGTTGTGTTTCTTTTTGAATTCAGGGCGCTCAAAGCAGCGTTGCCGTTTGGCCACTTAAGTGCCTAAATGGCCACTGTTTTGCGTTTGGGACCCGTGGCCACTACTTTTTTAAAAATTACCCATAACAATAAAAATTGTTATTTTTCATAAAAATGATTCAATTGCACAAAATGTCTTACACTGAGAATTGTCGTTTTTCCTCGAAAAATACATCCATCTTTACCATTTAAGCAGAAAAAAAGGAACAACACAAACACTACTCTGGCATTACAATTCTGGAACAAAATAATAAAATGATCATAAGGCTTAGTATCACAATTTGTGATTCGATGATTTCAGCTCTTTATCTTTATTCAATCCAAATAAAAAATTGAAAATTGGTTTCCAAAAAAATATTTAAAAAAATGAACTTATTGCATATAAGATAGGGGAAGACGGGGCACAGAGGATCAGCGGGGCACAGAGGACTTACTTTTTAAAACGATAACTAAGCGACTTTGCCGAAAAGTTAAATAGAATAATAAAAGCCCCCATCTACCCCCTCAGTTTGTTATCGTATTCACGAGTGTTCTACAGTGGAATAAATCCAAATTTATTGTTTTTAAAGAAAAGTTTATAAAAAAAATACATAAAATTGCGCTATTTAAAGAATTTCAAATTTGTATATAGAAAACAGTGAGTTAAGTGGTGTTTTGTGCAATTTTAATTTTTTGAAATATTTGTGTTCAAACAGGTCGATAACACTTTTTAAAAAGCATTCGTATTGGGGTACAGAGGATTTTTATATAGTCCTCTGTTTTGTCTTGGGACCTTTTTTGGGACACCTTTCAAATTTTTCCAGCGGCAACACTAGCTCAGAGCTCTGAATTTGTGTTTCTTTTTTTGTTCAGAGCTAGCTCGGAGCGTGTTCCATGAGCTCAGGATAAAATAACCGAGCAAACGGAGTAAAAAGCTAAGCGCAGCCAACTTCATACAGTTTTCATGCAATTTGATAGATATGACAATTCAGAGCTCAGGTGTGTTTAATATGTCGTTTTCGATTGGATTTTCAGAGTCTTTCACTCCTTTTTGATTGCAATGGAATATGAAAAGGAGTGAAATCCTTTTTGATTCCAATGGAATATAAAAAATTGTCTTCCGCAATATGAGTACCTATTTACATTATGTAGTAATAAAAACTAAAATGAATTCTTCAATAATTTCAATTCCAGAACATCCCAAGAAGAAGCTATTTACTATTTTGACAATTAATCCAACGAACGACTTTTAAAAAATGGTATGTGTGTGTTCAGAGTGCACTCCTACACTCTTTATGTTCCTCATAAATCATTCAAGCAAAATTGACAATATTCCCAATTCAGTGCTTATTTCGATTCCTCTAGTGTAGGCCGAGGTGAATCTCCTTTAAAACTTCCTGTATAGTGCCCAAACGATAGTCCCCTTTCACACAAGACAACTGAGTTTCCAGCAACAATCAGTTCATAGGCGAGAAGGCAGGAAGAAAGAGGGGTAAACAAAATCTCCCCAGTCAACAAATTCAGGAGATTTTTTTGACGTTTCTCTTCACACTACGACTGTGTGCGTTCAACCAAGGTAGTTTAAAAGGAAAATAAACAAATCTCTTCTGGTTTTATTGCTTGCGTGTGAAAGGTACAAGAGATTGTTAAGGAGATTTAAAGAAAACGTCAAAAAAATTTCCAGCAACTAGTATCTTCGTGTGAAAGGGGACATAGAGAGCATTTTTAGGTCAAAGTATAATTTGACAGCATCATCTGGTTTATTGTTCAAAATGAGAGTCAACTCACATTATGGCCTGGCCAACCTTTTTACACAATTGTTTTTTTTTTTATTATTTCAACAATATGGGGAAGTTTAAGTACAAAAAAAAATACATTCTTTAAAAATAATAAATATACCCAGTCATTAATTTAAGTAAGAACGCGTGTCTGGCCTGTACTTTTACGATCTGGGGTGAAACTTTAAATTTTGAAACAGACTATAACTCATAACACCTTCATGTTTTTTTTTAAGTTAAATATTTTAATATGTACCAATACAAAATATTTTACGATTGTTTAATAAAATTAAAATGATTGACTGCCCTAAATTTCGACGATCGTTTTCAATTTTATTAAACAATCTTGATAATTTCATAAAATATTTTTTATAAAATGTCTCAGAACCGACATTAAAAATGTTTAAAATCAGAAATATTTTAATATATTTTTATTTAATTTTTCTTCGTATATATTTTTAATTTAAATATTTTAATATGTATACATATTTTTCCAAGCAAAATTTTATTTTTTATTATTGTTCATTTCCTTCGACTCATTAAACAAACTTTGCACATTAACCAAGCATTAAAAAATTAAGACTTAATTCAGTTATAAAATTTAAACTAACAATTATAAATAAACTGTAGGTTATATTGTACATAAAAAAAACCAAATTTTGTTAGAATATAAATTTAAAAAAAAAAATCTTAAAGATTAAATTGTAAATGATAAAAATTTAATATATATACATTATATTACACACATAAATCGATTGTATTAAAATATTAGAAAACAAATTTAGAATTTCAAATTTTGTATTAACATTTATTAAGTTTTATAACTGCACCCATATATTAAGTATAATAAACTATCGAAATAAAATAAATTCATGTAAATCTTTTTCAGAATCATTAAAAATGCACATTTAAATCAAATTGTAAATTCATAAAACTTATATTTAACAAAAATAAAAATATTGCTAAGAGAAAATTTTAAAATAATGTAAATTTTTATTTTGATGTTCAACCGAAATTCAAGTCAACTTATTGAATTTTTATTTTTACAACAAAACAAAAAAAAAACATAAAATGTTATTCATAAATCAATAGAAATGAAAATATTATATTAGAGGTTGATGTTAATTTATGTTATTAGATTTAAATAAATAAAACTATAACCCTTATAAAATTAAAAATGGCTTTTACTTGAAACTAAAAATAATGATGCCCGAAATATATTCGAATGGAGTTGTAAGTAAGTTAAATCTTATGAAATAGTTATAGAGAGTAGTTGGCATTAGATGTGAAAAATTTATTTTTCTATGTTTTGAGTTTGATCAAGTCAAACAAAATCATTTGGAAGGGAAAAAGCCATAGCGAAAGCGAAAGAACTCTTACTTAGGTTAATGTCATACAAGCGTCTTTTTCAAAAATGGCGTTCATTTGGCAGTACGTCGTTTAATAAATTAATAGGAATGGGCACACGAGCGTCCACTTATTGGTTTCGTCCGCGCGTCCAATTTTATCGATCACTGTCTAACTTTCAAGCCGCGCAGATTGGTTAAACAGCATGACTGATACTGTCGTAAAGAAGTATGAACACACGTTCTTCAAAACTAACGCACTTCCAGATAATTTTCGGGTGACCTTTTTTGTGTTATTTTTTTATCTTTTTAGTGGGTCAATATAGGTAGCTGAAGTTTTCACAGGTAATAGAAATAATTAAATCAAAAATTTGAGTTCCCAAAGGAAGATTGCCCTGTCAACTTCACAAACGTTTCCTAAACTACCGTTGGGTGGAGATAATAGCAATATTAGAACTCTAGTTCTATGAGCTCATATCTCATTATTGCATGTATGGTTTACTTTGGTATTTCCTTATTTCGAATGTCAATAAAACAACGATTTTTTTGATACCTCATTTGCTATTTTTTACGTGCTACACAAGCCTCACAATTTTCATTTTTATTTAATCGAGAAATCGGAAAAATTTCATAGTAATTGTTTGTTTGGTTCAAAAGTGTCGAAAACAAGGTGCAACAGCACATGCATCTTAGACTAATTACAGAAAACACAAACCGATTTCTCTCAGGAAATCTTTGGTAGAAGTCTTATTTATGTTTGGTCAAAATTAGTCTTGCAATGTGTGCCAACAATAAGTTGCAGCAGCGCAAGCATTTATCAGAAACCACTGTCCGGTTTAGAAAATTCTTTTTTTTATTTGAAAGGTTATACTTAAAGGATGGCTTTAAAGAAAGGTACAGGAAAACCCGAATAAATTGTATCCGATCCTCAAAAATTATTTGGTATTTGAAAGATGGGGAATTGACTATAACAGGATGGTGGTTGTGCAGTTAAGTAAAATCGGATCAGCAGTTTTCCAACAACATGCTTTTTTGAAAATATAAAAAGTTGATGGCACAACAGCTCATGAAGAACCAGTGACTTACAACTCTCAACCATTCTTGTGTGTGTGATGTCTGCAGGAATGGAGGGGACCTACGGTTTATTGCGGTATCCGAATAGCGAAAGTAATTTGAACATTTCCAAAATAAGCGCCACTCTATTACGCATTCCACCGCGTATGACCACTGACGTCACAGGTCGATTAAAGCTCAGCACCATTAAAAAGGAGACTAATGATAGGCGCCTCGGCACCCCTTAAAATAGCTACATATATCTCCAGCCAAACAAAAATAAAACGAATTAAAATACCTTAAATTAATTCGTAAAACAATTGGTGGTAGCACCTTTAAGTTGTTGTTGTAATTAAAAAAAATTCAATGAAATTGACGGAATAAAGAATAGTCAAGTCTAATAAACTTACATTCTAGAATGAATAGTACAATAAATAATAATAATAATTTTTTTTAGTTATAATAACAATAACATTTATAATATCTACTAAGCCCTAAATTTTTTTTTGATTCAATATATAAAAAGGTATGTATTTGTTATAAAATAATATGATGTAATTGAGTATCTAGCTTTTATTTTTACTTGCGATATATACATAGGTACTATATGGCAAGTTTTGGACTCATAAAAAAAATTGAACTCGAGATAACAATCAAACTTGACATTACGATGATAGAGAAGTCGAAAAAAGTGGGTCTCGCAATTCTGTCCGTCTGTCTTTCTGACTTCTGTCTGTCTATCTGTATGTACCTATGTGGACTCGCCTACAGCCTAAACCCATGGGCCGATTTTAATATATATAGTCAAAATTAACAGTACCTTCCATATAAATGTAAAAAAACCGTTACAGAAAATATAAATTTCCTCGAAAATGACTCCTACGATTTTGAATAAAATTGTTCTTAATATTAATATTAGTATGATCTACGATCTACCAAAAGCAAAATTTACAGTTAACCATTATTAACAGTACCTCTCATAGAACCATTTTCTTTATTTTGGACTATCTCATTATGTGTGTAACCGATTTAAATTAAATTTTTTATAAAAAAGCTTCTCAAAAGTCGAAATCATACTGCATATCAAAATTTTCAAAAAGACAAATTTTGGATTTTTAAAAAAAAATTTCAATTTTTTTTTTTGAAAATTCGATGTTTCAAAAACGGGTAATTTTTTTCGAAATTTAATTTTTAATCAACATAAATAAATACTAAAAAATTGTGTACCAATTTTTGATCTTAAAATTTTTTACAAAATTTTATATATACAAAATTAATTTAAAAAAAAAATGCTCCTACGATTTTAATTTTTTTTTCTGCAAAACTAAGATTAGTTAAAGAAATCAGATAGTATACTTGGTTAAGCTCTCAAAACAATTTTAGAAGACTTTTTTAATAATTTTATTTCGAATTATGTTGATTTTTAATAATTTTTCAATTTAAGCTCTATAATGTATAATAGGTACTAGTTTAAACTTAAGGCTCCCATAAAAAAATTATTTACTTTTATCACACTCAATCTTTAAAATTCAAAGAAACTTTTACTACAAGAGCAAGTTTGTGCGATCCAGTCGTGTGTTTTATTTTGAGCTGATATAATCGCCTGAAAAAAAAAAATAATGTTCATAATGACATTTTAAGTAATGGCTCATTAGCACACACAGTTTACCGAAAAGATACGCACACAAACAGATACCTACACGCTACTTCCCACCATCACATCATCCGGCAAATTTGAGATCTGTTGTCTCAATACTTGTTCAGCGTGCCCACAGGATATGTGACAACGACCATATCACCACTGAACTTTTATTGATTGACAAGGTCCTAAAAGCGAATGGCTATTCCAAAAAAGAAAGATCGTAGAAGCCAACTCCGTCGCGGGAAAAGGAAGATCGCCAAATAGACAAGAAAGCTGTCCTGCCGTATGTAAGAAGTGTAACTGATAGGGTAGGAAAAATCTTGAAGCGTTATGGTATAAAGTCCATATTTTTACCACCCAAAAAGGTGATTAATTACCTTCAGTCACCAAAAGACAAATTCCCCCTCCAAACACCCGGAGTATATGCGGTACCCTGCAGCTGTGGGTCATTATATGTAGGACAGACTCAGAGGAGCATTGGTACGCGTCTGAAAGAACATATCAGCGCTGTAAGCAAAAAACAAAGAGAAAAGTCCGCCATATGTGAGCATATACTCGAACATCCAGATGAACACCACTGGATTCACTTCGATCAAGCTAAGGTTCTAGCTAACGAGCCTCACTACATCCCTCGTTTGGTTTTGCGAAGCGATTGAAATCAAACGACACCACAATTTCAATCGGGACGACAGTTTCAAGCTGTCGCGAACATGGGATCCCATAATAAACACCTCTCGGTCGATCCTTTTACCACTTCATACTAAAAGGGACGCAGTGAGCACAGTTTGCTCTCTACTTGCGTGCCAACAACAACAACAACAGCAGCAAGAGACAGAACCTTCAACGCACCGCTACAACCTGCGTAGCCAAAATCGCTACTAACATTTCTCAGGACTCAGGCAGTTTCCCGGTGACCACACTCAATGAAATTTGTAGCGAAACGTTCGGAGTGAGTACTGTATTGAACTCGCTTTATATCTATTATTTATTTACGCGGCTAATCCGAAAACCTTAAAATGTCATATAAAAACAACCGCGAAAACCTTAAAAGTTATAATGTTCATAATGTTTATTAATCTATACCTACATATGAATCCCTATTTCCCTTGGTCATGCCATAACTTGAGAATGACTTTAATGATTTCATTCATCTTTTTTATAAGATTTCACATGTTAAATTATTATTCATCTGTTACCGTGTCGGAAAACCATCGAATTATTTATTTAAGCGCCAGAAAAGACAACTAACAGTGTTGTGTTTCAAAAAGCAATATAATAAACAATATGAGGGGTCCAGGGGAAAAACGGCACAAGTCCATTCAAAATGATTCCGAGAAAAATGAAAATAAATATAACTTACTGATAAGCTAAATCGAAAAGGAAATGAAAAATTCAAACAAAAAAAAAAACAGTTTTTTAATACAGAACGCTCTTAGGCCCATTTGCTGAAACGAAACTTAAGTATTTAGGTTCAACATAAACCCTTATGTGACAGTTTACGTTGAGGAAAAAGTAGAACATAAGCGTTAAAGTTGAACATAAATATTTAAGTTTCGTTTCAGAAAATGGCCCTTAGACCTATAACATAATTTTATTTTTAATTCATAAATATTTACATTAAATACAATTATTTTAGTGAACTTGTGACTTGTTCCATTTTTTTATTGTAATCAGTATAACATCAGTGTTAAATTACTATTCTAAATAATGTTTCCATAAAATGCAACAAAAGCCTAGGGCGTATAGGCTTAGTTGAGTTGGGGGGTCTCTTTCCTCCTGTTTTGGCAGTAGAGACAATATTCTTAAAAATTGGATTGAAATAGAAAAAAAATCATTGAAAAAATCAGCGGCAACACCTACATAGGCATGCTGTACCTTCTTTTAAAGCCAAAAATCAATTTTTGTATTTTGTTTTTAGTTCAAATTATTTTAGTCAACAGTTTTTGAAAAAATTGATTTTCAAACACAAAATTTTGAAAAAAAAAAAAAATTAATTTTTTTTCAAAGTTTTACGTTATAATGTGGTATTTCTGTTTTTATATTCATTGTTCCTTTTAATTTTAGGTAAAAACCAGATGCTTTAACATGCATTAATGTATTCTTATTTTTTTAGAAAATTGTAGTGCCATTTTTCAATAAATTATTTTGGACTTGAGTCTTTCTTCCGCAGCACGGCATTTCTTTTCAATGGTTTTTCTTCTCAAATCACCGCTTTTTTTTTAATAAATAGAGCATCATATAGTATCCACAAAAGCTACAAAATGTCATCATTAGTTTATTTTTGGACTTGTGACGTTTTTTCCCTGGACCCTTCATATGTTTTTAAAAATTTTTTTTTTATTATTTATTCTAGTTAAAAATTGAATATTCATAGCTAAGGCAAAGACAGGACAACGTCTGTCGGGTCAACTAGTAAATAATAACAAAAAGAAATCAATGAAAACATACACGTAAAAATATAGGAAAACTTATAGCAGATGAAATAATATGAGCTGTCATAATCAACCTGTTTTTTTGGAAAACCCTTTACTTTCTTCTTATCTTATACTTAACTAAATTTAATAAAAGTTTCCTTAAACATTCACGCATAAACTTTTTTTGAGTGAATCATTAAATTACTTGTGTACATCTACAATAATTACTTTTCAATGTGTATGTTTTTTTTTTTAACAGATTATACTTTTGCAACCAACACACGTCCCTAAGAGTTTCCAAACTAAAAACAACAACAACAACAAAAACATTTTAAAATTGTTTTGAATTTATACAAACTATAAAATTTAACTATGTTGTATGTACTCCTATAAACTTCCATGGACATTTATTGACCTAGTGATATCAAAAGTTAATAATTCCCCTTGTGAGACGACACTGTATGTATGGGGGGATTAAGTCTATGTACACTTTTCTCAATATTCAAGACAAAGTTTAGAAGAAAACCCTTAAAATTGATCCCAACTACTTCAGACCGCCAAAATAATTATTGCGAAGAATGCATTTCCCAGTATACAAAAGTCAAAAGACCCCAAAACACCATGACTCCATATTCCCATACCACAACCGCAAGTGCAATTGTGCTTCGAGAACTTAAAATTTTGGATATACATAGGATAGGACCTTTATGAACTTCTTTAACACAACACAAGATATGAAAATGTGCAGCACTATAAGGGGAGGATGAAACTTATTCTCGAGAGACGACATGAGATAAGAGCATCCAAGTTGCAAATTGACTTGATAGCCAGAGAGTTACCATTTGCTTTCAGTTATGTTACATATAATGGTCTTCGATGGAGTATAGAAATGCACTTTTTGCTTCATTTTAAATTTTAAGTTGCTGATGAAAGCTGGTATTACATGATATTGTTAGTGATGCCGTTGTTCTTAATAAGTTTTTTTTATTCAATATCAAGTCGATTTTTTTTGGAAGAGCCGCCTAAACTGGGAGAGATAATTTTTGTTTGTCTCATCTCAAGATAAGTGCCCCCGGTAAACGTGGCCAGGTGTCTAGATGTAAGTCAAGCTTTCTTCAAAACTTTAACTAAAATAAACGAATAACACAAACAAATTGGTAACACCTGCTGAGAGATATTGCACTTTGATTGTAAATGTACAATGCACAAAGTTAATATTGTCTCGAACAACATAATAGTCAAGGAAAAATAGACTTTTAAAAGGAAAAAAATAGTAAGGGGCTTAAATTTGGCATGGACTTTGGTAATGGGACTCTTTGAAAACTGAGAGAGTTCCTCATTGATCCGATGACCGCAGGTCAGTTATAAAAGGTCCAAGGGCATAGAAATAAAGCCGAAAACAGATGTGCAGCTTTTTCCCCATGCAGCGAAATTAGATAGAGATATCGTGCAGAGAAGGCTGCATGCAGAGCCTGGAATATGTCAGCTCTCATAAGAACCTGAGTAAATTTATTTTCGCTGCATTGGAAAAAGCTGCACATCTGTTTTGGGCATAAGTTTTTTTTGCAAATATCTCAAAAACGGTTTGTGCTAGAGAAAAATTGTATTCTCCAATCTTGTAGCTGAGGCGATTTCCCACAAAAATAGTATTTTAGATTTTTTCGTAGCATTAACCGCTAAAAAGATACAGATTAAAAGTCAAAAAATATTTTAATAGGGGCCAAAACCGCTAAAAAGATACAGCAAATTAAAAGTCAAAAAATATCTTAAAAGGGGCCAAAGGTCATGAAAATGAAAGTTTTTTTGCAATTATCTCAAAACAGTTTGTGTTAGAGAAAAAATTTTATTCCTCAATCTTGTAGCTTATGTTGTTTTACCTTTTTCAAATCATGAACCGTTAAAAAGTTACGGCTGATCGAAAAGTAAAAGAAGATCTCTAAAAAAGGGGCCAAAAGTCATGAAAATGGAAATTTTTGGCAAATATCTTAAAAACGGTTTTTCATAGAAAAATTGTATTCTTCAATCTTGTACTTCGTGTAATTTTCAACAAAATTGGCCTTTTATTTTTTTCGTAGCATTATTCGTTAAAAAATAACAGCAAATCGAATAGTCAAAATAGGAGTTTTTGGCAAATATCTAAAAAACGGTTTATTTGAGAGAAAAATGTTATTCCCCAGTCTTGTAGTATATCTCATATAATTTTCAACAAAAATAGCCTTTCACTTCATTCGTAGCATTAACCGTTAAAAAGTTACAGCAATTCAAAGAGTCGGAAGTAACGCAAAATTTGATTAATTTTGGGATACTTGTCATGTTTGAAATGCTATAACCTTTTAACGGTAAATGCTATGAATAAAGTTTCACAACTATTTTATGTCAGATTATTTCAGCTTCAAGTTTGTAAAATAAATATCTTCTTTAAAACCAACAGTTTTCGAGATACAACACATTTGCAAAAACTCATTTTTATTATTTTTATTAACACTGGCTCCTCGTAACTGACTTTTAGAACTGTTTTAATTTATTAATAGTGATACGAAAAAAAATGCTATTTTTTTGAAAATTACATGATTTAAAAGATTAGGGAAAGAAATTTTTCTCTAACAAAAACCATTTTTGAGATGTTTGCCAAAAAGTCCTATTTTCATGTCTTTTTGCCCCTTTTTTTAGAGATTTTTTGGCTATTCAATTTTCTGTAACTTCTTAACGAATAATAGCCGTGTTTTTTTGCAAGCCCGAAGGGAATTGGATGAAAAAAAATTATTTCCTCGTTTAACAGTTTACGTGTTAGATCCTGCAACAACTAAGCCCATTCCGGCTTAACTAAGCACGGATTATTTTCGGTGCTTAACTTAAGCACGAAGAAAAACTGTGTTACCGGCATGAATTCCATACATGTTATCGAATCGATAGTTTGTATGAAAACTCCACATTTTTTATGTAATAGCGTCGGTAGACCCCGATGTCGTTTTTTCGACCAATTTCCTCCGTGCCTGCAAAAAACAAAAACACGCATAATGCTACGAAAAATGTGAGGGGCTATTTTTGTTGAAAATTTTGAGCTGCAAGATAGTGAATAAAATTTTTCTCTAACACCAAAAACTCTCATTTGACTTTTTTCCCCCTTTTTTAGAGATTTTTTGACTTTTCCATTTTCTGTAACTTTTTAACGGTTAATATGCTACGAAAAACCGATAGCCCTATTTTTGTGAGAAATTGCTTTAGCTACAAGATTGGGGAATACGATTTTTCTCTCATTTTTATACCCTTGGACCCCTTATAGCTTATCTAGAGGTCATTAGATCGAAGACCTAACTAATTTTTTTCCTTTCATTAGCATTTTTTCGTCTATTGTTACTGGAATATAACTCGGTTGATTTTTTTTCTAACAATAACTTTAGGATTTGGTTACGGTTATATACGGCAATAATATCTGTACATCATTATTTTTACTATCTTTTCAAAATGCATGTGAAGTTAATTAAGCTGATATGGTTGACAAATTCTCTTAAAGCAAAAATGAGGACAAAAAAGGTTATCCTTTGTTTTTTGCGAAATTTTAAACCTTCCATCCACCAAATTCTCATCGAGCCATTTCGATGTTCTATACTACGAACGACCAAAGGAGCTTTTTATACCATGAACTTAAATTAAAATAGAATTATGAAAGTTCGGTTTGATTAATTTTCTAAATTCTAAATACTTTTTGTAGTGCAGCTGAAATTTGAACTAACAACGTTGTGGGCTTGGGGTTTAATGCTTTGGTTGTTGAAAAGTTAGGAGTACAAAATATATCGTATAAACATAGCGTTTGACTTCTTTCAATTGTGAAGTACTTTAAATGGATGCATCACAGCTTTTATTGGTCCAGACCAGACCAAACTAAACCAAACCAATCTAGACTCAGAGCAGTAGCAGTTGGAATGTTCTCAAAACTATTTTCCCAACTTTTTGATTGAAATTATAAATTAAAGTTTTTTTAACAGCAACGTGCTAATTGTATTAGATAAAAAGTTTTTTCTTAACTCTCACACACATGAGATACTGTGTTAGTTTTAGAACATTCAACAAATTTTATATTCACTTTTAAAGTGGATGGTAAAAATCAGGTACGTAACCTAAAAGGAAACTTTAAGTAAGAGTGTTAACACCCGAAATCCAAGTGTAGATACTTATCTCATTAATCGAACCGAATGGAATTTTTTGCTTAAACGGAGTGAATATTACCAATTTAAACGAGATTTTGTCGTTTAAATTCTATCGGTTTAGTTCGGTGAAATGTAGTCGGTTTAAGGGCTTTTAAACCAAGTTTTAAACGGCGTGAATATTACGGCGATTAGAATTAATAAGTTATTGCAAGTTATTTTAGAGTTAAGTGATCTTGCCTAAACACTAGGAGTAATAACTTTCTAATGACAAGGATTTGAACTTCGACCTAAAATCTGTCGAAAGGTCAACGTATAAGTCCTATGTATTTTACTAAAGATAAACGGGGCCAGACTAGCAACGAATGTCTAGGTTAAAATGGCGTTCACACCAGCAGCTTATCTCGGTAACATAATCAGGTGTTTTTTTTTTTAATTTTGTAAGACCACAATAATTGTAAAAAAAACTCACTTATCTAAAATGACCATGCCATAAAATCGCGATTGATCTGTGTCCAGAGTTACACCAAGATAAAGCAGTCGAAATTTTAAAAGCTGCTACAAATTATGTTTATCAGTGTTTTCCAATTTGCGTTGTACAGTTTGCGTACTCTTGGGCGTAAGTTCGAGAAGAGTTTTGTTTCTGCTGAGTGCAAGAAGCAGCTTACTTTTTTTGATTGAAACATTAAAAAATATTTGTAAAAAAATTTATAATATTTTCTAAACTAACCCATTTCATAAAACCCTTTTAACCATTTAACAGAATTTTAAGTCATTAAGTGAATAATATTCCATACAAAATACGTCATTTAAAAATTCAAAAGCTTGTTAAATATTTATGAAATCGAACATAAGTGTAAAAATGCAATCTTATATTAAATACGATAATATTTAATAAGATATTTTAAGTTCATTTTAAATTCTTATTTAATTTCACTTTTAAAAATTGTTGATTTAATTAAATACGCAAGACTTTCGGCTCTAAGAAAAATAAATATACACGAGCCTAAAAAATATAACGCGAGTATTTTTTAATTATTTTTTTTTTAATAGAAATTTGTTTCTTTATTTTTATATTTATGATTTATTTTTTTATTATAATTTTAATAAGTTTTTTTCTCTTACAATTTATTTGTCTAAAAACAATTTTTGTTTTCTTTAGATTTCCCGTATTTTTTTAACATGAATTTGTTTAGTTTGATAATTTTTCTCTAAGGCCGTGTGCGAATTCGTTTAAAATTTCGATTAAATTTTATCCTAGATTAAATTTTGACATTTCTACGTACAGATTCACCTCACTAGTGTCAAAAATTAATCTTCGGATAAAATTTAATGCGATTTTAAGCCAATTCACACACGGCCTAAATACTAATTTTCTAAAAAAATTGAATTTTTTTTTGGAAAGTCTCTCAAATATAGTTACTTACAACTTATACATATATTGTGCTCTCTTTATACATGTTCTTTTATTTTTCGTCTATAGGGCAAGTATTGGTTTCGTGTAAAAAAGAGTTTCGAGGTTGTAATCAAAATTGACACTACGATTATAAAGAGGTCCGGTGCACCTGTGCACCAAACGGTCAGACCGATTTGTTTCAAATTCGGTACAGAGCAACAGAGCATTATTATTTTAGGTCATTTTTGATTTAGGTCATCTAGAATGCGTAGTTTCCATACAATTGTCTGTTTTTTTTTTTCAAATTTTCTCAAAAACGTCTCTAAATCGTCGTATTCATTATGCGCGGCAAACCAACGAACATTGTTATGCGCACCAGCCGCGCAATCTTAATACCGGGTTGTTCAGCAGCTTAAACATTTGTGCGCTCGAACATGCCGCGCATCGATGTAAGCAACAAGTGCGGCAATGGGCGAAAATGGTTTTGCTTGCACGCAGTTGAGACGGTAGTTTGTTTTGTGATTTACGCACTACTAGCTACAACTACAAGCTGTAAATTGGATCGACTGACAGGAGCGGCTGCCGCGGATCATCAACAACTAAAATGTCATGATTTGCCGTGTATTAACATGATGCGCGCGAGTTGCGGATGCCGCGCATAATGAATACAAAGCTTAACGATTTTGATTAAAATTCATACCTGTAATATACTATAGTATAGTTGTAAGAAAGGTTTCCACTGAATCGCATTGCGGAACTAGGGGTATGATGTTTTTTTTTATTATTCCCTTTCAAAGTTACTCAGTTATAGCAGTCTGAACTGATTTTGTTAAAATTTGTACAAAAAAAAAATGATTTGTGAGAAATAAACATACTACTACTACTATACTACTACTATGGGATCTGGTGTTTTTGAGTAGGTCAAACAATATTGCATTTATAAAACTTTGAAAATATTTTTTTTTCTTAACAAAAAATAAGAATATTAAGTACCTACTTTTTTCGTTAAAATTATCATAAAATTATTGAAGCATATCTTTTATGTAAGCAACAAGAGCAAGTTCATGCGATTCAGTCGTATACATTTTTGATTCTACCGTTTTATGTATTATTCTAATTCTTACTTTACACTTCCCAATACATTTTTACTTGTGATATACTTAGGTATAGCCCAGAAAAATTAGACTTTCACTAGGAAAAAATTCCGACAAAGCTGAATTTTGGTGGAGATATTTATTTTTATACCTTAAGCATTTTCCAAAAAGTACCCTAAATTTGGACCGTGGCAAAAATTTTTACGGGGGGTGAAAGGGGTTGGATTTCAGTTTTTCGCTAATTTCTCAAAAACTATCAGTGTTTTTAAAAAAATGTGAAGGCAAAAGTTGTAGCTTATTTAATTTTACATTAAAAATGTTATGACACTTTTTTCGCACAATCAATAGGTTCTGAGAAAAACGTGCACAAACTTTATAGTGTAGTGGATTTATTGAAAAAAATGTATTGAAGTTGCATGTTTTAACGGGCAAATATTTTTTTATGGTAGATATGTGTTTGGGAACATCTCCACATTATAAAAAAAAAATTGTCGGGTGGTAGGGGCTAGGAAAAAGCAGCCATATTGAAACAGCTCGCCATTTTGTTTTCATTTGATAACTCGCCTGGTTTTTTTTCTGTGACAAAATGGCCAATAAAGAACTTTTAGAGAATCAAACCAAAATTCAGCTTTGTCGGAATTTTTTCGTTGTTTTGCCTTTTTTTGTCTAATTTTCCTGGGCTAGTACTATAGGGCAAGTTATGGATTCGTGCAAAAAATCGAACTCGAGATAACAATCAAACTTGACATTACGTTGTTAAAGAACACGAAAAAAGTGGGTCCCGCAATTGCGTCTGTCTGTCTGTGTGTATGTCTGTATGTCTGTCTGTACCTCTGCTTACAGCCTAAACCCCTGAAGCGATTTTTTCAAACTTGGAGCATAAGATTTTTGGTGATTCCCTAGAGGGGAAACCGAGATTTTTTTTAGCTCAAAAAATAACGATTGTATGGCAAGAATCGTTTTAAAAAAAGTTATTCACCTCAAAAACGGCTCTAACAATTTTTTTGGTCTATATTTCAGTGAAAAAAAAAATTACCAAAAACCGTTATTACCTGCCATAGAACCGTCTTTTTTTATTTTAGATTTTCTCTTTAACGGCTCAACCGATTTTGATCAAAATTTTTACTTAGGAGGTCCTTTGAAGTGTGAATAATACTGCATACAAATATTTTCAAAAACATATTTTTTGTTTTTTTTTTTTTAAGTTCAGATTTTTATTTTGAAATTCATTTTTTTGAAAACAGGTTGATGATTTTTTTTTAAATTATGGTTTTAGCTGTATATTATTATGTTCTTAAAAATGGCATACCCAATTTTTTTTCTAAAAAATTTTAAGAAATTTTATATATAAAAAAAAATATTTTTTTAAGAAAACCGATCCAACGATTTTTAAAATTTTTTCTGCATAAATTCACATTTTTTCAAGAATTAATATGGCGTTCTTCGTTCCGAGATTAAAACATTTTAAGTAGTTGTTTTATTAATTTAAAGAATATGTTTTATGCTTTTTTCCATATTTTGTATTACACTCAATCTTTAAAATTCGATGAAACTATTACTACAAGAGAAAGTTTGTGCGACCCAGTCGTGCATTTTATTTTCTTATAGCAAGCAAACGATCTTGCTATAAATCTTGTGAAATCTACTTTAATACACCTTCGTTCCTCTTTAATCTTTAAAGCAAAATTTTCTACATTGTACATGTATAACAGTACGTATGTACATAAATATACATACATATATCCCATGAGGAAAATGGGATGAAAATTTAAAATCAGATAATTAAATTGAAAATTAATTCAAATAAGGGGTGGGTTTGTATTTCAAAATGTGGTTAGCGTAAGCCATCACGTTATAAAGAAGCCAATAATCGAAAGTGGTGAAGAACTATTATTATCAGTATTCAACATAAATATGTATATATCCCTTAAAAATTGATTGAATTGATGACTAATTATTTTTCAAAACATGTTGTTCGTTGACACAAATTAATTGATTTCACGAAAGCTTAATACTCTTACCACAAACAAACCAAACTATTAATTAATAAAATGCACACGGAATGGGTTGTGTGTGTGTCACATATACAATTTATTATACTTCTTTTTTTTTTTCTAAAGGTGATTACGACGATGAATCTATCCCTCATAAGAAATTACTTGGTTCTCAATTCATCATAATTCTTTATTCAAATAAAATAAAAAATCTAAACGAGTTTTTGAAAACGTAAAAACAATTTAACTATGAATTATTACAGTACACTGTGGCGGATACGTAATATTTTTTTCAATCATAATTTTATAGTCCCATCACGCAACCTTCAATAAAAAACAGATTATTTACACGATTAAAGCTTTAATAAAACCAAAATCCAGAAAGTCTATTATTAGAGTATTCTCAAGCCCAGCAGCATTAATATCATCGAGAGAGCTACTGGCATCCACACATTCAGAAAATGTGCGGGAATCTAAAAGCTTCTTTGTAAACAAAATGTAATTGTTATTTTCAAGTGCTCAAGAAAGGACTACACACGCATTATGAGAACTATTCTTTCAGCATCTCAATCACGGATCCGAAGAAACGTTAGGTACTAGAAAAAATTAAAAAAAAAAAAAACTTTGAAACACAGTTTTTTTTACTCATACCCCTATTTTTTGGGAAAAAAAAAAAACTATTTCGTTTTAGCATCAAATATAGCAAAAAAAAATAATATTTTGGTGCAGAAATCTACAAATGTGTTCAGTTTTTCAATGATTTGTTCATCTTGTCTATTAATTATGAGAGCCCAACTCTGTCTGAAATCAAGTTACCGTGATCTTGAGTTTTGCTATTGTTGTTGAACCAAATTTAATAGATGTGGCTGTGGCTGAATCAATGGCTTCAATAAATATCATTTATATTTAAAAATGAAGACTAATTCGTTCAGCGTTGAAAATAAATCAAATCATCTTTTCTTTGCTTAATTTTGGATTAAAAAAAAAACCTTATATTGTATCCAATAAATTAATTGCTTCATAATCAACTTTGAGTACTTTCTGAGATTCAAAAGCAAAAAACATATTTAGCATATTATTCAAATCCTAACTGAGCAAACTTTTATCGACTTGGGATTTACTTCCAAATCAGTTCAGATCTCAGTACAAGTAAATTGTAGGTGTTTTTTTTTTTTTTTATTTCATTTTTTTTTTTTTTTTGTTGTTTAATATTTCCAGCAAAAGTTTCCCATTACTGCCCTGGGAAATTAACTGCAAAAGGATAAACGAGAAATTAATTATCTTTCTAGCTCATCATTTCCATGGGAGCAACTGAGTGTGTTGGATAGATAGAGAGACTGAGAGAGGAGAAATAACTGCGACACAACGGTGAACGTGTTTCACTACCACATTCTTTGTCGTCCCAAAAGTTGTACAAACCAACTCCCTTGGCTTTGCAAACTTTTCTTCTTTTTTATGTTTTTTTTTTTTTGTTCTTTCTTTTCTTTTTTGTGCAAAAAGTTAAAAACATGTTTTACCCGCGCAACCCTCTCTCTATTGACAAGCACAAGTCCTTGCCGGTTCTTGCAATGAGGAGGTTAAGAGAATTCTAGTGTTCTCCATGTGGAATAAACGCTAGGAAATGTCATTGGGAAGTTATTTCGCTCGAGTGTCAATTTACACATTTCTACAGGATCAAAGGCGAACAAACTTTGAAAGTCAACACGGACATTGTCCTGTGATCTCGGCCACATGAGAAATTGGCCATCACCATTCCGCCAAAGTGTTCTTTCGTGCTCTTTTGGGCAAGGCTTTTTATAATCTTGTTTTTTTTTTTTTTTTTTTGTCGTATTAGAGTTTACCCTTTTCAACCCCATAACATAACAAAGAGGGTTGCATAGGGATTCGATATAGGAGGTGGCGTGGACTTGAAGGTTAGCAAGTTTTTAATTATACCCAACGGTCATCTTATAGACGCGTGTTAAGTGACACAGCGCTTTTCGCTCACAGTCCAATACATCAAGAAGGTTTCTGAGAGTGTCTATACAAATAATGTTGAGCACTTGAAATCGTGCAATGCGACTTTTACCCAAAAAAAACAAAAAAAAAAAGAGACAGACATGAGGTGTTAGGTACAAATTGTCTATTTCTTTCAGGGCCGTATTAACTATGAATTTGTAATCCTGATTCCATTGGTGATTGGTGTTGTTTAGAACTTTGTTAACCGTGAATTGTAAATGATCGTTTACTTCTGAGATAACAAATGAATATTGGGCTCCTAAATTGGTTTTTAGTTTGGCTGGAGTCATACACTTATATTGCAGATCACAGTAGGGGTATTCACGATCCGGTGCAACAAGTCTAGTAAAACTGCAAAGTTTTATTTTTTTAGTAGATCGTGAACGCACTTTGTCTATTTCGTTGCAACACTGCAGAAAATACAACAGCTGACAGCAAGAATGACATTTGGCTTGCTATCACACGTTCACAAATTTTACACCGTTGTATTTTTCTGTTGCAATAGGGTTGAGATATAGTAAAAAGTGCAAGAGTGTTGTAAGATTGTATTCAGTATATTTTGTCGTTGGAGTGTAAGAAAATGTTACACTTTTGCACTTTTACAACGATACTAGACCAGTTGCACGGGATCGTGAATACCCCTAATATGTTTACTTCCAAAATAAAACATCAAAACAGATATCTGCGCATTCCGGTGTGCCCCAAGGAAGCCATTTAGGACCCTTTTTATTTTTATTATTTATATATGATTTGAATAGTATAATCCAATATTCGGATCTTCTTTTGTTCGCCGATGATGCTAAGCTTCGCTTATCTTATAAAAATAATAATGACTTTGAACTATTACAGTTTGTCAGTTTTCTAAAGAATTTCGAGACCCCTATATTTTAAAAACTTTATGCGACCGATTATTGAATATTGTAGCTGCGTTTGGAGTCCAAGCTACCAATCTAATATAAATAGACTGGAATCTGTACAAAAACGATTTCTTCTCTATGCCATTGGCTATCTATCTTCCATGGGATATTAACACGCATTTACCACCATACAACCAACGCCTGGCCTTAATAAAATTACCATCACTGACTCACCGAAGAATCGTTTATAAAATATTATTTACTAACGATATTTTGACCGGAGCAATTAAGTCGAAATATCTTTTGTCACAAGCACAACTCAACTTTAACATTAATTCACGGTCCTTAAGATCTGTAGATTTTTTAAAAAATCAAAGATTTAATATAACAAATTATGGCATTCATGAACCTTTGTTTGCTGCATGTGCAGCTTTTATAAATATAAAAAAATATTCTATTATGTAATTGATTTTAATTTATCAAAATTTTGTTTAAAAAATTATTTATATAGAACTTTACAAACTCTAGCAAATAATTTTATAAATTTGTAGCTAAATAAATAAATAAAATTCTGTATATCAACTTCAGCTGATGGAATTTTCATCTTCGAAAAGTTCAATTTCTCATGTTGTTAATAAAGTAGGTTGACGATTTCAATTTTTGAACAAATGATAAGAAAAATTAATGTAAAAATAAGTACTTGTAGTCAAAATTAAAAAAAAAAAAATAAACTATACTTGAAACAAAAAATCGAAAATATTGAATTAGATATCTAGTTTCCCAGAAACCATTAAAATTGAATTCGAAATCTAATTTCCCAAAAACTATTTACCTAAATAATAGCTTCGTTCGTGTACTTTCTGCACTAAAATTCACAGTCTATCAAATATCGAGGAGTGGGGATGAAATTCTCTCAGAGAGAAGTAAAACTGCGAAATAGTACACGAACGCTTTGAACAAATAATTTTTACTGGTTTTTTAACGTCAAATATTTGAAAACAAAAAAAATAAATACCGTCATCATTTCTTTGAAAAGATTTTCAAAATAAAATAAAAAAGTAAGAAAAAGTTAATTTATTACATTAAATTTTAAAAAAAAACAGAGGAGTATAAGAAAAGAGATGTTCTGGCAAATATCAAAGTGACTTTTGACTGAACTCATATTTCTGCCCGAAGAATTTCTTTGGGCTGAAATTAGCAGAAAGGGGAAATAATTTACTCTCTCGAGAGCGCTCTCTTCTGCAAAAAACTACACATTTTTTGCGTAAACGAACACAATTTAATTTAAATTTGTAGAAATTCGTAAAAATTCGTAGATTTGGGGAGTACGCGAACGAACCTAATTTGATTTAAAAAATTCATGTAAGAATGTGATACACTCCGCTTCACTTGAATAGAAACAAACTTTTTTTTACTATCAGTTTTAGTTCTTTTAAGAGGTATCTATTGCGAGTAAAACTGCATAGGCAGAATAATTCCGAAAAATACCATTCGGTTATTTTGTACCACTTTTCTAATTACTTCATTAAAAACACTGAGTTTTTTTGCGTCACTTGAATAGAAACAGTCTCTTAAATATGGAAAAAAAATTCAAAAATTGCAGTAAAAGAGGATAGTTTTTTATTTATAATCATATTTGAAATAACTTTAAAAACCCTGTTGGAAAGTGAATGATATGTTTTATATAATTTAAAGAAATTGCAATCCGTGATTCTTTGATTGCAGCAGTAAGTGATTATTTGTCCTCATATTGAAGTCCAGAATCGTACACCCTACGAACCATCCATCCCCACCTGTTTTCAATAATATTGAGGTTCGGACAGTACGGTGGCTATTGAAGCAAGGTAACATTTTTCTAGGATATCCAACTTTTAATGGTTCTTGCGTTGTGGATTGGTGCGTTGTCTTGTTGAAATGTCCATGGTCCAAAGACATTGGTAAACTTCTTCTTGCAATATTTTTTGTAAGAGTTTTCCGTCATTTTCACAGTGGAAAACTCCAGATTAATTATTCCAAACCCGGAAATCGGACCCCACGCAATAACACTACGTTCTCGGCCATGGTGGCGCTCCAAAAAATTTAGTTCCTTCATGTCATGAATTAGCTTTCGAAAAGGCTATAGCACATTATTGAATCTGCTTTCGTTAATTTTTAATATTTTTTGTTCCAATTTTGTTCAATTTGAATTTTTCAGAAATCGCATCCATCCCATCCTCGCCTCAGGGGCGTTTACGTTAAACGCTTGTATTCTGCCGTTTAAATATAAACTCTCCCATCCATACAGGAAAAATGTTTCCCATGTTCTTCGCTCATGTGTTTCTCTTTCCTATTTAAAAGAAATGCAAAAATGAGAGAATTGCACTGACTGCGCATGCGCTTGAGAGAAAATGGTAAGGTAGTTTGGTAATATAGTTCATTTAATTGAACTTAGGATCAGTTTATGCTGTGAAACCCAAAGAGTTGAACTTTAAATTTAAACTTAAGTTCAGGTTCAGCTGATCTTAAGTTTAAACTTTGACTGTGAAACTGGGGGTAAGATTTCAAAAGTATTTGCAAATAAACGAAAACTGGGTGTAAGACCAGGAAAAAAAAAGGCAATTCTTAGTAGACATGCATACAATATTAGCCATTTTGTTATCAGAAACACGTAGATAATCTTATTTTCTACTTTCAACCTTATAATGCTTAGGTATACAAAATTACTGCACTAAAGGCCTTAAATGGTACTATTGCATCCCTGGACTTCCTCTGTTGTTCCACTGAACATCAATAGCGAACGGATTCACAACTTTTTATCATCATCAGAAAGATACCGATAAAATACTTTGTACGAGTTTCTGAAATGCAAAGCACATCTTCACTGAATGGGGCTTTTCTTGGGTCTGCCTCCAACGCCATCAGTTGCCGAAGTCTGTTTTTTTATGGAAATACGAAGGGCGGGACAAAACGCCAAACAAACACCGAGTGACAGAAGCTAATTTATTATTTATTGCGGTAAATATTAATAAATGGCCAATTTGTTTTCATTAGACACCTCATAGGCTATACAACAGGAGCCTTCCTCTAAGATCAAAACTTTCACGCTTTGGATTTCAAAGACGGAGGATGGGTGAATAAAATGTGTTTCTTGGGTTAGCTTGGTAGGTACTCCTTTTCACCTTAACATCAATAATGGAATAGTGGTAACGGTTAGTATTTGTTTCGCATTGCGTAGGAGTTATGAGATTCAACCGTTTTGTCTTCGTGTATCGAGAAATGATAAACCCCCCGTCAGTTTTTTTTTTTTTTTTGTTTTCAGAATAAAAATTCAAAATAAATATAAACTCATATTTTTGAAACTGACAATGGTATAAATGGGCGTATAATATTGAAGTCCTATAAATAGAACTGCGAACAAAGAAATATCTCTTACAATTATTATTCTCTTTTTCATGACCTTTAAATTTATTCCTAAAATTAGACTTTCGTGAGGGTTATATTTTTATTTTTTTATTAACTGAAAAAAAAAAAAAATTTTAAGTTGTGCGTTCTGCCAGTAATTTGTTATCCTGGATTAAGGTACGTAAATTACATATTAAAATTAGAACGCGAAAACCAGATAGATTTTTGTTTTTGATAAAATTGAAAATTACGAAAACTATACCTATAGATGCATACAGTTACAATTCCTTTAAAAGTATGTTATATTATGACCTATATACATGCGCATTAAAAAAAAAATTTGATATGGCACAATAGTTCATGAAGAAATAGGTCCTATTGAATTACGGCTCAGTGAAATAACTCCCCAAAAAATAAATATGAAAAAACTCCCCAAAATTCGGGATTTATTTCATCGATTTTTGGGGACTTATTTCATTTTTAAATTGGGGGGTTATTTCATCATGCAATGAATCCCCAAATTCAATTATGAAATAAGTCCTCAAATTTGGGTACTTACGTATTTCTTTGAAGAAATAACAAAATTATGGAGTATAAACAGTGAAGTATGTATGGGGGGGCACGCTGCCCCCCTGCAACCCCCTTGCTTGGCCCACTATATGATTTTGGGGTAGGTGCGAGGTTGGGTGTATGCAAAGTTTCTTTAAATCCAGAATCTTTAAATGCAAAAGAAACTTTGCATACACCCAACCTTCCACCTACCCCAAATCCTATAGTGGGCCAAGCAGGGGGTTGAAGGGGGGCAGCGTGCCTCCCCATACATACTTCACTTTTTATACGCCGTAGTTTTGTTATATTTTTGAGGACTTATTTCATTTTTTGTTTGGGCACTTATTTCATGCGCTTTTGGAGATTTATTTCATCTTTAAATTTGGGGACTTGAAAAAAAATCAGTTTGGGGAGTTATTTCATTTTTGGATTGGGGGGTTATTTCATTGGGGAGTTATTTCACGGAGCTGGAATTACAACTCTAATCATTCCTGTGTGCTTGTCAGCAGGAAGGGAGGGGACCTTCAGTTTATTGCAGAATTCGAACGGCTAATTTAAGCGGGGCACTTTTCTATGACAAGAGATACTTTTGGAGGTGTTGTCAAGGTGTAGTAGCTGTTTTTGTTTTTATTATTATTATTATTTGGACGAGGCTGGGGATCGAACCTAGACCTCCGACATGACAGTCCATCGGACTCACAAACCCTCATGCCACGGCTACTACATTTGAGCACACAAAAGTAAAAAGTACTAAGAAATGTAAACAAAATTTATCAGCCTTCGAAAAGTTTTTGTTTCAAAAGATCTTTATAAATTGTTTCAATTTCTTAAAATAATAGGTTTTAACATGTTTATAGATTTTGAAAAAAAAAAAAATGAAAACTCATTGCATTAAATCGAGAGTTGCATTGATAGTTGTTAGTTTGTAAGCTTATAGACGAGAGCGACTTTACAATTAAATCAGTAGATCTTGCGGATTTTTAAGGTCCATTACGCGAAATTATGCGCGCAGCACCAACTAGCCGAGTCAAAGCCTTCACATCCAAGTGAAGGTTTTTAAACGCAATAATAAAATGTGTATTGATTAATTTATTCTGAAATAGACTCTCACAATAAGGCCAATATTACTGCTTTTTTTTTTCAATGTTAACACAACAAAAGTATTTTGAATTGAATATTTATTTTGTATCCAATGTATAGGTGTCTTTTTGTTGGATTCTTTTCGTATTAAAACAAGTAAGTACACTACAAAGCCGAAAGTTGAAAAATTGGCCCGGAAAAGCCGGTAAATCGTAAAAACCATACTTTCTGAATTGGGTTTTTGTTTATACGTGCATAATTCGAATAAACATCAACTGATTTGCATAGGAAGGGATATTTATAATTGAGTAGGTGAGAATCTCATCGCCTTAATTTAATTAATCTTTTTAAAAAAGTATAACTTATTTGTTTCTATTGATGTAGAATTTAGGGCAGTTCTTCGTATAAATATTTGTGGTACAAAGAAAAGCTTAATATAAAAAATTGTGCGACAAATTTGATCTGTTCGTCAGTGAAAAACAAAAAAATGTACGTGCCGAGGGAATTAATATTTTACTGGGATAAAATTCGCAACCGAATTTTTTTTTTTAAACAGCAAACTCTGACTTAACTCGCATAAAGACTTATTTTGGCTTGGTTTGTTTATTAAAAATATATGCAATTATATAAAATGAACTGTAAAGCTGTGATGTACAGATTTTTAAGTGTAACTAACATATGCCGATAAAAAAGTACGTATACGCCACAGTGACTCCACTATACTTATTTTATATTATTTATTTTTAAGGGTCTGTAAAGTTATACATGGGAATTAAAAACAGGCAAAGATTAATAAAGAGGATTTTTTCACCTCTCTCTCTTCTTATATCCACATGTTACAGATTACAAGATCCCAAAAAAAATGGAAATATAAAATTTTTTCTGTGTGTAACAGGTTTGGCTATATTTTTTTTTTAAGGGTAATAACATTTGGTTATTTCCTTCTTAACCTGATGGTTAATCCTCTTAAATTAGGTACTCATTTTTTTTTGTATTATCTAATCCCGTTCGAATTCATAGCTAAGACAGTACAACGTCTGTCGGGTTTTATTTTATATTTATAAAACAAATATAAATTATTTTCAAAAACTTCACCATTTGGTAATCAAAACAAAAGGCAAGTTCAGGAAAATTAGATCTCAGAGCCCTCAGCAATCTCAGTTATGTGAAAAGGATTACTCAGCAAAATTTCTCAGTTTTGCTGTCAAAACTCTGAGGAAAAAAAAATTGCATTCGCTTGCTCACTTTTTGAAGTAGATAAATCTCAGATATCTCATTTTCCTGAACACCCTACATTTTAAATGATCGACGACGCGACCTTAGGACAAAATTGTTAATGTATTATTGTTAAAGGTCACATACTGTATAAAATTAGTATAAACATGTATTCAAAAATAAAAGCCGTTCAGGAGTTAAATGAGTTATTTGCGAAAAACCGTAATTTTCGTCATTTAGCGTTTTTTAAAAAGATCATATTTTCTAAACTGTTAGCCAGAGGAAAATCGAGTTAGCTGCAACTGGAACTAGACTCGGAATAGCTTTCAAAATGTTGCACATATACATAGACATATATTTTATGTAATTCACGCTACAAAAGAATTCTGACTTTTGGAACCGTTCTATACACAATTAGATCGTTGGCATACGTATAAACTGCCTGAGTAAGGTTTCCTATCAGATCGCTACGCAGGCGTGTAAAAGATAAATAAAACTAATTGGTGATTTCACTGCTCCCTATTCAAGACCATTTTTAACATCGAAATTGTGGTAGAAGTTACATTGTCACTTTTGACAACAAACTCTACCATTGAGCATATCATAAAGCATTATACAATAGTTGTTTACTTATGCCAAATCTGGTTAGGTGAAGACCTTCCAAGCATCAGCCCCGGATCTACGATTTTCCAAACAGGGGAAAAAACCTGAATAGGCGCCCCTTCAGCCTTTGAGGTAAATGATTAAAAAAATTGAATACTTAATAGGTGCCTACTGTTGCCGCCAGCAGCAACAAAAGGAGTTATTCCGTTATAACTAATAAGGAATCACGATATAAGAGAGCACGGTTGTGTTGAACAAACTCTAATTTTTCTAACTTGTTTCATATTTTAAGTTGTTTAATAATTTAATTTAGTTTTTGGTTTTAGTCATCAATTATTATTATTGAAATATTTCTGGAAGAAGGATCATAATACAAAACGATAAAATACGAAAGGATAAATACAGTCCAGTAAGTAGTTTATGTATGATAATATTGATCTACAGATGATCGGAACTATCGAAAACCCCTACCTATACTTGTTTGTTGGATAATTTGGAACAGGGAGAATAGTTTTTATTATTTAGCAACTTTTATGTACTTGTGACAAAAATATAATAAAAAAATTAGAAGACCATATTTTTTCATGAGATGTGTCAAAATTTCTTTCTTTATTTCATTTCATGTTGCATGAGATGTGTCAAAATTTTAAGGCTTGCAGTTTGGGTGGAGAACAGAACAAAATCATATAGGAGGTGAGAATATTTCCCCTTATTTATGCGGGAGGCGAATTGTTTTTAAAAGTCGTCTTGAAATAAAAAAGTCATTTAAAAACAACGGCAACGATTTCAAAGTCATTCTAAAACTGCTTTTAAAGCCGGAAATCTATTTTTTTAATAAGTTTTTAATTCAAATTGCTCTAGTGAAAAGTTTTTTTAAAAAATAATTTTCATAATCAAAATTTTGAATATAATTCAGAAAATTGTGATGGCACTATTTTTTTTACATTAAATTTTTAGTCACTAAGGCCCAGTTTTTCAGTGGTAAATATCAAAAGCATCTGTTTAGAAAATTAAGAGTTAACTCATGAAATTTGGTGAGTTAATTCGGGTCAAACTTTAATCTTCCACTGAAAAACTGGGTCTAAAAACTAGATCCTTGTCTCCTAGTTTTTTTTAGAAAATTCCAAATAACAAAATCTACTTTACTAGTTGCTCTACGGAAATAAGATCTTTGAAGAAACAAAATAACGGATTGAATTCGAATTTAAGGAAAACTTACTTAATTGTTGCTTTTAACTTACTAGCATAAAGGACTACATACGTCTTATTTGTGTATACTTAAAAATAAATTGAATTAAATAGATGGAATTGAAATTGAATTAAAAATTGAATTGAATTGGATTTCAGTGTTTGACTAAAATTGAAAGCAACATTTGAATATTAAAACAAAAATACTATTTACGTTAAATTTTGAACAAAACTAGTTTAAACTAAATTTTTTAAATTTTTTTATTGAAAATTTTGAGTTTGAAATTAAATTTTGCAAAAAACACGTAAGCAATTTGAAGTAAAAACTTAATAAAAAAACAGATTTCCGGCTTTAAAAGCAGTTTTAGAATGATTTTGTAATCGTCGCCGTCAAGGCCGTAGCCAGACAAATATTTCGGGGGGGTTTTGACTTTTTGAAAAATTATTTTTCGCTTTTTAGTATGTAATAATCTACAGAGACCTCTTTATGATATGATATGAGGATATGAGGACCTCTTACAGTAATTCAACAAACTGTTGAACTTCTCAGTCAACTTTTTTTAGAAAAAAACCAATTAATTTTTCTAAAAAAAATCAAAATCAAACTTGCAAATTTTGAAAATATATTTGAGAAATTCAATGATGTAGCCCATTGTACAATAAAATAAACATAGAATTTGATTTTTACTTAATATTTTTATATCTATTACTCATCATTACAAAACGAGTATTTATCACAAAAAATAACATCACATAAATATCTATACGTAGGTATTAAAAGTATTTTTTACAACAGCAAATTAAGCCGCCTGGCCTTCTGTGCAGCAAACACATCTATAACCTCTTCAGTATTGATATCAATTTCTCTATGAATTGACATCAAAGCTAATCCTCATGTCGAAACTGGAAGGGTAGCCACAAAGTTTGTTGATGTTTGGAAAAAGTTGTTGGTTGCATCTTTAAAGAGCTTCTATTGCATTTTTCGCACGGTCTTCTGGTAATTGTTGGTGGCATTTTGTCTTCCATAGTAAGAATTTAGCCTCCATAGTGTCCCAATCTAAAAATTTCTTATACAATTCAAAATATTCTTCATTAAAATTAGTTTCATTTTTACCGATAGTCGATGGTATTAAAATATACAAAGAAGAAAGTGTCGACTTATGATTCTCGAATCTCATTTTAAGTTGACTAATAAAGTCATCTAAGAGAGGAATCAAAATTGTTATCTTAAAATAGGTCTCTGGATCTGTCGTTCGTATGTTGGACCTGTTCTGTTGTCTTCCCACAACTCGAGGAATTTTTATTTTTTCTTCTGCAATATTTGATAATTCTTCTGTTGTCTGGAAAATTATATTGAATTCCAAAATAACATCCTCTCGAATTTTTTGGAATCTGTTTGATATCAATTCAATATGTTCCAGAGCAGATACTAAGTCGCATCAAGGGGACTGTAAAATCTTGCAAAGCGGCAATGTGTATGTAATTGAAACACTCAAGCTGCACAAACTTATCAAATCTGTAACAGATCTTAAAAAGCAGTTCGCCTTTGATGAAGTTTCGGAGTCCCTATCAACACACAACACATGTAATTTGTGAGTTGTGACCTGCTTTGAAGCAGATCACAATTTCGATTGTTTTTATGATTCTCACAAGTTGTGACTTTGGGGGAGAATACGAAAGTCACAAAATTAATTTCACTACCTCTTATGACTTGTGAGGTATCAGCGATGGCGGGGAGAATCGGGCTGTTAGTGCAGAAATTTTGGAAAAAAATTTAATAAAAAGCTATTAATAAAAAAAAATAATTTCTAAAAAAATTTCGGGGGGTTCAAACTCCTGTGAACCCCCCCCCCCCCCCTGTCTACGGCCTTGGTCGCCGTTGTTTTTTAGTGATTTTCTCAAAAGTAATCACATACCTACCTTTGACTGGAGTTCTCCTAGGTCGTTCATTTATTTTTGTGAATGAGTGTTACTTTGAAATATTTTTTTTACAATGGTGAATTAGTAAAATTAAAATGCTTGTGACTGAGAAATATAGTCATGTGTACATACTTTGAATTCCATTTTCGGTCCTTTTTTTGAGATAAATATTTAATTTTTTAATTTTAACTGTCTAGGTAGGTCTACAGTTTTTTTTTTTTTTTTTTTTCAAAGTTTGTTGCGTGTTGATGGTCTATTGAAAAAGAGTGTTTTCTCGAATTTGCCGCGCCTTGAAGCAGCCGCCCGGGGCACGTGCCCCTGTTTGCCCCCCATAGATCCGGTGCTGCCAAACATACGGTGTCAAAAGCCTTCTCCAAATCAACCAGACGGGACCCGTTTACTGCTTTTTAAATTTAGTCCATTGGATATCAGAAACTAACTTATATGCCGCACGCAAGTATCATGTTTCCCCTTACCGACTTATCTATCTATTCGGTATGATATTATTATCCTCTCTGTCCACTTAGGCAGAGCTCTAATAATAACTTCCTCGAAAACCTTGCTGTTAGCTGATACACGGAAGAAGACTTATTGACTGGGAGACACGCCGGATAAGGTTGTGCTTTCCATTGTTTGGGTCTATATAAACATGTACATAGATTTATACTCCGTTCGACAAAAATTTTCAGTACAGGGCAGATAGGATATTTGCCTTTCAACCTTACAATTATGGATTTTAATAAGCAATTTAACTGTAAAAGCTCTCGTATGATTGCCGTACTGAGCATTATCAATTAGCATAATTCTATCACAAATGTAGGCTGGGTTACCAACTTTTTATTATAATTTCATGAATATAAAAGTGTTAGAAGAAAATCTAAGCAACACTATTTATTACTCACAACTGTTAAACTCTACTGCAACGAATATTAGCACACAATGTCGAGACCTTGCGAAAATAATTTATTCTTAGGGGCTAATTATAGTTATCATTAAAATTTATCATTGAAAATTTGTAATTTAAGATTTAGGACACTTAAAAAGCAATATCAGTATTTATTTTGATGCCAATGTGAAGCTGATGACTCAATTAATATTTATTGCCAAAAAAAAATTCGTTTGGGTCCACCCTTCCACAAAAATTGACTTTCATTTTTTCAATTATTACACTACCATACCAAAGATCATTAAAATATTAAAAGTCATTTCATGAGAAAGGCGAAATAAAACTCATTTTTGGCAGATATATTAATTAAGTTAAAAGCTATATTTTGGCATCGAAATAATCATAGATTTTGCATCCTAAACATCTTAAAATAAATCATTAAAATTTTCAATGATGAATTTCAATGATAGCTATAACTGGCGCCTTACTAAGAGACCAAAAGCGAACAACAAACAAACAAAACTTAATCGACAACACTTAACCTTCCTTGTTGTTCTCAAAAGCTTTAAAACAGAAAGCTCTTTGATAAAATCCATTGAAAAAAGCTCTTTTTCCCCCATAAGGCCTTTACTGAACATTTTTGTTGAACGGAGTATAGTTATTTTGTTTTTATTATCTTTCCCTTACAATGACTTGTACTTTATAGTAGGTACTGCACGTCGCATATTTAGCTGTTCTAATTATGTAGCTGGTTTATTTAAAAAAAAAAAAAAAAAAAAACTTGCAAAATAATTACACACGTCTTTCTTCTTCTGATTGTACCTAATCTTTTCTGTGTTAGATTTGAAATGAACTTTCAAAAAGAGAAAAAGAAGAGTTATTTTAAAATATTATCCAACAAAATACAAATCGAGGGTATCCCAACCAGGACCATTTCAATAAAAGAAAAAAAAAAAAAACATTGTTATTTATGCATGATGCTTGCTGACATTAAATCATCAGACAAAATAAACAAATGCACACCATTTCTGTTCTCGATCTTCTCAGCTGACTCTAACTCAATCTCCATTCGTTATCCTTTTCATCAGTTTTGTGTCTGATTTTTGCTTGCTTTCCTAATTAAGAGCATCAGAATCAGAATAGCAAATAAAAACGGATAACAAGCTGAAAGCAAACATGTGTGTGAGTAAAGGATTATAAAAACAACAAATGCACAACTACCGAGAACGAATAGAAGGACGAAGATACTGAATATGATGCTGATGCTGCCGCCGCCGCCGACGACGACGAGGACGACGTCATTGTGCCAATGTTGGCATAACCATATCCTCATTCTTTGGTATTTTTCTGCTTTACTGCAGCTACACATAAGTTCGTTTTGTGACTATGTTTTGTAAGAACACATAAAAAGTGGTCCAGCAAAAAAAAAAAAAAAACCGTTAGCAAAGGATACGTGTGCATTTAAACAATTTTAAATGAAAGAAACGCACCTTCATAAACATAGGTACCTAACTTACTTGGATGTACCTGTACATCAGTGTACCTATATAGTCCTTGTGGAAATAAGGGCATCATTACGGTGACCATCTGTTCCAAGTTTCCCGATACTTTTCCGTATTTCTATAGCCTGTCCTGGGTTCTTTTTCAAAAAACCCGTAATGTTCAAGTGTCTCATATTTAGTTTTCTGTCCCGTATTTGTCCGTTATTTGTTATAATTATTTTTTTTAAGAATTTCTTTTCGTTTTTTTTTTTTTCTGTTACTATTTTGTCCCCCTTTTAATATCTAAATAAAATTAAGGAAAAAACTAATAGTCCAGTAACCTTGGCTTCTTATAGAAGGAGGACGTACTTGCGTTAGATTAAAAATAACTAAGGTCTATCCAACATAAATTGGCAGTACACGTCTTATGGGAGAGCTTTTTCAAAATCAGTAGCGCACCATATTTTAGCATTATACGAAATTGAAAGAACTCCTTCATAAAAAGTGTTTGCCCGCCCGTAAATTTCTGATAGCATCTGACGCAGATCCAACGTCCTATCGAGCGCACATCTGAGTGCGCATGCGCACTGAACTGCTGTGGCCTATGGCTGCTGCTGCTATTCAACTTCAACCCCCATAAAATATTGATGTGCATTCAGGGTTACCCATGTCCATTTGGCAACTCGTTCAGATTTTTTTCCTTGGGTTTCTGTTGAGGTGCTTTTGGTTTTAGAGCTTTAAAAAAAGCTTTTAATGATGAGGGTTATCGTAGAGTGTTTTCATCTTTTGCATTTCGTTTAATGTGTGGAAAATACGTTAAAATGCAGTTACAAAATTTTAAGCTGTTTTCTTTGAAAGAGTATTATTTGCGTAGCGTGCGGTCAATTATTGTGAAGTAAAGTATTTTTATGTAATTTATTTTTTTAAAGAGTATTTTTTTTTAAGTTTTGTGCAATTTATGTTTTTAAGACGGGTAGTTTTTTAAGAATCGTTTGTAAAGTATTTTGAAAATGTGTGTGCAATAAATTATAATTCAAGTAATATTTACAAAGGTTAAAAAAAAGAATAAACATTTAACCAAAGTGTATATTAAAAATAAATTTGAGAATATTTCAAGTGTCGACTGTTTCTTTTGGGCCTTCGTCAATACCAGACTTCTTTTCTTCATCGTCCTTTAACTTGTGCAATTTGTATTTTCACTCGTGTATTTTTGAAGAGGTGTGTTTTTTTTAGAGTTTTGTGCAATTTGTATTTTTAAGTCGTGTATTATCTTACCTCATGGTGGTGTGGAAAAAGATAAATGTGTTTTAATTTGTATCAATAAAACAATTAAATGAAAATTTCTATCCAAAAAAAAGGCGGTAACCCTGCATACCATTCTTTCATATTTGGGTCCATTCAAAATAAACAATATGACAACCCTGTGAGAGCTTTAATAAAGGACAGATTTATGCAATCCACTATAGCCAGAATGAGAGGCAAAGGTCCTATCTTGCCTAAACTGCCTTTTTTATTTGGATAAGGTATAAGATATATTTTCCTTTAATTCGATTTCAATACGTTATTTAATTTGCTTCAAAAATCTTATTTTCACTTTAGGTCTTGTGTTCAAGGAGACTTCACCATAGAACTAGAATTTACCGGACTCAATTGCAATTGCCTTTAGTTTAAGTCCATAAAATTCATATTCCATTGTGTAATAACCATTTTTTTTATCAATAAGGCAGTAGATATTTTTTTTATTACTTACCGCCATATTATTCACTCGATACATCTAGATTTAAACTTAAATCCAGATGAATTAACATTGAATTTTTATGATTTACATCCAGATTTAAGTTTTAATCTAGATGTATTGAGTGAATAATATGGCCGTTATACTGCAGATTATGATATTTGTTGTTATAAATTTACTATTGCGCAATTTTGAATAGCGGTATTGTCTACCGAGATGTTTCTAGGCTAAAATTGAAGAAAATTTAAATACTTCGAAATCGTAGAGCGAAGTTATAGTCGAGAAAGTAGTCTTTTACGGTTAAAATCGCCCATAACTGAAATAAGCGCTAACATTTTGCGTTTTTTTTTTTTTTGGATTTTTAACCATGTTGCGGATCTAACGCAAGCTCTGATGTATAATTTTACTAGACTATAATATATTTTCAAACATTTTAATTTTTCACTTTTGCTCCGGGTTTTACTCTCAGAAAAATGGTCACCGTAGTTAAAATACAGTTGTCTATTTTTTCTTTTCTTTTTTTTTTTTGGAAACAAAAACAAGAGAAAAGTAATCTAGCTTTGCACTCGTTTAACTTGGAATTGAATTAGGTTACCACTTCTTAAGTGTCCTCCACACAAGAACATTGTTTAAGATTTTTAATTTTCAATAGAAGTAGGTAATAAAATACTAAGGATGAGGCTAGAAATATTTCAATTTGCAACAGTTATAAAGAGTTATAGTTATAAGCAAACTACGATAAAGGCACATTTTTTTTTTTCCTAAAAAAGCTGGGTGAGCATCGAAATTGGAAACGGAATTAGAATATGGTATATTTTAGAAGTTTCAGTTAGCCACAAGATCTATTACGAGTATAAACGTGCAAACGTGTGTGGTAACCTTTAGAAATGCTACCAACATTATTACGATAGTACAGTGAACTATAATTTAATTTCCCATTGTTATAGGGCTTTTTATGCAATAAAAGGAAATCATTCAACCCTCTCAGACATTTTCCTAATGTCTGTTTTTAATGCTCGCTGTCCCAGTTCTGGGGAAATATAACGCTAAAAAAAAACAAGCTAAAAGGCTTCAGCGGATGATGTTTTGTTAATAGTTATTAGTTTGCCATGGGAAGTCCTGCGTTTGGAAAAATATACTTCTGACATAATTTCTGTTTGACTGAATAAGAGATACATCTTTTCAAACCAACCATTAATAAAGCTTTGAAGTAATGAAAGTATGTAACAGCATTGAGCAAGGAGTCATTTTATAAGAGAAAAAATATTGTTATGTTGGAATAATGTTTAAAAAGAAGTCAGAATTTAATAAAACGATATCACGAATTATGATTCCTTCTACTTAATTCTGTTGTTTGTATCTACGAAACGAAGCTGAGCATTGTTTTGGGAACCCGACTAATCTTCGCAAACAAAATCTCCGCACGACACATCCTCGCAAGCAAAACCATCGCAAAACCCAATCTCCGCAGCTACACATCCTCGGAAATAGAATGTTCTCAAAGCATAATCTCCACTGCGGCACATCCTCGCAAACAAAATCTTCTCAAAGACACATCTCCGCTGCGACACATCCTCGCAAACACAATCTTCGAGGTGAATGATGTAAGCAAGCCAGTTGACCGTGGTATTTTTTCGCTGAGCTTTTAAACTGGCAACAATTAGGTAAAATGATGTGATATAGCAATGGGGTGGTAAGAGTAAAGTTGAACGCGAGTGGAGTAACAAATATGTATGAAAATAGGGCGTTGTTATTTGTGATTTGTCCATTACTAATCCAGAGGGATTGGGTGGTATGGGGGATAGGTTTATTTAAGTACGGGGTCGGATACAGAAAATGTTTTGTCGTTGTTCATGAAAGGGTGGTTCATAAAAATGTCATCTTCGTTGTTTCTTGATCGATTTTGATGAAACTGAGATATGTAGATCTGTGACGAAAAAAAATATTTTCAAAACAGGGTGGTTCATTAAAATGTACACTTCATTGTTTTTTTGACCGATTTCGATGAAACTTATAAAAGTTATAGCTGAGATAGAGTTATGAAGAAAAAAAAATATTAAAATATATTTTCAAAACAGGGTGGTTCATAAAAATGTCAACTTCGTTGTTTCCTGACCGATTTCTATGAAACTGACATATATAGGTAGCTGAAAGTGGCATTAGTTTTTCAATACCGGAGCGTGTTTTTGTTTGTATAATTTATTTATCTTTTAAAGCATTAGTTTTAACAGCGTCAGTATGGTACCAATTTTTATCCTGACTTCCGTTCATAATTTTTAAAAATTGTTACACAACACATGTTGTGAAAAAGTTGTATTAGGGTGGAGTTTACTTTGGCAATATTCACCCTAACACCCTAACCCCCTAACCCCCCTGACTTAAAAAAAATTCTGTGCAAACGTTCATTGAAATCGGTTTTGGTGACGAGCACTTGAAATTTCCCATGCAAATTACAGGTAAATTTTTAGTCTATTTCAAAAAAATTCCGTAAAATTGTAATTGTTGTAAAACTTGGCGAAAATCTTAAAAACATGGTAGTTTATAAAAGAAAATGTTTTTACATTATATAAATTTTTTTTACTCACTTGAAAATAACGATGAAAAAAAGTGTATTTTCGTTTAATTGTGGCCAATTTAAGATGCTTCTGGTATATTTTTTATTTTTTCATGAATTTATCAATATTAAGCCTTAAGGCTGATTTCCAATGCCGCGTTGGGCGTCGCTTTGACAGATTTTTCTTTCAACGCGAAAGCTCACACATAGCAATTTAAGCAAATTGTTTACAATGACGCGTTGGACGGTGTTCACATTGGACTCAAATTTACGATTTTTTTTGACAGAAGTCAGTCAGCTCGTGTTAAGACACAAAGTTATGTGAACACAACCGATTCACTCTGACGTTCAGCAGTCATTAAAAAAAAACACAAATATTTGCTCGTCGGAGAATTTATTAGAACTTTTTTAATCACAAAATTGATAATTCACTAAATAAATTGTTTTCCAATTGAAAAAACTTTGATTCTGTAGTATTTAAGCTCCAAACAAAAACTAAATACTGAGAAAAAAAATGTCACAAAAGGAAGAATCCATCCCTCATCTTCTCTGTACATGTCCCGCTCTCTCTCAAAGACGTAGGCTCCATCTAGGAGAGTTCTACTATAATGATCTTAGCGATTTGGCAAACATAGACATCAGTCGTCTCGCACGCTTCGTAAGAAGCTCTAAGTGGTTCAATGAGTAGGAAGAAATTCTACTTGATTCATGTGGTATCACAATGGACCAACTCATGGTCTAAGTGTGTCAAGCACTTGTGCTGACAGCCACGATAACCTAACCTAACCTAAACGTCAAAAAAAAATCCACAAATTTTTAAAAAATTTAAAAAATCCTGCCCCACTTGCCTGTCTCTTTCTAACCACAGAGTGGGAACGAGAAAGAGTATATAGACGTCAAAAAAAATCCAAGGAGTAAGTCCAATGTGAACACCGTCTTGGGTATTGTTACGATTTGGCACCTATTAGCATGTACACAAACCAACGTTACATAAGCTACCTCAACGTTAAAGTTCAAAAAAATCAACTTCGGCGTGCGTTTTGACAGTTAAATTAATGTTCGAATTCCTTTCAACAAAAAAATCAATTTATTTAAAAGAAAAAACAAGGGTTTTTCTGGACAAATTCCTTTTATTGAAAGAAAAAAATCGATTTTGTTTTAAAAAAAATGGAATAGTTTGTTGAAAGGAATTCCAAATTACAGTTATGTATGTACAGTTATGTTGATTGTCAAGTTCTCTTCAAGTCGTCTGTCATGTCGACGCGTTCGTAAAGCTTGTAAACGTATACATAAGTGTCTCTAACGCGAACGCGCCATTGGAAATCAGCCTTAAACTACATTGGCCAAAAAAGTGAAAAAGTACAAAAGTGAAAACTTTCGAACTCATTTTGGGATAGTGTTTCTCACTGGAAAACTTATAAAAAAGATGCAGAAAGCTTAAATTTTGTTTTAAAAAAAAATTTGTATATTCTTTCTCACAAAAAAACTGCGCTAGCGGGAAAAAAAATATTTTTACTTTTGTAATTTTGCAAAAAGTGGCCAATGTAGTTAAGGCTTTAGACTATTTATGATCAACAAAATTTAAATAAGAGAGAAATCAGGGTTCCACTATAAAAATAAGCTCCACCCTATGCGTATGTACGTATACGTATGAGCTTAAAACCTCTTTCGGTACTCCCGTAGAAAGTGACCCTAAAAAATTCAATACCTAAAAAACATCATTTAGCCCTTTTCTATTTTAGAATCAATTTAAATCCCGGGCTGATTGCGTACCACATCATTTCCACAGTTTATTTTGTCCCCATAGTCCGTATAACAGTTGTGATTTTTTTTTTTTTTTTTTTTTTGTTAAGGCGCCGCTTCCGCTGCCGCCACACCGGTCTTATTTGTTTATCCAATTTAAACAGAAATGGTATTTATCATAAAAAAGAGAACCTTTAAGAATGTTCAAACTAAATCACGCACACAAATTCGTGCAAGCACATCAGAAGAACATAATCTCTTGGAAACCTACCTATCTGACTTTCCATCGATTTGTGTCCTTTCGGTTTTATTTCATCGCATCATCATCGTGCGTCGGTCGTACTAGTCGTTCGGTGGTTGGTATTTCAATCGTTTTCATTTAACATGATATGCGTTTAGTCTAGATTTAGATTCCAGGTTCGAAAGCCTTTCAATATATATGTACATATGTGACGAAGCCTTTTTCGCATTAACCGAAAAACGACTACAGCATTGATGCTGAAGGCTTTTTTTTTGCGACCCTGATAGAGCACGTGCGATTATTTCCTAACATCAAATCTAAAAATCAGGATATGTATTTTGCATAAATTGTGAATTGTTTTTGAAAGGGGTTTTGTCTTTTGCGTTCAAATGGCTAAAACGATAGCTCTAAGGTGGTACATAGTGATGGTGTTGTTTTTCTTGACAGAACGAAATCAATTACGTTTAAAGGAGACAAGCATGTGGAAGGGTATAATGAAAGTGTTTCGATCGATTCCCTGGAGGCTCGCTTTGCACGTTTTTTTTTTTTTTTTTGTTTTTGTAAAGAAAATTGAAAATTGAAAGCTGTTATGGCGCCCAATATTCAAGACACGTGAAATTATCATCGACAAATACGACATAGCGAAGCTTAAGTCTGAATGGAAAATATAAAATAAAATTGTATGGATTTTAAATGAAATGTTCATAGATTTGTCAAAGTGATTGTGCAGTGTGAGAAGTCGTTTAAGCATGTCAAAAACAGTAATGGAAAATTGCGACAGTTGATTGAAGTACTTAACTAAACGAAAATTAGTTATTATGTTTCAAGGACATTTTTGATTTTGTTGACTAAAGGTTACAATTTCAAAGAGTAGGAGCATCTCTATGAAACATATCGTCGGTTCGGAAGAAAAACGACACAACAAATTTCATTTTCCAAAGCAGACAACAGAAGATTGGTTGAAAATTTGAATTCCAATTAATCGGTTAAAATATCAAGACCACGCAGCAGTACTACCACTTTACTTCAATTGAAGTATATCTACTTCTTTTTTTGAGAATTTTTTTTTAAATCTACTTCCTACTTTGCACCATCACCAAAATATTAAAATCTACTTCATTGTCAAAATCTTCTGTTTCAACCTACTTCAATTTTACAAAACAAAGGTCAAATCTACTTCTTTCTTTTTTGTATTTCACTCCAGTAGTTTTTATTTTTTGATATCGAATTTAATAAAAAACTTGACCAAGTTGAAATATTATGAAGGTGAAGAATCTGGTTCCTCTTCGGCTTTTTTGGTCATTTGATGTGCAATGAAACAAGGTTATTTCATTTACTTTCCCGGCGTTTCGACAGGGGTTGCTGTCTTCTTCAGGGGATCTTTATTGAAACAATTAAAAACACAGTAGAACAAATAAGTATTAACAATTTAAAAAAAACAGTATAAACATTTTTTTCTCGAAATAAAACTTACTATGGCGTTAATGAAATAATTTAGGAAATGATAAAATCAAAATTATAAAAAATTATAATTTAGGAAATAGAAAAAGATAACGCGATAGCTTTTTTGGATGTTAAAATCCACCGTGAAAAAGACCATCTCACTTTTGATTGGTACCAGAAGGATACAGCATCAGGAAGAATAGTGAATTTCAGATCAAACCAAGCCAAACACATAGCGATTAACACTGCTTCGAATTTGGTGAACAAAGTACTTTTACTAAGTGATGAAAAGTTTCACTCAAAAAATGAGAGTATAGTCACCCAAATTCTAGTAAAAAATGGCTACCCTTATGAGCTTATAAGAAGTTTGATACATCGCTTCAAAAATAAATTAAATTCCGAAGTTCCAACACATATTGAAGCAAACGCTGTTTACAAAAGCATCGTCTATGTTCCAACACTGGCTACTAATTTTAAACAAGTTGTCACCGACCGTTGCAAAAATGTGAAACTAGCATTCAAGTCACATTGCACACTTGCCTCCCTTTTCACCAAACTCAAACCAAAAACGGAAAAAGGAAACAAAACTGACGTTGTTTACAAGATCAATTGTAAATGCAAAGAGGATGAAAACTGCAACCTTTGCTATGTGGGTACAACCAAACAGTTCCTGCGACAGAGAATGGCTGGCCACAAATCGGACATCAGCAGCAGGAGCTCCGCGAAGACAGCACTAGCGAACCACTTTGCCAAAAGGTTCACTCTGGAAACCCTCCACATACTCAAAAATAGCAACAACATGAACAGAAAACAGGACACACAAAACATCTCTGCAGTATACTGCTCTCTTGTAACTGCACAGAAATTTTAAATTTTGTCAACACACATACATATATTAAACACAATTACAAGACTGATCTTTATAAGAAGAAGTGATTTAAATTTCCTTTTTGTTTAAATTAAATTATTTTTCAAAAAGTTTTACTAATTTTTTATAATTTTGATTTTATTATTTCCTAAATTATTTCATTAACGCCATAGTAAGTTTTATTTCGAGAAAAAAATGTTTATACTGTTTTTTTTTAAATTGTTAATACTTATTTGTTCTACTGTGTTTTTAATTGTTTCAATAAAGATCCCCTGAAGAAGACAGCAACCCCTGCCGAAACGTCGGGAAAGTAAATGAAATAACCTTGTTTCATTGCACACCAAATGACCAAAAAAGCCGAAAAGGAACCAGATTCTTCAACTTCATAATATTTTTTGATACCTATCTACAACTTTTATTTTCTACGTTCATTGCTTTCTTGAATTCAGGTTAAAATAAATTAAAATTATCAACTTCGGAGAACTCGACACCCTTTAATTTTTCCGGCAATATGATTATGATTTAAAATATTCGGCTAGATGAAAATTGTCCCCAAGCTAAAAACAGAAAAATGGCCCCAAAAATTTATATGAAAAGCAACAGCAACACAAAATTGATTAAATTCTGTGAATTGGGGTCATTTTAAAAAGAAACGTTTTAAGAACTTAAACATTAATACAAAAATATAGATTTGTAAAAAAAAGTTCAATTTGAAATCTACTTCGAATTTTTTCAACCTATTTCGCTTTTTTCTCCAAATCTACTTCGACTTTTTTTTCGGAAGTGGTAACGCTGCCACGCAGTAGTTCATTGTGTTTGAAATATTGTAGTAAGGTCTGATATTTTTCCAATTGATATTTTTTTCTTTTATTCATAAAAATGCGATGCTAGCTCAAAAATTTCAGTTGTTGAGTTGTGTCGTTTTTCTTCCGAACCGACGCGACGATATAGATATATACCTGATATAATGAAAGTCTGTATCTGTGTATACGTATACAACTATCTTCTTTAGTAACCAACTCACCCTTTCTCTTTTCTACTTCATATCCAATAAATCAAGTAGCCTCAAATTAACAGGATAATAGGGAAATTTTACCAAGGATTTGCTGAATTCCAAAATCGAAGAATTCAGCTCACGCGTGTTACGTTGGTTATAGTATAAAAACAGGATTTTAAAAGTCTTGCAATAGCAACCATGAGACATCCTAGGTTTTCGCTGTATTAAACTATTGATTTCTTGTCATAAAGAAAAGCTTCAAAATTACCACCAAAATATTTTTGAAGTAAAATCTGAAAGTTAAATTTCAAGGTATAATTTAAGTGTAACACAAAAAAAAAAAAAAATAAATAAATAAAAAGAAGAACATCATCATTGTGAAGTTAACTGAGTAAAATTAAAAAAATTTATTAATAGGGCTAAAGCCAAAGATAATATAAAAAGTAGCATATTATACTATCTTTGGTACAAATGATACATAAAATAATTTCCATCAGCCCTCAAAATTCAAGAATTTTAAACCAACCCTTTAAAAGATAAAAACCAAAACTTATTAAAATTGATAAAATTGATCTCGAATAAATACAAATATTTTTCAAAAATTCCCTACGCAAAAAAAAAACGAACAAATCGAAAACTTTAAATGGCAAACATTTTGGATTAAATACCATATAAAATTATTTTGATTTATTGCAAATAATATTATCGCGAACAAAAATTTCCCAGGGAATGCTTCCCTCGTTCAAACATTTGGGGTTATCGGGAACTTCTTTTCCCACGGAATATTTCCCATATTCGAGAAATAGGTATCGGGAACATTTTTCGAAATTAGGGAAAAATTCCGAGGGAAAAAATACCTATCGTCAACATATTTTGTATGGGAAATTTAATGGTTTGTCCCTCGGAATATTCCCCTGTCATTTTACGAAAGAAATTGAAAACGGAAGCAGCAATGTAAGTTGCTCTCTACAAAAAAAAATTAAATTAAATTAAAAGGCTTACTTTTTAGGATCGAATTCATCAAATTCAAAGCAAATTGACGTTTTAAATAACTTAATGAAAAAAACAGAGATATTGCAAATGGATTTACAACAAAACGACCCAAGGAAGATGTTCAAGAATTTTGGAAGAAAGTTGTAAGTGATCTCAATTGTTTGGGCCCACCGATAAAATCTGTTGCCGAATGGAAAAAATTAAATGATACATTTTTTTATTGATGTTTTTCTTTAGACAAGTTAATTTAAGGTTTGGCTTTATAAAAAAAAGTTTATAAGGAAAAAAATTTCTGACAACTTGAGACAAAGAAAAGCACCTGGTGGAGGCCCTAACAAGAAGTATAAATTCAGTTCGTTGGACAAAACTATCATAAGAATTTGTGCAATGAAAGAATCGGTTGAAGGGTGTCCAAATGCTTCTACTTTTGGGTTGCCTTCATGCAGCAAACAAAAATGAAAGTTTGACGTTAATCAAAATAAAAAAACTGAAAAATAGAATTGCTCATTTTTATCAACACCCAACCGTTCTGCTGGTGTATTAAGGGCAAGTCATTTGAAGAGAACGTTCTAATGGACATACTTATCAATTCACCAGAACCAGAGGCACAACAAGAAAAACACACTGAACAGGAAGAATCAAAAACAATAAACACCGAAAACAAAATTAAAACTCCTCGAATAACAAAAGAACCACAAAAAGGCATAACAACATAAGCTGTTTTGGAAAAAGTGGCTGTGGTAGCTCTAAAGGATTTGAGTGATCCCTTAACTTCGCCTTATTAACTTCTGTTTATTTCGTTCTCTTTGCTCTATTTCTTCCATTAATAAAAAAGATGATATTTTTTGCATTATTTTATTGTTGACACCAAAATTACTTGTCAAACTCTTCGAAAATAAAGTTCGAGCTTTTGTTTATTATTTTCATGTTGGTGAAACTTTTTCCCAAGGAAAAAAATTCCGTGGGGAATTCCCGATAGCAGGAATGTGTTCCCGGGAACGATAAAATTCCGAGGGGAAAATATTTCCCACGGAATTCCCGATAGGGCTGATTGGGAACATGTTTCCCTCGGAATTTATTGGTATCGGGAAAAAATTTTCCAGGGGAATTTAGCTGAACTTGCATTGGATTTTTGTTCGAGAGAAATTTATTCCGTGGGAGATTCACGATAGCAGAAAAATAATCTTGGGAATAAAATATTCCGTGGGAAACAAAATTCCCCGGGAGATTCCCGATAGGGCCCAATTTCTGAAAGGGATTATTTCCACTTTTCAACTTTTAAACGGTTGGCAATGGTGCTAGTGGACGGTGAAGCCTTTATTTTCCTTATTTATAGTTTCTTCTTAAGCCTAGTATATGCGAAGTGAAATCCAAATCGAAGTGAAACATCAGTAAATCTCGCGTCGAAAGGTTCACAAAGAAAATTAATTTTGTTTTATATTTGGTTTAGATAAGTCTGTTGAATTATATTTACTTCGAAACGAATTTCTCCCCCCTTGTCGCTTAAATAATTGCATTTAATGTTAATGTACTTTTCACGCCTGAAAAAAAATGCTGTTTTTTTTGTATGAAAATTTTACTTCGCTTCGATCTATCAACTAGGCTAACAGCTTTATTGGGCTATCCAATGGTAAATGAAATCAATTTTTTTTATCAAAGTCTGTCGGCATACCTACCCCTCTTTTTTTTGATACCACTATAAACTAGTAAAATATCAGTTTGGTCACTATCAGCGCCAAAAACATAAATCTGAAATCGTATATCTATCCGCCGCGAAAAAAAATCAAATGTCATATATTTAGGTAGAAATTAAGAATTTTGAATTTACCAATCGAAAGCCCCACTTCGTACTCATAGGTATACATATGTATTGTTTTCTCAATTTTGTCCTTGGAATTAAATGTCCCTTAAAGTCTAATCGGCATTAAATATCATAAGAGAATCTCTGAAGATATAATTTACTAGGGGGAAAAATTCAAATGATTTCTTTGAAAGTCTTATAGCTTCATTTTCTCTGATATTTTGTTTTTGAGAAATGAACGACCACTGTATTTTTTTGTTCAAAGCCCTTCAAAGGAAAACAGAACATGTACCTCCAACCCCTCCTACCATTCAAAAAAGCCACAAGCTACAATACTGTTCAACTTAATTTTAAATTCAACCATTCTTACCTTTTTTGTACACCATCATGGTCCACTTGGAGCATTTGGCAAAAAGAAAATACAAAAAAAAAAAAACTGGAATTCAAAAGCAACAAAGATAAAAGCAATTGAAAGAGCTCCGACTCCTTAAAAGATCTGTAAAACGTACATATTTCGTACTACTAACTTGTAAGGACCCCTAGAGGAAAAGATGAGAAATTATGCTTTCGGGATGTATTCCATTGTCCAGCTGATATTACAATGTGATTCTGAAGTTGCCTGCTGGCGATGGGGTACATCTCTCTTCGTCATTTTGGCTGCCCCATCATTAAAATGTGCACGACAGATGAAATCTGGGAAATTTTCCTTCGCTATAACAGAATACAGATGTGATGGCAACTGGGCACCAGAATTGCAAAATCAAAATAGCCCCAACAATGACGGAATGATGAGGTGAAAAGGACGAAACCAAAAGGTAGTTCCATTTCCATAGCAAGCAATAAATTAAAAAGCAACAAAAAGAGAAAAATTATTAATTGAAGAAAACTCTACTTCGTTTCGTATCGTTGAAAAACTCTAAAAGAGTGAAATTGATTTAATTTCATAAACTTTACAGTGATGAACGAAGTTAATGAATTATTTATTAATCACGACAGATGCGCTTCGATGGTGGCTCATAGTCTGCAGGAGCAACGGACTGCAACATCGAGCAGCTGGTATGATTTCCAAATAGAGCCAACAGCAGGGCAACACCATAGCCAGTCGCTCTTTCGCCCTATTGGATCAAAGCAAAAAGATAATATTATTGATTAATTAATTAATGGAATTAGAGAAGATTTTTACTCACGCAATGAACAGGAGTTGCCATGTCTACGTGCATCCATACTCCGGGGAAATCAAAACCAAGGTGGGCTGCAACAAAAAGACCAGCGCATGATGATTGTGCATTATTTCGATCCTGGAAAATAGTTAATAACAAAAAAGAATGAATATTTAATGAAATGAAATAGAAATTAATTGATATCTGCAATTAATTATGTTTGTGTATGTACATGTACTTACTGTACATAAGAAGAGAATAAACAAAAATAAAAGAAAATTATTTTTGTTATTGTTTTAGTGGACTGTATTGAATTAAATTCAAATGGAAGATTTTTTTGCGACCTTAAGTCCAATGCGTTTCGCCCAGGCACGACAGTTGGGCTCATCAGTTAGATGCTGTCGTACCTTTCTAAGACGCAATTTTTTGTCGATGAATTTATTAAGAGTCGGTATTCATCGACAAAAAATCGCGTCTTAGAAAGGTACGACAGCATCTAACTGATGAGCCCAACTGTCGTGCCTGGGCGAAACGCATTGGACTTAAGGTCGCAAAAAATCTTCCACTTACTGTACATAAACTACATATTTACATAATGGATCAATAGGTTATAATGGCCGCGTTCGGGGGGCAAGCCAAACCTATCCGGATAGGTTTGTGTTGTTGTAATCCCTTGTTGAAAAACTTCTGATGTCAGCTGATGCAACAACAACTCAAGGTATCTGAAAATTTTTGGGATAGGTGGATAGCCTATTTCACTACCACCCGAACGCAAGCAATAGGTTTGTTCGAGGCACTGGGTCGCCCTAAAATCGCTCTATATCGTTTTATGTAGCACTTTTTTCGCCCTAGGTTATTTGCACTGTGTTCGGTGTGCGTTTGCAGCGAGCTCCGAATGCGTTCTTACGAAACTTAAGTTTTTTCTCGGGACAAGAATTCAGAGCTGTTAAAATTCAAACAAGGTGTTGGAAAATTAATGTAGTGAATGTTTATAACGAATTTATATGGTAGTTAAGTCCCCTTCACACGAAGATACTAGTTGCTGCAGATTTTTTTGACGTTTTCTTTAAATCTCCTTAACAATCTCTTGTAGCCTTTCACACGCAAGCAACAAAACCCGAACAGCCTTATTTATTAACTCGTTTTAGAGGCGGAGTAAGGTTACTCCGACTTTACGACACCTCTAATCCTGAAAAAGTTATTTACAAAAAAAATACACGCGGAATAGAGGCGGAGTAAGCTAAAACTGGTACAAAGCATGAATAAAGCCGGAGTAAAGCCGTTTATTGACATGAAATCGCCGTCATTTTGACATGATCGACATCGTGTGACATTTGCAAAAAGGTGTGCAAACGAAATCTCAGTTTTCAGACCGTTTTATTTTATTTTGCTTATCCATTCATTTGATAGATAGATATTTAGATAAAATAAAACTGAAAATGAATAATTGTGGAAGTAAGCTGGGGTTTGTTTACGTTTGTAATAACCAGAGTTTAAGATTGGTGGTTTGATAATATATTTTATAAATAAGATTTTTTTTTGACGTGGCGTAAAGAGGGAGTAAGTGCTTCGACTCGGTTTAGCTACTCCGAGGTTAAAACGCGTATAAGTGAAATCTAATAAATAAGGCTGGAAGAGATTTGCTTATTTTCCTTTTAAACTACCTTGGTTGAACGCACACAAACGTAGTGTGAAGAGGAACGTCAAAAAAAATCTCCTGAAATTGTTGACCGCGGAAGTTTGGTTTGCCCCTCTTTCTTCCTGCTCTTCTCGCCTATGAACTGATTGTTGCTGGAAACTCAGTTGCCTTGTGTGAAAGGGGACTAAAAGATATTTTGTTGATAATTGGGTCTGTTTCTTCGCTTTTTGGGTAAAGCTTGGGAAAAAGATTGGGTTCGAGCTTTTTGATGTTGTTGTTGTAATTGTTTACAAAAAATGAAAAGTAAAGAAACGCATTTGGGATATTTCTGGTTTGTTAATGGGTAAATGTCACATTTCACAACAGAGTTGTAACTAAAAGAAAATTATTTTTTTTTTTTTCAAAACGAGGCAAAATCAAAGAAGATTTTAGTGAAGTAATTTTTATGAACTTACCATTCAAAAACCGTTTAATGTACACTGACTGTCAAATTAAATTTCAAAATTTTCGATCAGTTGATCTCTTGTTTGACAAGCAAGAAAGTGCAGTAGAATATCCCTATAAGTAATTAAATAAATTAAATTTGGTGGCACAAACGGCTCATGAAGAACCAGGGCCTAGCGACTTAAAACTCTCACCATTCCTGTGTGCGTGTCTGCAGGAATGGAGGGAACCTACAGTTTATTGCCGAATCCGAACGGCTAAGGTGAGCGGCACTTTTCTATGACAAGAGATTCTCTTGGAGGATTTGTCACTTCCTCGCAAGAGGCAGTAGCCCAGCAAAAAACTTAAGGTGGAAGCGGCTGGTATTGAACCCCAGACCTCTGACATGATAGTCCAACGCAGTAACCATTACGCCACGGGCTACCTTTTTAAGTAATATCGCTCCTCACCAAGTCTTGTTGCACAGATACGTTTTTAATCTGCGAAGACAAGAGAAAGACCGTTCGCTTGAAGCCACATGTATGGAAATAGTTGCACCGATCTGTATAATGTATTGTTTGATACAATAAACCAAGTTTTTTAAAGCTCTCCCTTAATACTAACACCAAACTAAAAAATCGATCCAACTGAACTTGCCACTTGTTTCCGTCCGATAGCGTATTCGATAGAAACATGAACAGAAGCATTCTTCGGAAAAAGAACGCACTTCTGTATAATTCATTTAAAACAGCAGTTCAATTGACATTTAAAAACTTAAGCTCCTATTACACTCTTGAACTCTTGTTTATCTATGTGTTGTCGGCTCTTGAACTTCTGTTTATGTTTTGTTATGTCATTATGAAGACTAAAAATGACGTTTAGCGTTTTATTGAATTTTTGAACAACAACAACTTAAAGGCGCTACCACTAATTGTTTACGAATTAATTTAAGGTATTTTAATTCGTTTTATTTTTGTTTTGGCTAGAGATATAGCTATTTCAAAGGGTACCAAAGCCCTATCATCAGTCTCCTTTTAGTGTTGCTGAGCTTTAATCCAATTTTATTATGAAAAACTTTCTACATGCACACATGAGATTTGAACCCACGCATATCAGATTTGCTCAGTCTTCGAAGTCGTATGCACTACGCATTTCACTACTTATCACCACTGACGTCACAGGTCGAGATGTGCTATTTGTTTATCAAATGCATTTGGAGCATCAGCATTTTTATAAGCTCCTTTAAGTATCCTGTCTTATTCTTGTATAGCGTTTTAGTAATTCTGAGATAATTTGAAGCCTTAAATTGATCTAGATACAGGATTTACATAAGTACTTTGACATTCGAAAAATACTAACCTCTTATAATAAAATTACTATTAGACGAATATGAGTATTATAATAAGATATTCATTCTTAAGCGTAGCTATGGGTTAAAAAAGAGTGTAATGGGAGTTTTTTTTTTTTTCAGCTTAAAAGAGCTAATCTCTGGAGAGTTTGTAAGTTGGGATATAAATAATTATATAATATATTTAATTTCACTGTTTGGGTAAGTACAAGTACTGACCAAAACTTCAAATTCTTACGAATTTCTTCGCTCATCGTCGCCACCAGATCTCTGCCACCGCCATCACACCAACCTAAATAATTTTGTTTCAAAGTTTTTACCTAAAGATAATAAAAGTTAAACAAATTGTGTGAGGTACACATCATTCTAAAAAGTTGTTTCTTTTTGACGGATAAAAACAAATCGTACCTAATAAGGAGGTAAACATTTGGTATATATTTCCAGAACCTTTTATTTTTGGACCATACGCTTATACAGGGTGATGGGTATTAGATGCACCAAACTGCTGGAGCGAGTAGGTTGGGTTAAGACAAGAAAAAAATCGTATGGGAGGGGGGGTCTATTTCCCACCGTTTAGGCAGGGGGTAAAATTTTTTAAGAAATTGACTTAAAACAGAAAAAAAAAATATTTAAAAACAACGGTACAATTTAAAATGCCATGCTATACCTTTTTGGAAAGCCAGAAATCTCTTTTTTGATTCTCATTCATAATTAAGTTGTGTTAGGCACCGGTTATAGCGATCAGAAAAAAATTAATTTTGATAATTTAATGTTTTATCATACGATTTGAAATATAAAAAGGATACAAATCGATGATAAATCATTTGAAATATTTATTTCATAAAAAAAATTTTCTTTGGAGGGAATATTTGTCCTACAAAAAGCATTTTCTGATAGAAACTCGTTTTTCGTACGGAATTTCCATCAGAAAATTGAATAAGTACTTTTCTTGGAGAAAGTATTTCCTCCAAATTTTTTTTTTTTTTATGAAATAAATATTTTAAGTGGTTTTTCATCGATTTGAATTCTTTTTATATATAAAATCGTATGATAAAACATTAAATTATCAAAAACAATTTTTTTTGTGATCGCTATAACCGGCCCCTTAGTGAATATTTTTTGAAAAATTAATTTCCAAACTCGAAATTTTGAAAAATAAAAATGAAAAAAAAGTTTCAAAATAATTTTTTTCAAAATTTTATGTGATTAAGTATAATTTTTGTTTTCAAAATTCAATGCTCTTATTAGCTTTCAGTCAAAAAAAGAAAACCGCATGCTAAAATTGAAAATAACTGGAGGAGCAATTTTCTAAAATAATTGACTTAATACAGAAAAAAAAATTATTAAAAAACATCGGTAATGGCTAAAACGACTTGCTATACTTTTTTGTTAAGCCAGAAATATGTGCTTCCATTTTGTTTATAAATTAAGTTATTTTAGTGAACAATTGAGCATTGAATTTTGAAAATAAAAATTATACTTAATTACATAAAATTTTGAAAAAAAATAATTTGAAAGTTTTTTTTAATTTTTTTTTTTTTTTCAAAATTTCGAGTTTGGAAATTAATTTTTCAAAACTATTCACTAACACAACTCAATTTAAAATGAAAATCAAAGAAGAGATTTTTTGGCTTTCCAAAAAGGTATAGCATGGGATTTTAAATTGTACCGTTGTTTTTAAATATATTTTTTTTTCTGTTTTAAGTCAAGACAAGACTTTTTTTTTTTTCTTTAAGAAAATGAATCATAATTTTTTTATTCCAGATGTTTCAGAGGGGGTTTGAACCCCGAAAACCCCCCTGCGTTCGCCTCTGACTGCTATGTATGTATGTATATGTTTTTACTCCTTGTGACACAGATTCGATGGATTATCACAGCTTTTTTGGCCTGTGTGATTTCATCCGATTTTGGTTCGGTACTTTTGGACTTACTTTAAATTAACTGAGTACACATTTAATCCAAATAAACTGTTATGATGAAGCTAACAAATGTACTAATTCCTAAAATTATAAAATTATTTTTCCCACGAGTTTCAAGTTTTATATACTCCTAGCGATATACATACATCCATACCTACATTGAAAGAGCATCGTATATTGATCTATATAAGGTTCTTCGAATTTATACGTATATACATTTAATTGAGATGTCCCAGATGATTTTGCCTTTTTTCCCTGAAAATGTGTAATCCAACTGACTCCAGTTCGATCTAAATTCATTAATTGATAAGTCCAATATATTTCTTTCATAAAAATAATATCCACCTTCTTTTTTTTTTTATTATATCCTTCAAGTACCTCATAGATACAATCTTAATTAAAAGAAGACACCAACAACCATAAGCCCGGTATTGATGGCCAACACTTTAGTGCTCCATTTTATTTACCCACTCAAAACGTTAATGTTGGATCGTAATAAAGCGCAATAAATTCGACCTCTACCACCAGCGTTCCGGCATTCCAACAGAACAGCATACGACCCATATTCTTTATTCTTCTATTCAATATTTAGGTGCATTGAATTGAAATTGAAAGAACTTACCAACCGTTCAGAGAGTCAGAGTGCTCCACTTAAACCAAAATTATGAATCATTTATTGTCCCGGACTAGTTGTTTACACCAATGTTATGAGGCAATTAATTAAGATTAGAGCAATCAATCTGTTATTTTGTGATTTTTCCGCAACAAAAATAAATCATAAAAAGACCAAGTTGATTGGCAATTTCTCGGGCTCAAAGGATTGAAGATTGCAGATGGTGATGGAAGGAAGTTGGGGTGAAGATGGAGATGTAGAGAGTTGAAATGTTCAGAAATCAAAGACCAAATGAACCCAATTTTTATTACATATCCAAGTGCCCATCAAGGTTGGTGGATCTGTCGATGGGTATGTATGAAGGGACGGGTCGGTTGATTTTGGGTTTCAGTTTGAGTTAAGAAGATGCTTCTTGTATTTTGATGTTTGAAATGTGTGATGGTAATAATATTTCTGGAAACCGAACGATATGATTCATTCACACAGCATTTTATTTGATGCAATAAAAATACAAGTATTGCCAATAAATATGGCATCCACATCCGAAATGGGGGGTTTTATGGCTTCTTTTTGGTTTCGAAAGACGAAGAAAAAGATTAATCGGAGTCTAGCAGGAGGAATCATTTCTTTTTTTTTTTTGCTTTGTAATTTATTTTATCTCTAAACTCAAGTGTATGTCTATTTGCTGTGCATCTAGGTCAATTTCAATAAAATATTTATTATTTCAATCCGCTTTGATGTGGTTCTGTGAAATCGAAAAAAAAAATCGAAAACAACACAAAATAGTTCGCTCTGTATGGGTTTTTGTTTATTTATCGTACCCAGGAGACAGTTTTGGAACTGCATGTTTGTTTGTTATTGGCAGAATTTAAAAAGAAGCTTATGCAGACTAAATAATTCTAAGTCCAACCCTTTACGTTTTTGAGAATGGGTTTAAAGAATATTTTCCATAGAAAATTAGACACAAAAATGGTCAAGTTATGGAAAAATTCCGGTAAAGCTGAATTATTGTTGTAAGATTTAAGTTTGTGTCTTAAGGCTCTCCCAAACCAACGCGACAAACGAAAACAATAACAACAACGTGTTGTTTTGTTTGACAACCACGTGTTGTTTTCGTTCGTCGCGCCGAATAATCGCATTGGTTTGGGAGAGCCTTTAAGCATTTTTCGAGAAGTCAAAGGTTGTTAATAGTCTTTCCACACTATCCCATCGAGTATTATAGATAGAATTACTAACGACTGCCAAATTTGTGTGAAGAAAATCTTTTCATATTTTGCTTCAACACTTGCGTTCAAACAAATCAACTCACCATAACCAGATAACCTCAAACCCCGAAGTGGGATAGAAGTGATGGTGTATTAACACGTAAAATTGTGTGAGATGGGCTGTCAATTGACTTGTAGAAAATTAATTGCAGTTTTCAAAACTACCCTTAATTTAATTTAATTAGCTTAATTCAAGCAAGTATAGATACATATACATCTTAAAAATAAATAACAAAGTCTTACGGCCATATTGTTGGCTTTCTTTAAAGCTAGTTTTGAGCAAAAACTAGTTCTATTCAGATTTCGAGTTTTAAGTTTTTCACTAATTTTTATTATTTTGACATCTTAATTAAAATATTCATACATATTTTGACATCTAAATCAAATCAATATTTTTTTTTTGGGAAAATTTAAAACTTGAAACCCCTATAGAACGAGTTTTTTAGTAAAACTAACTTTGAAGAAAGTCAATAATATGGCCGTTAAAGCTATGAACTTAAATAACTTAATAATAAAGTAATTATGGATGGAAAGTGGGAGAAGAAAAGGAAAGTTAGTGGAGAGCATTCTTAAGGGAGGTTTTCGAACTATTATTGGCTTTTTTAGGATACTTGTCAGTGGCTCATTTTAGCCATATTCGGTTCGGTGAAAGGGTATACAAAACAGTGGTATTGTTCTCAGGCGACGATGACACATTCCATTTACAGAACTTTAACAGTCCAGGGCCCAGATCGCGTAAGACGATTCGATTGAACGATAATCGTTTTGGCTATAGCTTTCTCTATCTCATATGAGGTGAAATATAGAGAGTGCAATCGTCAAAACGATGATCGTTCAATCGAATCGTCTTACGCGATCTGAGCCCAGGTTTTTTAATATTTTATTCACCTCACCACAACGGTTCGAATTAGGGGAGTCTGGCTGGTGGGAGGTGTTGCGTTTTCCTGGAAGCGCACCTTTTTTAATCCTAAAAAATTGATTTTCAAAGTCATTTCATTGAGTTCTAAAAACTGTTCATAATATGAATATACATGTCTGGCAGGTGTCTGACGTTGCAAAATTTTGGCCAGACGCTAAAGAAGAAAAATAAAAATTATATGAGCATTTGCACCAGGAAAAAAAATTATTAAAAAACAGTGGCAACACTTACAGTTATGTAATATAGCTTTTTGAAAACTTTAGAATGTAATAATCAAAGAATATGTTTTAAAGTTATTAAATTTATGTGAATTAAAATATTCAATTTCAAACTCGGAATTAAATCACACAAAAAAATGCTACGCTTACTATTTATTTTCTTAAAAAATTTACGTAATTACATAAGTACTAGTTTCGCTTTCAGTATTCAATACTCTTATCAATTTTTAGTCAAACGTTAAAAACTAGATGCTTCTGAAATCATAAGATTGATTTTCGAGAAAATTGAAAATTATGAAAACTACTTTTTTCAATGACAAAACCTTTCCACGCAAAACTAGCCCAAAATATTTCTTTTTAACAGTCTTAATTTTTATCTCATCCGGTTCTACAAACTTTTTTCAATATTTATTAATCCGTCTGGCAGGTGTCTGACGTTGCTAAAACCTTGCCGGTTTGTAACTTAATAAAACGCACGACTGGATCGCACAAACTTGCTCTTGTAGTAAAAGTTTCTTCGAATTTTAAAGATTGAGTGTGATAAAAGTAAATAATTTTTTTATTGGAGCCTTAAGTTTAAACAAGTTTTATACATTATAGAGCTTAAATTGAAAAATTATTAAAAATCAACATAATCCGAATTAAATTTGTTAAAAAAGTCTTCTTAAATTGTTTTTAGAGCTAAAAAAAGTATACCATCTGATTTCTTTAACTAATCTTAGTTTTGGAGAAAAAAAAATTTAAAATCGTAGGAGCGGTTTTTTTTTTTAATTAATTTTTTATATATTAAATTTTGTAAACATTTTTAAGAAAACAAATTGGTACACAATTTTTTAGTATTTATTTATGCTGAATTAAAAATTAAATTTCGAAAAAATTATCTACCCGTTTTTGGATTATCGAATTTTCAAAAAAAAAAATTGAATTTTTTTTTAAATAATCCAAAATTTATGTTTTTGAAAATTTTGATATGCAGTATGATTTCAATTTTTGAGAAGCTTTTGTATAAAAAATTTAATTTAAATCGGTTACACACATAATGAGATAATCCAAAATAAAGAAAATGATTCTATGAGAGGTACCGTTAATAATGGCTAACTGTAAATTTTGTTTTTGGCAGATCGTAGACCATACTAATATTAGTATTCACAACAATTTTAATCAAAATCGTAGGAGTCGTTTCCGAGAAAATTTATATTTCCTGTAACGGTTTTTTAACATTTATACATATATGGAAAGTACCATTAATTTTGACTATAAGAAAAATTTGTGTTGAAAATATCTTAGATGTTAAAAAACCGCTTGTTACTACGGTTCATAAAAATCAACGAAATGGTTTTCGAAATATTTGGTTTTCAAAAAAAAATTTTGAAACTTTTTTTAAAAATCAAAAAAAAAAAAAAATTTTTGAAAATTTTGGTATACAATACTATTTAAATTTTTCAGAAGATTCTCCATAAAAAAAATTATCAAAATCAGTTTATTCCTTTTCTAGAAAAACGAAAATAAAAAAACGGTTATATGGGAGGTACCTAGGGTTCCCAACTCTCTTCTAAATCAAAGGAGGACACATTTTTTCTAATTAAAAAAAAACAAAAAATTTGAAACCTCAGTATAAATAAAATCTTCCCCGCCTGGAAAAACAATTTAGTTTTAGATGAGGCCCTAGAAAGTCTTACATAGCTCATTAAAAGGGACCAGCAAGGGTGACTATCGAAATCATACTAGGCCCTCGCCTAGTTTTGGTTTATTTGAGATTCGGTACTGGGATTTTTCACTTACTGGTCTGATACGCTAACTACTTCTGGGCTAATTCGGAATACAAAATTTCAATGTTGAAAATGAATAACTATAAATATGAAAGGGTTATTTCTGATGGGACAGTAAAATTTTCTCAAAGAGTTTTTACTATCAAGGGCCTATCCAGTATTTGCTACGTTTTCCTCGACGAAATTAACCCTACTGTAAATTTTTTGTGGACTTTTTTTTCAAGCACGTTTTGACATACTTAAATTAGAAAAAGGCATAAATAATATTAAAATAGAAATACAAATTTTACATACGAATTTTAATATGTAATTGCTTATGCTAATAAAAAAGAAATTATAAATAAAATCATAAAAAATTTGCAAAGTTCGAAAGATTTTGAGGAAAAATTTTAAGTTTTTGCTAAACTTTTCTCATTCATAAAAATTTAAACTGTATTTCAAAGCCTAGCATTTTTGGCAAAAATTATGAAATTTTTTCATGCACATAGAGCAAATGCGTGCAGCAAAAAAAAAGTGCTTTCCAATTGATCCTGCGAGATATGTAGTAGCAGTAATACATCATAACTACATTTACCATTTAGAAAAAGTATTTGAATATGTTTAGACGAGTGACGAAATGTCATTAATTGTGTCATTTTATGCCAATTGTTTGTCATAAAAACAAGATTAGGACATAGATTATGTCATAAAGCAGGATTATGACAAGAAATTGATAGAAAATGTAATGACAGAAATTGTGACATCAAATGAATCATTGAATATATCCTTCAGATTTTTGAAAAGGAGGACATTTTTTAATGAGGAAGGACGGGAGGACAAATAGTTGGAAAGGAGGACTGTCCTCCCAAATGGAGGACAGTTGGGAACCCTAGAGGTACCATTTAAAACCAATTTTTTTGGAAATTTAATTTTTACAACAAGCTAGCATAGACCTAATAAAATTTATTGATTTTTTTTAGAAAAATCTGTCGAGTCATTTTTGAGAAAAATAAGATTTTCCAAAAATGCTAAAAAAAATTACATGGCAGGTACCGTTATTTTTGGTCCTAAAAAATAAAAGGAAAAAAACGTGTCGGGGTAATGACCCGAAAACACTTTATACCAAGTTTAATTAAAATCGGCCCATGTGTTTAGGCTGTAGGCGAGTCCACAGACAGACAGACAGACGGACAGAATTGCGAGACCCACTTTTTTCGTCTTCCCTATTATCGTAATGTCAAGTTTGATTGTTATCTCGACTTCGATTTTTTGCACGAATCCATAACAAAAAAATGAACATACATAATTATGATATATTTCAGTTATAAGTACCCAGCCCTGAGACGTGTACTCTAGCAGAGACCTAACGAAAGTTATATATAGGGATAGGGATGAGCTCGGAAATTCAGCTAATTATCACAAAGAACCCCTAAGTCGCGGATGGAACTAACAACAGAAGTTTGTATATTACTCACGAAGTAACAACGCTGAGGAAGAGGAGGGCGTTAGCGGGAGTAAGTAATGGCTTGACATTTACTAACATTTAACTCAAGGAAATTGTGACGGCACCAGGTATAGAAGTTATTTAAATCCGTTTGTAGTAACTGAGAATCTTTCGTGCATCTAATCTGTTTTGAAATACACATGTCATCGGCGTAAATCTCGAGGTCAGATCCTATTAAAGTAAGTACAACGTGTCGTTAATACTTAACAAGAAGAGTAGGGGGCTGAGGTGACTCCCTTGCAGGGCGCCTGATGTTGAGTGTATAGTATGGGGTTGGAAGTGTTAGCCCTAAATAAAAATGTGTATATTCGGTCGTTCAAATAAGACTGAACCCGCGATATAAACGGAGATGGGATGATTTTAATTTGAAAATAATTATATTGTGGGAAATGCCTTGCCTTGCTAAAATCAGTTGTAATTGCATCAATTTCATAACCTGATTCCACGACACAAATACTATTTGATACAAATTCAGTCAAGTCGTGTGGGATGAAATTTCATAGTTTGTTTCCACATTATTATACGTGATTTACTTCCCACTTTTTTGACATGATTTAATACTCAGTGAGATAGAGTGGAAGGCCTTTAAAGGATACCTTTACTATACGCCTTGAACACAATGGAAAATAGCTGCAGCTAAAAGAATCGCTGTAGAACAAGCTGTCATTAAAATCGACCACTCTTGTCGCAAAGAACGTCTAAAATGGTGAAGCGCGATTCCCAACGACTATCTTGAGTTCGAAAGATAAAAGTAGCAGCTTCGCCATTGTGTTCGGCCAGTTATATGTGGTATTGAGTTCGATGGCATATTATGCTCGAAAAGTTGTACGACCAATAGGAAAAAACCCAATTTTAACAGATTCGCCGCGTTCGGTTGGCAATCCGATAGGCTATCTGAGATAGGTTAGATCTGATATGTCTTTCAACGAAAAAGGCGAATATGTCAAAACAGCTGACAAAAGGAAAATTTAAAGTTTAATTTTTTACGCGAGTAATTGGTTAATTTAATTCCAAATTACACTGAAATATATTTCAAGGCATTTTTATTATCATGTCGATCGTGGAATCCGCAATAGTAGATCCGCAGTGGTTCGCAGTACATTGTTTTCTTTTCTTTCCACGTGAAATCGATGAAGAGAAAAGAAAGCACTAGAACGTGATTCACTGCGTTTTGCGGATTCCATAATTGGCATTAGATTAGATTTAGATTAGATTTTGATTTTATTTCAATTATCAAAAATGTACAATTTACAGTTATTTTTAAAATAACAAAAAATCATTGAGGCTTGGCTATGCCGTCATATACAAACAACGAAAATCAAACCAACAAACCAAAAGTCAAACTTTTGACGTTTAAAATTGTATGAAGAAAAAAAAAACTTTCTGGGTCGAAAAAAAATATTTGTATCGCGAAAAAAATTATTTATTAAAGGGAAAAGTATTGGAAACAAAAACTGTGAATTCTGAGCTTGTACACAAGAATATTGTTTTGTTTTTTCTTCAAAATACTTTCAAAGCTGTACAACTGCAATTGTGGGCACGTAAAAAATGTAACGTAAGACACTTTTTGATAGCTCTTCCAGTTCCGTCTGCGGCTCCGGTTCCAGCATTCTTTTCTGTTCAGGCAGTAAAAAGTACTTTTATAAACAAACTGTTATAAATTAGTATGTCGTCTCTAGACTAGCTAGACTAGCTAATTTAAATTTTGCTCTTTGGAGTTTGGGAGATTTTGATCAGGATTTTATTTTTTGGGGTTTCCATGTCCCTGGGACGATTATTATCTAAAAATAATACATAAACTACTCGGTTTGTGACGAAAAATTTCACCAGCTCTTAGAACTTCTGACTAAAAGAAAAATTTTCCGTTAACTATTAGGCTCTGAACTCTTAGCACCCCGTACATGGAAAATTCGAAAAAAAAGTATGCAGTCTAAAAGGTCAGTAATTGGTCATAAAAGTCAGCTAGTTTAAGAAATTTGTCAGGCTTAGAAAATTTTTAATCCAAGGTTGAAGTTTTTCAAGGTCACCCGCGATTTTTGGCACCTCATTTAGGGGATATTCGAAAAAAATGTATACCATCCGAAAGGTAGCTCAATCCTGATAAAAGGTCAGCTAATTTCAGAAATTGGTCAGCCTTAAATTTTTTTTAATACATTTTTTAATTTAATTTTTTTCAAGGTCGTTACAAGGTCGTATAGACTGTTAGCACCTCATTTGTGGAATTTTCAAAAAAAAATGTTTACCATCTGAAAGATAACTTAATCCTTATAAAAGGTCAGCTAGATTCAGAAATTGGTCATGCATAGATTTCTTTTTATGAATGTTTTAAGTTTTTTTGAATGTCACAGTATAAGACTTTTAGCACCTCATTTAACGAATTTTCCAAAAAAAATGCATAATTCACGGCACTTTAAAAATTTATTAAAAAAAAGCCATAGCTGACCGACTTTTGAAACAGCCTGACTTTTTATGAGGATTAAGTGAACTTTCAGATGGCATACATTTCTTTTTGAAAATTACTTAAATGGGGTGCTAAAAATCTCTATGACCTTGAAAAATAATAAATATTAAAAATTCATTAAAAAAAATCTATGCCTGGCCAATTTCTGAAACAAGCTGACCTTTTATGAGGATTAAGTGAAATTTCAGATGGCGTACAGTTTTTTTGAAAATTCAACCAATGAGTTGCTAAAAGTCATATACTGTGACCTTGAAAACAATTTCAAAAATTCGTTAAAAAAAATCTAAGCCTGACCAATTTCTGAAACTAGCTGACCTTTAATGAGGATTAAATAGCCTTTCAGATGGTATATATTTTTTACGAATATCCCACAAATGAGGTGCTAAAAGTCTTATACTGTGACCTTCAAAAAAACTTAAAACATTCATAAAAAGAAATCTATGCATGACCAATTTCTGAATCTAGCTGACCTTTTATAAGGATTAAGTTATCTTTCAGATGGTAAACATTTTTTTTGAAAATTCCACAAATGAGGTGCTAAAAATCTCTATGACCTTGAAAAAATAATAAACTTTGAATATTCATAACAGAAAATCTATGCCTGACCAATTTCTGAAAATAGCTGACCTTTTATGAGGAATAAGTAAACTTTCAGATGACATACAATTTTTTTGAAAATTCCACAAATGAGGTGCTAACAGTTTATACGACCTTGTAACGACCTTGAAAAAAATTAAATTAAAAAATGTATTAAAAAAAATTTAAGGCTGACCAATTTCTGAAATTAGCTGACCTTTTATCAGGATTGAGCTACCTTTCGGATGGTATACATTTTTTTCGAATATCCCATTAATGAGGTGCTAACAGTCTATACGACCTTGAAATGACCTTGAATAAAACTTTAAAAATTCATAGAAAAAAAACTATGGCTGACCAATTTCTGAAATTAGCTGACCTTTTATGAGGATTGAGATACCTTTCGGATGGTATAAATTTTGTTCGAATACCCCATAAATGAGGTGCTAAAAGTTCATGCGACCTTGTATTAACCTTGACAAAAATTTAAAAAATGATTTAAAAAAAAACTATGCCTGACCAATTTCTGAAAATAGCTGACCTTTTACGAGGATGAAGTAGACTTTCAGATGACATACAGTTTTTTTGAAAATTCAACCAATGAGGTGCTAAAAGTCTTATACTGTGACCTTGAAAAAAACTTTGAAAATTAATTTAAAAAAACCTATGCCTGACCAATTACTGAAATTATCTGACCTTTTATCACTGTCCAGTGGCCCTTCATGTGGTATACTTTTTTTTCGAATATCCCCTAAATGAGGTGCCAAAAAATCGCAGGTGTCTTTGAAAAACTTCAACCTTGGATTAAAAATTTTCAAAGCCTGACCAATTTCTTAAACTAGCTGACCTTTTATGACCAATTACTGACCTTTTAGACTGCATACTTTTTTTTCGTATTTTCCATGTATGGGGTGCTAAGAGTTCAGAGCCCAACTATTAACATAATAACACATACAAAATTATGTATTAATCACTGGAAAGAAAACACAAACGAACACTTTCTTTTTATATTGATTCCCTTAAATCTAATTCCGACCCAACTGGCAGGCGCGCTGCCATTATTGCTTTATTAAAAGAAATTCTTAAATTATTTGAAAATATTGATGTATCTCTGCCTGGTTAAGCACCATTCCGAAGCGTTTAACTCCTTCATTTGTTTTTGTATTTTACTGTAGGGGTTCATGCTGAGTGGTAGTGCGCGCTTTTTCGCGTTCAGCAGTTGAAGCTTAGCTTATCGTTTCTATAACATTCGCTCTCTGCTGGATAAACGAATAATAACACCATAGCTCAGTGAACAGCAAAATAAGACGTCGACTACGAGCTAACATTCGCAGTTTACGGAAATTGCTTCTATAAAACACCCATCATAAAATTGGAATACATCTCTATAATAAAGGCTTCGGTCGTAACTTATAATGCGACCATGCAAGCAAGCATTCATAAGCTATGTATGTATGTATGTTTTGCTGTATTTCCTCAAGAAATCGTGCTGTGCACAGCATCTTCTTCTTCACGGATTTTTCACTTCTTCCTATAAAAAGTTTCTAATGCCACAACCACACAGCACACACAAAATCTACCTCAAATGCATAAAGGGTAACATCGGATGAAAAGGTCACTGTTGGGAACAGTAGTTAAGGAAATATTTCGATGAGGCGAACGAGAAGTCTTCTTTTGTTTTTTTTTTTTATAAAAAAAAAACATCTAACTGTTTCTAGACATCTTTCAACATTGTACATTTGAATAGTTGCAATGTAGCTTATCAGATTAGGAATGGTAAGCGGAAGTTTTGAATCTCAAATAAAAATTTTAAAAAAAATCTTTTTATCTCTCGAGGCAAAATGATATATAACTGGTGATAATTCGATAGCAACCCTTGCTAGCCCCTTGTTAGTATTTATGTATGTTGAACTTTCCAGTCTAATTAAAAAAAAAAAATTTTTCTTCAGGTGGGATTATGACCCACAGACCATAATTATCAGCAGAAAAAAAATAAGAACACAAAAATTTCATATCATTCATATCATTTTACCCAAACTTACCCTATCTTAATATTTTATGGTGTTAAATCGATTCTCTATCGTTTCCAGCACGTTGTTTTCAACTCACAATGAATAAAACACACAATATTACTTTACATTATTTATGGGATGAGTGTAGAAATAACGCTTGTATTGCACACCAATATTTGTATCTAATGTAGAAGAATCCCTGATCCCCCATCAAGGAGCCCATCTCATTGGAGTTGGAACTAAGAGTGCTTCGCTTCCTCCTAATGTCAGTTATTCTCATAATCGCGCTAAACAGGACCAGGACCTCTTTCGCAATAATAACAAAAAAGATGTCTGTGGAAGTGTACGCCAAACTTATACGACCGGTATCAGCAGCATCCTTTTGCTTTTACGGATTAAATGAATCTGGAATTTGTGTGAGACCGGGATGCTGTTGCAGCAACAGTAATACATTCCTTTCTAAAATCTTTGGGTAAAATCTCTCCATCATGTTAAATAGAAAGAGAGCAAATATTATTATTTAGAATAACCGTTTGTCAAGGGGGCGTTGCGGTGGTGGCGTATGTGATGGTATGGCGCACGGGTTGATGGTGTTACTGGATGATGGGCGGATGCAATAGAAGGATGATGGGTTTGTTGTGTTAGATGTGAAAAATAATGAGATGAATACTTTGTGCAATTTACTGCTGTGCTAATAGCAATCTTTTCGTTGGATAATATTCTGGTGATGAGGTCAATCCGTAGGTGGTATTTAGGGAGCCATCAGGAAGTTGCGTACATAATAATTTCTGGTCATCAATTTAAAGTGCTTCATGAAAGTTTAGTATCGTACCTTTTTTTTGCTGCTCTTTTATGAGACAAACAAGCAAGCAAGTAAGACATAAGATATAAAAATTGCTTGTGATTATGGTTTTATCGCTCATGTTCAATGTTCATATATGCGTATGATGCATTATATCAAATCCCAAAGATAACATTCTTCGGGCTATATAAGCTGAGGAAACACAATTTGTATTTATGTTAAGTAGATACTATTGTGCGTATTGGAAATGGATATTAACACTTAAAATGTAATATAACTGATTTCTAACTGATAATAAAATCAATACTAGTTTTTTTTTTGCTTTTGTACATACATAATCGTATATTATTTTGTTTTCGGTTCGGAAAATGTATTCCTTAATTCTTGCAAAAAAAAGAGATTTTGATTTTTCAATTAGGGATTAAGTTTTTCCGACTAGCGATTTTAGCTTTTTATCTTGGGTTTTCCTAGATAAAAATACTTTTTTAGATTTTTTTAATTTATTTTAAATATTTTATGCTGCGCGACTGATCCAAAAGAGCCTCCTGGAGGACTTTCTGTGATAGCATAGAAGAAACCTCCGAAGCATCTAGGCTAAGGAAAATCCTCTCTACTAATCCAATGATGCCTAGCTTCTTGAAAAATGCTGATGGCTCATGGACCAACTCTTGCGAAGAATCGCTAAACCTACTCCTAGATACCCATTTCCCAGGTAGCTCACTAATGGTTAATAACACTGGATATATTGTATTCAATGACATATTAACTTATCCACAAGGGTTGATCACAAAGGAAAAACTACAATGGGCAATCAACAGCTTCAAACCATACAAAGCAGCGGGTCCAGACGGCATTATACCAGCCGAACTTCAAGAGGCCATTGACATTATTATGCCAATGTTAGAGATGCTCTTTAATAGTTGCCTAAAACTAGCCCACATTCCTGCATCATGGAGGGAAGTTAAAATTGTATTTATACTCAAAGTGGGAAAATACTCCCATGTAGAACCAAAAGATCTCAGACCTATTAGTCTATCATTATTCCTTCTCAAAACTTTTGAGCGACTGATTGATATCCATTTAAGAACAAGCATCGATGCCAGCCTCTTATCTAAGGCTCAACATGCATACTGCAAAGGGAAATCAGTGGAAAGAGCTCTTCACACATTGGTCCGCACCATTGAGTACTCCCTACACCACAAAGAGTATACTATGGTCGCTTTCCTTGATATACAAGGCGCTTTTAACAATGTTGACACATCTGCAATCACGTCTGCACTGTCATCTCTGAAGGTAGATAGTTCGCTTGGAGAATTGATACACCAAATGCTGACTAGCAGAATTATTAATTCAAAGCTGGGCGGATTTTCTGCAAGAAGGTATGTCAGTAGAGGTACGCCGCAAGGTGGTGTCCTATCCCCCCTTCTTTGGAACTTGGTAGTGAATGAGCTGCTAAAGTGTCTGGAGTCGGAGGGTCACAGAGTGATTGCTTATGCAGATGACATTGCTATTGCCGTATCAGGCAAGCACCCTGAAACCTTAAAAGATCTTTTACAAAACGCCCTAAACAAGCTAACAAAATGGGCCGATCGATGTGGACTGGGTGTAAACGCCCAAAAAACAGACCTTGTCCTTTTCTCCAGGAAATATAAAATTCCTCCTATAGACCCCCCTTCTATCAAAGGTATACCACTAACTTTCACAGACGAAGCGAAATATCTGGGTCTTATTTTAGATAAAAAGTTAAGTTGGAAACCTAACATTCAGGAAAGAGTTAGAAAAGCCACAGTGGCACTCTTCTCATGCAAAAAAGCCATTGGGAAAAAATGGGGTCTCCAACCCCGCATTACTCATTGGCTCTATACATCAGTAATCAGACCTATTCTAACATAGGGTGTGGTGGTATGGTGGACCGCTCTAGATAAAACAACGTATTGTGATAAATTGAGTAAGGTTCAACGTTCAGCATGTCTGTGCATGAGCGGAGCACTTCGTACGACTCCTTCAGCTGCACTAGACATTCTGTTCCATCTCTCACCTCTCGACATTTTTGGCAAACAGACGACTGCAAACACAGCCATTCGACTTACGGCCTCTTCGCAGTGGATCAATAACGCAATTGGTCACTCCATTATTCTGAACTCATTCGGATCAATTCCCAGTAACATCGACTACACCATCCCAAAGTTACAGTTTGATAAAAACTTCCAGGTAACCATCCCCTCCAGATCCAGCTGGGAGGATTCGGCATTGTTGAATAATGAATCTATTGATTTCTACACTGACGGATCAAAAACTAGTGACGGGGTTGGTGGAGGTGTATACTCAAACAGACTAAATCTAAGTCTCTCTTTTCGCCTTCCCAATCACTGTAGCATATTCCAGGCGGAACTATTGGCGAAAAAGAAGTCCTATCTTGGCTTAAGAAAAACGTGATATCAAACACGGATATCCGCATATTTTCAGATAGCCAAGCAGCCATTAAATCACTGGACTCTGTCTCTACCAACTCAATAACAGCCTTCAATTGTCGATCATCTCTCATGGAGATGGCACAGCAGTTTAAAATTCATCTTTGTTGGGTGCCGGGCCATAGAGACATTCCAGGAAATTGTATGGCCGACGAACTCGCCGAAGAACGAACAATGCTAACTATTTTACGAGACAGGTTAAATATAGGCACTCCCATCGCTACATTTAAACTAATGCTGAAGCAGGATGCTATTCAGAAAACAAACCTCAGGTGGAACAACATCACCACCTGTTCGGCGACGAAACATATTTGGCCAACACTGAATCTGAAGCGCTCTAAATGTTTGACAGCTTTAAGCAGATCACATATCTGCTCCATAATAGGTGTCATAACAGGACACTGTCTTATAGGCAAGCACGCAACACGGCTTGGTGTTTACTCTAATGACTTTTGCAGAAGCTGCATGGACGAAGAAGAAGAGGAATCGATTCCTCACCTTCTTTGCACATGCCCTGCTTTATCTCAAAGACGCAGACTCCATCTTGGAGACTTCTACTACAATGATCCTAGTGATCTGGCAAATATAGATATAAATAATCTCGTTCGCTTCGTAAGAAGCTTCAAGTGGTTCAACGACTAGTGAGGAAGTCCCCTAGATTCAATGTGGTATCACAATGGACCAAATTATGGTCTAAGTGAGTCGGCTCTTTCTGGCTACCACGTCAACCTAACCTTACCATGCTGCGCGACAGCTCCTTTAGAACCAGGGCTCATTGAATTGTATACATTTATTCTTTTATAACTTTTTTAAACATTCTATACATACAAAAAATGATCTAAAGCATTTGTACCGTGTTGGAGGAGTTGCCATTAAAAACAATTTTTCGGATTTTTTTTTTTACCAAAAAGTAGCCTATATCTTTAAAATTAACTAAGTCTTTCTTAAATCTATGGTCACGTTTTTGTGAAAAATAAGTTTTCGTTAATTGATCTATCCGTTCAGGTTGTAACCGAACGGAAAATAAAAATATCTCCCAAATTGAGGAACGCAATGTAAAATAAAGATGGGTCAGGCCAGCCGTTTCGCCGCCAGTTGGCAAGCTTTGGCCAACTAGAGCTTTAGTTTAATGCAATAAGCAAACGGCCATAAACGAATCTAGCTTTGTGTGCCGACAAGTAAAATAGATCCGTGGACTTTGGCCCTTAAGTTCTCTTTTATTAAAAAACAAAAATTGGAAAATTATTTTAAAAAATAGGTGTAGGTACAAGATTTTAGTAGTAGCCGTGGCGTGATGGTGAGTGCGATGGACTGTCATGCCGGAGGTCTAGGAATTGCCAAAACCTCCAAGAGTATCTCTTGTCATAGAAAAGTGCTGCTCACATTAGCCGTTCGGATTCGGCAATAAACTGTTGTTCCCCTCCATTCCTGCAGAATCACACACAGGAATGGTTGAGAGTTTTAAGTAACTAGGCCCTTGTTCTTCATGAGCTGTTGTGCAATCAAACTTATTTTTTTTATAAGATTTATTGTTATTTTAACAAAAAACGTAAGTAACTATGCTAGAAAAAAAATTACACGATATTTGATGTTGTAGGTATATTTAAAAACCAAAACTTTAAAATTGCAAATTCTACTCCATGTTTATAAATTGACACTGATACATCGCTTAGAAAATGCATCAAATATTCTATAAAAAAAAAAAACCTGTGAAGCTTTTTTTTTAATCAAACATTTCTCTCTTTAAATTATGGATTTTAAATCATGCCATGCAGAGGATAAACCTTTATCCTTTCATGAATTTTTTTCCATCCTCATTCTTTACGACCATGCACTGCCCATCATGTTCAGAGTGTAATTTTCTCTTCACCCGGACAATAGAGTTGCAGTTGCAGCAGCAGAAGCACTACAGCCACTACTACATCATTCGACCTAATCGATCAAAAATCCCATCGGGTTAAATGACTGTCGCATGCATACCGTCCGGCTAGCTCTCCATCATCTCTATACACCATGTCGCCATCAAATAGCCTCAAGTTATCATCTCTGACATTGTCATGCATCACTATAAAGATCAACACAAAAAAAAGCTTAAAAAAAAAACAACTATTCTCTATACACGCTGCTGCAAACAGAAACACTATACGTGGAGCATAACACACAAAATAAAATAAATCACCGACCGTAACCAGGCAACAACCGAAACCACTCGAAAGGTGGACCTCTTTCTATAACCCTAACAAGGGGTGATTTGTGTTTGAATTTGCACGCGCTAGACTTTCTAGATTTAAAATCTAATCTCAAACAACCACCACATAGCCTGTCCTCTTCATCTAACACGCGCCCATCCAAAAAAAAAAGCTGATATGTAGGTATATGCAAAAAAATAGGGCCCGTAAAAAAAAGGATAAAGTACCTTCCCAAAACAAAAAAAAAAATCCAAATAATAATAAAAAAAAAAAAAAACATAAGGCTCTTTTATACTTACAGCGACGGAATTTTTCATGTCAGCTATCGCCGATGTAAATTCAGGAAACTGCAATTCAGGACAATAAATTATTGGTGCTAATAAATCTCCAGATTTGCGTCCAGCTTCAAGTGATTTCACCTCCCAATCCTCTGAGTTTGTCAAAATGGCACCATGATACTTGCCTGTTGCTATTCCCTGCAAAAATAACAATAAAAAGAAAAAGGGTTAGTGAAGTTTGGAGTAGGTATACCGTTATAGGGCTTACAAAAGATACAATCTAAGCAAGCTACCAAACAAACAGGGTATTGTAAAGTTGCTATAAATTATTGTTAATTTATTGAACCATTACAAAATGCTTGGCGCACTGTGAGTATTTCAGCCCTCCTTTATGGATAAAGACGAAATATATTCCAGCCACAGATATATATATATGTACTAGCACCCAACCACCTACAAAACGCAACTCAACGTTTTGTTCGTTACCCAAGCATATCCGTCGTGTTTATATTTCTAAAGAAAATGCTATTCGAAAGAAAAAAAACCACTCGTGAGATATTCGTTGGTGTGTGCTATAATTTTTTTTTCCTCCATCTAGTTGATCTCAAGAATTTTTCGCTTTTGAACAGTGTTGTTATAATCCTTATCACAATTGTTATACCACGTTTTTTTAATAGCTCTTTTGAGTTCTACAGTTTCAAAAAAGTTAAAACTTAGACATTAATTATCGAGCGCTCTTAAGCTTATGAGGTTCATATCGAAATATTTTTGGAGTAAATTTTTTCTATACGCGTTGAGAGCAAAATTTCGCAAAAAGGCAAAAGATTTTATCTTAGCAATCCAATACCTGATCTATTAATCCCATTGACCCTGTTTAAAGGCCTTCCACACTACCCCACTAAGTATTAACACATGTCAAAAAAGTGGGAAGTAAATCAGGTATAATAGTGTGGAAACAAAGTATGAAATTTCATCCCACACGACTTGAAAGCCCATCTACACAATTTGACATGTGTTGATACAGGAAAATTTTTAGGATTGGTTCTTAAACCATCACACATTCTATCCCGCTTGGTTTGAGGTTATGGTGAATTGATTTTTTGGATGCAAGTGTAGAAGCAAAATTGAGTTATGCACGTAGGCAAACTAAAGTGGACTTTAACAAATTAAATCATGACTTACGATTCGCAAATTGGGAGGAAGTTTATTCAGAAGAAGCTCAAAAGCTTATGACTTAATTAAAAGTTCTACCTACGGTGTCATACAAAAAGAGATCCAATATAAGGTTAAATAATTCCCGCATTAAATATATAAACATAAATTAAATAAAAAGTGTCGAAAACATCCACTTAACACTATTCTGAAATCCCGATTAAAAAAAGTTTGTAAGAAAGTTAATACAAAAATCCAACAATGTCGTGACAGTTATTACAATAACAAAATTACAAATGAAAAAGGTAACTTGAAAGAAAAATGGAAAGTAATTGTATTGTATTGTAAATAGAAAACAAACAATACAGTCCAGCTCAATGTTGGTAGAGAATGATATAATAAGTATTTCTGAGCCCAAAGAAATAGCTAATTTATTCAATAATTACTTTACCAATGTTGAACTAAACTTATTTCCTAATAATTCATCTTCTTCTTGTGTATGCTGCAATAGCTACAGTCCTACAAATGAGGTCCGTATAGGTAATAGTTTCTATTTTGAAGTGATATCTGGTTTTGAAGTACTAAAAAATATAAATACACTCAAAAACTCAAACTCTGTAGGTGTCAGTGGCGTGGCGTCCATATAACACGATTCCTATCGAGTTACCATTTGAAAATCTCAATCATGTTTATTAAAAAACGAGCAACATTAATCTAAATTACTAGAAATTTCCCTAAATATGTCGAAGAAAACCGTGTTATTTTTGTCCATAAGAAAGCAAAAAAATAACTCGGTTTTCTGCGTCTTATTTCGGGACTTTTAATACAAATAAATGAGCAAGAGCAAACAGAAAAAGCTTGTTCTATCCAGCGAAAATTTTTAAAAGTTCTATTTGTGTTTCTTGTGGGGTATGGAGTTGTAGAAGAGAGAATTAAGTATGTCTCAATGTTGTATGAAGTTCATTGAGCAGGGTAGGGGTAGTTTTCTGCGCAAAAAAATAATTTTAATTCGAAAAAATAACACGCTTTTTTTCGTCTTATTTTAAAAACTTTGTATGTGTCTCGCTGCGTTGCTGTGTGAAGTTTACTGTGGAGGTCATGTAGGTTTTTCTTTAAAAAATACAGTTCATACACCTTTTTATTTTATTTTAAAATTAAACTTTTATGACTCTTTCTATACAAAATTTGTAAATCAAAACTTATATCATGGCGTGGAAAGCGATATAGACAATTTAAGGTAGACATTCATAATTAAGTTACCTATACGTTTTCGGGTGACTCATTTTTCTTCGACTTACCATTTGAAATCATCCACGCCACGCTACTGGTAGGTGTAGATGGTATTTCAAATGTTATATTGAAGACATAATGACACATGTTTTTAATAAAAGTGTCTTATCAGGAATCTTCCCCGATGAGCTTAAATCAGCTTTTGTAATACCCATTTAACAAAGGTAACAAAAAAGACATTAAGAACTTTGGACCTATTTCGTTATTGCCATCAATTTCTAAAGTTTTTGAAAAAATTATAAAAACGAGGATTCTGTGTTACCTATCAAATTTGAACTACTTTAGTCCAATGCAATTTGGATTTAGGTCGGGTTTATCTACAGAAGAGGCTCTGTTAAACTTTTGTTGTTCAATTCAGCAAGGCGTGGATGAAAAAAAAAGAAATGTGCTGCTCTCCTCGTTGACATTACGAAAGCATTTAATATGGTTAATCACAGAATCCTTTTGAATAAATTATACGATGTTGGCTTTCGTGGATTCATTTACAACAGCTAATGCTGTTCAGCCCTGAAACAAATGCCCAAACTGACATAAATGTAATTTTTCATTCACCGTGTTGTACCAGTTTTAACCTATTTAATAACAACTGCTTGAGATCTCTCTCTCAAAGTAGTTTTAATTCTAAAGCAGCCTGCAGTAGTACGTGCTTCAATATCGAAATAGTAAAAGATTTTAAATATTTAGGTGTCATAATTGATCAACACTTGAAGTGAACTGAACTTACGAATCTTAAGCAGTACTTCCTTTCTACAATCAGATGCTTTTACCGCTTAAGTTCAAATTCCACGTTAAAGAACGTTTATTACGGCATATTTCATTCGAAATTACAATACGGTATTTGTTGTTGGAGAGGTGCTTATCTAAATAATATTCAATATTCAACAGTTGACGTCTAGCTCACTCTAAAGAATTATTTAGACAAACAAGGATTCTGCCAGTAAGACACTTGTTTTATTTCAAAGTCTTAAAAATATTTTTTATGAGAAGCGGTTATTTAGAGAGCCCTATAACAGACTTATATAACTTAAGAAGAAATGCTAACTCGGTGCATTACCTTTTCGGACTACACTTTTTAGAAACTCCTATACGATCGTTTCTCGCAAACTCTTCAATAAACTTCCAAGCGAATTACGAAACATTAGAAGTTAAATACTATTTTTAAAATCAATTAAATCATGGCTTTTTAATTTTAGCACTTATGAAATCGAATCTTTGCTAAACTACATTGTTTGATTTAAAAAATTTTTTTCCTATTTGATTCTCATTTACTTACTATGTATGTTTCTTCTTTCTTTTATAATTTTATACTTATATACTTCAATTAATTGTAACTATGTAAACTGATGAATTCATATTAATTTTATTGTTCTTATTTCTTTTTGTATCATGTTAATTTCTATGTTCACCCCACAATAGAATACATATTTGTAAAGGTAGCACTATCCCAATTTGTATTCAAATTAAAATGCTACAAACTATTCTTTTAAAAAATACATACTTATTAATAGATATAAGTTATTTAAGAAATGTTAGGAGAATATGGATTCAATTAAAATAAAAAATAAAAAATCGTTTTCTTTACACAAATTTGGCAGTTTTTTACAAATGTATTAATACTCGATGGGATAGTGTGGAAGGGCTATTAGATTGGCCTCAATCTTCCAATCTAAACAGGGTCATGCGTATCGCAAAAAGCAGCTATCAAATTCATTATTGTTTATGAATGATATTCATTTTATAACACAGATTTTATAACATAAGAGGAACTGAGGAGGACGACTTGAAAAATTCGAATATACAGAGTGTCCCATAAGCAAAGGTCCAAACTGAAACTCATGAAGGCCAGGCTATGAACTATACCTCTCAGAACTTAGCAATTTGTCCATACCGAATGAACGGTTTTCGAAGCTTCAGTTTATACTTTTTGAGAAACATGGATAATTTTTTAAAAGTTTAAAACCAGCATTGAGTGATGCCAATTTTTTTAAAAGATGATCCTTTAAAGATTGAAGTAAAAAATTAGGTTTGAGCAAAACACCATAACTATTATTATTTTTGCAAAATGGTTATGAAATCCAAAATATTTTAATGAAAACAATTTACCTATCTACTAACCAATATTTATACGTAAACATTGAAAAAAAAAATCAAGTATGGACGGGGTGAGCAAAAAACTGGTGCAAAGTAGGGGTTTTTCGAAATTTCTAACAACAGTTGTTAATCGAAAACCATTATGATTCGGCAATGACAAAGTTCTTAAATTTTGAGAGATCATAGCTTGCTCTTTTAAGTATTTCAGCTTGGACTTGAACAAATAAATTGTATTTATCTAAATCTAACTAACTGTATTTCAATTGTAAGTCGAACAGTTGGGCCGACGTTCGCTTTTTTTTTTTTTTTGAATCCCCTTCAGGGGTGTCCTTAACCTTGAATATAGGACACCATATATTGAAAATGAGAGATGGGGCCTATGAACCCTACTATTAAAATTTACAACGCGCAGCAAACCATTAATAAGATCTGTACCGGTATCTTTAAAAACTAAGTTGTAAGTTGATTTTAATTTCTTGTGGGCAAAAGACAAAAACCCGACCAACCCTTTATTTGTATTCCGTTGTTTTCTTGAATTTTACTTAAAAATGTATTCGAAATAAACCTAATATAACAACACTGTTTTGTGGAAAGAGGAAAATTTTATTCTTTGCACACCTTGCTCCGATATCGACATCGAGTGGGTACACAGATGGTAATTTGTTGCAGAATGGTAGTAAAAAAAAATCGTAAAAATGCATACGAAAAAGTAAACCAGGGTATAAAATGAGTATAGTGTAGAAAATTCAGAATGCAATAGAAGAGACACACACGCCCACCCTCGCTTTGAAGTAGATGAAAGTGAGCCGGCAGAAGGAAGACAATCGAATTAGAGGAAGGAAACAAATTTGTGAAACAGGAAATTTCCGTTAAATTTTTTTTCCACACCTTTTATTGTTTCTTCGGCAGGTATGGCATATTGGTTGTAGGAAGGCAGTACGGTAGAAGGCAAGGAATTATTGCCATGGTTTGTGCCCGTGATATACGAAGAGATAGAAGAGGCGACGGAGCAGATCACTTAAATCATTTTAAAATCATCTCATTGGATACACCTATGTATGTATAGGCTACAGTCCTATAGGTAGATACACATAGTTAAATGGCTGGAAAGGGATATTTTACAACATTCGAAGTTGTGCAGTGCGGTGAGACGTGATGGCTTCGGAATAAGATTCGCGCAATTTATGAGCTGATTGGGTGGCATTGGTGAATTTATTTTTGCAGAGTTGGATAATGTAAATTTTAAGCTTCAAGGAGCAATATAATTTATTTGGTTTACAAAGATAGTGGGGTGGTAGGCGATGGGGTAGTCCACTAAGAGCTAAAAGAAATCTCGCAGTCGATTGCGATCGTCATTTAGGAAATTGCAATTGGGGTATAAATTAAATGCAATACACGTACATAATGTACATAGATGAAGCAATGTCGTAAGAAGAAAATGCCAACAACTGTATTTCAATAAGAATACATTTTCTTGACATGATTGATTGAATTTTATTGAGAAATCAAGAGTGAAGTCAATCACAGTGGTAAATCAAGAGCAGGATGTTAGACAAAGTAATTTATGTGATTTTCATAGATACATACATTTATTTAAATTGAATTTTGTAATTAGAGAAATTTTCAATTATGACTGTTACCCCTACGTAACTAAAGAATGTCAAATATAGAGAAAGGATTAAAATTCGAATATGTGCATTTTTTTTCTTTTTTTTTTGGAATTGCATTTTTTTTGTCAAAATAGGTATCAAAAAAACAACTTAAAACCCTTGCTAGCTACAGTCTATTTTTCCTGAAATGGGCCCGTAGCGGGTAAGCTGTAGGGTAGTTTTATGCTTTCATTTTTTGGACTCTAAAATTCTCCAGTAAAATTTTATGACATGATATGGCCAAAAATAGTAGTAGCCCGTGGCGGGGTTCAATACCAGCCGCTTCCACCTTATTTTTTGCTGGGCTACTGCCTCTTGCGAGGAAGTGACAAATTCTCCAAGAGTATCTCTTGTCATAGAAAAGTGCCGCTCACCTTAGCCGTTCGGATTCGGCAGTAAACTGTAGGTCCCCTCCATTCCTGCAGACACGCACACAGGAATGGTTGAGAGTTGTAAGTCACTAGGCCCTGGTTCTTCATGAGCCGTTTGTGCCACCAAATTTATTTATTTATATAAAGGCAATATTTAAAAGATTGACTTCAGAGATTGTTTAAACATGAACATGTGTTCAAACATCATCTGGATAACTGTTGAAAAGACAACATAACAAGAAATACATAATCATATACATATGTACACTGAAGGTTTATCTTTAGATAACATAGTATTAGGTATTTTATACGAAAATAGAATAAGATAATGTAAATAGTTTCATTTAAAAATATTATTTAAGGGGGATATTTTGCAAAATAAATAATATGGTCTTCGAGCCTCTGTTCAAACAGGGATCACTTTAAGCGTAAATATTTTTCAAAATTTAGCATTTATAGGGTAAAATGGAGTCAAAATAATTTATTTGTTTGTACTTAAAGAAAGGCTATATGGTTTAATACTTTCAATATTTATTTAGGTTGGCCTTCTTAATGCCATTCTTCTGCATTCATGCTTATATGTACATAAATCCATACATACGTCCTTTTGTATGGACGCGAATATTTCTATCGATAAAAAATTTGTAACCGGATTTATGTGTATAAATTGGCATGAGTGACGCCTCCGTATAAAATTAAAAAAAAAATTTGATTTTATACTGACTTCATTTTTTCATCCCTATATATTGAAACATTCTTCTTCTATATGTTGTTAAATAATTAATAAGTCTCAAAACAACGCCTACCTTTCTGTAAGTACATGCTTATCTCGATTTTTTTCCCGAGCTAGGTCGGTCCGGGTCACTAATATAATATTAATAGAAAAGTTGTGATTTTTCTTGCATATTTCCCTTTTTTGCAAATGCAGCCAAGAAAATATTAAATCAAAACGAAGTCTATACTGAAATTAAGACAAATTCAGCTTGTAGAGCTGGTACCTATAGAAAGTACAAGCTGGAAATAGATCGATAAATATCCGTGTTAGGGATAAAAACCTTTAAATGAACTCTTTTAATTCTTGTTCTGTGGGTTTCGGTAATATTTTACCTGTTTTACTGAAATTTTTTACATGAAAATAACTATTTTATTGTTTTTATGTTAATTTATTTTATAATGTGCAAAATTAAATCAAAATTAAATTAAACATCTCACATTTTAATTATTTCAAAAGAAGTCGTGAAAATCGACGAAACGTTGGGAAAGAAGATGAAATAAATTTGTTTTATTTGCATCCCGGAAAAATTGACCAAAAAAGCCCACAATAACATATAATTGAAAATAACTATAATTTTTTAAAATTATTACTTTTTAAAATTAAAAAAAAAAATCGTCATTATTATGCTTTTGTTGTACCAAAATAAATATTTCAGTTTGATCAAGTTACGTTTTTTTTACTTTTTTTAAAATTTTAGTCTTTCTAATATTAGAATTTCTAATATTAGTCTTTATTTTACCCTATATATGTAATTTAAAAAAAATAATACGCTATAATATGCCAAGGTAAAAAAAAATTTCAAAACTTGAGTTTTTAAGAAAAGGAAGATTTATACTTTCAGGAAGCTTTATAAATATTCTTGAAAAAATTATGAAGCAGAGAGAAATACAGTAAAAATTTGCAGACTTGTGTAACTAGCATGTTCTTAACTCATAGAAAATAAAAAATTATCAGAAAACTTACAAAACGTGTTCACATCCGATTCACCTATATTTTTTATATACCATTGCCACATTCAGTGTAAGATGCATTTTACAAAATAATTATGTATCACCAAGAACAAAATCCAATTGTTATTGTAGCTATGCAAAAACTCGCTAATGAACTTTACAAGCACAATAGAACCATTCATGGCTAGGCTAGTTAAAACTAAGGAAAGTATAGCAAACTATGAAACAAAAGACACGGAAACTTTGCAATACTGAATAATTGCCTAGCTATGTGAGTTGCAACTGCAACGATAGCAACCAATGGTATATTTACCTGAGCTCCGGTGAGTGTTGCCATATCCAATATGATGTTTGCCTTCAGATCCTTTTGTGCATAGGTTACACCGTCGGCCAGGACCAGACGTCCCTCAGCATCCGTATTGTTAATTTCCACCGTACGACCAGAGTACAGTGTATGAACATCATCTGGGCTACATAGGTCCAACAAAACAATAACAAGCAATGTAGCAGCACCAGCAGCAAATACCATGTGAATTAAAGAAGACAAAAAAAAAACGAGGATAGTAATAATTAAAATCGTTATTATTCATTGCCGACGACTTCGTCGTGGTTTTTGTTGTCATCTTCATAGTCATCAACGATGGCTATGAACACGCTACCCTTTCAATTAGCTCACTCACCGTGTGGCATTCGGTCCAACAGAGTTTTCAGCCAAACAAAAGACTGCATGCAAATTCTCTTTGAATCCGCACTTAACAGCCGCATAAAATGCACCAAGAATAGCTGCAGCACCGCCGCAATCCCTTTTCATACCAGGCATTGCAGTCTTGCCTTTGATGCTCAAGCCACCAGTGTCGTAGACAATTCCTTTACCCACCAACGCAATTGTTTCGTTAGCCCCCTTCGGCTCGTGCGAGAGAACAACGAGAGCTGGTGGCACAGCCGCAGCCTTTCCTACGCCATAGATGCCGCCGAATCCCAACTCTTGTAACTTCTCGCCGCGAATTATGTGCGGAGTCAGGGAGAGCTCACCAGCAATGACTTTAACCTCTTCGATAAAGTGGCTGACATTCATTTCATTGCATGGCATATCGACTATTTTGGCAGCCAACCGGATGCCTCGTGCGGCTTCTTCCATGCAGGCAATATCATCGGCAGACAATGCAGATGTGGCAAGTTGGCCGTCTTTTTCAATGACAACAAACTCAATACTAACGGTGTTGTTTGATTTTTCCTTGTTGGAGTTGGAGGCATTGTTGGAAGTTTTTCGTGAGTACAATGGAAACGCTCGAACGACAGCACATGCACTTGCAAATACATCCGCACGCTCACAAACAATCACAACAATATCGTTTATGTTCATTGTTTTGTTCTTCACCAAATTATAAATTGCATGAGCACGAGAGCTAGTGTTGTGGCGAGAACTTTTCAGAGGGAGTGCGGCGATTGTTGCCATGTCCAAATACAGCGAACATGAATCAGTTGGTGATGGATGAAGGCATGAGACGGCATGCTTGAATGTTTCCTCGGTGACACGCGGCGCAAGTTTACATTCGATTGCAGAAAACTTGAGAAGATTAAGATGACGCAGTTGACCGATGATAAGAACTGGTGTTACATGCGGATCGGTGGTAGTTAGAGATGGGTTAAATTTAATATCAGTACTCATCTAAAGGAATCAATAAAATTTTGGATTTTTAAAATACAAAAAAAATAAAAAATAAACATAAAATTTCAATTGAAGTTATTCAAATAATAATTTAAATTTAAATACGCCTAACTGAAGGTGAAGGTGCTGAATTTTTGATACATATTCTTGTTGAATGTTTAATTAAAAGAGACATAGACACAGGAAACACTTCATTTTTGGATATTAGAGAAAATGGAAGAAAAAGGGGAAATTAAGTACGTACATTTCGGTGAGCACAACGAGAAAATGCAATGGCAAATTTTCTTTACATGGATTACATGTCTATCTCGGACATCGACAGAAAACTAATATCACGGCTACATTTTTTCGTAACTTGCGCCTAATCGTTTCAGGTGATAAGTCAGCCGATTGGGTTAAATAATAGTTCAGTTTGCAGCACCAAAATTTTTTCGATCGCCAATTCTTAGAACAAACAAATCCCACTGACATTTTTGATATCTCATTCGAAAGGGCTTAAAAAGATCCTCCTTCTAACATATCAACCATAAACATCAGTGGCGTAGCGTAGGGAGGACGAGAGGGGCGTTCCGCCCCAGGCGGCACTTTTAGGGAGCGGCAAAAGTTCAAAATAAATAATACTTATATCGAATTCGATTTTTTTTCTTCTAAACAAATTGAATTTTTAGTTGAAAGGAATTTGACATTAATAATATCCTGATATTTGAACCATTTAATTTTTTGTCGCACCGATTGAGATGATTTTTTGTCTAGCTTACCAATGTCTAGAAAATTTTCGGAATTAAACTCAGAGTTTTGTTGGAAAGAGTATTACCAGAAGTATGAATTCTCACGTTATTATCTATACTACTACGGCACGGAAACGTCTAATATATATCCAACTATTTTTTTTAATTGGAAAATAGACTCTCATACACGATTTCATAAAGCCTTTTTAAATATGTAACAGGCTTCTTAATCTTAAAATGACTTTTTTTCCATACACTAAATTCTTCGTTTAAAAATTTTAAATTCTCTTCATTCAATATTTGTGTCATTTGTTTTTGTTTTTAAACGGAATAATTTTAAAAGTATTTATTTTTGATTGTGGCATCTGTTGATTAGATTTAGATTTAAATGCTTTGCACATATAGCTGAAATGGTAGTGATGGAGTTTTTTTTGTAATATCGGGGCTGGGTTATTTAAATTTAAACAAGCAATTCGATTGTCGTTTTAGTAAAACTATAAAAAAACAGAAGGCAACTATTTGCATATAAGTAAAATTTTTTCTTTCAGTGTTCCATCCGCTTTTCAGCTTTTTAGCATTAGGTTTGTTCGTTGAACTTTACCCAGGGCTGACCCACGTTTTCTTGACAACCCAAAGAGTTGTCAAAAAACCTGGGTTTTTCGATTCTCAAAAAACACTTTAGGGCTCTGAATTGTATTGTTGACATTTTAAGCAAGAAAGAATTTCTGTACTCGAATAATTAAAACTTAAAATACGATTAAAAAATGAATAAAAACAACTTTAAACGTTTCCATTTTCATTTCCAATTTAATTTTATTCAATTTAGTGAACTATTTTATCTAATTTCCATTAAACGATCACGAATCTTCAACAAAATAAATACTTTACAATATATGTCACTTGGCAGTTTATTCGTTACCTCAACTCGCCCCAGCAAAAAACCTAGATCTACCTCAGGGCGAGTTCAGGGCGACCTCAGGGCGAGTTCAGGGCGACCTCAGGTTTCAAAAAACAGAGAATTTGATTGTTAGGGTAAGTTCAGGGTTTTCAAAAAACGCTTTGGGGCGACCCCAGGGCGACTTCAAAGCTCAACGAACAAACCTTTTATTAATTAATATCTATTATTTTCGGATTAGCCGCGTATTGAAATTTATGAGAGTGCACTTTTGTACTCACCCCGGGGTGAGTGAGGTACAAAAGTGCACTCTCATAAATTTCAATACGCGGCTAATCCGAAAATAATAGATATTAATTATGATAAACCACCGCGAAAGCCTAAAAAGTTAAACCTTTTATTAGCGTTTAGGTATAGAGTAAAACGTCAATTACAAAAATCGACATTTTTTATTACTTATGATTAAAAGTTTGAATTTTATTAAAATATTATTTTACTTTTTATTTTGAAATTCAACGGATTTTCTTCTTCTTAATATTTAATAACTACGCAAAAAATAATTTTTATACTATCAATATATTTTGCTCGGTTTAGCTTTTACTAAGTAGGTACTCTACAAAAAGTGACTAAAAAGAGGACACATACAAAAAAGAGAACAACTAAAGAATTTGATGAAAAACGAAAGTGTAAGAAAAATCGCTGTGAAAAAAGAGACCATATTGCTCTTTTAAAGAGATATTCTGGAACCCCTACGACAATGATAATGACTGTTATTACCGGAATGTTATTTCACTCTAGGCTATAGTATGGTTTTTTTTTAAATTGAAATACGTAAATAAGAGGGCGCCGGAATTCCGCCCCGGGCGGCTGATACCCACGCTACGCCACTGAACATACACTACAAATTTTAGAAGCAACAGGCCTATCAAATCGTTTTATTCCGATAACCTTACAAGACAGACATGTAATCCATGTTCGGTAGGTGCCTCAGAAGTAGAGCAATCGTTATTTTCAACCATTTACAGTTGGAAATATGCGTCACTCAAAAAAAAAACACTGGTCAAACCCACCCTCATCAATTCAAACTCATATCGAACGAACACGCTAGCCCAAGTTAACATCCACTGCGCAAAGACGATATCAATTATGTTAGGCAGGAAGTTAACCGTGTGGTAGACATAACTTAGGCTTAGCACGCACTTGCGATTTCGATCACGCGACTGTTTAGTTGCAAGAAATAGAACAAATAAGTTTCAATGTGAGTGACCGCACTTTTCTGCATTTTTTGAGTGACGCGATTGTCGCAAAATAAAATGAAACAAATGCAATTACATGTTTGTGACCGCATTAGCGATTTAAATTTTTGCGATTTAAAAATCGTAGTCGCGGAAAGAAATGAACATGCACGCACTTGCGACTGTCAGCTGCGCGATTTTTTAGTCGCAACACAAGGTTTAAATGTGCTACGACTGGAAAATCGCAGCGCTTAAAAAAACTATGAAACCGGTTCCATTTTTGGAGGGAATTTTTAGACGCAACTACTTTAAATCACAAGTGCGTGCGTAGCAATTACAAGATGTACTAAAAATTGCATCTGCGTGCACAGCAAAAATTTGTTACGATCGGGATTATTCAATCGCAACGACTTCAAATCGCAGTGCGTGCTTAGCCAGGTGCTCACATTAGACTAACTCCGCGAGACTCATTTTGCCGTCTCTTTTCAACGTCCCACCTCATGATGAGGCGAGATTTTTAAGTTTTTTTTTTTCTGAATTAAGATTTATTTTGCGATGCGAATTTATAGATTCAAAAAAACCGGCCCTATATAACACATGTTATGTAGTTGAAATTTTGATTTTGATTTTGCTGTTAATTTGGTCACACAAATTTATAGTCCAGTAACTTTGTCGTCTCATAGGAGAGAAACTTGCCTTAGATCCGGTAGTTTTAATTTTTTGCTGGCCCAATGAAAAAGTGAAGTTTTCGAACATGGTCTTAATTTCAAAAAAAAAAAAAAAAAAACGCTAATTTTTCAATAATTTTAAGTCTAAACGGCTAGTTTCTCAACAATTACTTTGGTGCAATAGCCTTAATAATTTATTTATTTATTTAAAACCAAACATTTTTAATAAATAGAACTTCTGTTTGTTTATTATCTATTTTCGAAATAGGTGACAGAAATGAATTTTGTTTTGTTCACTTTCTAGTCATTTTTTCTTAAGTCAATTATTAACCAATTTGGGTTTTAAGCCAATAAATCTACGGAAACTATAAAACGACGATTCTTCAAAGAATTGGAAAGATTCACAGAGAACTTTCAAACCATGTACAGATTTCTTTGAAGAAAAAATATTTATGAAAACTACCTCCTATTTGAAACAGACTATTAAACTTGACTTATGTAGTGTATTTTATAGGACGTAAGCTGGTCTACTATAGACCTTTCTTATATGCCGTATCCACTGGCCATGAACGATGTCCCACATCACAACCCCAATTCACGCAACAATCTGATTTGCATGGATATGTGAAAGCTTGGACATAGATCTTTGTGCCTCCATTGGTGTTTTTCTAGTCATGGTAATGTGGACATTATCCATTGCCAGTGCAGGCGGTATGTTATGCTAGAAGTACTCTTAGGATAGTTGGAGGTTGCTGAAGAAAGCCCATGTTGTAACTCGCTTGCGGATTCTATGGCGATGTTACAGTTAAGAAACCGAAAATAAGGAGACCAAACTTTCAATTATAATTGTCGTAATGCTGAAGTTGATGATAATTTGAATTCTTAAGCGGCCAAATGACCGGATCTTAAGCCCTTTCGCAGACACAATAGGCATTACAAATAATCAGATTTAGTTATAACTTAAATATTGCAGTGAAAATAACCATAACGTTATGGATCTTAGATAATTACCCATAGATAGGTACATTATATTCTCAATTTTTTTTCGAATCAAGTCAATATAATGGTTCATTATTTATAGTCAAGTAAATATTCATGCACGGTTTATTATTTAGAGCCCATTTCATATTTAAGTCGTAACTAAATTTGATTATTGGTAGGGCCCAATGTATAGTTTGGGTCCTCTAAAACCTTGATTGTTTCTGACGACCGCTATTTTGTAGGTCCATAATTTACCTATGTATGTATTAACAACATATGCAAATCTGATTTGGATTTTGTTTGATTTGAACATTTCTTTAGTAGAAAATAAACTTGTTTTTACAAATTATCTTTTTAGTGGTGTAAATGTTGTTTAAAAGTTCAAATTCATCAAGATTCACAACAACAAAGAGCAACAGAATTTAACTCACTGTTACAGCAAAATTAAGTAACTTAAATGCATCATTATTAACTTACCTTGCGAAGCCTTTGAAGGCAATAGGCGTTTTTAGTTAATGCGTTTAACCTGTTTCTATTTAAAAAGATTAAACTCAATAAACACATGGAAATTATTCAAATTACTTGAATTAATAGCCGCCCGTATGACCGGTGTTCTGAGGAAAATGACAGTTGTTTTTCTTTGCGATGTTTTTTGACATGAGAGATGAAAGAAACGTCATTATTTGCGATATTTTTATTATTTTTTTTTTTCTGGGGAACAGAATGGTAAAAATAATACAAATGTAGTAGCCTAGTTCCTTTAGGCCCATTGCCCACTAGGTAACTGTTTGTTGCTCGCCTCAGCAACTTTTTGTTGACGACAGCCCATCTCACACAATTTGACATGTTTTAATACATAAACATTTTGAGGATTGGTTCTTAAACCATCATACATTCTATCCCACTTGGGGGTTTGAGGTTATGGTGATTTGTTTGGACGCAAGTGTGAAAGCAAAATATGAAAATATTTTCTTCACACAAATTTGGCAGTCGTAAGTAATTCTATCACACTTTTTTTTACATGTATTAATACTCGATGGGATAAGTGTGGAAGGGCTATTACATGGGAGAGAGCGTCCTCTAGGCAACTTATTGTTGTTCGGAGTTGCTCGATAACTTTTTCCCGGCAACTTTTTGTTGCTTACCCTCGCTTTTACAGGGCAACTTTTTGTTGCCGGCATCCTTATCTGTCATCCTTTCCGCTTGTCATTGTGGATGCCAAAATAGCGTGCATTTTGCATTTCTCTGTTGCCGGCAACTCCGAGCAACAAAAAGCTGCGTAACTAAAAATTGTCTAGTGGGCGATGGGCCTTAGGGATAGAATGTGTGATGGTTTTAGAACCAATCCTAAAAATTTTCATGTATCAACACATGTCAAATTGTGTGAGATGGGCTGTCAAATCTTGTGGGATGAAATTTCATATTTTGTTTCCACACTATTATACTTGATTTACTTCGCACAATTTTGACATGTGTTAATACACAGTGAGATAGTGTGGAAGGCCTTTAAGGAATTTGAAATAAGCACAACTGATTTTTTGTTGCATGTGGCCAGTTTATTATTTCACAGAAATATAACCACAATTTCTCAAAAAAATTTCTCAGTTTTGCTGTCTAAAAACTGAGGAAAGTTTTTTCTGGATTCGTTGCTCAATTATTTTTTGTCGCAGTAATCAAATAAGAAAGAAAGGAAAAGAAAGTGTTTTTGAGGAATCTTGTTTATATTTAATGCTCCTGCTCTTTCAAAGTGACGGAGGAAAATTACTGAGCGCTATGAAATATAAATTGACCAATGGAGTTCGACGTTAAATTTGCCTAGTGGGCGATGGGTCTAATGGCAGTTTTAAAAAAAATGTACAAGAACATCAAATTTTGACATTTTTATGTAGTGACATTCCATAACTTTCTAGTGTGCGTGTAAAATTTTCAAGCAAGTAAACCAATTTGGAATTGGAATGTCTACCTCCAACACGGGCATCGAAAGATTGAAAATATTTATTTGTTTATAATCTGTTTTTTCATAATAAATATCGGCACAAATTATAAGTAAATACTTTTAAATTAAACATAAACAATGTACGCATCCAGTTCTCTTAAAGTATTTCTCAATTTCTCAATTCATTTGATGAAAATCTCAAAATTTTTTTTATTGAAAATGTTCAATTCAATTGAGTGAAGAAAAAAAGTAGACCCACCCATAAAAGTCCAACAGACGCATTTGATTAGTTAATTAGGAACGGAATTTAGTCTGCCGTTTTTTATTTATTTACATAAAATAAAACTATTTGTCTAGGTTTTTATTTTGTCTATATTTTCCAGCCTTGCACCATGACGGAAAAGATCACCCTTGCGGATGCTCTATCCAACGTGGAAGTTCTGGACGAACTATCTCTGCCCGATGAGCAGCCATGCATTGAGGCCCAGCCTTGTTCAATTATTTACAAAGCAAATTTCGATACTAACTTTGAAGATAGAAATGGATTTGTCACCGGAGTTGCTAAATACATTGAAGAGGCTACAACTCATGCTAATTTGGTTTGTTGCATTGTTTATTGATAGAGTTCAAGTGGAATTTCAAGTTTGTTTACTTTGATTTTTCTTTAAGAATGTCCTACTAGACGAAGGTCAGAAACATGCTGTCATGCTGTACACTTGGAGATGTTGTTCGCGTGCAATTCCACAACCAAAATCCAATGAACAACCAAATCGAGTTGAGATCTATGAGAAGACAGTGGAAGTTCTAGCTCCAGAAGTCAACAAGCTATTGAATTTTATGTATTTTCAGGTAAGTCAACTATTTAGTGCATCCGAAAAACTTTGTTCAAAGCTTAGAAACAACAAAAGTTGTTTCGTTGTTTCTGTTTGAAACCAGCACACAACATTGATTTTATCTTTAAAGTAAATAAAGCATATCCGGTACGGTGTGGTTTTAAAGTGGCCTTCGATTTTTGTTTACGTAATCGAGTTAGACATCAATGATTCACAGAATGTATTTTTTACTGTACGCAAATAAATAAACAATGCAAATTAATATGTATTTGTGGTGGAACAGTCTCAACTAAATGACTGGCCTTCCCTTTCTTTGACTTAGATTACTTGAGGCATTAATTAATGTATTGGCCTTGATTGTATACTTTTGTAACGCAAGACCATAATTATTAAGGTAGTGCTACAACCGGGCGGAGATGGGCCTCAACCAAAAAAACTTTTCCATCCAGCTCGGTCCCTAGCTAGTGTCTCTTGTTTCGCACGCCAAGTTGATTAGAATCCCCTTCAATTTGTCCCACATCTCAGTCGCGCCTTTTATTGTGGGTGGATTCGAAGGCTTTCTGGCCCGAAGAATTGGGCCCAAATACATGATTTATTGGTCTTATTTTGGTATGTCATTATCGCCTGCATAGTTCAATGTTCTATTTTCTGCTTCGCTCACCCTATATGCAGACCAGATCTAAAATATTCCCACACTTTTTAAAAATACGCATTTTTACATTGCACCTTGCATGACATAAGGACAGTCATCACAGGCATGTAGAAGTAGGTCCCAGATTGATCAAATTTGTAGCACCTATTTACTATAATAATATCAAAGATAGATAGAGTACAGACAAATCCACACGAAAAATTTATTTCGGTCAAGCGATTAGATTTTTAAGGACGAAGAAAACATGTAAAGAAAAAAATTATTGAAAATGGGATGGGACATCTGTTAACTCCGTTGTTTGGAGTCATAGTTTTTATTTTGTATACAATTGAATAAAGCCCTACATAACTATACGAAACTAGTAGCCGTAGCGTGATGGTTAGTGCGATGGGCTGTCATGCCGGAGGTCTAGGTTCGATCCCAGCCTCGCCACCTAATAATTTTTAAAAATAAAACGGCTACTGCCTCTTTCGAGGAATTTACAAAACCTCCAAGAGTGTCCTTTGTCATAGAAAAGTGCTACTCACATTAACCGTTCAGACTCGGCAATAAACTGTAGGTCCCCTCCGTTCATACAGACACGCACACAGGTATGGTTGAGAGTTGTAAGTGACTAGGGCCTAGTTCTTCATGAGCTGTTGTGCTTTCAAATTTATTTTTTAATTTTAACTATATGAAACAAAGGATATATATAACGTTCTGAAGAAGAAATATGCAAACAGAAATTTCTTATGCGTTATGCAAAGTAAAAGTGAAAATCATTAAAATTTATCGAATCTAAAACATCGATGTTTTCCAAAATCTAAAAAGAAAAAGTAGATTTTGAAATTAAAAAAAAGTTGTTATAAAAACATTTCAATAACCTTTTTTCTTAATAAAAGTTTTTTTAGGTGGTATTAATTTGGCCAATTGTGAAAATTAATCAATTTGTAATTTTATTTCTAGCGCAAAGCTATCGATGCTTTCTCAGGCGAAGTAAAACGCTTGTGCCATGCAGAGAAACGCAAAGATTTCGTCTCCGAAGCCTACCTCCTGACATTGGGAAAATTTATCAATATGTTTGCAGTTCTAGACGAATTGAAGAATATGAAATCGAGTGTTAAAAACGATTACAGTACATATCGGCGAGCGGCTCAATTTCTCAAAGTTATGTCTGATTCTCATACACTTCAGGAATCTCAAAATCTTTCAATGTTCTTGGCAACACAAAATAAAATTCGAGACACCGTCAAAGACACACTTGAAAAAATTCCCGGCTATGAAGATCTACTTTCGGATGTCGTTAACATCTGTGTGCATATGTTCGAGACAAAAATGTATTTGACTCCAGAGGAGAAACACATGCTTGTAAAAGTCATGGGTTTTGGTTTGTTTCTGATGGATTCAGATGGCTGCAATATCAATAAGTTGGATCAGAAGAAGAAGATCCGTCTGGACAGAATTGATCGGATATTCAAAAATTTAGAAGTAGTCCCACTGTTTGGAGACATGCAAATTGCTCCTTTTAATTACATTAAACGTAGCAAACATTTTGATGCCAGCAAATGGCCCCTTTCCAGCTCGACAGCAACCAGTCCACAAGCAGACTTGATGGTTCATTTACCACAGATTCGAGAAGATCATGTTAAGTATATCTCCGAGCTGGCTCGATACACCAATGAAGTGACAACAACTGTGAAGGAGAATCCGTCTGATGCTGAAAATCGCTGTACATCGGATTTGGCATTGCGAGGACTGCAACTGCTCTCAGAATGGACAAGTGTGGTCACGGAGTTATACTCGTGGAAGTTGCTTCATCCAACCGATCATCACCAGAATAAGGAATGTCCCGTTGAGGCAGAAGAGTATGAGCGAGCTACTCGCTACAATTATACGTCTGAGGAAAAGTTTGCCCTGATTGAAGTAATTGCCATGATAAAAGGACTGCAAGTGCTAATGGCTCGCATAGAGACAGTTTTGTGTGAAGCTATACGCCGAAATATCTATTCGGAATTGCAGGACTTCGTTCAGCTGACACTGCGAGAACCATTAAGAAAGGCTGTTAAAAACAAAAAGGATCTCATTAGGAGTATCATTATGTCGGTAAGAGAGACCTCTTCCGATTGGCAAAAAGGCTATGAACCATCTGATGATCCCGCTTCGAAGGGAAAAAAAGATCCCGATGGAGGTTTTCGCATCCAAGTGCCACGTTTGAATGTCGGGCCATCATCGACTCAACTCTATATGGTTAGGACGATGTTGGAGTCCCTTATCGCTGATAAAAGTGGTGGCAAACGGACACTCCGCAAGGATATCGATGGCAATTGTTTGATGCAAATAGATTCGTTCCATAAGACTTCGTTCTACTGGAGTTATCTGCTCAATTTTAGTGATACGTTGCAAAAGTGTTGCGACTTATCACAGCTTTGGTATCGAGAGTTTTATCTGGAAATGACCATGGGAAGGAAGGTGAACAAATGTCTGGTTCGCCATCAACACAACGAGGAATGTAAAGATTTGATAACAATGGAAAAGCGTATTCAATTCCCCATTGAAATGTCGATGCCTTGGATTTTGACAGATCATATTCTGCAGACGAAAGAGCCATCTATGATGGAGTGAGTTACAAACTTTTTTTTTGTCTAAAATGCAAAGCAGTCTTATTTATTTTTTTTTTTTTTTCATAGATTTGTTTTATATCCTTTGGATTTGTACAACGATTCAGCACACTATGCGCTGACCGTCTTCCGTAAACAGTTTTTATACGACGAAGTCGAAGCTGAAGTAAATTTGTGCTTTGATCAATTTGTATACAAGCTGAGTGAACAAATATTTGCTCATTACAAACAATTAGCTGGAAGGTTTGTTGGATTTAATTTTAAAAAAATAATTCTCTTTTAAGATAAATTTTTCATTTGACTTGATTTTAGCATGTTTTTGGATAAGCGATTCCGTTTGGAATGTGAAGTTCTTGGATTTAATTTTCAATCATACCCCAGAAATAATCGATATGAGACTTTACTGAAGCAAAGACATGTCCAGTTGCTTGGTTTGTAGAAACATAATAACGTTGACAAAGAGAAGATTTTAACTGTTTATTATTTTTTTTCTTTTAAGGACGCTCAATTGATTTAAATAAACTTATAACACAACGTATTAATGCAAATATGCATAAGAGCATTGAACTGGCTATTTGTCGTTTTGAAGCAAATGATATTACTGGAATTGTGGTGAGTTGAATAGTTTTTTTATATAATCTTATTTAATAAATTTTGTTTGGTACTTCTGATTTAATGGTAGATATATTTGCTCAGGAACGGATAGATCTATCCCTTACCCAAAAAATTGTCTTTAAAAGTTTTACAGCAGATTCTAAACCAAATAAATATTTTTGAAAGAAAATTTCATATTCACTTTGAAGGAAACAAACAAAAAAAGGCTTCTGCTTTATTTGGCAGCTTTTAGTTCGCTTAGCTAATGAAAATATAGCCCTATATAAATCTTTCTTTCGAATGTCGTAACAGAAATAGGTCTTTGGTGAGTTGATTGTTACATAATTTATTGAAGTGCACTTTCCATGGCTTCAGAATGGTTCGGTGATTAGTTATTTCAATCCATAAGCCAATTCATTTCTTAAACAAAAATATTCGGTCCCTTTTCATATTCCATTGCTAACTAGAAGTCGTACAACCCTCACCAAACCTTGGTTTTCGCCTCAGATACGTTCTCTCATGGTTAAACGTGACCAGGCATATAATCGTTGGAAATGTTATCGCTTAGGGGAACATCTATGCATTTACCGTATACCGCGAAATCAAGTCGTAATGGCAATACGTACCGCGAAACGTCAAATGTACTCCAATCGACTTAATACTGAACTGAGCGGACGTGAACTATGGAAAAATCTTCGTCAAATAGAAATCGCCAAAGGAAAAAGCTGTCTTACAAATAAAGTAAACTGCAATGAACTAAACCAGAAGTTTATTTCTCCCTTCACAGAGGCTGTAACAAGTATTAATTTTAACACCATATTTACTTTTAGATCTGTGGATAGCGCCCAAGTGGTTGAAAACCTACTCTCAATTTAATCAAATGGGTTTAGTTTCGATGAGATCCACCCTTTATTCTTAAAAATACTATAACCAATTATTTTACCCTATGTCACCTATATTTTTAATGATATTCTTACAACTGGTAAATATCCGTCGCAATGGAAAATATTTAAAGGAGCCAAATTTGGAAATTTTTGGCTCCTTTGAATATTATTCTGGTTCAATAAAAATTCAACAAAAAAATCCCTTACCAAATCGGATGAAGTTTACTTGAGTAATGCGCGTACGAACACAATATCAAGATGTTTTACGATTTTCTGACTTGTTGGGTCTAATTTTCTGATTTCCGATCAAATTTTCAAATTTTCGGCTCCGTTGTTTTTTAATCTAGTTCAATACAAATTCAACAAAAAAATCCCCAACCAAATCGGATGATGTTTAGCCGAGTTACTGGCTGAACAGAATGGTGACGCAGACGGAACCGGAGACGGAGCCGGAATAGCTGTCAAAATATTAAATACACGCAAATTCAATGTTGCGAACACAACGGAACGTAGACGCATACGGAACTGCAGACGCAGACGGAAGAGTTCACCAACTTTTAACTTTTGACGTACGACACTTTTGACGTTTCAATTTGTATGAAGAAAAAAAACAACTTTTTGGGTCGGAAAAAAATATTGTGGTTATTTGTATCGCGAAAAAAATTATTTATTAAAAGGAAAATTATTTGAAACCAAAAATATGAATTCTGAGCTTGTACACAATAATTTTCTTTTGTTTTTCTTCAAAATACTTTCAAAGCTGTACAGCTCCATTGTGGACATGTAAAAAAAAATAACGTACGACACTTTTTGACAGCTCTTCCAGTTCCGTCTGCGGCTTCAGTTCCGTCATTCTATTCTGTTCAGCCAGTTATGCGCGTACAAACACAATCAGCCTTATTGTGAGTTTCACCCGAACAACATTTCACCTTAAAATTTTCTGTTCGCCCGAAATTTTAAAAGCTATTGTGAGTTTCACCCGATTGAAATTTACATTTTTCGCCTTATTTCTCTCTCGTTCGCCTACTAAAAAAAGGTGAAAATTTAAACTGTCAATCGTCATTTCACAAATTTTGAAATTTCAAGGTGTTTTCAGGATTTTCCTACTTTTTTGGTGGAATTTTCTAATTTTCTTTCGAATTTTTCAATTTTCAGCTCTGTGTCTGTTAATCTGGTTCAATAAAATTCCAACAAAAGAATCCCCATGCAAATCGAATGATGTTCAGCAGAGTTATGCGCGTACGAACACAAAAATAGATTCATTTTTACTTGCGATATTTATGTAGGTACAGTTTTGGATTCGTAAAAAAAAATTGAACTCGAGATTTTGATCAAAATTGACATAACGATGATAGGGAAGACGAAAAAAGTGGGTCTCGCAATTCCGTCCGTCTGTCTGTCTGTGGACTCGCCTGCAGCCTAAGCCCATGTGCCGATTTTAATTAAACTTGGTATAAAGTGTTTTTGGGGCATTTCCCCGACACGTTTTTTTTTCATTTTATTTTTAGGACCAAAAATAACGGTACCTGCCATATAATTTTTTTTAGCATTTTTGGAAAATCTTTTTTTTTTTCTCAAAAATGGTTCGACAGATTTTTCTAAAAAAAAAAACAATAAATTTTAATAACTATATGCTACCTAAAAAAATAAATAAATAAATTTGATGGCACAAAAGCTCATGAAGAACTAGGGCCTAAATCTCAACCATTCCTGTGTGCGGGTCTGCAGGAATGGAGGGGACCTACAGTTAATTGCCGAATCCGAACGGCTAACGAGCGGCACTTTTCTGTGACAGGAGATACTCTTGGAGGATTTGTCAATTCCTCGCAAGAGGCAGTAGCCGTTTTTTCTTTTAAATAAATAGGTGGCGAGGCTGGGGATCGAACCTTAGACCTCCGGCATGACAGTCCATCGCACTAACCATCACGCCACGGCTACTACTATATGCTACCTTCTTGTGAAAATTAAAATTCCAAAAAATGGTTTTAAATGGTACCTCCCATAGAACCATTTTTTTATTTTCGTTTTTCTCGAAAAGGAATAGACTGATTTTGAAATTTTTTTTAATGGAGAATCTTCTGAGAAATTAAAATAGTATTGCATACCAAAATTTTCAAAAAATTTTTTTTTGATTTTTAAAAAAAGTTTCAAAATTTTTTTTTTTTTGAAAACCAAATATTTCGAAAACGACTAGGTTGACTTTTATGAAACTTGGTAACAAGCGGTTTTTTAACATTATCTAAAATATTTTGAACAAAAATTGTTCTAATAGTCAAAATTAACGGTACCTTCCATATAAATGCTTTAAAAAACCGTTACAGAAAATATAAATTTTCTCGAAAACGACTCCTACGATTTTGATTAAAATTGTTCTAAATACTAATTAGTATGGCCTACGATCTGACAAAAACAAAATTTAAAGTTAGCCATTATTAAAAGTACCTCTCATAGAACCATTTTCTTTATGTTTTTATATTTTTATTTTATATCTCATTATGTGTGTAACCGATTTAAATAAAATGTTTGATACAAAAGCTTCTCAAAAGTTGAAATCATACTGCATGTCAAAATTTTCAAAAAAGCAAATTTTGGATTTTTAAAAAAAATTTCATTTTTTTTTTTTTAAATTCGATATTTCAAAAACGGGTAGATAATTTTTTTCGAAATTATTTTTAATTCAACATAAATAAATACTAAAAAATTTTGAACCAATTTTTTTTTCTTAAAAATTTTAATAAAATTTTATATATAAAAAATTAATTTAAAAAAAAACCGCTCCTACGATTTAAAATACCTACATAAGTGATTGTAATGAAATATGGTACAGTGAGAGCTTGGAACATGAGAATGGAGATAGGCTTATTTTTTTCAAATCTTAGACAAATTTAAAATAAAATAACTAAAATATACAAAAAAAAACGGTGATTTAAATGAAAAATGCAAAAGTTTTTCAAGGAATGTGAAGCAAGGTGAGCACGGGCTTGCAAGTTTTATAATAAATTTCTTGTTTCCTTCTTAAATTTTATACTACATCAGAATCGAATTACGTTTGAAGCTGTGAAAAAGTTTATCACTTCACAGCTTCACAGAACAAGAATTGACCCCCTACTTACGATTGACCTATCTTTAAATTGCTTTATTAAATATTTCAGGAATTAGACGGTCTTCTTGAAGCCAATCGCATATGCCATAAACTGTTAAGTAAATGGTTGGCTATGGATAATTTTGATGGAATGGTTAAAGAAGCAAATCATAATGTCCTCGCTCCGTACGGCCGAATAACGTTACATGTGTTTGTGGAATTAAACTACGATTTCTTGTCAAATTATTGTTACAACGCAGCAACCAACAGGTGAATTAAAGATTACCTATTTAGCCGTCCTTCTTGTGTAAACAATAATTTTTTTATTTTCAGATTTGTTCGCAGCAAAGTCAATTTATCTTCCACTCAAGCTATTCAGCGTGAGAAACCACCACAAATGTCTCACTATTATTTGTGGGGTTCGAAACAATTGAATGCTGCTTATTCAACTCAATATGGCCAATATGCTGGTTTTGTCGGTGCTCCTCACTTCCACGGGATGTGTCGGTTACTTGGCTATCAAGGCATTGCTGTTGTAATGGATATCATTCTCAAAGATATTGTAAAACCTCTTATACAAGGAAGTCTATTGCAATTTACCAAAACCCTAATGAGTGCAATGCCAAAGTCATGTAAATTGCCACGATGTGAATATGGTTCACCTGGTGTACTGAGCTATTACCAGGCCCATTTAACAGATATCGTACAATATCCTGACACAAAAACTGAACTCTTCCAATCATTCCGTGAATTTGGAAATTGCGTTATATTTTGTCTTCTAATTGAACAAGCTCTATCACAAGAAGAAGTTTGTGATTTGTTACATGCCGCTCTCTTCCAGAACATTTTTCCCAGACCATTTTGCAAAGGTTTGTTTTAACATTTAATATAAAAAATGTTAGTAAAGACTTCATAAATTTTATATTTTCAGAAAATGAAAAACCCGAAGCCAAACAAAAACGATTAGAGGCTCAATTTGCAAATTTGCAGATTGTTTCTAATGTCGAAAAACTTGGATCAGCTAAAGTAAATTTATTATAATGCTTCATAGTTTAGATAAGCTTTATAAAGTTCTTTACTTCCAGCAAGCAATGATTGCCAGAGAAGGTGACCTTCTGACCAGAGAACGACTTTGCTGTGGCTTGAGCATTTTTGAAGTTATCCTTAATCGTATCAAAAGTTATTTAGACGATCCTGTGTGGGTGGGGCCTCCACCAGCCAATGGAATTATTCATGTTGATGAATGCTCTGAATTCCATCGCCTTTGGTCAGCCTTGCAATTTGTCTATTGCATTCCAGTAAGGGGAACCGAATACACAATTGAAGAGCTATTCGGAGAAGGTTTGAACTGGGCTGGATGTGCTATGATCGTTCTCCTTGGGCAGCAGAGGCGATTCGAGGCTTTAGATTTTTGCTATCATATACTAAGGATACAACGAGTAGATGGCAAAGATCAAGATGTCAATGGAATTGTAATTATTACCAATTTTGTCTGCTTACAAAAAACAATGCTTATTTAATTTTCTTTCAGAAATTAAAACGAATGGTAGACCGGATTCGCCGGTTCCAAGTTCTCAACTCCCAAGTATTTGCTGTTCTGAATAAATATCTTAAAAGTGGCGACGGCGAGGGCTCGAATGTTGAACATGTTCGTTGTTTCCCACCACCACAACATCCATCGATGGTATCGTCACACTATCAAGATCCAAACAAACTCCGCCAGAGTCTGAATAATTAAAATTCTTCAAATGTATATCATCCTTGGTCTTCTTTATCTTCTAATCAACTCTATCAATGTTACAATATCCTGCGGATGTGCATTTTCTTATAATGACAACGTTTTAATATTTAAATAAAATATATATGTATACAAATGAATTTATTTTAAGATCAAAACTTTGATTTATATATTCGAGATTTTTTTTTTATATTATTCTTATTTGCTAAGAAAGTTATATTAAGATGTTAAGTGAAAATCACTAAATACCTACCTACTACCTACTTATATTATATTTTGTTTTCCTATTTTCATTTCAGTATTTTCAATTTCATGTCTTTTTTTGTTTTATTTTTAATTAATCTACAAATCTATCGAAAGTATATAAGAATAAAAAGTAATAGAATGAATGAATTATACACCAATTACAATTATTATTGTAAAACAAATTAATTTTAGTATTTATAAGTGATGGCGCGGTATTATAAAACTGCCGTTAGTATGACTTATTGTAGGAAATTTGTTTTTTTTTTTTTGTAAACAAATGGACACATACAAGACACAATAATTATATAAATAAAATATTTATTACTATTTAGAAAAAAAATCTAAATATTTCTTTTTGTTATTAAACTAAGTTTTAAGCAATGGAACTACTACTACAGCGTCAATAACGATCTCGTATGTCTTCACAAATCTTGAAGGTTTAAGAAACTTATACTCAAATGGATTATTTCAGAACCTTTATTATCCGAAATGTATTATGGAAACAAAAGACTTTTACCAATCATCTAATGTTTGCTAACAATTGTACAGTGATTGGCAACCTAATGATGATTGGGTATAAATTGATGTTCCTTCCACAAGTACTTTTAAGTTTTTCCTTTGATATCTGCTATCAGCGGCACGTGTTGGGAAGAAAGTGATGTTTGACCAGAAATAAGTGAAGTAAAGAGCCTGGAAATGTAGTACACTAAGAATAGTTTCTAGTATAGTGCAACAGTTTCTACAAAATTCGTTTGAATATACGCATCGTTTCGTGATTGTATTTAAGACTATCAGCCCTATCATAGTATCCGATCGGAACGGAATGTTCTCCGAATTTTAAGAAATATTAGAAATATAAGCAATATCACTTTAATTTTTTTTTTAACCGCACGTTGAAATTATTTTCCGGAGGTGTAACCGATTTATGAGAAATTTGTATCATTAAAATGAAAAATAAAAAAACATTTTGTATGAGTCGGAGAAATTTCCGTTCCGATCGGATACTATGATAGGGCTGATAGTCTTAAATACAATCATATATCTGGCCACAACACCTTTATTTTAAAGAAATAACTTATCTAAATGTAAGCGTTGAAAATAAGTTCAGTTTATTTAAAATTACTAAATAAAATATTCTGTGAAAATGGTCAACAGTTTTGCAGCCAAAAATTCTGTTTCAGTCTTGCCTACACGTCTTTAAAATGCTGAAAGCCTAATCCCTAATAAGATTGTAATAAGCAATATGAAAACATTTTGTAAGCTCTTTATGCTCTAACATACCAATAACTTAAAAATATTCAATTAGATAAAATCAGTCAAGACTGAGTTATTATCAGCACGTTTTTTTCTCATATAATCAATAAAAATTTTCCAATCGTTATTTTAATCATCTTTGTATGTACATAAGAATCTTATCGAAAAACAATTTAGTCGTATTTTATGTTTTTATATATTGACTCTATGGTATTGTATAATATTAGTTGTTAAGCTGGCCATAGGCCATCGAGCCATATTGCATCGGCCGAGCCATTTCGATTTCCAGCAAGTTATAAATCCACGATCGTATATGGCCACCTTTACAATTCTGGTTTCGACGTTTTTTCCATAACTCCTATAAAAATATTTAGTTCAAAATAGGGAACATCGTACAGTGGTGCCTTTTGTATGGGAAAGGGGAAAAATTCGATAATAAGCTGTAGGTCCCATCCATTCCTGCAGACACGCACAAAGGAATGGTTGAGAGTTGTAAGTCACTAGTCCCTAGTTCTTCATGAGCTGTTGTGCCTTCAAATTTATTTTTTATATCAAATATTAAACAAATAAGTATACATACATACATACATAATAAATTTCTTAAATATTTCAAGAGCTTCTTCACTGTAAGGTACATGTTTTTTCTTCAGTTCAGGGCTTAATTGGGTTATACATGGATCGGGTAATATCATGATCATGTAAAAATTATCCTCATTTGTCGATAAACGGGACAATTTCCTGGAGTATATCATTTCTATTCAATAACGGATATTGGTCCAATAGAAACGGTTCTAAGGAACCCCTTCAGATAAAACTTAACACAAAACATTTTTTTATTAGTAGGTACTACGCACGTTACACCATTGTCGTGCGTGTCGATCGTCCATAGACGCCCGCAGGATTCTTGCCAGGGGGAAAATAGTATATACAATTTTACCAATAAATTTTTTATTTTTAGCTATGTCAGGTAGATAGTACATTGCAGATACATTGTTTTGGAATTGTTCTGTGTAGTACGTTCTAAATAAGTGTTTAAAAAAAAGTATATTTGTTTAAAATTTTATTTTTTGAGCTGTGGAAAAAGGAGTAGGGGAAGGTGGCCTAAAATGCCTCTCCCCCCCCCCCCCCCCACACTAAGGAAAATGTCCCAAATCTCGGAAAAAAGTCACATTCAAGCTTAAATGTTATATTCTTTTCAAAGCTTAATCAATAACGCTTACATTTTTGCGCTTTACGAGTTTAAAAAGTTGCAAAAAATATTTAAAGTATTTAATTTTAAAAACGTCTTCAAATTTCAACGATCAAAATTGCTAGGGTAAAATGGCATACTAGTATGCCAACCAGGCAAGTTAACCAAAAACATGAGTGAGTCCAATCATTCGTGATTCTAAAGGCAAAATATAGAGCTCCTTTTCTATTTGCTTGGAAGAAGTGGACCTTTCTGTAAGCCATTTGTTCTTAATGGCTGCTCGTCTCTTCAGTATAGTTTTCAGAATTCCGAATGGTTTGGATTCTTTTTTCCAGGGTATTTTTTTTTTAGGGCTTTAGATAATGCGTCCTCGGTCCAGGATGGCCTTTCTGTAGCTCCATAATATTTTCCAACCATTTTCACTATAAAAAAAATCAAAATTTAAGTGTAAAATGGCACACTATGCCATTTTAGCCGAGTGCTTAGTAGGCCATTTTGCCCGTTTAGGGTTTTTTTATGTAAGATTTAATTCCGAACAAACTGAAATAGTACTAGGCCAACTAATTTCAGTAAATTAATACGAACAACTTTATACTTACATACATTTACTGCTTTCTCCAAAATTTAATGTTTTTTATAGAGTTTTTTGTCAAAAATTTTTTCACAAAATTGTATGAAGTCTACTTTTGGAAGTGGCTAGAGATATGTAGTTTGACCTCTCAAATTCAAAACATTAGCTTGAAGTTGCTATAATTTCGTGTATGTCGAGACTGCCAGATAAACTGAACTATTGTGTTCACAAAACCTTCTAATTCTGTTCGATTCTACGATTTCTAGCGAGGGGGCCACTTTACCTTGGTGGGGCATTTTAGGCCACCTTCCCCTATATCTACTCTCTTTATCAGCAATTATCGGACTTATCTTCATAGATTTTTGAATTAATTCTTTGGCATATACAGGGTATCCCGCGGTCGGCGATGCAGACCATAATGGTTTCCTTTTTTATTTTGAAAGCACATCGCTGATCGCGAGACACCCTGTATTACTCCATCCAAAATATTCAACATTTAGTTTTAGTTTTGGCAATGAACTGTTTTTTGTTTTTGGCCTGAAAGCCAGAGGCAGAAGGAGCAAACCATGGCGTCTGAGGGAAAAACACATAAGCAAACAGTCATATTTGTCATAAGTCCTTAGTTTAAAAATCAAAATTATATTGTTAATTTGTTATTGTCCAGCGTCCAGAACGAGGCGGCAACTACCTGATCCCTCTTGCGAGTCTGAATTTATAAAAAAAAAAATAAGTTAACGCAAAACAGAATTCAAACATCGTTAGAGACTTTTTTAATTACAATCACATACTATGGAATTATGGCCCTTCTCCTAAAGTAATGTAAATTATATGTACATTATGTAGAATGTTTTACGGTTATTTAACAGCAAAGACGATAAACTAAGTTTTAAGGATTTGTTACAAAAAAAATTATATTATATTCGGAGAAGGCAAATTAATACATTCATCCAGACCTTTAATATTAAATCAAAAATAAATATTAAAGGTCTTTTTTAAATCCAAAAAATGTCTCGTTTTTGAAAATTTATTGTATTAAGAACTGGAGGGCTCACAGGTAAACCGTTCTAAGTCATACGATAAAAAAAAAAAACTATTGCTAAATTTTACATATTTTGTACATTTTATTTTTAAACCACAAGAAAATTAAGGGAATAAAATTTCAAATTGTAAAATATTAATTTTAGTAAATAAATGTCTGTTTATTTGCTCAACCTCTTCACATCTTCGAGTTTCAGCTTTTTGAACTATGGTTCGGTACATCGAGCCCTCAAATAATAATTTACATAAGCACGATTAAATTTTTTTAAATAATCCCGATTATTCTGAACTTCAGCTTGCCATTTTTCTAGGTAGGCTACGTACATATCTTTTATTCTATTATTATATCGCGAGTAAAAAACTTACCGGATAACATAAATATGGGTACTGGGCTATGTTAGGTGAACTCGGTCGAGATTACATTTCCTCTTTTTTCTTTCCTAACCAATAAAAAGTTTTCCTTCGTCTTCTGGAAAAAATGCAATTCTGACGAAAGGCATGTTCCTAAATGTTAAAACACAAAATTAAAAAATCATTTAAATCATGTTAATAGTTAACATACACGTATTTTTTATTTTACTTATAGCTTTTCTTAACTTTAGCTTTTACATACCGAATGTAAAATGGTTTTCGTATCAAAATATATTATTTTACACATCATAAGTGAAACCAACATTGTAAAGATTTTGGTTTAATTTGCCTACAAAATATTTTACTAGTAATTAGATACTTAAGGAATTACAGTTACATAATTAAAAAGAAAAAATTATATATCTATAACAACAAATATGGATAATTAACCTCTATTACATCGGACTCAGTCCGTTCGCCAAGAAAAAAAAAACTTAATGCAATAGAGGTTTAGCATCTAGGAATATAGAGACTTCATAAATTTGAATGGCCATTTGTGATACCATTCTTCATTGGTGAATTGGTATAATGGAACATCATTTTATAGTTATCCGAGTAATTCCGTGGAAGATCAAAATTAATACCATCGGCTCCAATATACACAGCTCCATATGCCATCGACTTAGTTATTTTGATTAATTTAATGTCGTAGCTTAGAGGTATCTTACGAAGCTCATTGAGGAATCCTTCACGCATTAAATGCCAACTATTCCAAACCGATCCAACGCAAACAATATGAAGGTCTCCTCCCTTAACTAGGTCCTCGTGAACTCTTGGAAGTAAGGATATTGTGCTCCGAGCCAAATGATGACCGGCTTCTTGGAATAGGAAGAGGCATAGGGCATCGCCTTCATCGGCTGCTTGTGAAAGTTTTTGGCACAAACTTGCAAAGAATGGCTTATCGAATTTTGCATAACAATGATCCAATAAATCCAAGCGAGTCTTAACGTTGAAGTGTTGCTTGATTAATTCCCATACTCTATTGGTAGGGTACTTCGATTTTTCAAAATTATCAACATCGTCGAATACTATTTTCATGGCTCTATGGGAGATGTACCAGGCTAGAAGGAAGTAAAGAAAAAAAGTATTAAATTCAGAAAAATAATCACAATTTTGTAAGATATCTACAGAATATGAAAACAAAAGCGATAAGAAATAACAAGTTAACTAAAAGGGCTAATTATGCACCAATATGATGCCACTGGAACTTACAGTTTTAACTAAAAAAAAAAGGTTAAAAATCAATATGATTGACATATAACATGCCTGGAAAAATTGCTATGGGCTAAATTTGAAAAAAAAAAACTTGCAAATTTTAATTTTTTTTTCCATTTGTTGGCCTGTAACTTTTTTAATATTAGCAGTATCGAAAAATTTGTCTTAACACAAAAAATAGGATATTTTAATTGTCCAAACTTTGTATCCTTTAAGCTTTTTTATAAAACTTTAAAAAAACAGAGATATGTATTAGATAAAAACTTAAATCTATGGCGGCCAAAATTTGAATTTCACAAGTGCTAAAAATTATCTCTGTCCGATCCCTTTTGAATGAGTGAAAAACATTAAGGGTGGTACAAACTTCTGGTTCAGATTATAGATGCACTAGATTAAAAAATAACATTTGAAATTATTATTATTTCAGTTTATTTCAGTTTATTAGACTTGACAATTCTTTATTCCGTCAATTTCATTGAATTTTTGAATAACAACAACAACTTTTGACATTTTTAACATTTGTAATTGTTTTGATATGAACGCGATGATGTACGACAACTGATTTCTTTCCGAATCATAACGGTTTTCGAGTAACGGCTGTTTGTTTGAAATTTGTACAAACCCCTACCTTGAATGAGTTTTTGTTCACCCCATCCAAAATTGATTTTTTATTTTTTTTTATTTTTAAGGCTATTGCGCAGATCGGGAAAACACATAATTATATCTCTACAATTCTAATCTCTATAAAAAGATTGGAAAAATCACGCAAAATTAATGTTTTTCTTCTTTTTTTTTTCTTTTGGTAAAATTATCGATAAATAATAGTCGATCGTGTTTATCGTGCAAAATTATTGACCTGTCAAATTTTTTCCAGCAAAATAATGCTTCGAACATTATTTTTCCTGGCAAAATTTAGTGGAGACTTCACCCTACAGCGGGTACAAATGTCACAATTTTGCGCGTGAACTGCGTACTGCCTGGAAAAAAAATGAAGACAAAAACTTTGTCCTGGGAACAATTTTATATGAAAAGAAAATTTTTTTCCGATCTGCGTACTAGGCTTTACACTAAAACAGTGTCCAATAAAAATACCTTTTTTGTGCATTAAAATTAGAAATCAATAAAAAAAAAACATGGTTCAAAAACAAATAAAAATAAAAAGCTTTGTTTTAAATCGAGCTTTATTTCTAATTTAATAACATCTTGCATCAGGTAAATGACTAGTTTCTATACTCGAAATAATATAATTGGTTTAATTTTAAGATTAAATACAGCCTCTTACCTTAATACGCCACGATTGTAGATTTGACTTTCTAGTATGAATAATACAATAAATAATAATACAGTAGACGCTCGATATAGTGAATCTCGGTAGAGTGAACTATCCAATATAGTCACTGATCTTTATAAAACACTGGATAGTGGATTCTCTATATGTATAACAGTTTTTTCTGAAGAAAATTGAATTTGACAGTTCTTGTACTTCCCACACAGTTTGTGTCTTTTTTAAACAAAAGGAAAGAAAGAGATAGATAGAATATTGAAATTGTTTTCGTATTCGTAGCCGCATAACCAAACAAAAAAATGGCCGCGTTCATCAGGAATCTGAAATTTCTGATTTTTTTCGTTGAACGCAAAAACAATCTGAAATTTCAGTTAAAAGCCATTGTGTCAAATTCCTGTATTTACTTATAGAATATGCATTGAAGCGAAATAAAAGAGTACGGAGAATAATAAAGGTGGAACAAGACAGCATACTTAAAGGAACTTATAAAAATGCTGATGCTCTAATGCATTTGATAAACAAACAGCACATCTCTATCTGTCAGTGGTCATCAGTAGTGGAATGCGTAGTGCATACAACTTCGAGCCGAGGACTGAGCAAATCTAAAATGCGTAGAAAGTTTTTCACAATAAAATTGGATTAAAAGCTCAGCACCACTAAAAAGGAGACTGATGATAGGGCTTGGCACCCCTTGAAATAGCTATATCTCCAGCCAAACAAAATAAAAACGAATTAAAATACCAAATTATGTTATTTTGAGAAACAAAGCATTTTATTTTTATTTGTTTTCGAACCATGTTTTTTTGGAATGACATGGCTATACTTATTTGAATGCACAAAACAGGTCTTTTTACTGTACACGTTTTAGTGTAAAACTAAAAAACAATTATGGACGGGGTGAACAAAAAAAATCATTCAAAGTAGGGGTTTGTACAAATTTCAAACAAACAGCCGTTACTCGAAAACCGTTATGATTCGGTAGGAACAAGTTACTAAATTCTGAGAGATCATGACCTGGCCTATCACCATAATAAGTTTGGACCATTCTTACCGGGACACCCTGTATATGTATGTATGTATAGATTTTTTTTTGATACAAACATTTCTTCGACAATTATTGTTCGGTACGCAGATTTTAATTTATTTTTTAATATTTTTCGAATTTCGAAAAAAAAAAATCAATCCGTTTTCGAAATAATTTTTTGTTTTAAGGCTCTCCCAATCCAACGCGAAACATTCGGAAGGAGTCTCTAAACTTATTTCCATGGTGATGAGAGTGCCCATACTGCCGCGATGCGAATCTTGATACATTCTACAGTCGTTACAGATTCGCACCGAATGTTTTGCGCTGATTTGGGAGAGCCTAATCCAAAAAGGATTTCATTGAAATTTTGTTCTATAATTTTGATTTAAAATGATATGCTGTAAAAATTTAAGTTTTGACTAAAATCGGTTAAGCCGTTACGAGAAAAATTAAAAAAAAAAAAAAAAAACTATTCAATTGTAGGCAGTTATGGTTAATAACAGTTTTTGGTATTTTTTTTACCGTTGGAGCTTTATTTAAGGATTGTATATACCGTTATTTTTGGAGCTTAAAAACAATGTATTTCACCTGAAAATCGTAAGATTCAAGTTTAAAGAAAATCGCTTTAGTGATATTTTTAAGACTCCACAAATTGCCTTTTATTTTTATTATTTTATAAAACGCAGACTATTTTGGAGCGTAAAAATCCAAATAATCATGTCGATTATGGAAACCGCAATAGTGGATCCGCAGTAATTCGCTTTATATGGTTCTCTTTTCTTTCCACGTTAAATCGATGAAGAGAAAAGAGAGCACTAAATTGCGATTCACTGCGGATGCAGTTTTGCGGATTCCATAATAGGCATGAATAAGTTCTAGTAAGGGTAAAATGTAAAGCTGAGATTATTTTTAAGTTGCGATAAAGGATTCGATCAACGAAATTTGATGAGATTTGGTTTATTGATAAAACAAATAGAATATTCTTTAGAGCATTGGAATTCAAGTTTATTAATCAAATAATAATATTGAACGTATCAATTAAATCTAAAGCATAAATTTGTTAAAAAAAATGTTATTGCTACTGTTGACAAAAAATCTGTAAAGATACAATCGATATTCAAAATACAGCCCTGAAAAAGATTCCAACCAGAATCGAAACGTGTCGGCAGATATTAAATAATTATTAATTAAACAACAAAGACTGCATTTGGCTTTCTTTTTTATTAAATAAATACTTAGCAGTCGTTATAGCTTCCTCAATAATCCCATATATTGTTCTGTCAAACGTAACTTTATTTTTCTAATCTCCCTGCCCGAATATTGAAAAAAAAAAAATACCCACTTTTCTAAATCTTTGTAAACAGAAAAATTTAAACCTTGAGTCAAAACAAAAAAATCAATTGGCATTGACTATTGTCTAACCCTCGTCACCACTATCAAATAATTTTCATTGAACTCAAATAATTAGAAATAGTCACTAATTCGTTTTATGTGTATGTATGTACTATGCATTGTGTATAAATAGTAAACAATCAAACAAATTTCAAAAATATAACGTAAAATATAAAGCACTTATTTAAAGGGTTATCATCAGAGTTCATTGCGTACCTACATTAACGCCACCCGCATGGAATAAAATCGATAACACACTTTCATTACACTACTGGTAACTTGATTAAGGTTACCTTATTTGATTAAACTTTCCTTTCCACTTTTTTTTTTTGTACCCCTAGGAACTTAAAATACAGCCATAACAGTCAGAAAAATAAAGCTAGCTAGTCATAACTTTTAGTAGTAGCTAAAGCTAGACAGTCCTAGCTTAAGCTTTGTTTTATGTGAATAAAAAAAGAATTCACTTTTAAGCTTAAGCTAGGAAATTTTAGTTTAAGCTTCATATTTTTAGCTTTCGTTTTGTTCACATATTTCATATATTTCGGCATAGGTAGCTTTAGATAAAACTGAGTTTTAAGATGAATAAGTCCAAAAATGTTTTTTTATCAGTCGCACCAACTGTACATTAACTGCCTTATTCATAAACAAAAAATGGTTATTTCAGCTCTCGTGTTCAGGGAAACTACACCATGGAATAACAATTTTCCAGACTCAAATGGAGCAGTAAGCAATTGCCTTTATTTTGAGTCCGGAAAATTCTTATTCCATGGTGTAGTTTCCCTGAACACGAGAGCTGAAATAACCAATTTTTGTTTATGAATAAGGCAGTAACTGTACATCAAGTTAAAGCCTAAACGGGTGGGCCCATATGTTTCAAACTTGGTAGAGACTAATTATATGTCATTCCCTAAAAGGTGAATTCAGATGTTTCTCTAAGCATTTTTGTTCAATATTGCTCGGAGTTGCTTGCCATCGCTTACTAGGCAATTTCCGAGCAACTTTTGGGTTCAGTATTTTTAAATGAAAATGTTAAATTGACCTTGTATTTTGGATTAGTGACGATACAAAAGTCGTTCAGTGTGAAAATAAAACTTCTTTTCGGGCTAGCAACAAAAAGTTGCCTAGTAGGCGATGGGCCTAATTCGTGTGGCCACTGGACTTCCATACTTGTAAGTTCGTCTGCTGCATAGCTTTGTCTCTTGTGTTAGGGCTTTGAGTGGAACATGAGTGGGAGCCTTTCTGATCATCAGCAAATCTAAGATATTTGGAGATCGAAATGTGGGTGTAATCAATAGCTCTGAAATCTCTAGGAAACGTCTAGTTTACCGTCAATTTTGCCTTTTCTGATTTAATTATCTTGATGGATAATGAAGATGCATTAATAGATAAGTTAAAATATAATTAAAAAATGATTTCACTCTAAAATATTAAGAAAAAGTTCAACGCCAATTTGTATAATCTTTTTTCTAGAGCCACAATGAAGACTACTGATCCTTGCTTGTAGAGAAATAGAAGCCAGAAGTAGAAGTAGAATATTGTTTGTTCTCTTGGATAAAACTTCTTTTGCGTTACGAGTTTAAATTGACGCAAAATAGAACCCCGGATCTGGTGGTTAAAATGAAATTTTTAGAAAAACACATCGTTCTGAATGAAAAGTCTCCATACAAAAGGTAATTACATCTCAAAGATGAATGGATTGATCCCCTTTATTCATCTGAAGAACAACATTTGCTGCAGTTATAACAAGCATTAAATAATTAAATAAAGTTGCCAGCTCATCGTGACCACCACAAGCGGGCAGAGTTTTTTTTAGTCTTTTGTTTTGATCTTCAGCTGCTTGCAAAAGAATGCGAACCATAAGCGTTCCTTATAACAGGCCCAGGGTAAGAGCACTGTCTTTGAACTCATTAGAATGGGCGTTTAATTTTTTAACTCGCGAAATTTATTACAAAAAAATGCGTTCTACTTTTTTCCAAAACTCGCGGACGGAAGAAAATATTAGAATTAAAAAAAATCCCACTTAATTGAATTCACACAGCAAAAAGATGAAATTAATTAATTCTAACTGTAGAATTACTCAGGTATCTGAAAATGAAAAGTATTCTAAGGCCGTGTGAGAATTCGTTTAAAATTTCGATTAAATTTTATCCGAGATTAAATTTTGACATTTCTACGTACAGATTCACCTCACTAGTGTCAAAAATTAATCTTCGGATAAAATTTAACGTGATTTTAACTCAATTCACACACGGCCTTATTCTCTACTTAGAAATTGGTGCCCTCCTCTATGCTCTGCTGAGTCCCCTTAAAAATATTCAAAAAGCCACTACCAATTTTTTTTAGAAAGCCCAAAAAAACTATGAAAGTAATCTATAATTTATTTCTTTAATAATTTTCTAGTTTTCTATTAAATATTAAATGCAGCCATATTTGCACTATTACTTAGGAGAATTCTTATAATAAGAACAAGTCAAAGGTTTCTAGACAGGAGTGAAAGAATCTTGAAAAGATTTTACTATTACTAGCTAAAGCTATTTTTAATCACACGAATTGAAGGTTAAGCCTGAAAAACAAGCTAAAGCTAATGGAATTTAGCGTAAGCTATTTTAAAATAGCAAATACTCTTACTTAGCTAGCTTAAGCTTAGTTTTATTCACGCAAAGCCTACCTTTTAATTAAAAATCTAAGTTTTAGCTTAAGCTTTTGGCCTAGAAAAAAACCGTCAATCAAATTTTTTACAAACCTTGTCAATTACTAACTACGGAATTGTGTGTAGACTAAAATTATCCCGGAGTTGATATCATTGGTTGTTCTCGAGACATCCGAGCCGAAAAACATTTTTAACAATTTTTAGCAGTTTTTTTGCAGTTTTTTTGGCCTGAATTTTTTTACAAACTCTACCGATTATCAACTACAACTTTGTGTATTAAATAAAATTAACCCGAATTTAATATCTTTGCGAGTTCTCAAGATATTCGATATTTTGTAACAATTAATGGTTTTTTTAATTAAAAAAAAAAAAAAAAAAACAAGCCATTAACTTTTTTTTAAAATGACTGTAATACAACGTTATGGCCTTATTATCTGAAAAATAAAATTTATTTGAAGTCGATATCTCTATACGTTTTCGAGATACCGTCGGCGAAAAAAAGCTTCCGAACGTACATTGTACACAGACATCTCTCTAAAAACAATGTAATCCGACTCCAGAGCCCTCGAAACGTCGAAAAATGTCAAAAATTTTAATTTCGCAAATCAGACCGATTACAATAACTTCCAACGGAAAGTTAAAAATTTGTATACTTTAAAATTGATTTAATAGAAAAATGAAAAAGTTTTTAACGAATGCGAAGGAAGGCGAGTATGGGTTTGCTAGTATGCAAATAAATTCTCAAATTTTGTCGTTTTATTTACCGAAAAAAAAATGGTTGCTTAACTTGATTGCTATGGATCGCTTTTTTTAAAAATAAACTAATCTCAGCTGCCTACTGAAGCCTATTTAGAAGCTTTAAAAAGTCAGTTCATAAATTTTGCCGTTTATAGCTATACGAACCAACCCTTTGCTTGATTTTAGAAAAATATGTGCCTAATATGACAAACAAGAATTTTTTTAAGGCCGAATATTCTTTTAAAGGCAAATTTTGGTTTGGTATGTACTTAGGGCAGTTGTACAAATATTTGATCCGTGGTTCAGGAATTTTAACTCACCAATTTCAGTGGATTAACTGTGGTTCAACGATGGTTCAGGCATGCAATTGGCAGTTGAACTTCAGTTAACCCGCCGAAATCGGCGAGTTAAAATTCCTGAACCACGGATCAAAATTTAAACCACGATTGTACAACTGGCACTTAGTAAAATAGTTACTGCCTTATTCATAAATAAAAATTGGTTATTTCACCTCTTGATGTGTTCAGGGAAACTAAACCATGGAATAAGAATTTGCCGGACTCAAAATAAAGGCAATTGCTTATTGCTCTATTTAAATCCGGAAAATTCTTATTCCATGGTGTAGTTTCCCTGAAATAACAATTTCTTGTTTATGAATAAGGCAGTTATTGTCTATCTCAATCGAGTAATGCAGAGTGTTGGTTTTGAATGATATACATTTATAGTGTTTTTTATTTTTATTTTTTGGTTAGTTGAAATAAGCACTATTATGGCTTGAGTTGTATGTACATAATGTGCGTTTACTTACCACTGCCTTCATCACCGAGAAAATTACCCCATCCGCCGCACGAATATGATGTTCCATCTGGATTGCGTAGCCATGCATTTGACCCTGTTCCGGAGATCAAAACTAGGCCACCAATTGGTGAAGCAGTAAACACACTGCCCACTGTGTCGCTGCATACAACATAGCTGTCAGCAATATCAGGGAATGATTCCCTCAATTCCTTCTCAAGATGCTGATTAGTGGCTTCCTGTAAGAGTGTTCGGAAATAAAATCAATTAATAATATGTATATTTAACGTTTTTTTCTTTTTTGTTGATTATGGACACCCTAGTACAAATATATTTTGTAGGTACATTGCAAATACAAATTTTTTCAGTACAAAAATATTTAAGTTAAGTTAATATTCTCTTACTAAAGTGCTTTCTTACCTGTTCGCAACCACTCAAGCTCAAACCCAAACTTGCTAAACGTGTATTACTTGGTATCTGAGCGTCTGACTTTGCTCTATGGACCATGTCAGCTATTCGACGAGCACATTCCGGAATTCCAACCATCCAGTGATTTGTGCCCAGACCAGTTGTTTGGGATATACATTCACCTTTAGCATTGCAAATTACCAAGCGGGAGTGGGTTGCACCACTGAAAGGAAAAGTAAAAGTAAATAAAAATATATGTATATAAATATGTTTAACCTATAATACATGTACATATATATACCTACCTAGTAAGATAGTTTTAATATTTATTATGATTCTAAACTTGGTTGACTTCTTTCTATTTGAGTAACTTCTATTTTAATGGAATTGTTAAAGTTATTATAAAAAAAATATAAGTTCAGTGGGTCATTGACTTAATGTAGGAGTGGGGGTTTAACGGAAATTTAATTTAACATAATACATATTTGTTTATTATTGAAAAATCAAGTTTTGATGATTTCGGGTTGATTAAGAAACGAGTCCAATTAAAAATAAAAATCCAAGACCTTGAAATTTTGTTTGTGCCGTCTTGATATGAATAAATAGGTTTTACAGCCTTGCAGCATTCTATTATGGATTAATTAAGAAAATAAAGCTTTATTTTAATTTTTTGCGCCAAAAATTAAATAAAATAGATTCGATTTCATTTTAAACTTTTATGAAAACATCAATAGTGCATCACTTATTGTTTGTTTCAAGTGCCTTATCATAATCAAGACTGGTAACCTCTTTCATAGAAAATAATAATTTATCATGCAGGAAAGTTGCAGAAGTACAAAATGTAGTTAAAAAATTCGTACGAACATTTAAAATTACTATTTTTTTAATATTAGCAATTAAATTTGTTTCTGGGATGGAGATTTAACACAAAAAAAAAAACTCAAGCCTGCAGTTGACTTCACACTTAAGAATCAAGCAGAACGATCATATAATAATCAAAAAAAAACATTGTGTCTACCTTAATCGTTTCCAACGATGAAATTCAATGGAAAGAGACGTTTGTTATTCAAAATCTTCGAATTAAATCGGTATAGTTTAGTTGCCTGACCTTAAAATGATGACAAAATTTAGGCGGGTGAACTGTGAAGTCGGGTGTAGCAATCATTTTGATGCCTTTAAAAATAAAATATTTTACGACAAATTTCAGTTTTTTTTACAAATCAACTAGTAAAGCTGGTATTCCCGTTCAAGTTCTCATCAGACAGGGCACTGCAACATTTTTACAGCAACGTTAACAGAACATTGGAAATGAGTTTGGTCAGATTCACACTGACTATAGCGCCGATACCGATACCAATCTCAATACGATAAAATATTCTTACACAAGAAAAAATTAGTATATTTATGTTCTGGATTCTAGATACGATCGTTTATTGTATGAACATATTTTTATCTTATCGAGACTGTTATCGGTATCGGCACTAAAGTGCGGATCTGTCCTAAGTAATAGAAATACAGTCCATTCTAAATATAAATTTATTTTACAAATACATAATTCCAAAACATGGTCATTCGACCCGGATTGTAGCCAGGGAAATGTATGCATTAAAAAGAGAGAGATGGATTGACTTAAGGAATTACATGTAAAGAAATGATTTTTTTTATTTATTAGATATATGTAGGTACACAATAATTAGACCAATTATGCATAGGAACTAGGATGTAAGAAAAGAGAGCAGGAATAAAAACTCATACAGGGGCATCCGGAAGGTTTAAAAACTGCAAATTCGTAATTCCGTTGCATTTTGAGTTTTTGAATTTAGATTTTTTTTTTGAAAAGCATAAAGAGACTATCTATTTATAGTACGAACAAAAGTATTATAAGATCTTAATGTAACATACATAAACTACAACGTTTGCCTTCACATTTTCTTAAAAACACTGATAGTTTTTGAGAAATTTGAAAAAATGATATTAATTCAACCTCTTTCAACCCTCTTAAAAACTTTAGCCCCGGTCCAAATTTCAAATGCCCTTAATACAATACAATCAAATACAATCTTCACCATGATTTCATACCTCGCTTTCTTTCTATATTATTCAGAAATCCACCGCTTTCTCGTGAGAAACTATGTAAATTACAATTTTGAGAAGAATCAGTCCCGGGGAGAAAATCTAATGAATCTGCATTTTGCATTAGCTATAGCCGTGCCATTTTTGATTGAAATATTTGAACATTTAAATGAATTAAACACTAGCATACAAGAAAGTAATCATACAATGATTGTTAGAGTTCGTTCGTTTAAATACATGCGAACATGAGACGACTTATTAAGAAATAGTCTTTTTGATCCTTTTCAAAAATTTTGCGATGTTTTTGAACCTATTTCTAGAAAATTTCTTGATCTAAATTTATTGTTTTCTTTTTGTAAAAATAAACTATCTTTGGAATGTTCAACTCTTTCTTTATTAAAAAAAATAAAGATAATAAAATGCATAGCTAAATACGAACTTCGGTGAAAATTAATTTATTAATTTATTCTTCGGTGAAAAATAATTTCTTATTCCTCAAAAAAATATCAAATTTGTTCGCGATGGGAATTTTTGGCGACCATTTCAAACTTCTCGGGGGCAACACCTCGTGCCGTGTACTCAAGTTCCGCAAAATAATATCGGAATTTGTAGAGGGATTTAATGCAATCATTTTTTTAATATGGGAGAGGGGGCCTATCTCCCCTTGCTTAGGCGAGAGGGGCAATTCACTAAAAAATAACCTAATATGAAACAAAAAAAATTAAAAAAAACGGCACACTTACAAAAAAAAACAAATTTTCTGAAAGCCAGAAACCTGTTCTTTTATCTTTTGTTTCAGTCTAGTTATTTGAATTTCTATCTAATTCAGTCTATAGGTATTGAATTTGCTTTAATTATTTGATGTCCATATAAATTTTTAATTGAACACTGAAAACAAGATGGAAAATTGAAAATTACCAACACTACTTTGCTGGCTAAAACTATCCAAAGAAAAGTTTTCATCATTTCGTCTCCATTATAAATGATTATATTATTATGCCAAACATTCTTTGCTGTCCTTCTTTTTCTTCTAGATAGTGTCGTTAATAAATAATTTTAAAAAATGTGAGGTCTTAACATAAAATTTATTAACTGGGCAACAACATCACCTATCAATTTTAGATTGTCATTTTCTTTTTTGGTACTAATTCGAACATGTATTGTTTATGAATCATACTCCATAAAACATAAGGTTTAAAGAAAAAAATGTCTACTTTAATTGCCAGGGTTTTTCTCCTACATATTCTGAAATTATAAACAAATTAAATACCGCTTGAAATTATTCGGTTGATATCATAATTATTTGTTTGAAAAAAAAAAAAATGATTTCCATTTAAAATACCAAAACCAGATAAATTTACACTGACAGACAAAATAAAGTGCAAAAGTATTAGATTAATTTTCAAACTACCGCTATTTAAAAGCAAAGAGTGTTTATCATTCCATTTCATGTTCTGACGTCACATATTCTCAGTTGCTTACTCTTAAAAAAAAAAAAACAATCCATTGTTATGTCTAATTACTATTAGTTGCGGTATTTTTGGAGCATATACAATTTAACTCGCGACAAAATAAAGTGCATTTTTATTATTCCCTGCCAAAAAGTTTTAAGTTTTAAAGAAAAATATTTACAATTGATAAAATATGAAAAGGTAGAAGCAAAAGATCCCAATTTATAATAATTTCCGTGTTAAATTTTATTTTTATTACTTAAATCTTAAGTATGAAACCGTTAATATCTGAAGTGAAGGAATTGCTTGTTTTGGACTGTCAACGGGGCTTTATATTCCATAAACTTGCAGAAAAATATGGATTATCCTTTTTTATGGTAAGAAAAATCTGCCTCAATTTCTTTGAACGAGGAACTGTTGCTAGTTTTAAAAGTTCTTGCGGAAGGAAGCGGAAGACAACTGCAGTTGATGACCGCAGAATTAAAATTCAGGCTTGAAAGAACCCTTTATCTTCCGCCAGAAATATTAAAGAAGAATTGCAGTTAAATATAACAGCAAGGTCAGTACAAAGGCGACTCCATGAAAGCGGTTTAAAAAACTTTTTTGCAAAGAAAAAGCCGTTACTCCGTTCAGTTAATATTCAAAAACGGTTAGCTTTCGCTAGAAAGTTTTTAGTGAAGCCACAATCGTTCTGGGAAAACATTATTTGGTCTGACGAATCCAAATTTGAATTAAAAAACTGTAAGGGAATAAAGCGAGTTTGGTGCAAGCAATCCGAAAGACTCAGCCATAGGTGTTTACAAAAAACGGTGAAGCATGGAGGTGGGTCACTTATAGTTTGGGGATGTTTTTCTTTTAGTGGCGTTGGAAATATTGTCAAAATTGGAACCAAAATGACGGGTCCTAGTTACGTGAACATTGTTAGGGAACATTTAGCTTCTTCTGCTTCTAGAATGTCTTTGGAAAGTTATATTTTTCAACAAGATAACGATCCAAAGCATACAAGCAGAGTAGCTAAGCAGTTTTTTTACCGAAAATAATGTTGACGTACTAGAATGGCCAACCCAATCTCCCGACTTAAACCCTATTGAGCACTTTTGGTCCATTTTGGATGAAAGGATTCCCTTAGATCAACGTCGCAATTTACAATCTTTTTGGGAAAGCCTCCAAAATGAATGGGAGAGAATTCCAGATCAAATCTTGAAGAACCTGGTTAGCAGCATGCCAAAACGTCTTGCTGCTGTTATTCAAAATAAAGGAGGAGCCACTACCTATTAACATTTTTCTTTTCTGAAACAGAATTCCTATTTTACGTGATGATCTTTCGAATTTGCACTTTATTTTGTCTCTTCTATTTTCTTTGAATATTGCTATTTTATTTAATTTCTAACCTACATTTTGTATATAACTTTAAACGATTACTTCTGTGGACGTAAGATAATCTGAAAAATATGAATAAATTATTTTTTTTAAGAAAAATAAATCAGAACATATCATACTAAATAAAATATTATTGAAAATAATTTTTGCACTTTTTTTTGTCTGACAGTGTAACATAGACTGCTCTTTTATAGTTTAATTGAGTTTTTTCTAGATTTGCATTATTAATTAACAATCGAAAATTTTGAATGATCTTAATTTATATAATTATCCATTCTATTTATTATTGTTAATAAAAAGTCACACAACAAAATTGTAAGTACCAGCATTTTAAATTATGTAACAGCAAAACTTCATAAATCTTTATTCAACGCATCTACTGCGCTTAAATGCAAATGTGAACTTGTATTTCTTATGGGGATATGTTCCCCACATTATCTGCATTGGTTAACAAACTTACATTATGTACGTCCGTATTATAAAGGAGAACTAATCAACGATTGACCGGCGGCGGCGACTGCCACCAATTGGGTGATTCTAATTCAATTCTATATTTATCCACAATGGTTGGAGCTATATAAGGTCTTAATTCAATTATGATTGTAATAAGCATTTTTAAATTAATCGCCTTTTTATGAATACAATAGTCTTATAACTGGCAGTCCCCTTTTTTTTATTAAAAATTTTACTTGGACTTTCAAATTAATTTCATAACTCTCGGTCTCGGTCGAGTTAAATGACTTATATAGATGACAGATGACGATGGAAGCAGTTTGATAAAATTCCGTCAACTTAAGTGAAAAAGTAGGTATAAGTACAGTTGCTCTTTCTTCCGATTTATAATGCAATTGATATGCTAATGAGTTGTAAGTCTGCTCTTGTCAGCGTAGATAATTTGAAAGGAAAATGTGATGATCATATCAATATTTTTTCAAAAGATGACCTAGGTGGCTACCTTGAGGGACACCAAAGGCCAATGTAACCACTTAGGGAGTGTAGAGAAGAGATCTAAAATGAGCATTGTGAAATGGTCGAATTGGTTTCAAAGCTACGGGTTGGGCAGTTGAATCATTTGACTTTATGGTTAGTAAAGTATATTTAACTATCATGATCGATGTTTGGGATAATAGGGCTCTTTACCAAATATCAATATATCTCTCTCTCTCGTTCACTCATAAACGTCAAAATCATCACATTGTGGGTTTGACATCTTTTCACTTCGGAACAACATACTAAACTTCTAGTAAAAAAAAAACGACTTTTTTTATTTCCGCGTTCCTTCTTCGTTTGCATCTGTCAAGCCCACAAAGTTATAGCTGTCACTTTTGACATTGACAGATTCGTAAAGTTCCCTATTCAAGGTTTTTCGACCTAATTTCTTTACCGTTTCAATAAGGTACATAATCTATATATGTATATAAAAATGAATACCTTTTTGTGTACGTACGCCGGTACGCGTATAACTCAGCTAAACATCATCCGATTATTTACACATAACGGAGCCGAAAATTGGAAAATTTGATCGGAATTTAGAAGATTAGACCAAAAATTCGGAAAATCGTGAAAACATCTTAAAATGAAATTGTGTTCGTACGCGCATAACTCGGCTAAACATCTTCCGATTCGATTGGGGATTTTTTAACTGGATTTGTATTGAACCATATTAACACCCATCGGAGCCCGAAATTTAAAATTTCGAACGAAAACTAGAAAATTCGACCAGCAAAGTCATAAAAAACATATGAATATCTTTTTGTGTTTGTACGCGCATAACTCGGCTAAACATCATCCGATTGGGTTCTGATTTTTTTGATTGGATTTTTATTGAACCAGATTAACACAAAATGGGGCCGAAAATTTGAACGGCAAAGTCAGAAAATCGTAAAAACATCCAAAAATTTCAAACTTTCTCAATTAGTTTTTTTTTTCTTACGCGCATAACTGGCCTGAACATCATCTAAATTGGAAGGGTATTTTTTGTTGGATTTTTAGTGAACCAGACAAACACATTAAGTAGATCAAAATTGGAAAATTTTGCCTAAAAAGTCAGAAAGTCGTGATAACAATTGAAGCTTGCTCGACTTTCCAAGAAAAATTAATAATTTAATCAATTATAGGTGGAACGAAGTTCGCCGGGTCAGCTAGTTTATGTATGTATATGTATATATTTTTTTAAATATATTTTCATTTCATTACACATTCATGAAATTTTTGTGGGTGATTTTATTGTGTCGAATAAGACCAGTTTCAATTTGTTTAATTAAGTGAAACCATTGAAATGTATTTCTGGTATTAGATTTTTCATGGTGGTTTGTCGAACAATGCTGAATTATTTCAAAAAAACTGTCAAATCTCGATTTTAAACTAATCGCTATTAGAAGATCCATCAGTCTCAAAAAATTAGACAGAGGGCCTTACCAATAATCAAATTTAGTTAAGACTTAAATATTGCAGTGAAATTAATAAAAATGTTGTGGGTCCTAAATAATTAACCATACATTATATTCTCAATTTTTTGAAGTAAATTCGATATATGGTTCATTATTCATAGTCCACCTAAATATTAAGGTAATACCATGCACCATGCATCATTTAGAGCCCATTCTATTATGGTCCATTTTATTGAAATATTTAAGGCCGTGTGTGAATTCCATTAAAATCGCGTTAAATTTTATCCGAAGATTAATTTTTGACATTAGTGAGGTGAATCTGTATGCAGAAATGTCAAAATTTAATCTCAGATAAAATTTAATCGAAATTTTAAACCAATTCGCACACGGCCTAGGTCGTAACTAAATTTAATTATTGGTAGGGCCCAGTATCTTTAAGTATAGGGTTAGGGTACCCTTTACCCTAATACTAGTCGTCGCAATACGCATATATCAAAAATTATCTTTCCTCTATTTACTTCGAACCAGTGTTGCCGCTGAGAAAATTGAAATGGTCGCAAAAAAAAAAGGGTCACGAGGAAAAAAAAGTCGCATTCAAAAAATTTCGTAAAATATATAGCTTAAAAAAAAAAAATCCGTTTTTTATCAGTTGAGATTATAGTGGCGAGAAACTTAAGGTTTCTTAATTTTATCTTTACCTTCTTTAAATTTGGGAAAGTAAAACGTCTTTCCTTTGTGATTGTGAGTATATAGGTACCTAGATAAAGTCAGCCCTGTTGGTACATAATGCATTCCATCGTAATTAAAATTTTGTTACGAAATAAGAAAAAGGAAGCTATCACAGAATCCATCACTTAGAAAAATTCATACGAACTCCCATCGCGAACAAATTCGCTGATATTTTTTTACATGGATTACATGTCTTTCTCGGACGGTTGGGGTAGATGTAGCGAAATGAGGACCGTCACGAGAACATGTACCGCTCGCGCCCTATTGCTAAGTGACTGTTTGCACTACAGACATTAGGGTTCCCAACTGTCCTCCGTTTGGCAGGACAGTCCTTCTCTTCAGTTCTTTGTCCTCCTGTCCTTCCTTATTTAAAAATGTCCTCCTTTTCAATATAAGCAATGATTTTGTAGTATTTTGTGTTAAAATGTCATTGCTTTTGTCATAAAATTGCAGAAATAATGACGTTCTGTCACTCATGTAAATGATAAGCATTATATAGTATTAAAGAATGCTTTTACTCAATGGTATAACTGTAATTCTGATGTAAATACTTTCACTACTTCAGAAGACCCATTGCTAAAAATTTGTTGCTGTACGCATTTGCTTTCAATCTGAATTCGGTTATGTCTCATATGTATACATTTGAACGACTGAAAATATCATAATTTCTGTAATTTTTGTTTTCCAAAAATATTCATAGTTTTGAAATATAATTAAAATGAAAAGCTCTTGAATATTGTTAAAATTGGGAAGTTTTGTAACGTTTGAAAAAAGGTCCCGGAAAATTATTAGAAGTAAAAATTGAGCCGAGGAAAATTTAGCAAACTCGCAGGGCCCTTGCTTGTAAAAACTAGTTGGTCAAATACCCCGTAAAAGCTTAGAGTTATTTGTTCCACATTGTACTTCTGTAATGTGAATTAGCCCAGTGCAGTGGTTAGCGTACCGGAATAGTAACCGAAAAGTCCCAGTATCGAATCTCATCAAAACTAATTTTCTTGTCTCGCGGCAAAATGGTACATAATTGGAGATCGCTGTGAGGGCCTAGCTGATTTCAATGATTGGTTCCTTTGTAAGATTCTGTGTAAAACAGGACCTCATCAAAACCAAATCGTTTCTCCAGATGGGAGGATTATATTTTTACTAAGTTTTCGAATAAAAAAAAAAAACCTTATCAATCCGTATTCAATTTTTGATTTAATGTATTTTGAAAAATTGTGTCCTCCTTTCGTTTTGAAAAAAGTTGGGAACCCTAACAGACATCCTAAATATACCAATCGATAGATAAAGATTGCGCAAAGATTATAGAAGAATTGTTTTATAGATATCGCCTCATAGTTTCATGTGATGAGTCATCGCGTTTGGGGTAAATTGCAGCAAAATTAGGAGTACTCAAATTAATTTGAGCTCAATTTCTTCGGATACATAAGTGCCACTGACGTCATTGATATCTCTTTCCAAAGGGTTTGAAAAAGAGCATCCCTACGCGTATTTTCCATATCGTTACTTCACGTTATAGCACATAAGACACGTTATAGCACATAAGACATGTACGTGCCACAAGGGCAATCTACCAAGGGTATTTTTGAGGAACATGTATGATATATGTACGTAATTACGTATGTACATATGTCCTACTGCATTTTACTATAACATTTTTTTTTTTTTTTTCAATTAAAAAATAAAGTGCCTTGTTATGGTTTGCGAATTGAACATTCGCTTAGGATATGGCCTGCAATTTCGTATTGCGGTTAGCGAATTGATTTTTCGCCGAAAATTCATTACTCTTAGACGAAATAACTGGGTAATTGATCTCTTTGTGACGAATACCAAAGTGAAACAAAAAATGTTTTTTTTTTTACAAAAAGGAAAACAATAAATCTATAGTCCAAGTAATTTTCTAAAAAAAGGTTCAGAAAAGTCGCAAGATTTTTAAAAAGGGTCAAAAAAGCCAGTTTTCCAAAAAGTCGTCTCATGGTCGCATGAGGCTCAAAAAGGGGTCAAAATGAGACTAAAGTCGCACAGCGGCAACATTGCTTCGAACCACAGTAAGTACCAGATAAAAACTCTGTTCATTAGATTATCATCATTTTCGTTTCTAGAGATATTGAACACTGTTTGTGTTAATAAATATTTATGGTCGTAAGTATAATATTTCCATCTCATGTTGAACAAGTGTCACTGCAATTCAATGTAGGGTAGGTGAGGTATTCACAGTATAAATCAAGTGTCATCACAAAATATACCATTAATAAAACCAAAGAATTATACAGGAATATAGATAAAAACCTTAACAAACAGAAAATCAATACCCCAACCCAAGGGTTTGTAACAACTGCAATCCAATTGGATGGATAATTTATAACCTTGCAGAGCAAACATTTAACATTTAAGTTACCTTACACTCAAGATCAAATTAAACCACCAGTGCAGTGGTGCGTTCTTTTATGTACTGTGGTTAATATAGTTAACTATAGTTAACTTCGGTCGTTCCTTTAATTCAGAAGAGTAAAGCCTTAACTACATAAGCCACTTTTTGCAAAATTACAAAAGTAAAAATATTTTTTTCCAGCTAGCGCAGTTGTTTTGTGAAAAATAATATATACATTTTATTTTTAACCCAAAATTTAAGCTTTCTGCATCATTTTTATAAGTTTTCCTGTGAGAAACACTATCACAAAATGAGTTTGAAAATTTTCACCTTTGTACTTTTTCACTTTTTTGGCTTATGTAGTTAAAGCTTTACTTGGAGTTAACTCTATGACGTCATAAAGTCGTTCCTAAATTCAAAGTAAAAGTGTCAAAAAGTAACTAACTGTGTATGCGACTAAAAATGCTCATCTTTTTCTACGATAAATACCGGTTGTCTCGAAATAATTACCCGACGCAGTTATTGGAGAACTTCATTGAATTTAAACATACAGGTTAAGGCAGAGTTAATTGACTTAAATATTCGAATATAAGTCAAAACTTTGATTTATGACTGTGACTTTAAAACAAGAGTTAGCAGTCATGTACAATATTCTAACCACGGTTGCCACTTTGGTCATTTGTGACCAAATTTGGTCATTATTTTTTCACTTGGTCACATGGTCATTTTTTACTCCATTTGGTCATTTTTTTTTTAAATATCGATTTTATGCACATAATGTATATTTGTTTATATTAAGCTTCTACTTTGATCTCATTTTAAAATGCTCTGAAAAGTTATTATTTTTATGTTTTTTTTATTTAGGATTCGTTACTTTTATTTATTTATGTTAGTCTAATAATTTAATTAAGTTCATTAGGTACCTACTTTGTGAATTTGTTGGTTTCTGTTTTTTATTGTTGTTGTTTATTATTAAAGCCTAGCAGTGGCGTGGCGTGGATAATTTCAAATGGAAAGTCGGAGAAAAATAATTCATTCGCAAATATAAATTGATCATTACAAGTTAATTTTTTATATTTCAAGCCAATATTTTTTAAGTTTACAATGAGCTTAACGAACAGTAAACTGAATTTTTATAACAGAAACCTACCGCTACCCAGTCCTGTGAAATGAACTCGACAGCAACGCAGCGAGATTGGTACATACAAAATTCAGCAAAAAAATCGAAGAAAATCGTGTTATTTTTCTCAAACGAAAGCATTTTCTAAACAGAAAGGAGTCAAAGAAAAAGAAGGAATACACACAAATTATGTTTTTTTTTTTCCTAAGGATTCATATTGCTCGTTATTTGATAAACATTATTCAAAGGTAGAATTTCAAATGGTAACTCGGTAGGAATCGCGTTATATGGACGCCACGCCACTGAAGCCTAGTTTATAGATCGAAGCCAAGCCAAGTTTTCATACAAAAAAATAGCCCTTTTCACAGGCGTGAAATATACAATGATATTAAATGAAATTATTTAAGCGAAAAGGGAAAAGAAATTTGTTATGAAGTAAATACAATTCAACGGACTTATCTAAACCAAATATAAAACTAAATTAATTTTTTTTGAACACCTCTCGATGCGAGATTTATTGATATTTCATTTCGGTTTAAGTTTTACTTCGCATTGATATTATAAACTAGACTAATTACGTAAAAAAAAAATATGTCATCTGTGTAATATGAAGAATTATGTTAAAATAAATGCGATGAATTCATTGTTTTCTGTGTTTAGAGGTACAAATATTTCGGACTCAAATTATTTTGGTCATTTTTAGCTACAGTTGGTCATTTTTATTTTTAATTTTGGACACAAATTTTATTTTCAAGTGGCAACCATGGTTCTAACTTATAAGTCAATTAGGGCAATCAATTGACTGTATTACTTTTTGACTGGTTGCAGTCAATTATTGCATTACGGGCCAGTTGACTTAAGTTAAAAGACTGCAGTCAAATGACTTACTGACTTTTAAGTGACTTACTAACTTTTAAGTGACTTACTGACTTTAAGGTGACTTAAAGACTGCAACCAGTCAAAAAGTAATGCAGTCAATTAACTGTTAGTCCATTGACTGCCCTAATTGACATATAAGTCAGAATATTGTACATGACTGCCGACTGTAAATTTAAAGTTAAAGTCATTTTGAAAGTCAAAATAAGTCTTTTATGTCGATTTACTTAAGTCATCAACTGACTTAAGTTTTTGAATCTCTGCAATAAGTTAGCAACACTGGATGTTTCGGAATTTAACAGGGCTTAATGTAAAACATTTCAGGAAAAGCACACTAAGGAGCTCATTTAGGGTGGCAAACAGCGTTGCCGTTTGGCCACTATTTTGCGTTCGGGACCCGTGGCCACCACTTTTTTAAAAATTACCCGATTGGCCACTTTTTTTTTAATTCAATAAAATTTTTATTTGAAAAGATATACAAATTTTGTATTTTTCATAAAAATGAATCAATTTCACAAGATTTCTTACTGAGAACTGTCATTTTACCTCGAAAAATACACCCATCTTTACCGTTTTACCAGAAGAAAGGAACAAAACAAACACTTCTATGTGGTGCGTTTCTTTTTTGTAAAATGTTAAGTTAACTATTGTTGATGTGTCAAAAAACAGTGTTGAACGTCATTGTTAAAAATGTTACACTTTCTCACATTTCATTTAACATTTCAGTGAAAAATATTGTTGATCTTTCAAACAAAATGGGTTGCACAAAAAAAAATGCGAAATACATGAATTAAATATATTGGAAACATTATTATTACAACTTTAAATATGCACACAATTAATAAATTTAATTCGTTTATTGCACAAAATAGAATCATCAAGCAAAATTGACAAAATGTTTGCAACTTCTTTCCATTCCAAACAGATACCGATGCGTTCTTTTTTTAAGAAATCTACCTTATCGAAAAATGAAACTGTCTGAAAAAAAAGTTAACAGTAAATAACAGAAGGCAATTATAAAAATCAAAATCGACAATAAAAATAAAATAAAAAAAAAATACCGAAATTTAAGTAATCGAAAGGAAAAAGTAAACAAAAGATAATGAAATCCAAATTCAGCAGCTTTTGATGAGTTGGAAAATGTTACAAAGTGTTCTGAAACATCAACATTGGAATTTAGAAACGATTTTATGGCGTCATAGTGTTGATATATGTTACATTTCTCGAGTTTAGGAACGATCAGAGTTAACAATAGTTAACATTCTACAGAAAAGAAACGCACCACTGGCATTACATTTTTATAACGAAATAATAAAATGATCATTCTCAGCTCTTAACTTTACTCAATCCAAAAATAATTTGAAAATTAGTTTCCAAAAAAATATTTAAAAATGAACAATGCATATTAAGTACCTACATGATAGGCTTTTTATTCATATTTATTTTTGTTTATTTATTTATTTTAACAAATCCGATTTTGTTTAATGTTTTGTTTACAAAGTCAATTTGCAAAGTCAATTTTTGTTTTTTGAAGTGTTTTTTTTTTATTGTTGTCGTTTTTGAATAATGTTTGTTATTATGAAACGTTTAAAGTATTTTATATTCTATCTATTGCGGATTTGTTCTTTATGGGACCCTTTTTTTGCCTTGGGACCCTTTTTGGGACACCTTTCAATTTTTTCCAGCGGCAACACTGGTGGCAAATAATGAGCTCCCACTTTGCGTTCACAAATTTTTTTTAAGTAAAAATGAAAAACCTACTAATTTTTTTTTTCTTAAAAAAATTTCAAGAAATATTTATTATAAAATTATTTTTTAAGAAAAACTTTTTTTTAAATTTTGTTCATATTTTCTAAAAATTCATACTTTTTTCCGCATTCTTCAATTTATTTATGAATAGTTATACCAATAAAATGTACTTTTAATATTATATACACTCCAAGCAATTTTAACCATAAGAGCAGGTTCGTGCGATCCAGCCGTGCATTTTATTTCGTAGCGCCCTTTGAGAAGCATTTTGGAAATTTTTTCAGGCCTAGAAATAATTTATTTAAGATTATAATTATTGTTATACACGTTTCTTGTTCTTCCAGTTTTCGTTCGTTTTTGCTATAGGTAGTGAAGAGTAATTACTATGCATGTTATTCTTATTATAGTATAAGTTTTATCTTCACTTGAGTATACCCGAGAGCCGAAAGCATAGAGAAAAATTTTAAAAATTTACATGAATTTCAAGTGGTTGAGTTGAGTTAATCGCAGAAAATGAATATTGCACCAGGTACGTGACGGGTTAGTGCATCCTATATTATATTTCACAATAAATCTTACGCTTAAAAGGTTTAATATTGTTTACAAAAAATGGTATTTACTTACTTAGAATACAAACCCAGTTGTAGAGCGCGTTGTCAATTGAAATAGCGTAAATTCCATAGTTTAATCACGTAATTTACATTTTAATTTAGTGCACTAGGTGCACATGGAGTAGCTATCACTTGAACTCCACATGTGCTAAAATTATATTAATATAATTGGGGTGGGCACAAAAGGTATAGTTTCTTCGATAATTATACATATTTGAATTTTATAAAAGAATGCAAAGAATCTTTGCAATGTGTATGGTTTTTTTCGTTTCATTTTTTTATCTTTATTTTTTTTTCTATTATTTCGTTTTAGTTCTTTCGAATTTCGTTGTTTCAGCATTTTAGTCAAAATGTTTTTCAATTACTTGGTTAATATCTATATTTCGAAAATATTTCAGTAGATATTTTATTTAGTTCGTTTTACATTTCGCCTTTTAGTATTTAGTTTTTTGATTATTTCGGTTTTTGTTCATTTCGATTTCGATTATTTCGCCATCGTTTCGTTTTAAATTTTTGTAAGTTAAGAGACCAAAGGCATTAAAATTCGAGCGAAGCCGTGTTTTTTTTAATTATTATTAGGTGACGTGACTATGAATCGAACCCAGACCATCGGCCGGCATGACAATTCTACGCATTAACCACCATACTACGGCTACTACAAGATTATAAGCAACTCAGCTTTTGTTTTTTTTTAAGCAACCCAGAAAAAAATCAGAGCTACCGCATCTCACGTAAGGTCTAACCCCTATGAGAAGACAATGTTACTAGACCATAACGTAACATTAGAAAATAAATCAGTTGAACGAATTTTTTTTCGTTTTGTTTTTTTAATTGTTCAAAATGTATCAGTTAAAAGAACTTGGTTTAAAAAGTTAAATTAAAGAATGGGTATGGGCTTAAGAACATATTTTAAATTGCAATTTTAATATTATTTTTTGCTATATTTTTTCTATATTAAGTTAATTTTTTTAGAAATTTGCCCCGTTTTAGAAATATAATCTTAACGTGGGGAAGTAGAACCCCTCTTATACTATTTTGTAATCGTTCCAACCAAACCTATACGCTCTAGCTTTTATTCGCATTTTATACAAAACAAACCTGGACCCATGTTCTGTAATTTCTCGCATGCATAAAGCCGGTCGAGAAACGATGGAAACTGAAAAAAAATTCATGAGTTTTGTTCCATTTTTCAGCGTTTCTCGGCTGATTTTTTCGATGTGAGAGTTACAGAACATGGATCCTGGATAGTGTACATATGAACATTGCGAGTAAAAAATATTCTACATACGCCCCCAAGAACTTCAGTTAGTTTCACGAAAATTTTTGTTATTATTTTTGAGTTAGCTAAAAGTGTTTCATATTTTTATTTTTCAATTATACAGTAATTTCTAAACCTAATGTAAAGCTAGCGTCAGTATCGATTTTGAGGAAAATTATAAAGATGCAACAAATATTTGGATGTACTTTACATTCTTTTTTACGGAAGTAATGCGGCAATTTCAAGGCTATCTAAAATTTATTTTTTATTAAATGGTTTTGCTCACTTTACAAGGGTTAGTCAGCCAGTGATAGATTAAATTTTAAGCTCAACGAAAATATATATTTAGCACGGCTTCTTATACGTTCTAATCTAAGATTTTTTGTAGCCGGTCTACAGTAGAAACTAAATGCGTATTTAAATTAAAATCAATTTAAGTACCCACACTTATGTATATGGATAAGAAGTGGACTGTTGTAAAGATTTTTAACAAACTTAATAATAAATAAGTGTATGTATCTAATCTCGTTTAGTACGATTAAGAAAAGTGGCAAAAATTAAATCAACTATGATCGCTTAGTTCTAGACATCAGTAGATCTTCAATATTTATTCCTTGTCACGAACCTTAAACTACATACATACGTATACATGACGTTAAGGTTCGTTTTGTTTATCGTATTTTTTTAATTAGTACCCCCATCTGACCACGAACGAAAACAAAACAGAAATTATATTTTTATTACTTGATCGTCTGATAACGGAAAATAATTTTGTTTTTAGAAGTGTACCTACAACAGCAATAAATATTAATCTTTATTATTTTTTACTTGGTCTTCAGGGCAAGTATTGGTTTTGTGTAAAAAACAATGGCGCAAAATTTTAGACGATTTAGTATGATGTTAAAGCATTTTTAGTATGATGCTAGGTTAAAAACTAGGTTAAACGAGTAAGCATCGTATTATCTTTTTAAAATCATACTAAATCCAAGTGTCACTTTGGCAAAAATGGGTTAAACTGCGTGTTCAGCAAGAAAAATAGGTTTAGTATGATATTTTAGTAAAGAGTTTTAAAGTTAGAAAATTGTTAGGTAGTATCATGCTAATACCTTAACATCAGGCTGTTTAAAATTATGCGCCATTGTTTTTAATCAAAACTAGCAGTAAGGAGAAGTCCAAAAAATTTGTTTTCTCTGCACACATTCGTCGGCTAGTTTGTCTTTGCGTGTTTGTGTTTGTGAGTGTGCTGCTTCTAGATTTACATCGAGCTAGACCCTGAATGGATAGAAGTTCCAGAGATCAAAAAAATTTTATTTAAAATTTTGCAAAAAAGTCATAAAAATTAGTTTGGGAAATTTTTATGAAACAGTATGTACTTACATTATGTACCTATGTACATACATACATATATGAATTTTAAAAGTACGAGGGAGGATTTTATTACCGCGAATAAAATTTGCGGACTGTCATGCCGGAGGTCTAAGGTTCGAGCCCCAGCCTCCGCCAACTATTTATTTAAAAGAAAAAACGGCTACTGCCTCTTGCGAGGAATTGACAAATCCTCCAAGAGTATCTCCTGTCACAGAAAAGTGCCGCTCATTAGCCGTTCGGATTCGGCAATAAACTGTAGGTCCCCTCCATTCCTGCAGACACGCACACAGGAATGGTTGAGAGTTGTAAGTCACTAGGCCCAAGTTCTTCATGAGCTGTTGTGCCATAAAATTTATTTATTTATTTATTTGAATAAAATTTTGTTTGGTATATTAAAAAATTGGTTTGCGAAATATCGGTCACCTCAATGATGAAAAGAAAAAACAAATATTGTACTTTATGTACAAGATTTACATAAATACATAGGTCAAAATTTCAAATAATTAATATTTTGGATTCCATTGTATTTAGATTGTATTTAACTGAATTAATTTCAACAAACTTGTTTTAATGGGCGCAACTTTCAAAAAAAAAGTTTAAAAAGTCATTTGCCCTAACAATAAATAATTCACAGGGACAATCATTCTCGCTGGTCGGTGTCGACTTAAGAAAGTGGTATGTTGCCTTATCTCGTGGGGAATCTCCCGATAACCAATATCTGTTGCTGCCCGAAAACAACAGGACCTTAAACATTGTTTACAAGGAAGCACGAAGCACTTATATAATAAACTAGAATTAGTTAAAAACTTAATGTTTAAACCAAACGCAAATAGGTTTAACCCAATAGCAAATCAATTTAATGAACTGTATGGGGTGAGGGGTGGATTTCTTCCAAACAACAATTTCGCACAGTAGCTTTGGAAACCATAGATTTACTACGCAAAACCAATTTGGTTCACCGTTTATTTCACGCTTTATGAAACAATTTTCATTTTGGCTTTTTATAATGCAGCCAGCTGGGTCAGGTATTATTTAAAAATATTTTTTGATTTTTAATTTTAACGAAACCCATATTTCTACCGTGCGAAGCCGGGTGGTTCAGCTAGTAACGTATAATGTTTAAAAAAAAATGGTTTAAACAAAGTTTTTTTCATATTTTGTCATAATTTTGAGTTTGAAAATTGATTTTTCAAAAACTAACTACTAACTAGCATGCCCGTGCTTGCCTTGCTTCGCATATGTGTAAATAAATTTATGATTGTAAAATACTTTTCCAATATCTGACATTTCAAACAATTTTTCACTTTTTTTTTTTAATTTTTACTACTTTTAGGTAAACTGTTGTAAATTTTGAAAACAAAAGTATCGTATATCCATCCTTATGTTCCAAACTCTCGCTCTACCAATTCTCATTCCAATCAATTGGCTATTTTCGGAGATTAACAGCCAATTTCTTCACAGAGTCCTAACCCTAGTACCTAGTACTCATATCATTTTATCAACTCATTTCTTCACACAAGTACTAAGACTTAGTCCTGTCAAATTGGTACCGAGTACTAGTTAGGACTTGGTTTAAGCTAGGTCCTCGAAATCGACAGTCTAGCAGGTAGAAAATGGATTTAGTTTTTGGTGGTTACAATTTGTTCGTCCGAGAGATATTGCTCAGTTTTGATAACTTCTTGACCATTTCATTTTTTTTTAAATAAATGTAACATAAGAGCCGTAGTAGCCGTGGCCTGATGGTTAGTGCGATGGACTGTCATGTCGGAGGTCTAAGGTTCGAGCCCCAGCCTCCGCCACCTATTTATTTAAAAGAAAAAACGGCTACTGCCTCTTGCGAGGAATTGACAAATCCTCCAAGAGTATCTCCTGTCACAGAAAAGTGCCGCTCGTTAGCCGTTCGGATTCGGCAATAAACTGTAGGTCCCCTCCATTCCTGCAGACACGCACACAGGAATGGTTGAGAGTTGTAAGTCACTAGGCCCTAGTTCTTCATGAGCTGTTGTGCCATCAAATTTATTTATTTATTTATTTAACATTAGAGCGTTTTTTTTTTTTTAATTTTATTGGTTTTTAGATTTCCAACTTTGGATAAAAGCCAGCAACATTTTCAGAGTTTGAAGTTGCTGTTACCGATACCTTGACTTAACCGGAAAATATCATTGGCGGACTAAACGTTGTTAAAAAATGGACCGGAATAGATGCTCGGTCAAATTTTCACCAATATTTGAATTAGGCGCACACATTTTGAAGCCGGCGAATTTGGTTATCCCATTAGTAGGTCCGTGGTCAAACGCGAACACGCAAAACTTAATTTAAAATACTACGAAAAGTCACGAATTCGACGAAATCATTACCACAAACACAAAATAGATATTCACATATTTTGAATAAGAAAAAATTTAATGCAACACACGACAATATTATAATTAATATACATATGTACTTATTTTTTAAACAAACAGAAAACATAATAAATAAATAAAAGACAGGTAAATTCTGTCGAAAATTAATTTAAAAAAAAACTTCACAAGAACTGACGTAAACGTTAAATAAATATCAAAATACTTTTTAAAATTCCAAAATGTTGTCAAAATCATTATTAGACCAGTTTTAGACGTATTAAGTTCCTAGTACCACTGTGTGAACTTAGATCGGGTACTAGGGATGTGAAGAAATGCTCAGGTACTAACTTTTCGTTAGGACCCAGTACCAAAGCTAGTATCTGGTCCAGCTAGACCGGGTTCTAAGCTAGCTTAGTACCTATGTGAAGAAATTGGGCGTAAGAGAAACAAACAGACAGACAAACAAACTTTCACATTTATAATATTGAATAGGATTAGGTACAATTTGTCCTATTTTTTCCGAAAAAAGCCAAATTCGAGCTAAAAAGTAGCAAGGTCAAAATGTTATAAGCCACAGGATTGCAAGATTCAATGCAGTACTGTACCATAAGGCAACTGAAAACTTTGAAAAGTTCAAACTAAAAAACTGAAATGCATGCAACGAACGATACTTTAGGAAGAGACGATCCCTAGTTGCAGCTTCTAATTTATGGCCATCTTTATTAATTTTTTGTTCAAAAACAGATCTAAAGAAGGGAGTAATCACGCCCGAAATGTCACCTACCTGAATTCAAAAAAGAATACTAAATAAAGCCCAAAAGAGGTATGTATGTATGTATCTACCTATCAACAAATAATTACCTTCTACAAATAGGTAAGTATTCAAACATTTAAAAATTTGTTCAGCATTATCTTAAAGAAAACAATGACCGAAGCAACGTGAATAGTAGCTGCATTAGCACATATTTTCCGATCGGAAAGGAATGCAGAGCAAATCGTATGAGCAAGTTATAAAATCAAAAATTGTGCTTACCCTTCGATTCCGCCAAAAAGCTGCATTTTCTTTTGTTTATAAATTATAGCCTCACAGAATAACAAAACTCTCTCTCTCACTCAAAAAAAAAAACAACTTTAATAACAAGAATTCAAACTATAGAAAAAGTTATTTATCACAACTGCATGAACTTTTTTCGTTTCAAATTTCGCTTAGGTGTCGAACTCCTCGAGAAACCGAAATAAGCTAAAATTTTAAAAGTAAACAAAAATTATGTTCAAAAATCGATACAGGAATCGCAAAAACCGGTGCTGTAATTTTCGGATATGCAAAATTTATAACTTTAGGTCAATGTTTATCTAGGGAAAGCAAAAATATCTCGCGCGATTGTAACAACCAAATTAGAGCTTGTGCACACCACACAGCTTGTTCCTCCTAAAGTGTTCGCGACACGAATGAATGATTTAGCTGGCATTATTTTCTGTGAACCACCGACCGCACCACATAGACCGATTATCAAAGAGAACTTTTTTCAAACGAGCCCCCTCTTTCACAGAGTATGACTACATGACACATCATGTTGCAATCCCCGATTGCTTTACGCCCCCTCGTCAATACTTGGAATGTTGGAATGGATAGCAATAGCAATAGAAAACGTAATAGTGAGTTTCCTATATTTGATTTTCCTTCCAGTGAAAAAGCGCACTTGTTTTTTTTTTTAGCAAAAGTATTAATATACATAGGTTCAAACGATTGTATTTTCACTTGTATTTAATTCAGAAGAAATTATCTCCGAAGTCTTTGCACACAAATGAGAAATTGCAAAATTAATTTATTGAACTGCGCTGTCTTTACTACACAACGAGATAAGAGTACCCCAGGTATAAAGCTTTTTAGAAGCTTTTCCTTCATACTGATTATACGATCAAGAAGCTCGATGGAAACCATAATTTTAGACCAATTGGATACTTAGATCGTTAATTTAAAAATTCAAAAAAATTAATGTCTCGTTGTTTCCAATTAGTCTAGTGGATATTCTAAATCTAAGTCTAGAAATTAAATTTCTCTACTTTTCAAAAGAGGACTTGTGATTCGATAATCGATGATCAATTTTGTTTTTAGTGATCTTAAGATCAATCTGCAATCTACAAGCAAGGGAAATTATTTTCACACCATCTGACCATACGAAGTGAAATCGAAATGAAAAATCAATAAATCTCGCCTCGAAAAGTTTGCAAAGAAAATAAATTTTGTTTTCTATGGTGTTGATAAGTTCGTTGAATTATATTTATTTCGAAACAAATTTCTTTTTCCTTGTCGCTTAAATAATTTCATTTAATTTTGGGCTACATGAAATTTGGCCGCAATGAAAAATAACCCCATTTTCAAAATGGAAAAATGACCCCAAACTTAATGAAAAATAGCCCCAAAAAAGAAAGAAAAGCTTAAACCAAAAGCGAAAAATGGGCCCAAAAATATATACATAAAACAACAACAACAGATAAAAGTGGGGCAATTTTTCATAATGAAATTCAACCCCAAAATGAAAAATGAATGAGAGGCCCCAAAAATATGAAATATTACCCCAATTAACAAAATTTAATCAATTTTTTGTTGTTGTTGCTTTCCATATAAATTTTTGGGGCCATTTTTCATTTTTTCTGTTTGGGGCCATTTTTCATTGGGGCCAAATTTCATGTAGCCATAAACTACTAAAGACAAAAAATTTAAAAATTTAAAATTTTGAATGTATTTATTACCGCCATATTATTCACTCGATACATCCAGATGTAAACTTAAATCCAGATGAATTTACATTAAATTTGTATGTGGATTCGAAAATCCAATTTCAAAAAAAATCAAAAAATTGGTTAAAGAGTTGTATGATGAATTCAAAAAATGGGGAATGGTTTAACTGAATTGTTCAATTACCGGAGCTGTCCGAAAGTAGAGCTTTCACATTCACCCTTATTCCGAAAGGCGTTTTTCTAAAACGCCAACTGTCTTTTGAAGTCGTGTCGTTTTTTTATTGGTATTCCGTAGCTAAAACGCCAGCGTTTTTCTCGCTCTTACATTCCACAATGCGATCCACCAAGAACAAAACTTATATTTGACATATCAAATTGCTTACAAATTGAATATAACATAAAAAAAATTATTTTGATAAAATCTTTAGCCCTCTATCTCAGCTCATAGCTATGAAAAAGGGTGTTTTTTTCATTAAGTTCTAAACTAACTTTAACTTTGTTCAGTGAAGAAATAGTTAGAACAGAACAGAACAACAACTGATTTTGACATTTCTCACAAATCCCTGCACTATTTTTTTCTAAGTTGTTCTACCTCAAAAGCAAGTACAGAAAATCCTGCTCTAAACTGTTCCAAACAGACTCACTGAACGGCAAGTCAGAACAGTTTAGAACAGAAAATTTCTCACTGAACAGCAAAAACCTGTTCTTTTCTGTTCTAAACTGTTCCAAACTGTTCGGAACAGCCTCACTGAACACTCCTTTTGACTTGAGGAAGAGGACTAAAGATTTTATCCAAACAATTATTTTTTTTGATGTCAAATTATTCTAATCATTTAAATGCAACAAACTGAATATATTCGAAACTGCTCCATACTTTGACCCTCCACCCTAGTGCTCATTTCCCTCTACGAGCTCTATCAGTCGTTGCATTTGAATTTGGGTTGTTATTTTTACCCTAAAACAAAGAATTTTAAACTATATACATATCTGTTCCTTTAATTTGAAACTCTGTGATTTTCTGTGCATTTTACTGCCATTTTATTTTTGTATATGAACTTTGACAGTACGTTGGACTAAAATTCACACAAATGCACAGAAAATCACAGAGTTTCAAAGTAAAGGAACAGGGCTTATAAAAACTAAAATAATGTCGAATTCCTTTTAACAAAAATATTCGATTTTTTTTCTAAACAGAATCGAATTTTTTTTTTTTTAATGGCGATTTCCATGCAACAAAAAAATCGGTTCTGCTTAGAAAAAAATCGATTTGTTTAGAAGAAAAAATCGAATTTTCTAGACAAATGAAATCTTTCGTTTTTAGCAAGATTTACACGGATTTGCACACACACTACGAAGATTTGACATTTCTCAGGAGTTAAAAGTTTTTTGCCGCAGTGTTTACAAATATTCAAAGTGTTTGTCGTGTGTTTAAATAGATTTAAAACAAAAATATCTATAAAAATGTATTTTATTTATCAAATAAGTTTGGATAATTAATTAATAGTGATCAAAAGGTTTAATTAACTGTGAAATTAAGTGCCCAAAGTCCATTCATCCCAGCTTGCCGATGCGTTCCTTGATTGATGAGTTTAGTATTGGAATTTGTTTTTTTTTTTCTACTTGTGTGAACGTACAACTATTTTCGTTTTATTTTGCAACCAATCTCTGATATATATTTGCTTTAGTCGTACAAAACGACACGCAAAACTGAGTGCGCTTTAAATAATTGTTAAACACTTTGTGCGTGCAATAAATGTTTACCTTTTTGCTTCAAAACTGCTGTCAAACGGTACACACACAATTACAAAAAAAAAATCGAATTTTTTACAGATTCCTTGCAGCTAAAAAAAAAGAATCGATTTGAAATGTTGCATGGAAATCGACATAATACAAGGGATTTGTCCAGAAAAGTCGATTTTTTCTTCTGAACAAATCGATTTTTTTCTTAAAAGGAATTCGACATAAGTTTTAAAAAATCTTACATTTTTACTCCTGTCGTCAACAAATTTCTCGACGACAGATTTCGACGTTTTTTTTATGGAAACGACTAACGGAATACAGACAAAAATACAGTGAACGCGTTCCACAAGAGAATCGACAAATTGACGATTATTTGGCGTTTAATGTCGTTTTTCTTTTGCAAATAGGGATTTTGATCCGGGATCACAAATTTTCTTGGCAAAAGAAACGCAGATTGGATTTGTTTTTTGTTTGTAAATGTATGTGTGGGAAGTCAAATTTAATTTTGTCAAAAATAATTTTAATTTAATAAAGCAAAAAATAATTTTGATAGGCAAGGAATTAAAAACATTTGCATTCCGCAAATGAAATAGAAAATCACAGAATCACACAAAAGCACAAAATGACGTTTTATAAATAGTGTGTGTGGACGTGCGTGTTTCATGTAGGTGTAAATCTCTCTTTAATTCGGGATCAGAGATTTTGATCCCGAATTGTCAGGGATTGATTTTTTTTTGGTTGAATGTAATGCAAAAACTTGTCCGGGATCAAAATCCCTCACAGGGATCAATTTTTTTTGGCTGAAAGAAAAACGACATAACACTTTACGTAATACCAAGTTCACAATGTCGTTTGTTTTTTGGCGTTCAACACCCTACAGAATGGGTGATTATTTAAAAATGGTTAAATGGAAAAAAAAGCATCAGATTCTAATAATTCTATGTTTGTTTAAGTAGTAGTAAATAAAGGTTGGACTTCAGGGATCACTCAAAGGCAGACATTCCTGTGTACCTTTCGTGTTGCTAGTTTGAAGGAACATATACTTTTTTCGGAATCTGAAAAGCTAATTGAGAGACACTTCATCACGAGATAAAAATTTAAAAAAAAAAAGATTTTTGGTGCGACAGCTCGCGTAGAATCATGGACCTAGTGACTTAAGCCGAAAACAGATGTGCAGCTTTTTCCCCATGCAGCGAATTTAGAAATAGAGATATCATGCAGCAAAGGCTGCATGCAGAGCCTGGAATATGCCAGCCTTCATAAGAACCTGTGTAAATTTATGATGGATTTACATGTATCTGCATCTGCAAACATCAAGAAAAGTAGAGCGGGATAGAGTCATACCAAAAAACCGAGTGTGTGAAAGAGCACCACTATGAAGATGAACATGTTCGTCTTCGCTATAATCTTCATCTGCGTTCCTATAATCAAGATCTCTGCATTTTGTTCTTCTCTCTCTATTCAACAAACATACATTTTGTATTTTGTATCTCTTATTTTTTGCAGAACTCGCATGAAGATACATGTAAATCCACCATTATTTTCTGTTTTGGGCATTACAACTCTCAACCATTCCTGTGTGCGTGTTATTGGCAGCAATGGAGGGGACCTACAGTTTCCTGCCGAAATCGAACGGCTAAGGTAGAAAGCACTTATTCTTGACAAAAGTTACTTTCGGAGGATTTTTCACTTTTTCGCAAGAGGCAGTAGCTGAGCTCCGTCATGACCCTCCAAACGCGCTAACCATTACGCCACGGCTTAAATTATGAAATACTATTAGGCAGTTCCCACGAAGACATTTTCCTTGTAGTGGCAGAGACTGAGGTTCGATCAGAGACGAGACTGAGGTTCGATCAGAGACTGAGGTTCGATCAGAGACTAACTAAAGTGAACTAATAGCAAGAATAGCAAATATAAAACATCCCCAGAAGAATAGGAATGCATAGTAATTTAGCAATCTTTATTAACTATTTCGCAATTATTTAGGTACTAAGCTTAATATTATCTCACTTGCAGCTAAACTTTTAACTTATTTTTATTTTGTAGTTTCTATAGTTTATAGTAGCTGCTCCCCCAGATCTGATCCGGATTGGATTTGGAAACATAAATACAAGTATTACAAAAACAACACAAGATCCAGGTCTGCCTTTGGATTTGGATTTCAAAATCCATTTTCTGAACACTTTCCTAGCAATATTTTAATTTTATAGGTTGGTACCACTGCTGAGATTTACAAAAAAAACTCAATAAAATTAAAAATTCTCGAAATTAAACACATGCCGCCATCATTCCAATTTTTTTTATGAGTTTTTTCTTCATTTAATAGAGCCGACGCGTCGCGAAGCACGGAAAAAATACATAAAAACTATTAACTTAATGGAAATTAAACTAAAATAATAAAAATGTTCCATTTTTAAACATTCGCTCCTCCTTAGATACCAAATATTATTTCAAACAAGATTTGTGAAAATTTTCCTTCTGTCAATTTTATTGTGCTAATAAAGCCAACTGTGGGAATAAAATAAATTTGTGATCCAGTTTGTTTTATTATCATGATCTGATCCGGATAAGATCTGGGGGAAAATAAAATGCAGCTAGTAATAGTAGTTGTGTGCCGTCACCTAATTAGGTAATTGACTGATTTCTTTTCAAAATTTGAATTCTCCGTTTAAAAATAATACCCTGAAGTTCCTCCATAGTTTCCAATGCTGATAGCTTATCCATTTCTCTTAGTTGACTGGCCAGATATCCAGCAAAGATATCGAATTCGTCTGCTTTATTGTTCGGTGGTAATTTGAGTTGTTCATCGAGTTGAATTTCTTCAACTAAACATTCTTCAGCCAAAACGGGTTCATTATTAACAGTCATTTCTTCTTTTATCTCTCCAGCCAATATTGTGGGTTCATGATTTGAGTCACTACAAAGCTGATCAGCCTCTATAGGTTCCAAAGAATTTTCATTATCTAAGGACTCAAAAGGAATCCTGTAATTACAAACCAATATTTTTATGCTAAAAAAAATAATTTATCTTGTTACAAAATTACTCATCGTCATCAGTATCGGGTATATAATCTGAATGCTGCATATCAGGACTTGCCCTAGAAGAGAACGGTGGGTTGGCCACAGAACGGTGTTCTGCTTGGTCTCGCAGGAAATCCATTTCGTCAAAGTAAAACAGATTACTGTAGCTCTTTTTCTTATCACGAATCAGCTTGAGCTCTTGTATGTAACAATTTCTAAAACGTCGATATTTTCGACTTAAATCTTCTGCGCTGAGTTTAAAATAGCTACCAATTTTTTTGAAGGCATTATAGCGTATTTGGCGTTTCCGAAAATCTGGGTGATTCCTGTCCCAAATACATTTGTATTTTTTTATCAAGCGAATTATAATTATGGTTTGTTCGGCAGTTATTTTTGTACTAGACGCTGGTTTACTACGGTTATGGGATGTTTTCGACATAATTATTTTTTTTTAAATTTCCGTGTTTACGCTTTTTTATAAACAAATTAGATGAGAAAAATTTTAATGCAAATTTTTAGCTTTTACTTTAACTGAGATGTCAGATTTGGCATCAAAAATTACCTAAATGAGTATATTCAGCGGACTTCCAAAGTGAACGGCTGCATCCAGTGCAAATTATACACCACTTAGCCTAAAGCCGGAATCACACCTATCTCGTATGGTGTGTTGTAGTATTATGGCCGTGTGCGAATTCAGTTAAAATTGTGTTAAATTTTATCCGAAAATTAATTTTTGAGCGTTTTTCTCGCTCTTACATTCCACAATGCGATCCACCAAGAACAAAACTTATATTTGACATATCAAATTGCTTACAAATTGAATATAACATAAAAAAAATTATTTTGATAAAATCTTTAGCCCTCTATCTCAGCTCATAGCTATGAAAAAGGGTGTTTTTTTCATTAAGTTCTAAACTAACTTTAACTTTGTTCAGTGAAGAAATAGTTAGAACAGAACAGAACAACAACTGATTTTGACATTTCTCACAAATCCCTGCACTATTTTTTTCTAAGTTGTTCTACCTCAAAAGCAAGTACAGAAAATCCTGCTCTAAACTGTTCCAAACAGACTCACTGAACGGCAAGTCAGAACAGTTTAGAACAGAAAATTTCTCACTGAACAGCAAAAACCTGTTCTTTTCTGTTCTAAACTGTTCCAAACTGTTCGGAACAGCCTCACTGAACACTCCTTTTGACTTGAGGAAGAGGACTAAAGATTTTATCCAAACAATTATTTTTTTTGATGTCAAATTATTCTAATCATTTAAATGCAACAAACTGAATATATTCGAAACTGCTCCATACTTTGACCCTCCACCCTAGTGCTCATTTCCCTCTACGAGCTCTATCAGTCGTTGCATTTGAATTTGGGTTGTTATTTTTACCCTAAAACAAAGAATTTTAAACTATATACATATCTGTTCCTTTAATTTGAAACTCTGTGATTTTCTGTGCATTTTACTGCCATTTTATTTTTGTATATGAACTTTGACAGTACGTTGGACTAAAATTCACACAAATGCACAGAAAATCACAGAGTTTCAAAGTAAAGGAACAGGGCTTATAAAAACTAAAATAATGTCGAATTCCTTTTAACAAAAATATTCGATTTTTTTTCTAAACAGAATCGAATTTTTTTTTTTTTAATGGCGATTTCCATGCAACAAAAAAATCGGTTCTGCTTAGAAAAAAATCGATTTGTTTAGAAGAAAAAATCGAATTTTCTAGACAAATGAAATCTTTCGTTTTTAGCAAGATTTACACGGATTTGCACACACACTACGAAGATTTGACATTTCTCAGGAGTTAAAAGTTTTTTGCCGCAGTGTTTACAAATATTCAAAGTGTTTGTCGTGTGTTTAAATAGATTTAAAACAAAAATATCTATAAAAATGTATTTTATTTATCAAATAAGTTTGGATAATTAATTAATAGTGATCAAAAGGTTTAATTAACTGTGAAATTAAGTGCCCAAAGTCCATTCATCCCAGCTTGCCGATGCGTTCCTTGATTGATGAGTTTAGTATTGGAATTTGTTTTTTTTTTTCTACTTGTGTGAACGTACAACTATTTTCGTTTTATTTTGCAACCAATCTCTGATATATATTTGCTTTAGTCGTACAAAACGACACGCAAAACTGAGTGCGCTTTAAATAATTGTTAAACACTTTGTGCGTGCAATAAATGTTTACCTTTTTGCTTCAAAACTGCTGTCAAACGGTACACACACAATTACAAAAAAAAAATCGAATTTTTTACAGATTCCTTGCAGCTAAAAAAAAAGAATCGATTTGAAATGTTGCATGGAAATCGACATAATACAAGGGATTTGTCCAGAAAAGTCGATTTTTTCTTCTGAACAAATCGATTTTTTTCTTAAAAGGAATTCGACATAAGTTTTAAAAAATCTTACATTTTTACTCCTGTCGTCAACAAATTTCTCGACGACAGATTTCGACGTTTTTTTTATGGAAACGACTAACGGAATACAGACAAAAATACAGTGAACGCGTTCCACAAGAGAATCGACAAATTGACGATTATTTGGCGTTTAATGTCGTTTTTCTTTTGCAAATAGGGATTTTGATCCGGGATCACAAATTTTCTTGGCAAAAGAAACGCAGATTGGATTTGTTTTTTGTTTGTAAATGTATGTGTGGGAAGTCAAATTTAATTTTGTCAAAAATAATTTTAATTTAATAAAGCAAAAAATAATTTTGATAGGCAAGGAATTAAAAACATTTGCATTCCGCAAATGAAATAGAAAATCACAGAATCACACAAAAGCACAAAATGACGTTTTATAAATAGTGTGTGTGGACGTGCGTGTTTCATGTAGGTGTAAATCTCTCTTTAATTCGGGATCAGAGATTTTGATCCCGAATTGTCAGGGATTGATTTTTTTTTGGTTGAATGTAATGCAAAAACTTGTCCGGGATCAAAATCCCTCACAGGGATCAATTTTTTTTGGCTGAAAGAAAAACGACATAACACTTTACGTAATACCAAGTTCACAATGTCGTTTGTTTTTTGGCGTTCAACACCCTACAGAATGGGTGATTATTTAAAAATGGTTAAATGGAAAAAAAAGCATCAGATTCTAATAATTCTATGTTTGTTTAAGTAGTAGTAAATAAAGGTTGGACTTCAGGGATCACTCAAAGGCAGACATTCCTGTGTACCTTTCGTGTTGCTAGTTTGAAGGAACATATACTTTTTTCGGAATCTGAAAAGCTAATTGAGAGACACTTCATCACGAGATAAAAATTTAAAAAAAAAAAGATTTTTGGTGCGACAGCTCGCGTAGAATCATGGACCTAGTGACTTAAGCCGAAAACAGATGTGCAGCTTTTTCCCCATGCAGCGAATTTAGAAATAGAGATATCATGCAGCAAAGGCTGCATGCAGAGCCTGGAATATGCCAGCCTTCATAAGAACCTGTGTAAATTTATGATGGATTTACATGTATCTGCATCTGCAAACATCAAGAAAAGTAGAGCGGGATAGAGTCATACCAAAAAACCGAGTGTGTGAAAGAGCACCACTATGAAGATGAACATGTTCGTCTTCGCTATAATCTTCATCTGCGTTCCTATAATCAAGATCTCTGCATTTTGTTCTTCTCTCTCTATTCAACAAACATACATTTTGTATTTTGTATCTCTTATTTTTTGCAGAACTCGCATGAAGATACATGTAAATCCACCATTATTTTCTGTTTTGGGCATTACAACTCTCAACCATTCCTGTGTGCGTGTTATTGGCAGCAATGGAGGGGACCTACAGTTTCCTGCCGAAATCGAACGGCTAAGGTAGAAAGCACTTATTCTTGACAAAAGTTACTTTCGGAGGATTTTTCACTTTTTCGCAAGAGGCAGTAGCTGAGCTCCGTCATGACCCTCCAAACGCGCTAACCATTACGCCACGGCTTAAATTATGAAATACTATTAGGCAGTTCCCACGAAGACATTTTCCTTGTAGTGGCAGAGACTGAGGTTCGATCAGAGACGAGACTGAGGTTCGATCAGAGACTGAGGTTCGATCAGAGACTAACTAAAGTGAACTAATAGCAAGAATAGCAAATATAAAACATCCCCAGAAGAATAGGAATGCATAGTAATTTAGCAATCTTTATTAACTATTTCGCAATTATTTAGGTACTAAGCTTAATATTATCTCACTTGCAGCTAAACTTTTAACTTATTTTTATTTTGTAGTTTCTATAGTTTATAGTAGCTGCTCCCCCAGATCTGATCCGGATTGGATTTGGAAACATAAATACAAGTATTACAAAAACAACACAAGATCCAGGTCTGCCTTTGGATTTGGATTTCAAAATCCATTTTCTGAACACTTTCCTAGCAATATTTTAATTTTATAGGTTGGTACCACTGCTGAGATTTACAAAAAAAACTCAATAAAATTAAAAATTCTCGAAATTAAACACATGCCGCCATCATTCCAATTTTTTTTATGAGTTTTTTCTTCATTTAATAGAGCCGACGCGTCGCGAAGCACGGAAAAAATACATAAAAACTATTAACTTAATGGAAATTAAACTAAAATAATAAAAATGTTCCATTTTTAAACATTCGCTCCTCCTTAGATACCAAATATTATTTCAAACAAGATTTGTGAAAATTTTCCTTCTGTCAATTTTATTGTGCTAATAAAGCCAACTGTGGGAATAAAATAAATTTGTGATCCAGTTTGTTTTATTATCATGATCTGATCCGGATAAGATCTGGGGGAAAATAAAATGCAGCTAGTAATAGTAGTTGTGTGCCGTCACCTAATTAGGTAATTGACTGATTTCTTTTCAAAATTTGAATTCTCCGTTTAAAAATAATACCCTGAAGTTCCTCCATAGTTTCCAATGCTGATAGCTTATCCATTTCTCTTAGTTGACTGGCCAGATATCCAGCAAAGATATCGAATTCGTCTGCTTTATTGTTCGGTGGTAATTTGAGTTGTTCATCGAGTTGAATTTCTTCAACTAAACATTCTTCAGCCAAAACGGGTTCATTATTAACAGTCATTTCTTCTTTTATCTCTCCAGCCAATATTGTGGGTTCATGATTTGAGTCACTACAAAGCTGATCAGCCTCTATAGGTTCCAAAGAATTTTCATTATCTAAGGACTCAAAAGGAATCCTGTAATTACAAACCAATATTTTTATGCTAAAAAAAATAATTTATCTTGTTACAAAATTACTCATCGTCATCAGTATCGGGTATATAATCTGAATGCTGCATATCAGGACTTGCCCTAGAAGAGAACGGTGGGTTGGCCACAGAACGGTGTTCTGCTTGGTCTCGCAGGAAATCCATTTCGTCAAAGTAAAACAGATTACTGTAGCTCTTTTTCTTATCACGAATCAGCTTGAGCTCTTGTATGTAACAATTTCTAAAACGTCGATATTTTCGACTTAAATCTTCTGCGCTGAGTTTAAAATAGCTACCAATTTTTTTGAAGGCATTATAGCGTATTTGGCGTTTCCGAAAATCTGGGTGATTCCTGTCCCAAATACATTTGTATTTTTTTATCAAGCGAATTATAATTATGGTTTGTTCGGCAGTTATTTTTGTACTAGACGCTGGTTTACTACGGTTATGGGATGTTTTCGACATAATTATTTTTTTTTAAATTTCCGTGTTTACGCTTTTTTATAAACAAATTAGATGAGAAAAATTTTAATGCAAATTTTTAGCTTTTACTTTAACTGAGATGTCAGATTTGGCATCAAAAATTACCTAAATGAGTATATTCAGCGGACTTCCAAAGTGAACGGCTGCATCCAGTGCAAATTATACACCACTTAGCCTAAAGCCGGAATCACACCTATCTCGTATGGTGTGTTGTAGTATTATGGCCGTGTGCGAATTCAGTTAAAATTGTGTTAAATTTTATCCGAAAATTAATTTTTGACACTAGTGAGGTGAATCTGTATGTAGAAATGTCAAAATTTAATCTCGGATAAAATTTAATCAAAATTTTAAACGAATTCGCACACGGCCTATGTATTACATGCAGTTATTTTTTTTTTCTAACAAATAATTTTTTTATGGATGTTGTGCAAACATACGATTTTATATTTATATGCCCGAGTGTAGTACAAACAAAATTAATATACATTTTTTATGATACAAATAATAAATTAATGTTTCGCATCAAACCAAAAAGAAAAAAACAATACAATTTTATATCTATAAAAACTATTACAGTAGAGTCGCTCCAATTTTTTTTTTATGCGTAGATCCATATTATTTGTCGTGCATTGCGTTGTGTTGTGGAGTGGTGTGTTGTGTCGGAATCTATTTTGTAACCATTCATACCACACTGGGGGTAAGAGAAAAGTATGCTCTTGAAAACAGAATTAAAATAAAAAATAAAAAAATGTGAGTTTGACCAGCATGCTTACCTTATCAAAGCTGGAACCACATTTATCTCGCTTGTGGTATGTTTTGGAGTTAAGTGTCGCTATCGCTCCAATGTATTTGATATGTGTAGAGCCATTATTTTTCGCATGATGTGCTGTGAAGTGGATAGTGTTGTGTCGAAATCTATTTTGTTACGATGCTGTGTCGCAGGCATTTTTTTTAGCCAGATACTATCAAATGAAACTATTATTGATCTCAGATTTAATTTAGATTTTATGCGTTATCTGCCAGGGCAGAAAACGAATGAATCAATAATATAGATATCTTGGATGTTGTTTCTTTTTATGTTTGTGTGCGAACGATGAAAATTCTGCAGAACAGTGCTGCTACAAATCTTTTAAGATTTTATTTTTTCGTGTGAAAGGTACGTGAAATTTTTAAAGAAATTAAAAGTCAACGTCATAAACATCTCTAACTTTTTTCACATTGGGCTTATGTGAATTTTAAATCCAACTATATTTATTCAATCCAAAAACCTAAATCCGTGTCCATATTAAATTCAATCTGATCCATTTTTAATTTTGTTGTTTTTTTATTTTCCACTTTTTCTTATACTACGTTTTCATTAGAGAAAATGAGGTAATTTTGTTCAAAATTTTTAAATTCAATTCAAAATCATCTTTTTTGCCATACAAATGAGATGATTTTGAATTAAATTTGGAATTTTTAAACGAAATTACCTCATTTAACTGCTCTAACGTGCCGCCTTCACAGGCCATGAAGGATGTCAGGATTATGAACATTTCTACAAAAAATCCAATGGAGGCACAAAAATCCATATGTCATGAACATGTTGATGAAAACTACTTTTTTACAACAAAACATGAGCTCTGTTCAAAGCTTGGCCATGAGATTTGATGTTCCATGTGTGTGAGAGAGGTAGGAGTAGTACTGAAAGGAATTTTTGTGTGTTTCTCTTGCTCGGACTTATTAGTGGAATTTATCTACTTAACTAACGACATGACATAAAGTGCCCAGTGCGAAAAAACAAGCTGATTGTTAATTGGATCGTGGATTGGATATGGTACATCTCAATGTATTGTGGAGTCGGCGTGTTAAGGAATAAAACGAGCTCATAGTCATTTACCGCCATATTATTAACTCGATACACCCACATTTAATTCAAGAATTTATAAAATATAAGTACAAATATTCACACGTACAGTAAATAGTTAAGCTATGCGGAAACCTGAAGCTTCGTATTCATTATGCGCGGCAAACCAACGAACATTGTTATGCGCATCAGCCGCGCAATATGAATACCGGGTTTCTACGCGCACCAGCTCGAACATTTGTGCGCTCGAACATGCCGCGCATCGATCCATTCGTGATGGATTTTTGAAGCGCGGCAATGGTCGAACATGGTTTTGCTCGCGCGCAGTTGAGACGGTAGTTTGTTTTGTGATTTGGGCACTAGCTACTAGCTGTCAATTGGATCGACTGCCGCGAGCGGCTGCCACGGTTCATCAACTTTTTCTCAAAAAATGATATGCGTGGCAAATATCATGATTTGCCGCGGACGAATATGGTGCGCGCGGATGCCGCGCATAATTAATACGAAGCTTAAGCGATGGCGGTGGCGATCACGATAGCCTTTATCGCGCGATCAAGGTGCGATCAAAAACCAGCTCACATCAACACAATATTGCGATACATTTCGTGACGGGAAAAGTTGTCAAAAGAACATACAAAAAGTGAGAAAAAATCAGTAGCAGATAAATTTGGCCGGAACAGCAATTTTATCCGTAAATTGTATGCTTTTTATTTTTTGTATTCTTTGTGCAAAAAATTGTACAAAATTTGGATTTTTTTTAATTTTATTAATCTGCTGTATAATGTTCCAAATTATTGTTCATTTGAATTTTGTTAATATTTTCACAAAAAAAAAGTTCAAATATCGTGGCATACTGCGACCAAATGGTGCGTGCTAGGTTCAGTAAAAGGCGCTTGGTTGAACCTAATCGCAATCCACATATCGCGTAGATGTGAGCCTTCCTATTGATTTACATGTGCGGCATCCACATTGTTATCGCGATCGCCACCGCCATCGCTTAGGTTTGCGCAATGCTTTATTGTTTAAATATAATAATTGCTTTATACTTCATATAAATAAAGAAATTCGAATTTTTGGAAAATACAAAAAAAAAATCCACTTCCTTGGATTTGTAGATTTGTCTGTTCTTCACCGCCACAATACCTAGTGCAAAATTCAAGATATCTAAGCTCTTTAAATAGATTCGACAGTATTATATCAGATTTTTGCAATCCTGAAAATTTAAAAATAAATAAATTTGATGGCACAACAGCTCATGAAGAACTAGGGCCTAGTGACTTACAACTCTCAACCATTCCTGTGTGCGTGTCTGCAGGAATGGAGGGGACCTACAGTTTATTGCCGAATCCGAACGGCTAACGAGCGGCACTTTTCTGTGACAGGAGATACTCTTGGAGGATTTGTCAATTCCTCGCAAGAGGCAGTAGCCGTTTTTTCTTTTTTAAATAAATAGGTGGCGAGGCTGGGGATCGAACCTTAGACCTCCGGCATGAAAGTCCATCGCACTAACTCACGCCACGGCTACTACAAAATCTACAAAACTAAAAAAAATAGCTTGCGAAAACAGTTTTTTTTGTTGTGAAATGACGATAGCAAACTGAATTTTGAGGGATAAAGAAGTGTTTTGCGGCTTTTAAAGTAAGACGGGTGCTTTAGCGTTAGTATACTTTATGTCGTTTAAGGCCGTGTGTGAATTGGCTTAAAATCGCGTTAAATTTTATCCGAAGATTAATTTTTGACACTAGTGAGGTGAATCTGTACGTAGAAATGTCAAAATTTAATCTAGGATAAAATTTAATCGAAATTTTAAACGAATTCGCACACGGCCTAAAATTACCAAAGAGTCGGCTTTCGCTATAAAAATAGATTATAGAGTCGACTCCCACTTTAAAAGTGTTTGAGTGGGTTTTAAATGTTTAAAATTACAGGATTTTTTTTTCAGTTGTAGCAACAGTTCTTCGCAATCAGCAGATGAAAGAGAAAACCAATGAAATGGGGATGTAAGGCGGTTCTCTTCCCTCTGAAGAGGGAAAGGAAAATATTGACTCCAACAACTTTCTCTCTTGCACTCAAAGGAAAAAGTTCAACTATTTGGTTTAAATGTGCCTGCAGTTACATAAAATTCGTTGTGAGACAAACTGAAGAATTGATTTGGGGCGATCGTTCAATTTGTCTCAAAATACAAATTTGTTAGTTCCTCGAATCGACGACTGAATACTTTTTACATGTGCGCACTTTCCCATACAATGTCCATGGTAGTCACTTGAGGAACCAAACTGTTGCAAAACTGAAAGTTGCATTTGTTGTTGAGGTTTGTGAAATCGAAAATAATTTTACCATAACCTCAAACCCCCAAGTGCGAAAAGATGGGTTTAGAACCAATCTAAAAATGTTTATGTAATAACACAAATGTAAAATCGTGTGATATGGGCTGTGAAGCTGTGTGGGATGAAATTTCATATTTTGTTTCCACACTAGGCGTGTTTTTTGAAAGCATAGAGGAAATTGTTCGAAAAAACGACATCGGGGGCACCATTACAGAGTTTTCATACACACTATCGATTGCATAGAACTCATGCCGGTAAAGTAAAAGGCCTTCCACACTATCCCACTGATTATTAACACATTACACATGTCAAAAAAATGGGAAGTAAACCAAGTATAATAGTGTGGCAACAAAATATGAAATCAGATCCCACACGACTTGACAGCCCATCTCACACAATTTGACATGAGTGTTAATACATAAAAATTTTTAGGATTGGTTCAAAAACCATCACACATTGTATCCCAAGTGGGGGTTTGAGGTTATGGTGAATTAATTTTTTGGATTCAAGTGTGGAAGCAAAATATGAAAATCGTTTTCTTCACACAAATTTGGCAGTCGTAATTCTATCTCACACTTTTTTTTTGCATGTATTAATACTCGATGGGATAGTGTGGAACGGCTATAAGGTAACACAACTTTTATCCGAGCATCACCGAAAATTCTCCGTGCTTAGCTAAGCCCGAATGGGCTTAGTTGTGTTGCATTTAACACGTTAATTGTTTAGCCCTGACATTGTTTTTTTTTTCATCCAATTCCCTTGGGGCTTGCAGAAAACACAGCTACAATACAGTTACTTTTTTCCATCAAGCCATGTTGTCAAACATCCTGAACCATATGAACCCCCCTCTAACAAGTTAACATTTGCCAGAAAAGGAACGCACCACAGCTGTCAACTGTCAGTTGCAGTCAAGTTGCAGTTGGGTGGTAAAATATGGCGTCAAAACAAAGTTTCTGTGATGAGGTGTTACTTTAATTTTTCTATATTAATTTTCCATATCAAAATAAAAACCTAAAGATAAAATGGATATTCAAAAATACACTTTACCTGAAATTCGTCAGGATTTAATTGATAACAATTTGCAAGCCAAAGCCATTATACAAGTAAGTTAAAAAGAATAAAAACCTAAGACATAAGAGATTGTTTTCTCTTGGTGGAAATAAAGAACTATCAGAAATGTATTTTATTTTTCTCAAAATAGGATATCTTGTCCTACCGCGGATCCATAAGCGACCTAGAAACACTCAACGAAGTGGGACGTTCAAAGCTTGCTGCTTTGAGAAAATGCATTGAAAAACTCGATGACTGGGCTCGGGATGTTGGCGATCCGGAACTGTCCAAGGAAGTTGACACGCACCGGGATCAATTTTCAAAAACATTGCAGGCATTTAGAAAAGCTAACGTAGCTACCATGTTGGAAATAGAAAAGGCAAATCGTGAAGAACTCATGGCCATCACCGGAGAAACTGATTTGCGCAAACGCACAGGTACTAGCAGTCGTCACAATCGCTCCAGTTTGATATCGCAGGAGAATAACGTCACAGAAAAGATGCTGTCTATTTCAAGACATTTGTCCGAAACCACTCAAAAGAGTGCCACGACTCTAGACACACTAGTAATGTCGTCGCAGAATGTCGATGCGACCCGTGATGAACTGCAAAGCACTCATGGCACTATCCACCAGTCGGGTAAATTGCTGCAGAAGTACGGTCGGCGAGAATGCACTGATAAGATCCTTCTGTTCTTTGCATTTGTATTCTTTCTTGCCTGTGTTTTCTATATCGTTCAAAAGAGGCTTTTCTAGTTGAAAATCATTATGAATGTATAGAACGATCTATTCCTATTATATTGAATTTATCTTATTTAAAAACTTGACTACAAGAAAACTGAAGAAAAAAAATGTATTTAGCTCGTATGATGGTGTTCAAAAACTTCAGTCTTTGTGTTTAAAAGACAACAAGCTGCACAGCAACTAGATAAAGCTCTATATAAAAAAATACAAATTCCTGTTAAAAAAGAAAACTAGTACCATTACCATTTACCTAGTTGTTAGGCAATTTAAATTAAATAAATTAATTAAAATACTTTGAAAAAAGAGTGTAAATATATAAAATATTTATCCACTTTAAAGTAAAATATGTTATTAAATAATATATAAAATTATTTCTAGGGTTCACATATTTTTTATTTCAAAAATTTGTTTGTTTTTATTTTTGCTTAAAAGAAACTTGCATATTTATTTACTGAAAGTAAAATAAACTCTGTTTCCAAAACTAATACAATTTTTTTATTTGATTGTAAGTTTCACAATAAAACTGTTTATAAGATCGACCGACCATGATTATTCGCTTAAGACACGTCAACAATAAGTGAAGATGTGCAGGTAAGGTCAAGACGAAAAAATTTCGTAGTTTCAAATAAACTGGAAAGTCGGAATGAAACAAATTTTCCCAAATGTTTGTTTTTTGCCTTTCGATACGTAATAACGGGCGCACAATAACTTTAATGGGTTTGACGTATTCTGAAACATCCCAATTTATGTCGTTTTCGCTTAAACTTTCGGAGTTCTCCTTTTCTATTTTTATGCTCAATGCTACAGAAGCCTCCCTGTTGCGAGTAATGTTTTCGGAATTTGTTTCTGTTCACAATTGAGGACCGTTTATGTAAAACTAAGAATGAAAAATAGCCCCAAAACTGTTTTTATTTTTTGTTTTTCATTGTTATAAATGACCCCATTTTCAAACTGGAAACTGACCCCAAAAAAATATATATAAAGCAACAACAACAGTTAAAAGTGGGTCCATTTTTTATAATCAAATTTAACCCGAAAATGAAAAATGAAGATGCCTCAAACCAATGATATATGACTTTAATTTAATAATATTCATTCAATTTTTTGTTGTCGCTTTTCAAATTAATTTTCTGGCCCAAATTTCTTGTAGCCGTTTTTTCTTTACTGTTTGAATTTAAAAAAAAATAAAATGCAGATCCAAAAATCGCGCGTTTTTTTAAATGTCATGTTTTTGTTGAGTTTTGCAATGCGTTTCTAGCGAAGGCATTTTACATACATAATAATTAGAAATGGAATTTTTTGATTTTTTGTTTATAAATTCTTCAAAATTAAAAAAAAAAATTAAAAAAGATTTGTTTAATCAAAAATAATACTTAATCGTAGCCCGTGGCGTAATGGTTAGTGCGATGGACTGTCATGCCAGAGGCTACTGCCTCTTGGGAGAAAGTGACAAATTCTCCAAGAGTATCTCTTGTCATAGAAAAGTGCCGCTCACCTTAGCCCTTCGGATTCGACAATAAACTGTAGGTTCCCTCCATTCCTGCAGACACACACACAGGAATGGTTGAGAGTTGTAAGTCACTAGGCTCTGGTAGTTTATGAGCCGTAGTGCCACCAAATTTTAATTTAATTTATTCATAGCATGACAATGGTTTTGAAGTTCCCATCCCATTGGAAGTTATTTTTTTCTTAATTATAATCCTCTGAGTGGTTGTTAAAACCATTTTAAAGTCAAAGAAACAAATGATGAAACTACATATTGAAATTTGTAGAAATCTTTATCTTTATTATACACTTAGCACTCAAATTGGTCTTTGTTTATGTATTCTTTCCATACGTAGGCCTTTCAACTAGATTTCTTCATGTCAGCACTGGGTCACCTTGAACTCACTCTGAAGTGTTTTATAACACTTTATTCGCCCTAGGTTATTTGCACTGTGTTCGATGTGTGTTCGGGGCAAGCTTTCAATACCTCGGTTCGTTTGTTTATCAATACTCCCTATGTCTACTGATTTTGGTGCAAAGTTCTGTCAGAGTTCAAATAAAAATGTGGACTAACTCGCAGTTTTAGGAAGTAAAGAAAAAACGAACTCTCACGAAATCCAGGTTTTTCGTTGAGGGTAGAATTCAGATTAACTGATCTTCGATACGTTCTTAAAAGCGAGGAATGTTGATGACAAATTTACATAGATGGTAGAGCTAGATATATAAGATATTTTGTTGCCAGCGATCGTCAAAACGATGATCGATAAATTAATCGTCTTACGCGATTTGGCCCAAGCCTTCCTAGCAGAGTAGAGTTGAGCACTCTGATTAACTCGAAGATATAATATCAACATTTTTCAAAAATAAAAAAACATGATTAGCGTTTTTTTTTTTAAATTTACATTTATTTTGAAGTACTATATATTTTGACATTGAATATTTTTGAGACGCTTATTTCCTTTTTTTTCCTTTCATTTAGTGTTTCCAGACCCACTTTTATTTAATAATCACATAAATAATGTTTTTTTTTTATTTGTAAAATGGGCCAAATAATGCGTCATTTGCCATTAAATATTTAGCTATGTATTTATTTTGAGTTTTCTTTATTTTAAATATATAGGTAATATTTTTTTTTTCTTTATACTTTGTGTCATTTTATCAGTTTGCTTTCCATCTATTAGCATTTGACTATTTGTTTCATTTAATTTGTATAAATTTAATAAATTTTCATTTTAATCAAAAAATTAAAGCGTTCTTCTGCTATTAAATCTTTTCTTTTTGTGTGTATTTTAAATATTGTATTTGAATAACAACATTTATATGGAATAAGTGCGTAATGCGCTTTTATATATTTTGGTTTTTTGTTATTTATTTTGTTTTGTTTGGTTTTTTTTTTTTTTTTTGAAGTTCTTTGAATTTTGTTATTTTTGACTTATATTTCAAACATACATCTATATATGCATAAAAATGTGGTAAATTGAATTAATAATTCCACAAAAAAAGCATTTTTTTTAACTTTATTATTAAAGACTTTATACAAACAAAAATTAAACACTTAACGCTGTAGCTTTTTTTCCTTCGAGGAATTTTTTTTTTTTAAATTTTAGTTTTAATGTTTAATTGTTATAACATTTATAAATATATAGGCTGTAAGTCTATACAATATCTTCACATTGAATTTATTTTAAATATATAGTTTTGCTTTATTTCACATTCAGTTGTAAAATGGGAATATTTTTTTCCTTTGGCTAAATATTTTGATTAAAATGAACATTTATTTAATATTTTTTCAATTCATTGATCATACATATACATAGTCGCTAATTCTCTTCCTATTTTTTGTTCAATAATATTCTTGGTTCATTTGCTTTCTAGCTATAACATTATAAGAAATCATTTTAAGTGGAACTAGAACTAGTTTGAAAAATCTGTCAAGTTTCTAGTTCAGGTTAAAAGTTTTTTGTTGTTAGTTTTGAATGTTTTTTGTTTTTAATCATTCTTTTTTCTTGTGAGTTTTCCTTTTTTATGTTTTGTTTTTTTGGTTTATTTAATAAAAGTTGGAATGGTTATTATGTCATTCGATTTTTTTTTGTTGTTCTTCCATAAGATTTTCATTTTTAACCGAATGATTTTTATTTCTTGCTGTATTATAGTTTACTATAATGACTTTTAAGTTTTTGAAAAAAGATATTTTGTTTTTATGTTTGTTTTAACTTAATATTATTAAGTTAATATTTATTTTATTATATATATATATTTATATATTTGTTTTGTTTGTATTCTTAAATTAAATTACTACATCAATTTCTATAATATAATATATTTTCTTTTATATATAGTATTGGTAATTATGTATGAATGTTTTTTTTTTTTTCTTTTAATTTTAATTTTGGATTTCTTTAAATATTTGAAATATTTGTTTTATATTAAAATTAAAATAAAAATTTATTTTGTTTTTGTAACTTTTGTTGTATCCACCCAGCTATCGATATTTATAGTGAGGAAAATCAAAAACATGTTGAGACAAAAAATTTGTAAATAAAATTAAAAAAACGATTCTTGCTCAACAAATACTTCCGGAAATGATTTCAATCTTCCTCACCGAGCCCCTTATCAATAGCTGGTTGAGTAGAATTTTTTTTTATTTATTTAATTTGTTTTAAGTATAACATGCACTCCAAACCATATTCCGGTTAAGAGTTAGAGTGGCATTTATACCTTTTTTTACTCCTTACTAATTATTAAGTGGAGTAGATTTTTGTTTTGCAAGGATAACTGCTTTTATCATACAAATTACTTTACTACTTAAAAAAAAAACAAAACAACTTTTTTTTTGTTACAATCTTAAAAACGAATTCCAAGTAATGAATATTGATAAACAGCTAATTGTTTATGTTTTATAAAGGAAATTAATATTTCTTAATTTTAATCTTTATATTATATTTAATATAGATTTAATCTTAATTTAAAAATTTTGATTCAATGATTTCATTGCTTGGAAGAGTTTTTCTTTCCATATACAATAATTAAAATCCTTTCAATTTATTTGTATGATATAAACAAATATCCTTCACAAAGAGAGTTTATTTATTTTGTTTTGTTTGTTTAATATTCTTTTAGAACAACAACAGAGAATATTTATACTAATTGCACAATCCGACCCTAATTTTTTTTTTTATATAACACTTTCAATGTCTTGTCTTTCTATTTCCAAGAGAATAGTATAGAAGTAGTTCGTCCCGCAGTTATTTTTATACCCAAAAACTATGCAATGTTTATATTAAAAAAAATTTGTGTTTTTTTTTTGTTAATCTTTTGAGTACATATATTCAAATGCATGTTGTTCATTTTGGTATTTTGGTATTTTTTTCTTTTTTTTTTTTTTTTTTTTTGAAAAGCCAATTTTTATTTCTGTTCAATTTACTTTAAAATATTTAAGTAATTTTTTTTCTTCATCATTTTGTTAGTTCGACGAATCAACGTATTTAATTTTGGATTCCAATTGAGTTTCTTTCAAATTCATACTAACAATTCCTTTCGAAAGCTTTGACATCTTTGTTTGGACATATACAAATATTAAAACACAGATATTGAATCTGTTGTTTTTTTTAAGGGTTTTACTAGTTTTATTCTTAAGAAATATCTTGTGATATTTACTAAGCGTATAAATTGTAGTATTTTTTTTTAAATAATACAGACTAGTTTTGGTTTTTTTTGCATTGATTTTCTTGTATTTGTTTTTTTTTTTCTTTTTACATAAAAGCATAATAAGAGTATCTAAATTTTTAAAGAAAATAAAAAAAAAATATTTAAAAAAATATTATTTCTTGAGTAGGTAAGTAGTATTTTTATTCTTCTTTTTGTTTAAATTTAAAAATAGTGTGGCTTTTTCCATAAAGTAAAATTTATTAACAAGTGATTTTTGTTTTGTTTTTATTTTGACACAATGTTTTGTATAATGTAAAAAAAAATTGAGGTGAAGCGTACATTTAAAAACCAACAAGAAATTATTTTTATATTTATATCCGCTTTTCAGACATAATGTTTTTATTTTTTTTTTTTTGGTTTTGTAATAAAAGCCATCGATTATCACGTTCTATCTATTTTTATATAAATATACATACATTTATAAGTCAGGTTTAAAATACTCGAAATGCAAATAAAAAACTAATTAAAACCCAAAAAAACAGAAAACTTGTACTATAAAATGTATCGTCAGTTAGGTAAGCGAATAATCATTTTAAATAATTATGTTTCAAAGACTTTTCATTGGAATTTTATCGCACTAAAGTTTAAACCTGAATAGTGACATGGTTTAGGATAATCAAGAAAAATGACATAAAAAAAAAGCATCGCCAGGCATGGTGGAATTGCAATAGTTTAAATGTAAATTAAATTGACACATTATTTGTCAAAAGAAGAGACAAATAATATTTAATCAACGAATTATGTTTTAAAAAATTGATTTATAGCTGTTAAAAGACACAGCAAGTAAATTCTAGACTTTAGGTTAATAAATTTATAAAAATTTAAAACTTGTATTGAACGCAGACAAAACCAAACCGAACGAAGGCCGTTAATTGGGCCTCATAATAATGTATACGGGATTGACATCAACATCTGAGCAATCAGATATATGCAGATGGAGAGTTGGCGTTTAGTTTGAACCTATCAAAATAAATTGTTTGGATGCTTGTGGTACTTTGTGAAGTTAGCTGTCAAAATACACAACTTACAATCGCATACTGAAAATATTTTAAAGCTTTTAAGTAAAGGGTATTTCTTGCAAGGTTCAAATTTGCCATAAAATTAAAGGCTTTCCTAGGTTTTATGGAAAATTAACTGTCAAATTCTTCATATAATTTTCCCTGAATATTTAACCTATTTTAAAGAAATATGAATATTTATCTTTTATTCATATTTTGGTTTTTTTTTTCCTTTAATTTATTTTATTAAAGCAAAAATAATATCCTTAAGAAAGTTGTGCAAATGTATGTGGTTTGATTTTTTTTTTTCTAAGACACTATTTTAACTATAATTTTTTGTTTTTACTTAATTTTTGTTTATACACTTATTTTTCGGTGGAATTGATTAGATTTTGATTTTAAAACTATTTTTTTATTTTGTTTTTTACAAATATTAAAAAGAAAAAGAAAAAATTAGTGCATTATAAATTAGTTGAACAAAAAAAGTATGCCTGTATTATAATTTACAATAATTATGAGTAAAAACATGTTAAATTGTTTTTAGTTTGTTTTCTTTTTTTTAAGTACAATAGAGAGCAACTATTTTAACGGTCTAAAACAACAGTTTATTTTCTTTAATCATGGACAAAAAATTATGGGAAGAACGTTTAAAAAAATATTAAAGAAATTTATTTAATTTGTTTTGCCGATACATAAACGTATGTAGGTTTTTTTTTTCGTTTTATTTGAATAGGATTTGTTTTTTTTTTTAGTTCACATGTTTTGAAGGGTAAAATGGGCGCACACTATAAAGGGAGATGGTAAAAATGAACGTTAATATTTTCGTTATATTTTAAGCTTTTCATAGAATTATATTTATTTGTATAATCTTTTTTTTAAAACTTTCAACTTTGTTATGTTTAATTTATTATATCCCTGTGAATAATTTGAATGCAATGTGAATTGCACGGGACACCATATATATGTATACATATTAATACACCCCCAAATAAGGGTGTGTTCATGTTGGAGCTGCGATAAATAATTTAAGCTACGATTCCATAGCAAAGGACATCATCTTCGCTTGTATTTTTGAAGTTTTTATCGAGGATATAAGTTGAACATATAATAACGAAGCTTACTAATTTAAAACAAAAAATAATAATTTATATTTGGAAAAAAGCGCTTAGCGAAGCTCCAATATAAACACCACATAATAGTTTCGACTAAAGTTTCAGTTAAATGTTAAATTGTTGTTATCGTTGCTTACATCACTGCTTGAGTTATTTAAGGCAGCTCCAACCTAAAGACACCCTGAGAATTAAGTTTTGAAAAAGCTTCTCTGAAAGCTTTTACAATTTTTTTTTATCTAAATTTTAAGAACGGTATTACACATTTTGTTTCCGTCCGGCTATGAAATTTTATTTTGATCAAATTCTATTTATGTTCCTTCTCTTTTGTACCTCGGCCACCACATAAGTACCTCGCATACGTTTTTCGAAATCGCATGAGAATATTGCAAGGTGTGAAAGCCAACTAAGACTCTTAAAAGCTCTCTTAAAGCTTCAATTAAGTAAACATTTTGTTTTCAAAAATGTTTTTAGCATGAGTGTTTTAATCCAAAGATACAAATTGTGTTTTTGGTTGTAATTCAGTTTAGAATTAAGGCTTTAGGCAAAGCTCTTTCAAAAGCTCATTTAGAGCTTTGTAAAATATATTTTATGATAGGTATTCGGTTTAGACAATTTTTTCAAGTTCGTCTTATAAATCTTTTGTAATTTGATTACGAAAAACAAAAATTCATAAACATTTTTACAATCTCTTTTTTTAATAGCGCCCCAAGCGGATTTTTCTGTTTCTATGTTGTTTTCTTGTTAATTTTATGTGTAAAAAATAGGTTTTAAATTTTTATATTTTTTTAATGATTTTGTTTTTTAATTATATCTAAAAGGTCGTTAAATTAGTCGCTCGCTATACCATATTCAGAAATCCGTATTATTAGCTTGATCTGAATTATTATCTTCCGCTGGTTGTATGGCCAGAGACATTTGTGGTGCACTAGTTCCAGCCACGACCATTGTTGGTTCTGTGTTGCGACGCTTCATTTTGCTTTTGTTCTTTTTAAGCATGGTCGCCTATACCCGTCCGGTCCGGGTAAAAAACATACACAATTATGTATGTAAGTATGTTTATTTTTTTTTTTCATATATTTATTGAATGCATATTCAATTTTTGAATGTAAAATTTGTCAGTTAAAAAATATTTGTGTATGTTGTGTAAAAGATGTTAGATAAATATAAAGTATATTTTGTATTGTACGGATGTATAAAACGTGTATGTTTTGATAATTTTTTTTTAATGTCAGCGTGAAAATGAAACGAGAAAAATATAAAAAGGATTTTATTAAATATTTTTGTTTTATGTATTCCTTTTTTAATATAGTTTTTTATTTAATAATAATTTTTATTTAAATTAATAAATAAAAAAGGTATATACTGTGCGGTTATAATTTAGGTTATTAATACAATTTTGGAAAGGAAACATTGAAAATGTTAATTTTAAAAATAAACAAAGCAAGAGTTAATTTTTTAAGACATAACATAACTGTTAGAAATCAAATATTACTTAAGCTACATAATTAATGGAATTTTTAAGAACAACAAAAATGGTTAAAAAGTTAAGAATATAGGTTTAGCAAAAAAGTAAGTTTTAAAATATTATAAAAAAAAGTAGCGCAAATGCGAATTATATTATATATATTGAGGTGATCTCGTTAAAAAAATGTTAAGTTTTGAACTAGGCTTTTACTAAATATTATATTTAAAAAAAAAAATAAAAAATTAATATAAATTGAAATAAGAAATTAAACAAAAAATCAAAAATTCAGGGATTATTTTTTATTTTTATTTTGGAGGAACGAAATAACGGTTTGTATGTGGTGTGTGGTGTAAGAATTTGTAGTTGAATGAATTTGTAGTTGGACTTGGAAAGCGTCACAATAAATTACCTATTTTCTAACTTCATATTACATAGGAATTGATTTTTGTTTGTTTTGTTTGTAATCATTTTTTCTATTGGTTATTTTTTTGTTGCATTTTTAATTTATTAAATTTTTATTTAACTTTAAATGTTTAGGTTTTATATCTGTAATTATAATCTGTATTTACATCAACATAAAAAGAACGAAATGCTTACTGTATACACTGTTAATTAATTAAACAAAAAATTCTTTATATTTAAAAAAATAAAAAATTAAACATAAGGATTTGATTTGTTTGTTTTATGGTTTTGTGGATCTGGTTAATATTTAGTGTTTGTTTCAAATTTTTGTTATCTATTTTTTTGTTTTTAAAGAAAACAGGAAAAAAGAAAACTAGGACCGGACGGACGGGATCTCTATGTGACATAGGGTTCCTTATCACGGTCCCCATTTTCTGGCGGCTGTTGTTGCAATGTTCCTGCTTGTGCTGATGATGTTGCTACAGCGAGAATCGCTGGTGAAATATGCGGTTCCGTAAGACGGCGTTTACTCTTTGATTTTTTCAGCATTGTTGCCTGAGGTAAAGATGAATAAGATTTGTTTGGTGTTGTTTGCTTGTTGATTTGTTTTTAACTTAATTAAGGACTTGTTTCAAAATTTCTGAATAAAGTTCTGAATAGATATCCAGCACTTGAATTTAGGCGCAGAATCAGAAAATTAAGCTCACATGCCAAAAGTGAATTAATAATCACCTCATGTGAGGTTTGCCAAAAGACCTTTGTTTGGCATGTGGACTTAAAAATTATATTGAGGACCTAATTTATCGTATACTTGATAGCTAATGAGAACTTAACTTAGACATTGAGAAACAAGCAGTAAGTATTAATACTTACGCCCATATTATTGACTTTCTTCAAAGCTATAGTTTTACTAAAAAACCAGTTCTATAGGGTTTTCAAGTTTTAAATTTTCAAAAAAAAAGATATTGGTTTGATTTAGATGTCAAAATATGTATGAATATTTTTATTTAGATGTCAAAGTAATAAAAATTAGTGAAACACTTAAAACTCGAAACATGAATAGAACTAGTTTTTGCTCAAAACTAGTTTTGAAGAAAGCCAACAATATGGCCGTTAAGTAAATGATTTTTTTTGTTTTGTTTTTTATTTAGAAATTTCAAAAATATGGCTATTTTTATTGCAAAGGTTTTAATAATAATGTTTTATTTTTTGTTGAAAGCACAATCATACATGATGCTCCATTTAAAAATTTACAGTGTTTTTTTTTTTTCTTTTAAATAAGGGGTACAACTAAAAATATTCATTTAATAGGCGCATTACAGTTTTATATTCGATTTAACTAATATGTACATACATATGGAACATTTTCTACAAGAGGAATGATTTATCAAATCTAGTTGGTTGTTGTCTGAAAAAATGGCAAGTTTTTGCTAAGTGCATTCAAAGCCTTGGAAATTTTTCAGAAGAGACAATGTAGGAATACTCGTAAGGCCCTAGCTAGTTAAAATTTGTTAAGCTAGTTTTGCCATCCCAGCAAAAATATATACGAAGTTCAAAATTCATTCAACATTGTACTTTTGTATTGCAAGTTAACTATCCTATCGCACTTGTATTTGAAAGGTCCCGGGATCGAAACCCTCAAATAAAAAGCTTCTTTTGTATCTCGAGGTGAAATAGTACATACCCTCCAAACCTTGCCAGCACCTTGTTAGTATATGACAATGAGTAAAACGTTCTCATTAAAAACTGTGTATCGTAGCTCAGTTAAACATTTTATAATTAATAATACTAACCGAGTTCCCTTGACGGGAACTGTCCTTCGCTATAATAAGATTTTCCGTCACTAATTCAAGTAAATAAAACACCCGTTTTAAAGTGGAAAAAGTATTTGTAAAAAACCACTGATTTATTCCTTCACCAAGAACCTTATCTTATGGAGCTCTGATTTGAACTAAAACTCGTTCGTTATACATTTTTTTACAATGATTACTCTTTCGTTGAGTTTTACATAAGCTTTTAATATCATTTTAAAATGCATCGACTGCAGAGTTGCCAGACTCATGCAGTTCGATACAAACTGGTTAGAGGACGCGTTCGGCTGACAATGAAAAGCTAAAGAAAAATACAGCTTATGAACCAAACAGCTGTTGTCAAAAACATATCTCAAGCTATCCGAAAAATTTCGATATACTGAACTATCCGATGGGTGATTTGGGATTTTGGAAACAGCTGTTTACGTTTGCGCAGTTGACTTTTGGTTTGCTGGTGTCGCGTCGGTTGTTGTTGGTTTTTCGTTGTTTGTGATGGAATATAAATGCATTTCAGCGTAAACTTAATTTTCCTTTTGTCACCTTTTTTTAAACTTTGACAGAAAATGTTACCTATTCGACTTTATCGTTCGAAAACAAATCAGATACTATCCCAAAAAGCCTACCGTATTGCCAACCGAGCGCGTCCAAAGTGTTTTCCAGATGGGCCGAAAAAATAATCAGTGGAAGCAAAACAAAACAACTATTAAGAAATAACGAAGTCGTGAAGCGCAAAGACTACTCTGAAATGTATCCTAATAGAAGCTGCCCCAGTCATACGATATTTTCAAGAATCCATCAACGTCTTCGAGAACACGGAGTACTGGAGCACCGAGGGAGAGAATGTTTATCTTCTGCATCAGTACACATAGATCATAGAGGAAAGAATTTTGGATATGGTCCGACGTAATCCCTTCCTTAGCACAAGGAAAATAGCTACTATGCTTCAGTTGCCCCAAATTACAGTACGGGCAGTTTTTCATTTCGAGAATTTACACCCGCACCACACTACATTAGTTCAGGAGCTAACCACAAACGCCAAGTTACTGAAAAGTAGTTTTGGTTATTTTTCATTTTCTCAAAAACTACAAAACATTTTGACATCCGGTTTTTTGTACTTGATCAAAAATTAATAGGAGCATTAAATATTAGGAAAAGAAATAATACTCATTTGCTGAAACGAAACTTAAATATTTATGTCCAACTTAAACGCTTATGTTTTACTTCTTCCTCAGCGTAAACTGTCACATAAGCTCTTATGATGAAAAAAAAAATTAAAAAAAATATTTTTTTTTTCAAATTTTTGACTTTGAAAATTAATTTTTCAAAAACTGTTCACTCGAAAAACTTTATTTAAAAATAAAATTAAAGAATGGTCTTCTGGCTTTTGAAATGCTATAGTATGACTCTATAGGTAGTACCGTTATTTAAATTTTTTTTTTTCTGTTTTAAGGGATTTTTTTTTTGAAAATTGCCCCTGCCATCTAAACGGGGGGAAATAGACCACCCCCTCCTTTGCGATTTTTTTCTTGTCTAAGTCTTACATACACGCCTTAGCTTTTTGCCACACCTTATGCAAATCACCCTGTAATGACGCAATGGAGAATTGGTAAATAAATCAACTGACAGTTTTTTTTAAATAAAAATAAACTGAACTGAATTGAACTGATAAATGAGTTTTGACTCGAATATCTCGAAAACAAACAATGAAATTGACTTCAAGATAGTTTTATTCTACAGCTACACACAATGCCGTAATTGATTACTAATACAGTTTGGAAGAAAATTCAACTGACAATTTTTTTTTCTAAGCAAAAATACCCTTGGTAGATCGCCCTTGTGGCACCTACCGAACATGGATTATATGTCTTATGTGCTATAACGTGAATTAACGGTATGGGAAATACTCAATGACTTCAGTGGCACTTATATATCCAAAGAAATTGAGCTCAAATTAGTTTAAGTAAGTACTTCTTATTTAGCTGCAATTTACCCCAAACGCGATGACTCATCACCTGAAACTATGAGGCGATAGCTATAAAACAATTCCTCTATAATCTTTGCGCAATCTTTATCTATCGATTTGGTATATCTAGGATGTCTCTAATGCAAACAGTCACTTAGCAGTAGGGCGCGAGCGGTACATGTTTTCGTGACGGTGCTCTTTTCGCTAAATCACACCCAACCGTCCGAGAAAGACATGTAATCCATGTCAAAAAAAAATTGCAAAAGAAAATGCTAAAAATTGTTGACAAATATTTTTTGCCTCGTCAAGTTAGTGTTGTTTAAAATACGAAGAGCCACAAAAAAATCTTGTTAACTTTTTCCTCTTAAGCAAAAAACATGTATCCAGCTTCGAACAGCTTAGATGTCATTAGGACGCAATGGTTTGTTCAACAATTTGAATAGGTTAGTTTTTGAACTATCTATATCTTTGCCAAGAAATTAAAAAAAAATGGTTGAACCTCTTTTACGATCAGGAACTACGAAACCCTCTTGAATTCTACTTAAAATAAGGGATTAAGCATACTTTTTTCTGTTCTTTTTTAATTTAAGTATTTTTCAAAACCGTAATGCGCCTAGAATTGTTTCTTTAATTTATTTATCACAAGGAGACATTCAATAAAATACAAATACAAAGAATATGATATTATTTTTTTTCAATAGGAAATTTTCTTTTGTTTTAATTATTTTATTTTATAATATTTTATTTTATTTTTACAAAACGAATAGGATCCCTCTATCCAATAAACCAAAGAAAATTTCCTTTTAAATTAAAATTAATAATTATTCTTACGTTTCGGTGCACGGGGGTTTTGGGAGAGGTACTTGGAAGGTATAATAATTGTGGTATCGAAATAAAATAACTCAATTATTTTAATTAAAAAAAAAACAAACGAACAGTAATAATAAGAAACATAAAAATTGTTTTAATTTTTTTTTTTACATGCAAACAAAAATAATTTGAAAAAGGTTTCAAACAATTTTCAATGTGGTATACACTCATGCAGATAGTTCGTATATTGACTTGTCATATAAGTTTTATTTTTTTTTTGTTTCTTTTGAAATTAACTAAATTTAATCAATGATATTTTGAAATAAAAATAAATAACATTGTGCACAATATAGCATTATGAATTGTATAATTTAAAGTATAATACAACTTTTATTGAGCGCAAAATTAAAGAATAATAACTCACCTTGAGGGCAGATTTCAACACAACGACCTCACCAGGAGTCTGTATCCAGGGTTCGCCATCTACTTGAACGGGCATATCAGAGTGTATGTGAATTTTGATGTGCCCACCCTGTTAAAGAAAATAATTCGTATGCAAGGTCTTGTTAGGTCTGATTATAAATTTTAATAATTAATAAGTGAAACTTGCTCATAAAAGTAAAAGATAAACATCATAGCTTTTTTTTTTTTAATTACACACCTGTGCTATTCTCATTGCTGTTCGGATACCCGACTGTATTTGACCCAAATGCACAACACCAGTAACGCCAACAATCTCAAGACAACCATCATAATGATTTGGCGTTGTAAATTGATCATCCTTGTCCGGTCCCCATGGATTGGCTCCACTTCCCCAGCTTAATAATTCAATAAATATATGATTAAAATCTATAAATAATTCACTTTGATTTTTATGAATTACCTTAAAATATTTAAAATAATTATTCCTTCGACTGGTGGCAGTTCAACAACTTTTCCATCAACTTCCAAACGCAATTCCTTATGCAATTCCTTAACTGTTTTGCGACCAACAATTTTGCGAAGTCCCATTTTGACATAATAACCCTTATTATGCAAACGTGAATTAAATTTATTAGGATTCTCTTCACGTGCATTATGGAAATCCAAACAAAGATCTGCATCCAATCCAATTCCAAAATAATTATTCATAACAAAAATTTGAGAATTATCTTCGCTTTGTGCACCGCCACCTAAAAAATAGTTTAATTGAAATTTAATTATAGTTTTTTTTTCAATTTTATTAAAATAATTAAATATGTTAATTTAAGTTTAGTTAAAAATAAAACTGTTAAAAATTGATTTTTTGTTTCAAAACTATAGTCATGTTTTATTTGAAATAAATAGTCGTGCAAATCTCTTTATATTTTTTGTTAAGTACAAAATCCATTCTTTTACAAACCAAAATAATATGATTAATGTTGATTTTTTAAATTTATCAAATAAACCAATTTTTGTTTTTTATTTTTATCTGTCAATGCAAAATGGTGTAAAATGGCGATGTCCTACATTATGTACCTGTATCTAACTACTATAATCTATGTATGTACGTTAATTTTTCTAGAGCCTCATTTTTCCCGGTGGGTTCATACAAAATAAAATTAGGTGTTCGTATTTGGAAATAAAAAGTACTTATGTTATGTGGAACAAAGCGAAAAAAAAATTGCATTTATTAGTGCACTTTTAAATACTATTTCCGAATAACTAAAAGCCTATGTATACTTGCTCATTCTTTAAAAAAAATATATATAAATTTGTAAAAACAATAATTTCAATGTTGACACAAACTTAAAAAAAAAATTTCTTATTTTTTAACCAACATGACTTTAGAATTCGTTTTTAATTAAATATGTGAACACTTGCTGAAACGATTATTTTACGCCCAATTTCTTCACATAGGTACTAAGCCAGCTTAGTACCAGGTCTAGCTGGACCAGGTACTAGGTCTGGTACTGGGTCCTAATGAAAAGTTAGTACCTGAGCATTTCTTCACATTATTAGCACCCGATCTAAATTCACTCAGCGGAACTAGGAACTTAATACGCCTAAAACTGGTCTAATACTAATTTTGACGCTATTTTGACATTTTTAAAAATTATTTTGATAATTATTGAAAATGTAGGTAGTATGATCGTTTTTGGAAAATCTTTTAGCATAATGTGCAGTTTTTTAACATGTTCTTCTACAAAATTTTACTTTAGCTTTCCGCAATCTATTTAGCTGTTTGTTTTGTTTCGCAAATTCACAAAAAAAATTATTAATTTTACTATTAGAAGTCGTCATTCGTCATCGTCCGTTTTCTTTTTTTTTTTGTGATACAAAGTGTGGTATGAGGAAGAGACGGGAAGCTCCAAACGAAACCGACGCCGACAATGTTAACGTAGTGCAAATTGGAACCAAATTGACACCGATTTGTTGTGCAACCTCGTAAGGGGAAATAGGGTTGAAATCGGTTCTAAATTCTCGAACCAATGGCACAACAAATGAAATTAAGAGTGCGGATTTGATATCGATTACTGAGAGATTTAACTCTCATCCTTCGGTGTGTCAATAAAGTAAAGTCATAATTTATAATAAACAGGGGCCGAATTCCCGCATCGGCGAGTGGGCCATACGTCACTGAAATATGCAACACTCAAATGTCGAAAAGCGAAAACTAGCAACAACGATGATGAGGAATAGGTACTCTGCCAATGCAAGCAATAAATATTAGAATATGCATTTTTTTGTAAATAAAATGATCAAAATAATACATTTTTGTTTTTAATTATTGCAATTGCAAAATAATGTCTTCTCTTACAGTACGATTCCTTTATATATTTCGATTTGTCCATTGCACTGATCTCTATAATACACTGGATAGTGGATTCCCTACAAAGTATAACAGCTTTTCTACTTCCAATTGAAGATGACAAGTACGAAGGCAACTCAACACTTTAGGTATGTTCAGTGAGGCAACTCAACACTTTAGGTATGTTCAGTGAGGCTTTGGCAAAAACCAAAGTGGAATTTTTAAGAAAAAAAAGCAAAAGAAACGTCACTTGTTTGTAAATTTGATTTTTTGTAACTTAAAATAATTGTAAAAGTGAATTTAAAATATTTTAGTTGCAGTTTTATAAAAAAAATTGCATTTCATTATGTTATACAGTTATACCGTTATACAAAAAAATAGGCAACTCAACATTATAACAATTCTTAAATGGCATCAACTTTCTTGTATGGATGCGCTATCCAGTGTATTATAGAGATCAGTGGTCCATTGATTATCCCTTCTCGAAAACGGTTTTCATTTTCTGGTGTTTGTGGTGGCTCTGATTCGTTGGCTTGGATGCATATATTATGAAGTACTGCACATACAGTTATAATTTTTTGCGCTGTGCTTGTTTTTGCACGCATGCCATCACCGATTAAACAAATTTGAAAAATGAAACAAAAACTAGAATCAAAATTAACAATTTTAACAAGAAAATGCATTTATTACCTATTTATTCAGAACAAAAGGCAAGAAACTGTCAAACCAAATGAAATTATTTGCTCTGATTTAGGTATTAACCTGCTAGACTATCGATTTTAAGGTCCTAGCTTATAACAAGTCCTAACTAGTACTCGGTACCAATTTGACAAGACTAGGGCTTAGTACTTATGTGAAGAAATCATTTGGTACCGATTTGAGTACTAACAACTGGTATAATAACCAGGTCCTATCTGATTTCGAGGAGCTAGCTAGTACCGAGTCCTTAATAGTACTCCGTACCAAATTGACAGGAATAAGCCTTAGTACTTGTGTGAAGAAATGAGTTGATACAGATTTGAGTACTAACTTTAGGACTAGTACCGGTACTAGCGTTAGGACTCTGTGAAGAAATTGGCTGTTAGAGATTTTTCATAACGTAACAGTTATGGGTTTTTCTTTTTTAGTTCAGAGTAGAGCCTGAACTGTCAAACAAAAAATCGTGTTTCTTTTTTAGCTCAGAATGTATAACAGTTCGAATTTGTGTTTCTTTTTTCGTTCAGAGTATGTTCAGAGTTTGTTCAGAGCGCGCTCTATAAGCTCGGTACAAAATAACCGAGCACACCGAGTAAAAAACTGAGTGTGGCCAACTTCATACAGTTTCCATCTAATTTGACACTTGACAGATATGACAATTGAGTGCTCGGGTGTGTTTCGTATTAAATCGGCGGAGTCCTTTGAACATACTCTGCTCAGAGTTTATTCCGTTCGCTTAGGGTCTATTCAGTGCTCCGCTCTGAACCAACTCTGAACTAAAAAAGGAAAACGCCCATTGTCAGTCTGTCACCTGTTTATAATACAAAAAGGATTAATTATTCTCCATTTTGTTTTATAGTTTTTTGGTGCTAGGTTAAAGTTAAACCCTTGTTAACAACTGAAAAACTGGGCCATAGGATACTAACCGCAATATTATTCACTCGATACATCCAGATTAAAACTTAAATCCAGATGAATTTACATTGAATTTGTATTTAAGTTTTAATCTGGATGTAGTGAGTGAATAATATGGCCGTAAGACTTTATATGGCCGTAAGACTTTATACGAATAACTGCACTTTCCTTTCACGTAATACAGATTTATGGATATAAAAAAAATATAGCACTCATTAACACCTTTCGCATGTTATATGCCAAAAAGTATTATAAACTTGAGACTTGCACAAAGCACAGCTATTGGGTTATCGTATAATATAACACTTTCCCTGCACGAGATACAGACTTATGTCCATATAGAAAGTAGTAGTATTTATTGAGATCTTTCATATGTGATATAGGTTCCAAGGGCAATGAAATAGGTCATTAGAGTTTCAAATAGATGAAAACACGACTTGTTTAAAGCCCAAATTCTTAAGCATTTAGTTACTTTTAGTGAAGTAAATCATGGAAAAAATAGGGCTAGAGTCGAAAAATTTTAACAAAAGTTAATTTTTCGCAGTTAGGTTCATTGACATGTGCCACAACTTACAAACATATATCCAAAATTAGACAGAATTTAACACCGGGAAATTTAATGCTCCCGTAGTGTTTTTTTTTGCGAATTTCGGATATGTCTTGAGTACTTGTGTTCTCAGACAACTCGCACTAAATTTGCTTTTGTTCACATTTTTCTGGGGTCAAATCTCAGATTTTCTTGACTATTTGATTGGAATAAAAATTCAATATTTTTTTTTAATTTTTACTTAAAAAAAATTATCGTGAGCAACAAAAATCACCTGTCTATATCTATCTCTATTTAATTTTAATTATCTAATAAAACTTATCTTCTTAAGATTACTAAAAAACAAATTTTTATCAAAACAAAATAAATAAAATAAAAGAAAATTAAATTATTTATTGTAAAATGTTATTTATTTTATAACTTTATTTATCATAACTTTAAAATTTTAATAAAATCTAGCAACGCGTTTCGGAATTAATTTCCATCTTCTAAAAAGCGTTGCTTGATTTAAATATAATTTTAAAGTTGTGATAAATAAAGTTTTAAATTAAATAAAATTACATTTTACAATAAGTAATTAAATTTTATTTTATTTTATTTATTTCGTTTCAATAAACCAACCACACTTTGGAGACGAAAACCAACAACATGTAAAAATTTTTAAGTAGATACACCTACATACAATAAATAATAACTGCTGTTAACATACATGATAAATCTATTTATAAACAAATATTATAATATTATAACAAATAGCATTAAGCTCATAATTCATCTTTGGAAAGTTTTGCAGAATATACCTACTCGAAGAGAGCATACATTTTAACCAAAAACCAAAGGAAAAACTTGATAAAACAGAACAATATATATTCTAAAACGGATCGTCTAAAAGAAATAAAAATTGATTGATTTTACACGGGTTTATGAACAATGCACTAAAAATCTCCTTCCTGTTTTTATTTTCGTGAAGCAATAAAAATGGTATTTGAAAAATTGATAATTTTCAAAACCATGTTATCTACAAAAGCATGTTAGTTTATTTTTAAAAAAATATTAAAAAAAAAAAAAATAAACTATGCAGTCAAAAAGCAATGTTATGGAACATTAAATAAAAATATAACAAAAACTCAACAACATGCAACTAAGGGTTATATGATTTTTTTTTTTTTTGAAAACCAAAAATAGTTTTTTTTACATTAAAATACACATCTTACCTTTACATTTTAGTTGATTAATACCACAGTGAAATAATAAAACATAAAAAATACAATAATGACAACAGTTTCTTTTTTTTCAATGATCATGCAAATTATTGTAGCAAATCATCTTTTCACATCGAACTTGCAGCATAATCATATACCATACTTTATAGTTTTCTCTCCGGATTTTTTTTTTTTTTCATTATTTGCGTTAAACATATTATTTTACTTTACAGGTTTTTTATATCAGTTTTTTTAAGACAACATTGTTTTTAATATATTTTGAGAAAATTAAGTGCTACATGTATGTAGAACTTTTGAAATATCAAATTTAAATAATAAATTATTGGCAAATTGCAAAAAAAGATTTTGCTGTTTAAATTATTATATTCACTTTTTATATGAAATTTTGATTTTATACACGAAATATACAACAATAAAACTGCATAGCAAAACTTCTACACACATAACATTTAGATTTCCGTTAAGATTATAATTATGTAAAAAAAAAATTAAAATATTTATTTGTTTTTTTAATTTATTTTATTATGAAATGCAGTTTAAGACGTTAGCAAATTTTATAAATATATATATGTACATATATATCTATGTATTTTTTAAAAATTATTTTTAAATTTGCAATTTACGTGTTTCAAAAAAAAAAAAAAATAGAAAATCAAATGACCTGATATTTCACTGGCAAGTAATAGATGATGCTGTTGCGATAGATGTGCTTGATGAGCCTTCTTCTTCTTACCAGTGGAATTTGAAGGCGCTTTAAGCGCTGTTTCATCGGGTTTATCATCCGAATGAAATACAACGGTCCATCGATCAAGGCGAATTTCTTCGGCTTCAATGACATCGCGAAGTAAATTTAAAGGATCTTCACCGCCAGTATAACCAGACCCCCAGCAAAGGACCCGAGCTAAATCATTTCCTGAAATAAATACAAAAAAAAATAGAGATTTGCATTTTCCCAATTTGACCTTTTTCATATCTCTCCAACAAAAAAAGTAGGTAAATTCTATTTAATTGTTCCCAACAGAAGCTTAAAGATTTGTTTGTATAAATTACCTGTTCCTAGTGGTACAATTGCACAAGGTGGACTTGAGCATTCTGAATCCTGACCAACATTGTCCAAGCATTGCAATACCCAGCCAATAGTTCCATCACCTCCACAAACCAAAATCTTATAGTGTTTGATTTGACGAAATACATACAACCTTTTAAGTGGAAAATATTTCACAATTATGGTTGTGTAAGTATGTGATTTAATTTTGAATATATGTATGTAGTTCATACCCAGGTAAAGGACCACCATTATCAAGATCGAATACTTGGTAGGGATTCAATAATTTTCTAAAGCTCGATATCAATTCCAGGCCTTGACATCCACCTGACTTTACATTGACAAACACAAGTAAGGGTCTCACATCAGATGGCACCATACTTGGTTCGATATTTGGAAGTAATAATACAAGTAGTTTTTTATCTTCGATAACAGTCTCCCGAAGATTATAAAATGCACGAACCTTTAAAGAAGGAGAAAAATTGAACAAATTTGTATAAAAATTCCCAGATATTGTATTTTTTTTGCAGTAATGTGTAAGCTTTTATCTAAAAGTAAGTACTTAAAACTATACAATGTAAAAGTGAGCTTTTAAAGTATTTAATAGTTATTACAATATTTGGAAGTATTTTTTAGGGGCCAGTTATAGCTATCATTGAAAACCATCATTGGAAATTTTAATTTTTAGTTTTGGGACATTTAAAAAGTCAAATCGGTAAATATTTTGATACTAAAATATAGGCCATGACTTGAGTTATTATTTTAGTCAAAAAAAAAAATTAATTCCGGCCCAAACTTTGCAGTAAAATGGCTTTGAATTTTTCAATGATCATTGGTGAAGTAGTTGAATCATTGAAATAATAAAAGTCATTTTAAGTGGAAGGTTTGGCCAAAATGAAAATTTGTTTCGACTAGAATAATAATTCAAGTCATGGCCTATATTTTGGCATCAAAATACTTACCGATTTGACTTTCTAAATGTCCCAAAATTAACAATTAAAATTTTCAATGATGGTTTTCAATGATAGCTATAACTGGACCCTTAAAAAAGGTTTTTGGGAAATATCTTTGAAGATCAGACCATTGAATAAGATACAAATCGTCTTATTTAAAGTTCGCACTGGCATAGTTGTAAAAATTAATTATATTTTTATTTTTTATAAATTTTCCGACCTTTTTTTATGTATTAATTTAAAAAACTTTACTTACAGCTTTTTGTGAATCCTCAAATGTCAACACAACCGATCCATATTCATAGTAAATCGGACCAATAATCATAAATTTATTCTCCTCAGTTAGATATCTTCCTAAAATTTGTTCGTAATTCCTTTGCGATAGCCCTGGTGGTAAATTTCCAACAAACAATGCAATATTTGGTCCATGTGGATCCTGTTTGTGTTGCATATAAAAGCGCATTAATTCCATTTGTCGTATTGAGTCATTTCCTAATTGTTTCATAATATCCCATGGACGTTCGTTCCATGAGAGAATTCTCTCAGAGACACCACGGTCCAGTAGCACCTCGGAACATCTAAAAATTCAATTTTTGGAAATTAATTTTATTTAAGAAATTTATAATAATCTAATACTGCGTTTTTATTAGAGCAAATGAGGTAATTTCGTTCAAAATTTCCAAATTCAATTCGAAATCATCTCATTTCCCATACAAATTCAAATTTCCAAATGAGGTAATTTCAACCAAATTTCACGAAATTCAGTAGGAAATTACGTAAAACTTTTATGAACACACCCAAGTGGAATGCATTCAAAGTGGATCCCATTTCAAATGACAGAATTCAATGTAAAAAACAACAAAAACAATTGATTGACAATCTGGAGCGTCAAACAAAATTAGGAAATTTGAAATAACACTTTATTTGTAATTTGCCAAATTACATCATTTCAGCTCTAATGAAAACGCAGTATAATGCCCAGTTTCACAATCGAAAGAAGTGGCTTTTAGTGCCTGTTTACATTGTATTTTTGACGAACGGCGCATCCAGTGAGATGGGTAGATATTGTGTGAGTAAGAAAGAGAAGGGTTAATTCCACCCAAATTACGCCGATGCGCCAGTTTCAATAAATGTTTTCGGATTGAGCGTGAAGAATTTTTTTTGTGTGAGTGAGAGATACATGGTTGTTAAGGATGTGAGATAGGGATGGGTAGATTGAAATGAAAGGATTTTTTCTCTATAATGTAAACACGAGGAACATTTTGATGAACGAAAATATGCTTCATCAAAAATACAATGTAAACAGGCACTTAAGTAGGCAAAATGGGAAGTTAAGGACTATTCACATGAGAGCGACCAACGACCAACCATTGAACGAATATTCGTCCATTTTGACATTTCTTTCACATGGCTTTTTGTATTCGTCGTGAATCACCACCAAGTAGCCCGTGGCCGTGGCGTAATGGTTAGTGCGTTGGACTGTCATGCCAGAGGTCTGGAGTTCAATACCAGCCGCATCCACCTTAAGTTTTTTTCGGAGCTACTACCTCTTGCGAGGAAGTGACAAATCCTCTTGTCATAGAAAAGTGCCGCTCACCTTAGCCGTTCGGATTCGGCAGTAAACTGTAGGTCCCATCCATTTCCTGCAGACACGCACACAGGAATGGTTGAGAGTTGTAAGTCACTAGGCCCTGGTTCTTCATGAGCCGTTTGTGCCATCAAATATATTTATTTATGAATCACCACCAATAAAACATAAACAAAAGTGATTTTTAGGTTAGTCACACGCGAACAATTTGTTCGCCGAAGTGTTGATCGTATGTGGAACGCGAATAGAGTTTGAATATTCGTAAAAATCAGATTTAAATCCACGACGACCAATTTGTTTTCTCCAATTTATCTTGGTTTAGGAATTAAAAAGCAGATTTTAGTATCTCAACATTATAAGAAATTATATTCCTAACGATTTTGTTCAGCATTTGTGAAGAATTTATGTTAATAAATTGTTTTAAATTACATTTATTCATTAATTCGTCGGTCGTTAGTCACTCTCATGTGAATATTTCTTAAAGCCTGAATATCTCAGTGCACACTAACTCAAATAAGTAGCACTTAAGTCTCCAATGTTGGGAACTTAAGTGTCACTTACTCAAGTTAGAAAACTGAGCTTATAGTTCCAATATTGGAAAATGAAGTGCCACTGATTCCGGTAAGAATGCACTGTAAAATTGGACCTAAGTCCTTCGTATGATTCTAACCTATAATCCTGAATTTGATTATCCTGCAAACCAAATTTATCAAGTGCATCACGGATCAAATCCTTAATGGTAGTTGAATTATCTACAGGAACACTAACGTATGGATCTTCGAGCGATGACTGCAATTTGCCAGGATAAACACGCACAAAACCATTATCCTTATCATGAAACCGAAGATAAATAGCGGGTCGTTTGCCTTCGAGATGTGTCAAGCTGAGAACTGGTGATGGATCAGCCAATGGTGTGTCCTCATTTCCAGCCGTGGCATATAAATCGGTTAGGTAAAATGCCTAAAAAAAATATGTATACAATCGTTTATGCTTTTTTTTTATTATTTTATTTTGTATAAATGTATATTGTCCTTACACTTGGATCCCTAGTAATGTGAAATGCTCTCAATGAAGTCGTTAATAAATTTTGTAAAGTACATGTCCTAGCAATTGTAATGACACGGTAAAGCTGCCGTCTCAAGGAACTATTTCCATCGAACACTTTTATCATTTCTAAAGAAAATAAAAAATAAAGCTTAGTTAAAGGAAATAAAGAGATAAATAATAATTAGACCCATCATCATGCATATTTCACACGACTGCGTTTCATTATAATCTCTAATCCATCATCAATAGAATTTCTTCCAAATCAAAAGGGAAGTTTTCCCATTAATGATAGTTAATTCTGCTCATAGAATTTAATAATTATATTCCATGTTCTTTTGCGATGACTCTTTGAATCGCATAAGTGAAACGCAATATGCGATGAAAAGTATGCCGGGTCCGTGTTAGAGTGCGCCTTATACATATGTATGAATTTTTTATTTTTTCTAATTTTAAGCGTCCCAACCCGTTCCTTTGCATGAAAAAAAAAAATCTTCTGAAATTTTTATACAAATAGGATAACATTTAAAGGTCGCTACCGGCATCCAAATTACAGGGTGCTTCATGAAATTGTGTATTATACTGAATACACAATTTTTTAATAAAAATAATTATCAAAAATTAGGTATAATTAAGGCTTTTTTTCTCCAATTGGTTTTTAGTTATTTATTAACTTTAGTTGTTTACTTATTTCAGCTCTGTTTAAATATTTTACGCATAAGTAAAGGAATCAACTGAAAATTTAACTTCAGTAAAAAAAAAACAATGATTGTTCAAGCTTCAGGTGTTGCTTATTGTACTCAAACTCATCCATAAGCTTTACTGCTCGCTCAGCGAAGTCATTGACCACTCTCAAGTCATGTTACGTTTTCGATGTTTCACTTCATTGTATAGGTCTTGTCCTTGGGCCACTAATCCACGTCCTTGGTCAATAACTCTACCGATAATCCTGGGGGGTTATTCTCAAATGCGCGGCGGATCGCTTTTGATGGCGGATTTGCATTTTCCTTTTCTTAAAAGCGATTCGCTTTTCATGCCACTTTTCATCATTGGGTTTGAAAGCGATAGGCATCTAGGTGGCGGATTGTTGGCGAAATGTTAATACATAAATAATTTGCAACTAATTTATCTTCACTTTCGGCAATTAAAAACACACTGAGTCCTTCGAAATGTTTCGGTTTATTTTTTTTTTTATTAAAGCAACAACATTGCAAAAATTATTAATGCAAATATTTTAGCACAAAAAACAAATTGTTTGGACGGCAAACATCTACTGTCAAATTTTTGGAAACAACTGAGAAATAAATGAGAAGATTGGAAGTAAAAATGGGTGTGGCCTGGAAATTTTTAGAATAAAGTGAGAGAAACAGGAACAATCATTTTCGCCCTCGATCAGATTTGAAAATAACCAAAAGCGAACACGGTCGAAAGTGAGGTTTCGCTTTTAAAGCGATCCGCCGCGCATTTGAAAATAACCCCCCTGTTATATTGAAAAATAGGCGAGTGTTTAAGCTAGAATGCTTCGACCCTTTTGCCTTAATATTAGCAACGTGAACAATTATTTTCTTTACTGGCTGAACAGAATGGTGACGGAGACGGAACTGGAGCCGGAGCTGGAATAGCTGCCAAAATATTGAATACACGCAAATTCAATGTTGCGAACACAACGTAGCGTAGCCGCATACGGAGCTGCAGCCGCAGACGGAAGAGTTCACCAACTTCTAACTTTTCACGTACGACGCTTTTGACGTTTCAATTTGTATGAAGAAAAAAAAACAACTTTTTGGGTTTGAAAAAAATATTGTGGTTATTTGTATCGCTAAAAAAAAAATTATTTTTTAAAAGGAAAATTATTGGAAATAAAAAATGTGAATTCTGAGCTTGTACACAAGAATATTCTTTTGTTTTTTTTTTCGGCGACGGATAAAATTAAAATAATTGTATATTGCATTCTAAAATTAAAATGTATACATATGTACTGCATTTTTTCAAGAAGTTTAATTAAACATACAGAAGGCAAAACTAATGTTACACTTTTGTCACTTAGGCCGTGTTTGAATTGGATTAAAATCACATTAAATTTTATCCGAAGATTAATTTTTGACACTTAAGCCTAGTTTATACATCAATGCGAAGTGAAATCCAAATCGAAATGAAACATCAATAAATCTTGCCTCGAAAGGTTTATAAAGAAAATAAATTTTGTTTTATATTTGGTTTAGGTAAGTCTGTTGAATTGTATTCACTTCGAACCAGGTTTCTTCCTCCTTGTCGCTTAAATAATTGCATTTAATTTCATTGAATTTTTCACGCCTGGGACAAAAGCTAATTTTTTGTATGAAAATTTCACTTCGCTTCGATCTATAAACTAGGCTTTAGTATGTGAATCTATACGTGGAAATTTCAAATTTTAATTTAGGATAAAATTTAATCGAAATTTTAAATAAATTCCCACATGTCAAGTGTACCCGTTAAGTTTGTATCCAATATTTTCACCGTCCCTGTGATGTTCAGTGTTAAATTTCACCTACGATTTAGATGATAACGTTTTATTTCAACTGATGTGTGTAGAAATAGAAAACGTTTTCTTGCCTTATGAACCGAAAACCTTTCGACTAATACGGCGGTGTGTTTTCAAAGAATGAAATTTAATCCGATTTGGATAAATTTTTTTTTCTGTTTTTTTTTTTTTTTTTTTTTCATGGAATGGAACCACTGGGGTTGGGAGAAAATAATTTCAAAACGTGCAAAATAAGGCGCTCCCTAGTCCGTGTTGGATCTTACGATATAATACAAAATATCAATAAAACTCTTACCCAGATCACGTTCTTCTCTTTCTTTTTCTTTCTTTTCTTTATCCTTGTCAGATTTGTGCGTTTGTGAGTCAGCCCTATAGTGTGTAGGTCCAATCCCGCTTCCCCCTCCAGTTGAACCACTGCCACTGGCTGCTGGATCATTTTTACATAATGCTTCATCTTCCTTCGACTTAGGTACGTCGCCACTACTAAACTCTTCAGATATACTTCGAGCTAAAATGGCGACAATTAACATAAATTTTCATTTACAAAGTTTTTCCATTGCATATAATATTGTTGGGGCGTTAGTTAGAAAAAAGAATTTTGACAAACTAATTCAATTCTTATAGTACATTCTTTTTACAGTACCTAAATATGTTTATTTTCTGAAGAAAAAAAAAATACAGTACAAATCCTTTTTTTGTTTTGAAATGTAAAATTTTAAATTTAATTGTAATTTAAACGTTTAAGGTATACGGCAATAGTTTATTATTAATAAAATAAATGGCAGAGTTATACAGAATTGTTTAAATACAGAATGAACTTTAACCTCTTATACAAAAATTTTTTTGAAATTTTTTTGTAATGAAAAATGACCCCAGTTTCAAAATGGAAAAATGACCCCAAACTTAATGAAAAAAAAAATGCTCAAATCAAAAGCGAAAAATGGCCCCCAAAAATGTAAAGATAAAGCAACAACAGATAAAAGTGGGACCATTTTTCAAAATGAAATTTAACCCTAAAATGATAAATGAAGAGAAACACCAAAACAATAAAAAAAAAATTACCCTAATTTACCAAATTTATCAATTTTCTGTTGCTTTTGCTTTCCATATACATTTTTGGGGCAATTTTTTGTTTGGGGCTATTTTTCATTGAGGCCAAATTTTATGTAGCCTAGCCATTTTGTACCTATAAGAATCAATTAGTATTTTCAAAAAAAGAATTCTGAAATACAGAATTCTGTTCGTACAGTATTTTTGAAAATAAAATAAACAGGATTTTGGTCATACAGAATTTGAAAACCTTGAATTCTGCCCCCTCTTAACGAAATTATCCCAGCCATTAACGAGATATATGGCAATTACCCAAAAATAACCTAATTTCAAAAATTAAGTTTAACCTGAACATAGCGTAAATTTTTTTTTTTTTTTTTTTTGAATACAGTTTTTTTTATTTTTCTTTTTTCAAAAGTTTGAGTTTGGAAAATTTATCATTCATTAAAATAATCTGAATTAACTGAATTAAATATTGGAGGGAGGAAATAGACCCCCCTCCCATACGATTTTTTTTCTGTCTCGACCCAGCCTACACGCCCTCATCTTGTGCAAAATACCCTGTATTTTCTAAAAGCCTCTACCAAAAAAATTATGATGAAACTGAATTTGAAACTGCTTCCGGGAGAGTTTAAAATAAACCTAAATGGGAGGTTATATTAACCATAACAATTTTTCGGACAGTGTAATTATATCAAGAATAAGCTCATACTTATAATAATTAATAATTTTTTTCATAAACATTTTTAGGACTAAAAATAACGGTATCTGCTACATAACTTAAAGTATTTTATTTTATTTTGCTCAAAAAAGGCTCCACAGATTTTTCTAAAAAAAATTCAAGTAAATTATTTTTTTCCACAAAATTTTTTTTTTACTTTTGAGTTCAGTTTCTGTTAAACCGAAATATTATTTTTTTTTATTTAGAAGCTTCTATTAAGTCTTCATAATATTGCATACAAAATTTTTAAACAAAAATATTATTTGGATTTAAAAAAAATCAAAATATTTCTTTGAAAATTTGATACTTCAAAAATGGGTAGATGATTTTTTTAAATTAATTTTTTAACTTCGTTCAATAATAAGTACTTAAAAGTGGCGTACCAACCACATCCCACCGACAGTGCATGTGAGCCAATTCACGAACCTGTAGTGAAACCATCAAAGGAACAATGGCTAATATTTATTATTTAATTTTCAGCTTTTGGTTATAAGAAAACTGTCACTAGCTTCCGCCCTGTTAGTTATTTTGACACTTTTCAGATTTTTCTCTTATGTCAAATTCCTTTTAACAAAAATATCGATTTTTTTTTCTAAATAAAATCGATTTTTTTTCTTTCAATAAATGGAATTTGTCCAGAAAAATGGATTGTTTTTTGTTGAAAGGAATTCGGCATTAGTAATGTTTAAGGTCGAATTCCTTTTAACAAAAAGTCGATTTGTTTAGAAGAAAAAAATCGATTTTTCTGGAAAAATGTTCCTCCTTTTTAAAGAAAAAAAATCAATTCTGTTTAGAAAAAAAATCGAATTTTTTGTTAAAAGGAATTCGACATAAGTAAATATGTATCTTACATCTTTAATGTCAAGCATAATGTGACATTAATGTTAAGCATAATGTGACGTTAAAAAAATGGCTACTTTTTACAATAAATTAGCTGCAAACCCTTCTGTTGTAAAGGAAGGCACATTTAAGGTTTAAATCTGAAAAGCTTCGTTACCAATATCAATGTTTGCATATTCGGAGTTTTTTACGTACTATGTAAGAATAAGACAACGCTTACAAAATTGCGTTTTTATTTGACCGAACTTTGTAAAATTTGTCTTTATTCCTGCACCGAAAAACTTATATTGCCAAACAGTAGTTTTATGATTTGTTTACTTTATTCTTCAATTTATTAAGGATTAACTGAAATTGGAATTTGAAATTTAAGAAAACTTCATTTTTAATTCTAATCCAAAAGAATAAAATCAAAATATACATATTTAGTTGTATTTGTCTAATATTTCTTAACATTTAAAAAACTTCATTAAATAATTAAACGTTTTTAAAAAGGATTTGACTGTAATTTTAGTAGGCAAAATCTATTTAGAAAAGGTTTTATACTTTGTATAATATATCACTTTATTTTAAATTTTGATCCAAAATACTTAATTATATTTATAAAAAAATAAAACTTAACACAAAAGCAAAACACTTACATAAAATATTATTTCTGCATGCAAAATTCATTCATGCCAGCGTTAATGTGCAGTTTTATTTTAATTTGTTTTTTATTTTTTTTTTATTTTTAAAGAAAATGAGTAAGAAACAAAAATCAGAAAGTTATGAAAAGAGAAGAAGATATTAAACTAAATAAAAAAATATATATTGTCAAATATATGAAATGCAGAAAATACTTTAAGAGTTAGTTAAAATAAGATAAAAAGAAGTGTGAATGTGTTATAGTGGTTAGATTAATACGTTTTGTAAAGAAAGTATTTTTAAGAGAAAAACAAAAAACTAAAACAAAATAAAAAAAAAATTATATTAAACAAAATTAACAATAATTTATCGTTTTAGGTATTAAATTTCCATTCAGTAAAATAAATAGATACTTTTTAAGAATACAAACGCTCTAAAAACTTTTTTTTTGTGATAAAAAACAAAATATTTCAGGTTACCTATTTATCATAGATTCGTACCGTGCTTAAAGACCGATTTTTCTATACATTTGAAGTTAATAACAAGCTAAATTTTTCGAAGAAATCATCTTAAAACCTATAGTCTGTCCACTAAAAATTTTCAGTACAGGGAAGATAGGATATCTGACCTTCGCTCTGGCCGTAAAGGATTTTAATAAGCTGTCGCTACTTCAAAACTCTTAAAGGATAGCCAACTGAGTATGCTGAGTTGTTACTTGTCACATGTTAAAAAACTCAGTTGGGTTACCATCAGCTGTTGATTTAAATTTCAATTTTTTCACACAGAAAGAGAAAAAACAGCAAGCGGAAACACTTTTCTCCAATATTAATTATTTGCTCTTAAAAGTGCTAAATAAATATATATTTTTGAAGTTCCTTAACAAATACCAAATAAAAAGACAGAACGATTTGGCACATCGTGGAAAGTGGAAACTCTTCAGTACACAAACACAACAAGTGTTGATCGTATGCTCGTACACACAATCAATGTTTAGTTTTTCTTCAGTTTGCCTGCTTTCAACCCTTAGGAAGGCAGGTCATGGTGGGATGTACGTGGGATCAAGCAAAATTACAAAAACAATTTGTAGGTAACTCAGTGCTTATATGTTTATTTCAGTGGAAATTAACTAGGTGGTTGTCATGTGAGCAGCAACAGGCACTACTGTTTTGAATAAAGGTCTCCCACTCCCATAATGCCTGCTGTACTGAAAATTTTTAGCGGACAGAGTATAGTTGCAGTTCCAATATGAATTAAACAAACACCTTTTATAAGTACGACAAAGTTAGACCCTGTATAGATTGGGCAGATTGAGGCCGGTATCACGGCCGGCAGTTTGTGGTTAAGAGAAGTGAAGGGTAAACACTCCGCGCACTTCAAAACTGCCGTGATACCGGCAGTTTAATTAATCTTCCCAATCTAAACAAGGTTTTTTTCATTTCATAAAGGATTTCTATAAAACACATCTATCCAGGTCGATTGGATATATATCTGAACGGTGCCAAATTATTCTTGTAAGGTAAAGCACAATAGTTTTACTGGCTGAACACAACAGGCGCGCTATCAAACGTGCGATCGATCACGCGTAATTACTAGTAAAACTTATTTAATTCCTAGAGTCGCGACAGTGCCAACAGCTCCATTGTATTGATTTCAACGAAGTTGTATTTACGTATCTTAAACTTGACAGTAAGGAACGCAGACATGATGGAGCGGATTAAGCGGTTGTTATATCTGTCAATTTACATGAAAATTGTGTGAAGTTGGATGCGCTCACCTTTAAAGTCCATTTGCTCGGTCATGAGCACATTTTGAGCTAGTTCTAAATGACAAAAAAAGAAAAAACACATTCAAAGCTCTGAGCGATCTGAACATAAAAAGAAACACAAACTTTTTTTTGACAACTCTTACTATGATATAAACTAAAGAAGAAAAACGCCTTAAGGTCGAACTATAATAACTGGACGCTGTCGGAAACTGATGTCATAAACGAACGAAAATTTCTTTCCGAAACGTCAAATGCACACGTAAACCATAATGCACGAGAGATTCGAGACTAGTTTACTACAACAATTTGCATGTAGCTGTCAATTTTCTTCCGTAAGGTGCGCTCGAGAAGCGCTCTTCCCCTCCGAAAGCAAAAATGAACGAAAATGAACGAAACGTAACAAAACGCAATTATGTGTGCGTCTATTGAATTACTTGTATTCGTGTGGTTTCGTTTTTCGTACGGCTGCGTACGCTGTGTTCCAACAATTATAGTTCTACCTTTAGTCTAAACTTTCAATAGAAAGCCAACGGTTTCGGAATGTATAAAGCATTTTGCTTATAATGACATCATGCAAGAAAAAATGCCTTACACATTTACTGGCTGAACAGAATGGTGACGGAGATGGAACTGGAGCCGGAGCTGGAATAGCTGTCAAAATATTGAATACACGCAAATTCAATGTTGCGGACACAACGGAACGTAGACGCATACGGAGCTGCAGACGCAGACCGAAGATTTCACCAACTTTTAACTTTTCACGTACGGCACTTTTGACGTTTCAAATTGTATGAAGAAAAAAAACAACTTTTTGGGTCGGAAAAAAATATTGTGGGTACTTGCATCGCGAAAAAAATTATTTATTAAAAGGAAAATTATTGGATACAAAAAATTTGAATTCTGAGCTTGTACACAAGAATATTCTTTTGTTTTTCTTCAAAACACTTTCAAAGCTGTACAGCTGCATTGTGGGCACGTAAAAAAAATAACGTATGACACTTTTTGACAGCTCTTCCAGTTCCATCTGCGGCTCCAGTTTCAGCATTCTATTCTGTTCAGGCAGTTAAGGACTATCAGGTACAGGTCTTTAAAAGTTGAGTGACAATCTGCAAAAATGCAGACAAATCGGCATTTACGACAACACTGCTTCGAAGAGCCAATGGAAGGTTATTGGAGTGTTTGGGAGTGCAAAGAGATAGGGAAAAGAGAGTATTAAGAGCGAGAAAAGAAAAATTCGCAACAGTTAATTGCCCAGTTACAACCACAGTACATATATTGAAGGTAATATATTGCGCATCTTCGAAAATTACAGTGACCTGCCTGTCAGAATTTACAAAAACAAAACACAAGTGTTTCCGAATCACAGTGACCCTCATCCACAATTTACAAAAACAAAATACAAGACATGCGCAGAACTGAACAAAAACGAAAACTCGGAAGATATTACCTTCTATATGTGTACTGTGAGTTACAACCATCAATTATGTAATTGACAACCTTTTTTCTTTTTGTAAGCTCATTTGACATGTTTTAGTGCTGTGCTGGCAAGCTGGTATCGAAAAAGAATACCCAAAACACATACGTTGTGGATAAAATATTTTTATAGACAGCAAAACTCTGAGGTAGATCATGAAGGAATGCAAATTTGTTTAACAGCGACACAGTGAGTGATTTTTCGAAAACAACCAAGGTAAAGAATTTTTAGTTGGCTTTTGTAGCTTTGCTCTTTTATCTTAGTATTTCTCTTCAAATTAAACGAGTCAAAATGCAAGACAACTACGATCCGATCCTAAACAAATAATAATATACCTATTATGTACACCGATTAAAAAAAAAAAAAAACAAATCCATATTATTTTACCTTACAAAAAAAAAAAAAAACGAAAATAAAAAACAGCACTCGAATGTTAATTTACAAAAAACAAAATCAAATGAACCAAAAATTAAAGTTAATTATATATAATAAAACAAACAATATAGAGACAGTAAAAAATAAATAAATAAATATAAAAATCGCATGTCATAAAAATTATTGTATATTGTATCTGTATTTAAACCGTCATCACCTCTCCGTTCTCTGTGACGTGGTCTTCGCAATCCGAATGATATTCGCCGCATCCTCTTCATCAACCGACTAAACAAATGATCATTATCGATCCTGCCATTATGACATCCGTTTTGCAATTGATGATTATCACTTATCGCATAGAAATTATCATCGTACGGTTGATAATTTCCATCTTCATCCTGAATAGTTATCTCAATATTCTGTGAAACGGTATCTAGATTGAATTCGCTCTTGCAATTGTTGTTGCTACCATTATTGGCGTGTTTCCGTTTTGTGAAAAATCTAGCGTAACGCTTACTCGCCGGCACTTTAGTATGGCCGGGTTCTTGGAACGACTTACTTCGCCCCACCGACGATGATTCACTTGAATTCGGTGAGTAGCTTGAAGTTGTCGTTCCTCCTTGACGTCCACTTGAATTGGTCGTCGATAGATAATTACCAACAACTCCACTATCGTGCAACTTAACACTACGAGCATCATGCCAATTATTGTCGTTGCTATTACGATTATCAATCGATGTATTACTACTATTATAGCTTATATTACTACTAACTAAGTTCGTACTAGAGTCTATGTCATCGGCTGTCAAATCACCACCAGTGTCTGAAGTTTCATAGAAACTTTCATTAAACACCGGATCGAGTTCGTCAGCGGAACCGGATGCCACAGCAGTCGCCATTGCAGTTGCAGTCGCATTCCCGTTGTGATATTCCTCATCAATATCATCGATATCATCTTCAGTCGTGTTCGAGTTGCGATTTAATTTCTGCCAACTTTTTCGATTTATCACATTGAGTTTTCGAAAAATATTCGTATAGCTTCGAGAAGTACTGCTTGAGAGACTTGGATCAGGCGCCGCATTTCCATCATTATTATCTTTATTGGTTGATTTATTGTGTCGTGATTTTTTGTGATCTGAGGATTTTTTCTTAGCATCTGACGAATGTAAAAGGAGATGAAAATTCGAATTGTTTTTCGAACGTTTTCTACGCTGCAATTCTTGTCTTATTGATAAATCACTATCGGTGGTGGCCTCACATAAACCTATTGTTCTTAATTCCGCTAAATAAAAGAATTTGTATGTTTTGTTTGTTTGAAAATAATATTTAAGGAAAATTAAATAAAATTAATGAAATGAGGAAGAATGAAAAAAAAAAAAACACAAATTAAAATAAACTTAATAAATAGTTAAAAGTTAATTGAAATGTGTATTGTATGACAAAAGAATATTTTTTAAGGACCAGAAAATAGCTTTTGTTGTTAGAAGAATTTTTTTTTTAATTGAAAAATTTTATTTTTTGTTGCTTTTCCTGAAAAAATGATATTGAATATGAAGAAAAAAGTTACAATCACTGCAGAATATAATATATAAGAATATTTTAAGCTCCTTTTATATTTTAGTTTCAGTTTACATAATAATTTGTGTTAACATTAGGTTCTTATACATCGCGAGCGTTTAGAATATTCATAGAGGATTTTATATTAAACCATCCATACATCCATAAAGTTTCATTGATAAGTACATATTTCTAATAAGGTTAGTATAGCGGCATACAAAAGCGTAGAATTAAAGGCTTTAGAAGGTACTATTGATAGTGAAATAAGAACTTACATACATTAAGACCATTCAAATAGTTAATTGCGATAAATCGCAGTCTTTTGAAATTTGAACTAGTAACTAGAGCTTACATGTTTTAAAAAATCAAATAGTTAATTGCATTAAATCGGAGTCTAGTGAGGTTGTGGGATCTTAGCACCTTATAGGTGGAATTTTCACAAAAAAGTATGTCATCTAAAAGGTCAGTAATTTGTCATAAAAAGTAAGCTATTTTCAGAAATTGGTCAGGCATAGATTGGTTTTTATTATATTTATAAAAAATGCAAGGTAAAGGTTAATGAACTTTCATTTTTTTCTAAGCTCATAACTAAAAATCTACAGCTGACCAATTTCTGAAACTGCCCGACCTTTTATAAGTATTAAGTAACCTTTTAGATGGTTTATAATTTTTTCGAATATCCCATAAATGAGGTGCTAAAAGTTCATGTGACCTTGTAATGACTTTGAAAAAACTTAATTTAAAAAAACCTGTGCCTAACCAATTACTGAAATTATATGACCTTTCATCAGTATTCAGTGGTCCTTCAAATGGTTTACTTTTTTTTTGCGAATATCCCACAAATGAGGTCCCAAGACTCGGGGTGATTTTGAAAAACTTTAACACTAGATTAAAAATTTACTAAACTTTACCAATTTCTGAAACTTCCTGACCTTTTATGACCAATTACTGACATTTTAGATTGCATACTTTTTTGCGAAAGTTCTATATATGGGGTGCTAAAGGCCACTTTACACGATAATAGAAGTCATATGACCCGTCACTATAATTTGTGTATGATTTCTCAAAAGAATTGTCATTATTTGTGAAATCAAACCGTTTTCAATTAAGTATGTTTACACGTATGACTTTCTATATTTTATTTTTCTCATAACTAGCTTCATATTTTCACTTTTCACTTTTTTTTTTCAACACTGAATAAATTACATTCTACTAGAAACACAAAAATTGCATATGACTTCTCAAATGGAATTAGATGCAGTCCTAATGACAAAAAAGTCATATGCTTTTTTCTTTTGAGAAGGTGTATGAGTTCTATGAGTGCGTTCAGATGATTTGATTTGATTTTTTTTGACAGGTCTTTTGAGAAAACGACTTCTATTATTGTGTAAAGGGGCCTTAAGATCCCACAGCCGTCTAGTGAAGTTTGAATTACTGGCTAAACAGAATGGTGACGGAGACGGTACTGGAGCCAGAGCTGGAATAGCTGTCAAAATATTGAATATATACACAGATTCAATGTTGCGAACACAACGAACGTAGCCGCATACGGAGCTGCAGCCGCAGGCGGAAGAGTTCACTAACTTTTAACTTTTCACGTACGACACTTTTGACATTTCAATTTGTATGAAAAAAAAAAATTTTTTGGGTCGCAAAAAAATATTGCGGTTATTTGTATCGCGAAAAAAATTATTTATTAAAAGGAAAATTATTGGAAACAAAAAATGTAAATTCTGAGCTTGTACACAAGAATATTCTTTTGTTGTTCTTCAAAATACTTTCAAAGCTGTACAGCTGCATTGTGGGCACGTAAAAAAAATAACGTACACGACACTTTTTGACAGCTCTTCCAGTTCCGTCTGCGGCTCCAGTTCCAGCATTCTATTCTGTTCAGACTAATTACCCTCTGTTCGCAATAATGCGTCTTTTTTTTACAAACCGCTCTTGAAATACAGCGAGACGCGACAAATGATTTTAAATGTCGACATTTTCAACTCAATTACGAAAATTCGAAACAAAATTGAAACTAGATAAATTAAACTTTATTATCGAAAGACGAAATAAATACAGATACAGTTTGCAGCCTACACTGCGCGTGTGTAATCACACTAAGCCCTTTTAATAGACACAGTTAATTCTGAATAAATGTTTGGTGCGGATGGAATGGAAGGGACAAGACAAGAGGCTATAATTTCGAACGGTTCAGAGAGCTATATACCTTCATTTAATTTCAACCAGCGTTGCCACCCGCAATAAAATTAATGTGCTATATTTTCTGAAAAAACGTGCAAATTTTCGTGCCACATGATAAAACCACAATTTTTTATTTTATTATTTTCTTGAAAAACCTGTAATATAATAACATAAATCAATGGACATCATTTGCTCTATTCGTTGATTATGAAAAATTATGTATTTCTCTGCCCACTTTTTACGCAATTCGAACCAATTTTCATAACATTTTGTTGAAATTTGCTTTATTTTGATTTTAGTCAATGGAAATAAAAAAACGTGTCATATTGAACTTTTTCGTGCCACGAGTCGTGTCAAAAAAGCACGATCTAGCCACTTCGGCAACACTGATTTCAACTTGCAAACAAAAAGTTAAAATTAAAATGTACAAAAATTAATGGCTCACCATATCAATATTTCTTTTCGGGGCTTTTTTTTATAAGCTACTAAGGATTAAAAGCTACTTTGAATTATTAAGGGCCATTTGCTGGAATGAAACTTAAATATATAAGTTGAACATAAGAGCTTATGTGACAGTTTACGCTAAGGAAAAAGTAAAACATAACATAGGGGTTTAAGTTGAACATAAATATTTAATGTCGAATTCCTTTTAAGAAAAAAATCGATTTGTTCAGAAGAAAAAATCGACTTTTCTGGACAAATCCCTTGTATTAAAAGAAAAAATTCGATTCTATTTAGAAAAAAAATCGATTTTTTTTTGGTAAAAAGAATTCGACATAAGTTTCGTTCCAGCAAATGGGCCTAAGGATTCTATTGATTTAATTGGTTAACATTTTTTTAAACGTTGATAACATAACAGAATCAACAAAGTTTGTTTCCTCACTATTTCGATAGCTAATGATTGGCATTTACTTCAGAAATATAACAGGATTATCGACTGTATATAATCAATAAATACTAACCGATTTCACCTACATATCTTATATTTTTGACGTAAACAAATATTTCAAAGGCGAATTCAGGTCAATGGATTTATAAATAAGACCATAAACAAAATATTAAGAATTTGTTAGCTTATATCAAATTTTGATTAATATACGAGTACATTATATACATAATATATTTTACAGTGATTTTAACTAATTTCATAAATATGATGACAATCCTACAACAAAAACAATGAAACAAAATACAACAACAAAGCTGTGCATTGCATAGCCCTGAAAAAAAAAAAAAAAAAAAAAACTAATTTTATATATATTTTTGTTTTGTTATTTATATTTAGCGTTCTATTTCTTTTATAGCTTTTTATCTTTAAAGTAGATAATGATAAATCTTCTAAACACATCGAAATAAAAAAATAAATTTTCACAACATTGAAAACAAACACATCGCATCTTTTCACAATTATAATTATTTTAACAAGAATTTTTGTTATTCCTAAAGTTTTTTCTTTTTTTTTTTTTAATAATTGCAAACAAACAACATTGAAATTTGCAAAACTTTTTAAAACAATTAAATGTAACTTATTTTATTTTAAATTTATTTAAGTTAAACATCAAATGTGCAAATATAATAATAAATAATTATGTCTATAACAAAATTTTTGTAGGTGCATTTTTATTTTATTTTTATATGTATACTTACGGCAAGAATAATCTCGAACTAATGTATTCTTCGATTTGACTTGCACTCCAATTATAGCTTCGATTGGAACTTCTGTTCTTGGTATTGAAACAGAATGTGGTGGCAAATAGATTGGTTGTAATATTCCAAAATTACATTCAGTTGACAGGTACATGCGACATCCTCCGTGTGTTGTCATTCCGCACCATTCGCAACGGTAGCCTTACGAAAAAAAAAAAATAATAATTTTTTTAAATCTTTTTTTTTTTGTTAATATGTATCTTTTAACATTAAAGAAAAGTAAACAATTTGATAGGGAGTGAAATATCTCTTAAAAAATACAACAAATTCATATTTTCAGCTCGAGGGAGAAGAAATTTGTAACAGCCATTCAAACATCAGATATTTAGTTCTTAGGCCAATGCCACACGAGCGTCCAAATGGACAAACTTCCATTTGGAAGTGCATCCATTATAAAACTCTCTACGAACTTCTTTGGTTGATAAATCAAATTAATATAGAATTAGTATGGGTGAAAATTCAAAAAACGGCCCCTACCGCCTTCCCTGTTGTAATGAGCCCTATAAAATCTATAAGATTTTTCTAGAGGGGAGTTGGGGCAGTAACAATGTGAAATATTTTTTCTCAACTATTGCTTATAAGCTGATTAAATAACTTCCATTGCCACTCTTGTTAGATTTATACCTATAAAATTAACAGCATTATTTTAGGCAAGGGTTCAGGGAATAACTTTGCATAATTAGTTTCTCAAATTTCTGAAATTTTACATCAACTTTTCAATTTAAAATTCCAGAAATCAAATTCAATACAATTGTAGCCTGACATTTTATCTTTGTTTTAAGACCTTAACCTTGATAATCGGATCATTACAACGAAAGATATAATTTTTTTTTAAAAAAGCTCAACTTTGAAAATTGCCACAATTTTGCAATTAACGGACCATTCTCCACTGGTAGACTACCGAGAGCAATGTACCAAACACACATTTTCTATGCAATTTTTCCGATTTCTCGATTGAATTAAAATTAAGATTGTGAGGCTTGTGGTGCACGTAAAATATCAAATGATGTATCAAAATAAAACCAAATTAAAAAATGCACGCATTAAAAAGATATGAGCTAATAGAAAAAGGGTTTTAATATTGCCGTTATCTCAGCTCAACAGTACTTTAGGAATTAAATTTTTTTATTTTAATTTTGGATACATTATTTCTTATTATCTGTGAAAATTTCAACAATATTTATTCACTCACTTAAAAGATAAAAATAAAAAACACAAAAAAAAAGCCATCTAAAAATTATCTGGAAGCCCGTCCACTTGGACGCTCGTGTGACCATACTAATTTATGACATTACCCCTCATGCCGTTTTACAATCTGCGCGGCATGAGTGTCAAACAGTCGACAAAGTTGGACGCGCGGACGAAACCAATAAGTAAACGCTCGTGTGACATTAGCCTTATTCTTGAAACAAAGAACAAATTTATTCCTGTTTATTCCCCTGACATTTAATATTTAACTGATGACCAGTTATAAAAATGTTTAACATGTATTGTGAGTGTGAAGAAAATAAAAAAAAGTCATAGAAAAATAAAATATTATACGCCACAGTGTCTTAATGGAAAATTCAAATATGGACATATGTACAATTGTACATAATGTCCATATGTATAAAATATTTTCGTAAAATTATTAGACAAAAATAAAAATATGAACAGTGAAAAGTTGAGTTTGTTTGGTATTATAAAGCTGTTTTCGGTCTTCTAAAAAAGATGTGGAAAGGTTCTACCAATCCTTGTTCCGCTTTGTCAGGGTCAGAAGTATCAAGAAAATTGCTGCATCGACCTAGCGGTTACTTTACTGAAAAAAAAAATAATGAGCTCTGTAGCTTTTAAAACTTTTGATTTACAAAGCTAACAAACTTGTCTGCACTTGTAGTTGTAAACTTTGTAAGAAAGGTCATTCTTTAATGGTTTGTTACAAACTTTTCCTGGAATTTTGAGGAAAATTCTCTCAGAAAACAGTAAACTTCCGAAAAAGTCTGAAACGATTTGAGGGCGTAACTTCATTTTTTTTTTTTAATTCAAAAATTAGTCGAACAGAGTTGCCAGAGACCTATGATATATTACTATCAAAATAAAACTATTTAAATATTATTTATGTGAAAACAAGTTTCGTTTAGGACTATTACGATTAGTATTTTAGGATTAATAACAGTTATATTATAACAGTTTTTCATCGTTAAATATTCAACGCGCTTAACGTCTAGAGTCACTTCCTTTTGTTTAATTCGCATAGGATTAAGAAGATCGGCCCACACACTACTTAGGAAGTATCTCTCGACACTATCATAAGGTTTTGCCTGGATACATTACCTGTAAGGCATTCCGATGACCAGCAAGTTTTTTTGCAGTAGGCGCATTTTGATGTTGGTGGAAGATTCCCTTCTCGCCAGTGATGCTAATTAAATTAGTTTTATTAATATAATTACATAGTAGTAAGTATAAACTAAAATATCAATACCTGATGTTTAACATTTAATAATTCCTTGCCAGGAACATAGGTTGCATTTTCTGTGCAATCGGGAACAGCAAAATCTTGGCACTCAATATGGGCGAAATATTCGCAAACTATTTTTTTAATAGAAAAAATATATTATTTCAAAATAATAATTATTTTATTATTTTTAAATCATCAAATAATTTAAATGTTTCATTAAAAACAAAAAAACAAAAACTTGATTTAAAACTAAGTAATTAATTACCTAAACAATGAACTGCGGGTGTTTCATCCAAACGCTTTCGGCAAACAGTGCAAAATTTTCTTTTGTGATGTGTTGGCTCGGACCAACAATGGGCGACGGGATTCTGAAAATAATATTAAAAAAATTAATTTTTTTTTTAAAATTTGTTATCATATTTACCTTTATAATACATGGAGCTATGCCAGAACATGGAGTTACAACACTTGTTACACATCTCTCGTGGATAATGAAGTTACAAACTGGAAAGAAGAAAATATAAATATATTAAAAAAATAATCTAATAGAAATTTTAGTAAGAGTTTGTTTTATTTAAAGTCTTACGAAATTAAAAGGTATGAAATTATTTTAAGCAATGTCTGATCTGCATGCCTAACTGTTTTTTTTTTTTTGTTATCAAAGATGTCCAAAAATTCTTTAACATTCACGAATGTACATCATAAGACGGGCACTCTTAAGGCAGTGGTTCTCAACCCTTTTTCACATAAAGCTAATTTAATTTAAGTGTTGTTTCTAGGAAAAGCTGAAAGACTCATTATTCGGCTTTTTTTTTGTCTAAGTTCTCTGATTTATTTGCCGAATTAAGTTTGAAATTCCCGTTTTGCATTCTGAGGAACGACTATTCTCAAATACACGTCCAAACCAACAAAAGTCTAGATTCTTTCAAAAGTGGTCATACAGCAAGCGTTTTGTTTGTCAGAAACCAAACGGATTCATTAGAACAGATTCAGCATTCAAATTAATTAGATTGTGTTCAAGAGTTCATCTTATGGTGAACAATGACAAATGAGTCTAAATTAAATTAATTTATTGAAAATCTAACGCACTGATTTATTGTAAAAGCTTAAAGAATTCAATCAAATTTTATCCGAATTTTAAGTGAGTAATAGGCTGGAAACAGTCAAAAAGTAATGCAGTCCATTCACAGGTAGTCTAGTTTTTACAGTAAGGTACTAAGTCAAAATTTTATATTACTATTATTTAAAAGTTTTAGGAAATTGACTGTAGCTTTACACACTGTAATCTTTACAATTTTTGTCATATAGTTAAGATCTTGCGCCACTCATACCAATGATTTTTCACTTAAAATTATTGATTTAATTAGTTAAACTATCTGACCCGGCGAACTTCGTTCCACCTATAATTGATTAAATTGTTAAAGTTCCTTTCGGAAGTCGAGCAAGCTCGAATTGTCATTACGACTTTCCGACTTTTCCCGCCTTATTTTCCAATTTGTATCTCCGTAGTGTGTTTATCTGGTTCAACACAAATCCAACAAGAAAATCTCTATGCAATTTGGATGATGTTCAGCCGAATTATGTGCGTACAAAAAAAAAATATTTTAGAAAGTTTGAAATTTCAAGACGTTTTCACGATTTTCTGACTTTGTTGGTCGAATTTTCTATAATTTTCGTTCTAATTTTTCATTTTTCGGCTCCATTTTGTGTTAATATAGTTAAATACAAATCCAAAACAAAAATCTTCATCCAAATCGATTGATGTTAAGCCGAGTTATGCGCGTACGAACACAATTTCATTTCAGAAATTTTGAAATTTCAGGGCGTTTTCACGATTTGTCTACTTTTTCGGTTGAATTTTCTAATTTGCGATCGAATTTTGTACTTTTCAGCTCCGTTGTGTATTAATCTGGATCAATTAAAATCCAACACAATAATCTGCAACCGAATCGGATGATGTTAATCGGAGTTATGCGCGTACGAACACAAAAAGTAATTCATTTTTATATTAGCAGCCCTATTAATAAAAAGTCACTGTCCGCCAAATTTGGCGAGTTAAAATTATCTGCTTGCTGTCACAGCCCATTACATATTTATTAATAGCCGTGTTCCTTTGGGGTTGGCGAACTACTCATGAGTAGATGAAAACTATAATCTATAGTACTCTCGTCTACTCAAGCTCTAATGCGCGAGTAGATGAGCAGAGTAGTTACGCACCTAAAATCCCCCAGAGGGCATCTGGCTAGGTTAAGAGATTTTTCATATGCATGACATTTCATTTCAATTTGTTTACCATTTTTACGTTCACCATTCACCAATAACAAAAATAAACAAAATAAAGCAATTAATAAGGAGGTGAGAGTCTCTACAAGACGACTTTTCATAAATAATTTTACACACACTTTCTCATTTTGTATATGAGTTTTTCTTATACATACGTCGAAAAATCATATAAACTGAGAAAGTGTGTGTACAATCTCGCAAGCTTTTTGCTGGTACGGAATCCACAGATTATAAATAATTTTCAATCACTTAAAATTGTAGTAGATTGCTACTAGGGAAGTGAAATTTGTGCGTTCCATTAAAAATTTCCAGCAAAGTACTCATGAGTAGTTCGCTACCCCCAAAAGAACACGGCTAATATGAATATAGCAAGTTGACAGATGTGTTAGTCTTATCCTTCCGTTGTTTTCCGTTTATTGATACGGGGGTATATGTATAGATTGGTAGATTTGCAAAAATAACTTTTGTTCAGAAAAAACATTTCTGATTTCTTCTAAATATGTTTTGTTAACATTTTTTAAATAATTTTATTTAAATATGATGCTCAGTTCAAAAACTTCAGTATAAAAAATACGGTATTATCTCGTTCTTACCTTTGAAGACTGAAATTTGTTCCATTTTTCGAGCGACGCGATTATCGCAAATGCAATTATATGTTTTTAACCGCACTTGCGATTTAAAACTTGTAGTCGCAGAAAGAAATAAACATGCACGCACTTTCGATTGTCAGTCGCGCGATTTTTCAGTTGCAGGAAATGAAACACATAGTTTTAAATGTGATTGCACGCGCATGCGACTGAAAAACTGCTTAGAAAAAATTAAAAAAGGTTTCATTTTTAGAACGACTTGTCAGTCGCAATGACTTTTAATCGCAAGTGCGTGCACAGCCATTAGAAGATGTATGTTGCATTCGATCGCGATTAACAATCACGCGACTAAAAATCGCAAGTGCTTGCACAGCAAAAAATTGTTGCGATCGCGATTTTTTTAATTGCAACGACTTTAAATCGCAAGTGCGTGCCTAGCCTTATAGCCTTTTATAGCTTATTTAGTTTATTATAAGAATAGATGATAATTTATTATCTGCATTTAAGCTTTTGCCTGCCAGTCTCAAATAACTTTCGCGTGACGAAAATATTTTATCTCGTTGAAGTAATAATAAAGAACACAAGCCAGCCAATGTTAAAAAAAACTTTAATTTTTCTAGTTCATGGCCTCATAAGAATGATGAAAAGACTACGACTGCGATACATTAAATACAAAACTCAATGCCAAAGCAAAAGCAAAAGGAAGGCTATATGAATCCCTGAATGAAAAAAGCATCTAGGTATATCACCTTGTAACTTTCATATTCTCCTCAGAATCACACCAGCCATATACCTATACTAAGTACACAAAATAAAACTAGCTAAACTGCCGCTGCCTTTGCCACTGGTGTGCATATGAAGTATATGTTCTAGCTGTATGCAAGATTGCACAGTAAAATTGTGTACAAAGCACCAGAAAGGACTGAGCTGTGCCACGGCTCAAGTACAGGGAAAGAGAGGAGAAGGTTGCTGGAATGCTGGAGGACGTTGAAAATATAAACTAGGCCTCTGACCTGATAGTGACGTCATGGGTATGATTTTCCATGCTGCAAACCTGCAACAAGCGCAACACTTAAATTTAAAATACCTAAAGAAGTGCAAATCACCAGAAATAAAACTTAATGGTACATATGTATGTATGTATGTATCTACTATGTACACTATGAGATAATTCTTATGATATTATCAATCAATTAGCATATCTTTTGTGGATATTGGTTAAGTAAGGCTGATTTTTTTATTTGGTTTCAAGCAAAGAAAATGCTTTTTTAAGAAACAATTTTTTATAGAAAACTTCTTAAATGAACATATGTAAGAATAGCTTTTTTCATGTTTTTTTTTTTTTTTTTTTTTTTTAGGATAGGTGATTCATTTTAACAATAATTGTGTGTGAGAGTGGTACAAACATTTCTATTTTTATTGCCTTGCGTATATTTTGAAAAAAAAATAAAATAAAAATAAAGAGTTGCGCACTAGAAATATTTCTCCCCCCTGTTGAACTTTTGTTTGTTCTTCTTTTTGTTTTCCAGGAGAGCAATGAATACAGAGGAAATTTTTAATACAAAATCAAATTTTAGAAAAAGCTCAAGGGATTTTAATAACACTTTTATAATACATTTGGTTTATGCTATGTATACATAAATATACAAATACATATTTAAAAATAAGGATTCAAGTATTTTTGATAAAAAAGGAAGGTTAAAAGTAAGTTTCCGAGATTGTAATTTATATCAGCAGGTGCACTGTTGATTTTCAGAAAGAAAACAAACATAAGGGTAGTGCTATCACTAGGGAATTTGAAAGTGGTGCATAAAAAAAGAGCACACTGTAAGTTATCAAAAATGTCCCTGTATACATTGTTGAAAATAATTTGTATCATCATTTTTAACATTTTTTGCTTTTTTAACATAGACGAGAATTATCGGTGCCGTGTGATAAGACTATGCGACATAAGGCCATATTGGCATTAAAGCCACTTCCAAATAATTTCTTACTTAAAAATCCCAGGGAGTGTACACCAACTTATCTCCAAAATTTGGTCCGATGAAAGTATGTCCCATGAATGAAAGAATACAAGATTACGCCGTTTCTATTTTGTCTCTTTGTTGTTGTAATTTTTGACAGCTCGTTATGACGTCATTTGAGAAGCAAATGATAACAAAATATACACTTACTTTGTTGATTTTAGGTTTCTGTACGAAGAGGCGAAAATTTTTGTTTTCGCTGATGTTCCTCATCTCTTGAAACAAGAAACCATTTCGTCGACCAAGGCTCCTTAATCAACAGAATTAACAATTACCCACATTTAAGGACACAACGAGAGTGTTATTTATATTTATTATTATTTATTTATTATGTATTATTATATAAGCTTTGACGACACCCCAGATTTGGAAGCACCATTGACTGGTTTGAAAACATTACTTTCGCTTGATACAAACTAATCTCAAATGCCTCACTAGCAAATGCCTAGTGACACTAGGTACTATATTTCAAAGCATTGCTTGGGACAGTACTGACCAGAACAAAGACGATAAAGAGTTGGTCAACTTGGAGAGCGATGAGGTAGATACATATGACTGGATAACTATACCAAAAACTCAAAAACAAAATTCCAGCTAGCGAAAATTTTGATTTGGCATCCTATTAATGGGTGGACCACCTTAGTGAAGTGGGTTTGTCTAAACTATCGCCCAAAACGTTGAATGATTTGACGGTCTTGGACCAAATTTTCAAATCTTTCAACGGAGAAGACATCGTCATTTGTTCTGGATACCACAAAAAATCTCCTTGAATTGGCAAAAGATGTTCACTGCGTCGAGCATATAAAAACTTTTTTTCCGCGCCAGGATGTATTTCAGAATTAAGACTCTAAACAGAGCAATAATTGTAGATTTATTCAAATTTATCCAAAAAGCGGAAATACAACATAATTAATTCACGTTTTATTTATTAAGCCAAGAATCTTCACAAATTATTAGGTATTTCTTTCTTAATTTAACAATGAAACAGCTCACTCTAACTTTATTGACTTGTTTCAGGATTAATTTAAATTAACATCAACAATATTCATATTTTCAATTCAATTATAAACAAATTCTCATTTTATTTTTGAAAAACGTAAAATGTAAATTCTTTTTTAACAAACTATTATTATTCGCGCACGAAAGATCCTCGGCTGTCAAATTCATCTCAAATGACGTCAGCAAAAGAAGACAAAAAAAGAAATGGCGTAATCTTGTATTCCTTCATTCATTAGTATGTCCTATGAATGGAACTTCGATAAAGTGTGTCTTATCTACAAGAACCATCCACAAGAAAGAAAGAACTGTACAAATTATACCACCTACGTATAAATATTTAGCTACTTGAAGTGCATTTTTTGTATATGCGATTTCCCTGTGGAATAGTCTTCCAACACCTTTAAAACAGATTAGTTATAAATATAAGTGTAAGTGTTAACATAGCCTAATGTAATAACAGCCCTGTTCAATTCATTTAAGCTATATTCTGAGTGTGTTTCTTTATTCATTCCGGATAAGGAACAGAATGGATGGAAAAGACGAAATGTTTATCCAGAATATCCAGAATGGAATGAATAAAGAAACAAAACTAGAAAAAAAAGAATGGCAATCCAGTTGTTCGGTGAAATGTCGAAACAATTGAAGAAATAAATGTTTTTATGTTGGTTATTTATGTATTCTCAAAGTCAAAAGTAAAGTAAATTTTACATTAAATGCATAAAATTTATACTCTGGTACGTTTATTCGCGTTAAGTCTTAACTACATTGGCCACTTTTTGCAAAATTAAAAAAGTAAACATTTTTTTTTTCCCGCTAACGCAGTCGTTTTGTGAAAAAGAATGTATACAATTCTTTTTAAACCAAAATTTAAGCTTTCTGCATCATTTTTATAAGTTTTCCAGTGAGAAAAACTATCCCAAAATGAGTTTGAAAATTTTCACTTTTGTACTTTTTCACTTTTTTGGCTTATGTAGTTAAGGCTTTATTATGCTGTTTTTAAATAATTAACACCAATGTGAATCTGCCATAATTGAGCTTAAGAACGCCAATTATACTGAACGCGCTCAGTATTCTTTTTCTATTCTTTTTATTCCACACTTCACATGGAATAAAAAGAATGCATTCCAAATGTTCCGGAATGAATAAAGAAACAACAAAATAGTTTATCCGGAATATTCCGTGGAGTAAAGAAACGAAAAACTGGTATTCCGAATATTCTGGACATACCGGAATGAATAAAGAAACACACTCTCTGTGTATTCTATATATGTATGTACCACATTACGAATAAGATCATCTAGCTTAAGTAACATTAGTCGTGTTTTTTTGCAAGCACGAAAGAATTTGGTCGAAAAAAACGACATCGGGGACGCCATAACAGAAAAAACATGGAGATTCCAAACAAACAATCGATAACATGTATGGAATTCATGCCGGTAACACAGTTTTACTCCGTGCTTAAGTTAAGCACCGAAAATTTTCCTTGCTTAGCTAAGCCCGAATGGGCTTTGTTGTTGTTGTATTTCACACGTAAACTGTTCAGCCCCGACACCGTTTTTTTTTTTTGCATTTAATTCCCTTCGGTCTTGCAAAAAAAACACGACTATTGTACATCAATTCCTATTGAAATAAAGTTGAAGTCACACACTCAAGAGCTAACAATTCAAAATGTATGATCTTCAAGAACATTTGAATTTATAATGTTAAAATAAGATCCATCATATCTTACTGAACTATTAAAAAAGAGTACAGGAATAAATTAAGTTAATAAAATAAAGAACATGCTCTGACCTGTGCCAACTACAGAAGTATAATAAGTCTCCTCAACATCGCATACCTATAAAAAAAATCCTGTCATCTGTTCTGTGTGATCGCTTTAGAGCCTTTGTCAACTTTCTGATCGGCCCCCTTTCAGTCTGGTTTTAGGCCCGGAAGATCAACCGTCGATCAAATATTTATTCTTTGAAAGATTTTGGAAAAAACCCATGAGTTTCAGGTCTAAATCGATACACAGTCAGTGTCAATTTGTGGGCTTCAGGTTTGGGTTTGGCTGTTAATGAGGACAAGACGAAGTAAATGCTAATATCCAGAAAGGAATCTCAACATCGTTGGATGTTGACTCGGGCAAAACATCACGATGGATAGGTACTACTTCGAAGTCATCAAAGACTTTGTCTACCTGGGCTCCACTACAACCACACAAAATGACTTCAGTGCGACGAATAACTCTTTCCAATCGCTGTTTCTTCAGGCTAAGAAGGTATTTGAGAAGTAAAGCGCTCTCTCAAAGAACCAAGGAAACCTTATATAAGACCCAATTCATCTCGGTCCTACTGTATGGGGCAGACGCATGGACAAAACGAATGAGAATCTGCTTTGGTGCTTTGAAAGGAAAATTCTTTGGGTGGTTTTTGGTTCAGTCTACATCAATGGAGTATGGAGAAGAAGATTTAACAACAGCTGAAAATACAGCGGCTGAAATGCTTGAGACACTTGGAGCATATGGACACCGACAACGCACCAACCAGATAAGTCTTCGAATCTACTCCTGATAGTCTGCGCAGCAGAGGAAGACCCTACCTTAGGCCCGATTCACACAGAAGTGGCTTTTGGTTCTGGTGTGTCATTGGCATGCTTCGGTAGTGGAGTGGGTGTGATGTACTCAATTTACACAGAAGTGACAATGAACCGACATTTGTCAAAGTGAATTGAAAACGCAGAGTGAATTAATGAGAATTGATGCAAAGGAATGCTTTTTTTCGCATTTGAAAAATTTTCCTAATCTTTGTGAATTTTTTTTAGATTTGTTTAACACAAATAAAGTGATAAAATACTTCAAAATAAATAAAGTAGTGGTCTCATGTTCAATCTTCAAGTGATTTCAATATGGCGTTCCAGTTCACGTAGGCCACTGGAGTTTTCAATATGGCGTGGCGATGACATGTCGCACCATACCCTCGCCTCGTCATCTGTGTGTGTATTGTCCCATAAGAGAACATGCAAATTCCACAACGTGACATATGTATGCACCACGCCAGAACCATACCAAAACCATAAGCCAGTTCTATGTGAATTGGGCCTTAGGTGGCGCGCACAAATGGAGAATGAGCTCAATCAACTTGGAGTGCGTAACTGGAGGCAGCTAGCTAGGAATCGAGCTGACTGGATGGGCTTGTTGGTTGAGGCCGTAGTCAATCCTGGAGTGTGAGCGCCATCTTAATTCTAAAGTATAGTAAGTAAGTACAAAGAACCCAGCCTCTGGTAACTTCTCATTGTTTTACCCTTTTAAACTTGATATTCCAAAGTTAGTTTTTTAAAGAAAATCTCTAATTCAAGATCTTCGAAAATCAAGTGTGCAAACAGGAGAAAACCAAAGTCGGCGATTGTTCGAAATATAAGCAAGATCAAAAATATTTTTCAACAATTTTTAGCAGTTTCTTTAGTAGTTTTTTTTTTTAGTTGTGCTTAAAATAAATAAACCTGTCAATTGAATTTTTTGCAAACGCTATCAGTTATCAATTATGGCAGTTTGTGTAGAATAAAATTATTTTGAAGTCATCCTCAGGTTTCCTCAGGTTTTACATATATATTTATCAGTTTGTTTGTTTGTTGCCCTTAGTCAATTATATCCTATTTTAACCTACTTATAATCGGAATTTCAAAAAATCCCGTCTCATGTCAGTGCATCTGTATCTGTACATAAAATTACCAATACCTCGTATTTTTATCAGATGAATGAATTATTGAGTCAGTGACTGTTAGTTTTTAGCACAAACAGTGCCACATACAGCTGATAATAATTAATTAGTGACACCTGTTGGATTTCTTAGGGGTCATATATTTTTTCTATACCACTAGACTATTAGCTGCAGGTCTGCTATTCAAAGCTCACCACTATCTTGCAGTTCCTCGTTCAATTTTTCCATTGGTCAACTTAAAAACTCGACAACAAAATTTACCAATTCCCAAAATACATACATCGATGGTACCAAGTCAAGAAGTGTGTAAGATGAAAACGCCAAAACAAAAGCCACTATAGATTTTTTATTTCTATAAGTTACCATCAAACCGTAATTTATAAATTGGTTATAAAAGAACGATTGCCTAAAGTAAACACTATATTTTCTTTAAGCTGACGCAAATTCCTTTTTTATTCTTTTATTGACATAATGGCACTTACGAGTACGAGTATACATATTCCTAAAATATCACAGTCTTTTCTATATTTGGAGTTTGCTTTTGTTGCATCTCAAATGTCGTTTAACGATTTCTATCAACAATAAAGCAACCATACAATACAATGTACCTACTATGTGCACTTGTAGTTCTATTGAAAACACTCAAGTACACACTCCATTGCTATTCCATGGGATCAACTTGCAACACACAAAAAATAAGAAAAAGAAAAATAAAACAAGGACTATACATTCTATTGAACTATATTCAGTCATATTGACATTAAATAACATGATGACGTACTTTTTTCTACCTTATGCTCAAGTTTATGCTTCAACTTATGTACATTGTTCCTTTGCTTCTTTAAATGATACGCCTTACCGCCTGCCCACTTATGCACGCCACACCGCCCCGCCACCACGGCCATCATATCGTAAAGGGAAAAAAATATTCTAGTGGCAGGCCATTGTTCATTATAATCTATTATTTTTACTTATCGGCACTAAAAGAATGTCAACTAAACACTGAAACACCCGTAACATATCTAAACCAAGCAAGTTTGTGTCAGCTTTCAAGTGTAGGTGGCTCTGATTGCTGCCTTTTATCCGGTTTTGCAATGTGGGGTTTAATGGGAAGGGTTAAATTGGAAGCGAGTAGTTTTCAAGCCTATACCCGATGACCGATAAAGCACTCGTCACGTGCATCTTTAGTTCAATGAGATGTTGAAGAAGTAACATAAAGCTTTTGCAGAAATGAAAAGATGTCACACATCCAGAGTGGAACTACCTCAGTTAAATGGAAAAGTTCTTATCTAAATTAACGGCATGAAGTTGAAGTACCTACATATTTAAAAAGGTATGTATTTTGCATTTGCTCCATGGGCGGATCCAGGGAGGGGTCGTGGGGGTCATGACCCCCCCTGGGCCATATCCATTCGCTTATTAGTACTGATTAGTTTCATAGAAAAAGAGACTTTGCATGCAAAAATAACATATCCAGAACCTGACCCTCCCCTGGGCCATTTCAAAAACACTATACCTATATCTAGAACAGTTCGTTATTTGCTGCTGTATATGTACCTACCTGCATTGTTTTAATTTTTACCAAAATCAACAATCAAATATTTTTTTTTTCGTGATTGCGTCGATCATACCCGACGTTAGGGGGGCTTATTAGGAGTTTACATTTAAGTTTTCGACCACCTAGCTCCATTGCTTTGGCCGCTATCTTGAATTTAAGGAAAATTGGTTTTCGTTGAACAACTCGTTTATTTTCAACTTTTGACTAAAAATGCACTTAACAAAAGTTGTTCAGAATTTAATTATTTAATTTATCTTTGGTTATGACAGTTTTTTTTCCAAAGATTGATATTTTTCCAATTAATCCGGAAAATACAATTACGACCGTTTTTTCATGTCTATTTTGAACTTATGTGAGTTAGTTAACATTTTTTTTAAATAAAAGCAAAAAGACAGGTTATTTTCTTTTAATCGTTAGGAAGGGGCATAAAGGGTATATATTGAAATTTTCGACTATGTTCCTCTTTAACTTTGGCCGCCATATTGAATTCAAACCATTGTTTTTTCATGTCTATTTTGAAGTTAAGCGCGTTAACATTTTTTTTAAATAAAAACAAAAGGACAGGGTATTTTTTTTATCGTTGGGGAGGGGCATAAAGTGTATATATAGAAATTCTCGACCACCTTCCTCTTTAACTTTGGCCGCCATCTTGAACACAAATTAATAGGTATGAATTTGGTTTGAATTCAAGATGGCGGCCAAAGTTAAAGAGCTAACTCGCATAAGTTATAGTTACATATGAAAAGTCATTTTTTAATCTAAGTCCATAAAAAATATAGCTGTGTTCCAGGGTTGCCAGTTTGGGGGTTTTCCCCCCAGATTTAGGGTTTTTTTTCATCGTTGGGGGGAAATCTGGGGGGATTAATTTTAAAGTTAAATTATTCCAATACCTGCATTTTCCTCTGAAATTGAATATACTATCAAAGAATATCCAATAATTACTGCTCAATAAAATTTTAAATATAAACAATTTATTTAAATGCTATTTGAATACCATAGTACTTGTAGGTACATAATATGTACATGTATGAGCTGTGAATAAGAAATTGAAAGAAAAAGTTGAAAAAAAAACTTAGGGGTTTTTTTTGTTAAAATGTGGTAATCTGGGGGGTTTTTAAATTTTTCTGGGGGGAATTTTGTTTTTTTCATCTGGCAACACTGCTGTGTTCATCAATTGCAAAACGCGGTAGGTGAATTATTAAATTTTTAGCGTGATTGTATTTTGAACAGACTCCAAGAATATGAAAATAGAATTAAGAGGCCTCCACCCATATTTTCGATAAAAGTGGAAAATTGGCAAAACGGTTGCATACGGATCTTAGCCCTGGAACCACGTATTGCCAAAATTTAAACTGCATATGAAAGACTGATGTCTTGGCTTCCAAATGTTCGAGCTATTTTGTTTTGAATTTTGGTTTTTGTTTGTTTTATTCAAAAATTCCGATGACAGGTTTCGAGAAATTACGAAAAACTGCCAAATGCTTTCAGACCGATCTGAAAACAGGAGAGGGGTAGTCGTATAATATATATATATTTTTAAAGGTAATAAATAGGGCTTCCATTTGTTCGTGACTGATTTTTGAACTTAGTCACCATTTTTGAATTATAAGCTTTTGAAAACAAGTAAATTTTCTAATTTTTAATAGTGTTTTTGAATAACTAAATATAATACGAATAGTACAAAACTTTTTTAAAATAATGTACATATTCTAATAATATAATTCAATAAAAAAAACAAACGTAAAAAGCTTCTTTTTATTAAAAAAAAATACGTTTTATAAAAGTCTTTTTTTTAATAAAAAGTCGTTATTTTCAAATATTTCGAAATTTTAGTTCTTCAAATCACCATAAGATGGTTTTTATTCGAAGATCTATTTATGTATGTGTAATTGTCAAGAGAGAGGAGAACCAAGGAATATTATTTATGAGTTGCAAGGTTGCAACACAGATGCAAAAAAAAAGCCAGACGAATGTGAGTATGTGTGAGTGAGACTGCGTGAACCGCCAACATATTGATTGCTTAGAAGGGGGTGAGCGACGTGAATATTTTTGTTGTGCTTTGTTTTTTGTTGCTGTCGTTATTTGGTCCTATAAGGTATAAGGATAAGTATATGTGTAATGGCAGTGGCACGCTTTACACAAATGTTGCTGAGGGTGGTGTGAGTGATGTGATAATGGACAGAGCACAGAGCTCAGAAATAACAACACGTAAGTAAAATGTAAAGGATAATGAGAATAGATTTTGTGTGTACATATTTGAGAGCTTTACACAATGCGATCGAAGGGTGGTGTGGTAGGAGGGCTCAGTATGTAAGTAAGTATCTAATGATTGTAAGAAGAATATGAAATGTGAAAACTGATTATTGTTGCTGTTGTTACTTTTGTTTGCTTTCTTGTTTTGATGAGTGAAGAGTGAATTTATAATGATCATTGAATTTTTCATTTAAAAAAAATAATTTGTGATTCTTAGATTAGTAGGTAGATACAGTACAGTGAACATTGAGAAACATATAAAATATAAACCTTTAGTGGAGTGAACCAAAAAAAAAATATTTGAACGTAACTAAATTTCATATAAAAAACCGAAATAAAATAATATAACTCAAAAAGATCAATTTATGGTACCTACCTACTTCTCTAGAAAATTTTCCATTTTTATTAAAATTGTTTTTTTTTTTTTTAATCATGTAGTTTGGCAGTATGTATTTATTTTTTTATTGTAACTATTTTTGTATACAGGATGATTCACATAAGGTGTGAGAAAAAGCTAGAGCGTGAAGGTTTAGTTGAGACGAAAAAAATCGTATGGGAGTGGAGTCTCTTTCTCCCTGTTTAGGCGAGCAATTTTCTAAAAAAATCGAAAAATTAATTTTCAAAATAAAAATTTTGAAAAAATAATGAAAACAATTGTGTTCAAACTAATTTTTTTTTTTTTTCAAATTTTACGTTGTTAACTAATATTTTTGTTTTTAATATTCTATGCTCCTATCGATTTCTAGTCAAACACTAAAAACTGGATCTTTAAATTGTCTCTAGATCTTTAAATATTTTTGACAAAATTGAAAATAACGAAATCCACTTTACTATGTAATTAATTATGCTGGAAATATGAGCTTTGGATCAACAAAATAGCGGATGGAAGTCGAATTTAAGGGAAACTTACCTTTGTTATTTTCAATTTTCTCAAAAATTGGAATATGTTTTTATACGAAGATTTTTTTTTTGCAATCTGGTTTTTAGTGCTTGACTGAAAATTGATGAGGGTATTGAATATAAAAAACAGAATTATTACTTAATAACGTAAAATGTTGAACAAAATCAGTTTGAACGCAAATCTTTTTTTTTTTTTCAGGAATTTAACTTTGAAAATTAATTTTTGAAAAACTGTTCACTAAAGCAACTTAATTTAAAAACTAAATAAAAGAAGAGATTTCTGGCTCTACAAAAGAGTATAGCATGTCGTTATAACGGTGAAAGTTTGTTTTTATTAATTTTTTTTCTGTTTTAAGTCATTTTTTTTAGAAAAATTTCCCTCCCGTTATTTTTAATTTTGTTAAAAGACAAAATACAATTGAGAATTTTGTTTTCAGTATTTTACTAGGAATTAATAAGAGTATAGAATATTAAAAAAAAAACTATTACTTAATAACGTAAAACTTTGAAAAAAAAAATATTTTGAATACCTAAAATTTTTTTCATTATTTGTTCAAAGTTATGAGTTTGAAAATTAATTTTTCAAAAACAGTTCTCTCAAATAATTTGAATTAATAGCCCAGGAAACAAAAACATTGCTCCATACAAACTTCTAAATGTTGGTTATATTATTATACCTAATACAATTAAACAACTTTTCAGAAATATCCCCAACTGTGGATGTTGAGGAAAAAGAGATAACGGGATTTTAGTCAGAATATTTTTTGATTTTTTTGGGAAATCTTTATTTTATTAAAATGCCTATATCTTAAAATCTAATTTGTGTAGAAAATATTTGTATACACCAAATGATTAACAATTGTTTATTCTTAAATAATATAATATACAAAAATATATATTTATGGCAGAAGCTTCTTAAAAATTCAGAAAATGTCAAATATTTGAAGAAAAATCGTAATGGAGGTTGGTTTAGTTAGGTTTTATCGTAAACTATTTAAATAAAAAATAATTAAAAATATGCATTCTTTTAAGTAACAAATTCTACAGAAAACCTCAATTTTAGAATTACGCAGAAAAAAGAAGATTTCGAATATAGGTACCCTTTTTTGATAAAAATCTTAATTATGTGAATTGAGGCTAACGTTGTGACCTGCTTCCTGTTGTCCATGCTTTTACTTGATGCAATATAATCTCAGGTTTTTAAAGAAACGTAATGTGGTTACAACAGAGTGATTGCTAACCTGCACTTACATTCTAAATTTAATATAGTCTATCTTCCTCCAAGAAAAGCTGTCACAGATCAGCATTCATATCGCGTTTACCATCAAGTTTAAGCCTGGCTGGGAAATTCTTTGGAACCAACAAATTGGGGATATTATTAAATAATATTTTATTAACTTATTCATTGATTAAAGTTATGTAAGAACTTATATACAAGCTCTAAGCAAACAAAATACTGACAAAATTATATGTTTTAACTCAAACATACATACGTTTTTTATGGTTTCATTTGAATGAAATTAAATTTTTTATAGAAAGGATCGCAGGATAAACTTGTCAAATATCCCAGATGACGCAAAATAAAATGGTAAACACAAAAAAATGTATTCTTGTTTTATTAAGTGCCTTTAACCATTCAACATTAATAGCAAAAATTGTAAACACTTGTTAAATATTTCCCTTTTTCAACTTTTAATTAAAATTTGTCAAATTTATCACTTCTATATACGAGCAAATGTTATATAATCTTAAATTGTATTTTATTTTGCAGCATTTGAGATAATTTGGAAGTTTGTGAAATGTACCAATATTATTTTTTTGTTGGGCATTCAAATTTTTTTTCATGATCCCTTAAGAATTAAATCAAAATTTTTCCACAAAGGTGCACAGGATAATTTTTGGAATTATCTCATATGATGGAAAATTAGATTATGAATAAATTGGCTAAATTAAAACCTGTTAAATAATCCATTTAAGCCATAAACACTTTAAAAAAATTGTAAAAATGTTTACTTTTTTGACTTTTGGTAGAAATTTAACAATTTTAACGGTCTACATAAAAAAACAGTAAGCAGCCTTAGAACTAGTTTATTTTTGCATCATTTTAGATGTTTTGAAGTTTTAAACATTAACCATTATTTTTTTTGTTTTTTTTTTTACAAAAACCATTTTTTTAATGGTTGTTTTCTTGAATAAATTCAAAAATTTTTTTGAAATTTCATATATTTTTTTAGTAAAAACTGCAAAAGTTCAGTTTTTATTTTCAATTCTTCAACCCATACTAATAATTTTAACAATTTCAGTGCATAATATACAAACAAACTTGTATGCAATATTATGCCTTACAAAATTTTGTATCAGTTGAGATTTTTTGTAAGTTTTTCACATATACCATTATATTTTTTAAATTTTTTGAACTTATTTTTTTTTTAAATTCCTTTATGGGTTAAATAAAAATTGTTCCAAAACTGTCAGCAAGAATAACTACAAAAATGTCTCAAACGATGCAGAATTAAATACGGAAAAAGTTTGTGTTTTTTTTTTTTTTTCTAAAATTTACTTCATTATTCCACTGTAATAGTAAATAGTGTAAAAAATTTTTTAGTTTACACTTTTGCAAACTTTTAAATACAAATAGACCAAGTTAACGGTATTATATAAAAAAAATGTCTACCAACTTGTAATAAATTTAACATTACGCCGTTTAAGATATTTTTCAATTTTCTGAAATGCACCGTTAGATTTTTTTTCCATATACATTAATTTTTTTTTACGGTTTTGCTTTAAATATAATATATTTTTTTTACAGAAAGGTAAGGGGAAGAAGCTTGAAAAATATACCAAATGACGCAGAATTTGATATTGATAGTGGCTGTATTTATTGTTTTTACTAAAAATAGTAATCTATTGTATTTTTATGAAAAAAAAAACGCAAAAAAATGTTTAAAAAATAAAATTTTAAACTTTCAATACAAAACTTTCCAACTTAAGGGTACTATAGACAAAAAAAAGTTCAAAATCGTGTATAAAATTAAATTTCCAATTATTTGAGATGCTTTGGAACTTTTTTAAATGTACCGTAATATTTTTTTTATTTTTTTTTGTTTAACCTATTTTTATTTTTTCAAACACTGATTGCAGGAATTCCTCAACAGTTAGAAGCGGGGATAATTCCTTAAATACTCCTTTAAACTAGTTCTACAACCCTACCAAATTTCAAACCCATTACCAAAATTTAGAAGTTTTGCACGAAATTCCTGGGCTATAAAAATAAAACAAAAGATTTGATTTCTGGCTTGAAAAAAAGTAGGTATAATATGATAGGTATTGAGTGTGTTTTAGTTGTTTTTTAATGACTTTTTTCTATTTCAATATACCTATTTTGTTTTTAGAAAATTGCCCCTCCTGCCCAAACGGGAGGAAATAGACCCAACTCCCGACCTAACGATTTTTTTCTTGTCTCAACTCAACCAACATGCTCTAGCTTTTTGACACACCTAAGGTGAGTCCCCCGCACTAACCTAAATACGTTTACGATACCTATTAGGTATCGTTTTTTAAGTAGGTAGGTACCTATCTATCTACTTACCTACTTACCCTCCTAACTTTTTTATAATGAGGATATATTTGTATTTATTTATTTCCTAAAGAATAAGTGCTTTCTTTATGTAGTTAGGTAGTAAATACATACATATTAGGTATAATAATTCATAAGTATTTGTACCTACAGATAAGTATTTATGTTCCCTACTTTACTCGTAAAATTGATTCTAGGTAGCAATTATACAAAAAAAAATCTTGAAACCACACTACAAAATAAACACCCTGAAACTATAATGATCACCTTCCAAAAAACATATCAATATCCTAAAATCTGAAAGCATTCAATTTCAATGTCGCAAAAAATACCCCATCCACATAAAATGATGACCTACAAATACTATCAAAAGGTATTTGTAAGTTTGTTATAGATAATGCCAAAGAAAAAATACAACACAAAAAACCTCACAGCAGCGCACCACAATGTATAATGCCCAAAACAGATGTGCAGTCTATTCCAATGCAGCGAAAATAAATTTACACAGGTTCTTATGAGCGCTGACATATTCCAGGCTCTGCATGCAGCCTTTTCTGCACGATATCTCTATTTCTAATTTCGCTGCATGGGGAAAAGGCTGCACATCTGTTTTGGGCTTAAGGAAAAAATTATATTCCTTTCCTACATACCTACAAATGCATTCATAAACACTGCCTAATAAGAAGACAAAAAATACGACGGTAAAAACTCCACAGACAGCGCGCAGCCATACCCAAGAAAAAAAATGATGTTCCCTTTTCAACACACAAATACATTTAAAACAAAAAAACTCCCTCTCCCAAAAAAGAGAAAGAGTTTGTTCGAAGGTGTTGAGGTTCGAGTATGAGCTTTATTATTTTTCATCTTTTTCGAAGTTACCGATCTTAGAATCTGAGTTCGAACTTTTGGGTGGAGGCCTCTTAATGGATCCGTGCGAAGAACCTAAATGCTGACTGGTATGACTGTGTTTTTTAGGCCTAAGTAAAACATGCCTATTTTACTTTCTTAATAATACTCAATAACTTCTTAAAAATTTAGTAATAGAAAGAGCTCCGTGCGAATTTTACCAACAAACGTAAGTTGATGGTTGAAACCGATGTACACGTGAAATTGAAAGAGGTTTGTACTTAACTAAAAGCTTACAGCTTACTCAACTGGCATTGATAAGTTTTTTGTTTAGGCCTAGTATGCTGCTGATGCGGAACAAAAAATCCCATACAAAAATGGCACAACGAAATCATAAACTTAAAATTTCGTTCTGCTTTTCGTTCAGCGGTACGCTGTTAGATGAACGAAATCGATAATTGTAGCAGATTATTTGGAGAGATATCCCCTCTGTTTTCGCACATAATTAATTGCCTGTACCATTAATTGTGTGCGGAAAAGTGACATTTGCTCTCTATTCTTGTTTGTATTTGTTGTTTCTTTCATCACGACATTGCTTTCTGTGATTTTTATGCGATTGTGTTTGTTTTTTGTTTTTGCAAATAGTGACACTTTCAAGGGGTACTTTTTCGTTATGGCTTTCGTAAGCATTTCGTTGTCATGTTGGAGACCAACTAAAAATTTTGTTTCGTATCAGCAGCGTACTAGGCTTTAACCGTAAAGCCAGGTACGCAGTTCAAGCTAAACTAAATTTTATCCCTACAATTCTTATCTCTACAATCGTTTGGTAAAAGCACAAATGTCAAAATTTATCTGTGAAAGAATGCGTTGAGCATTATTTCGCGCGCTAAATTAAGTGGAGACTTTTTGCATTTAGCGCGTGAACTGCGTACTGCCTAGCTAAATATCCTCGCTAAAATTTATCTTTGGGGGGAATTTGTATGGAAGATAAATTTTAGCACGATCTGCTTACTAGGCTTTAGTAAAAAATAGTGAAAAACCATAAAACTCGTTGTTCAAATTGCTCAAACAACCAATTAACGGGTTTTAGCTTAAAATAGAAACGGAGTGCTGTGGCCACCATTTGATTCTTGAAAAATATGAATTTATGATATAAAAATATTGGCGCAAAATTTTAGACGATTTAGTATGAAGTTAAAGCATTTTTAGTATGATGCTACGTTAATAACAGGCTTTTCAAATTTTTAAACGAGTTAGCATCGTATTATCTTTTTAACATTTTACTAAAGTTAAAATCGCCAAATGCCTATTTTATCTTTTTAGTATAATACTAAATTCAAGTGTCACTTTGGCAGCCACAATTGCAAAAATGGGTTAAACTGTCACTGTTTTAGGCGTGTTCAGCTAGAAAAATAGGTTTAGTGTGATACTAGTTAGAAATTTTTTAAAACTAACAATATTTTAGTAAAGAGTTTTAAAGTTAGAAAATTGTTAAGTAGTATCATGCTAATACCTTAACATCAGGCTGTTTAAAATTTTGCACCATTTTTTTTAATAAAATTTCTTCAAAATAAAAAAAAAAAAAACATTTTGCCATTATTTAAGTGAATTAACCCGTTTTCAAAATATTGATTTTTCTAAAAAGAATCAATTACTTTTAAAATCCAAAAACAATATTTTTTTTATAAAACCACTTTCATGACGGTTGCGTATGGCTTTTACTACAGTTCGGCCTATTCATTCAAAAAAAACTAATTTTTTAATGAGGTCTCCAACTTGACAACCAAATGCTCACGGAAACCGCTGAAAGTGTCACAAATATGCAAAAAAAAAAAAAAAAAAAACCGCAAAAATTACAGAAATGCTGTAATAAAGGAAATTTAGGAATTTAAGTGCAATTTAATTTTGAGCGAATTTTGAACTAAAATTACACAATTATTATGGTCCCGACAATTGATTCTTATGAAAACGAACAGAGACTTCTACAAATAAAAAATAAATAAATAAATTTGATGGCACAACAGCTCATGAAGAACTAGGGCCTAGTGACTTACAACTCTCAACCATTCCTGTGTGCGCGTCTGCAGGAATGGAGGGGACCTACAATTTATTGCCGAATCCGAACGGCTAACGAGCGGCACTTTTCTGTGACAGGAGATACTCTTGGAGGATTTGTCAATTCCTCGCAAGAGGCAGTAGCCGTTTTTTCTTTTAAATAAATAGGTGGCGAGGCTGGGGATCGAACCTTAGACCTCCGGCATGACAGTCCATCGCACTAACCATCACGCCACGGCTACTACGACTTCTACAAATACTCTACTACAATTACCTTTTTTCTTATAAATAAATAAATTTGGTGACACAAACGGCTCATAAAGAACCAGGGCCTAGTGACTTACAACTCTTAACCATTCCTGTGTGCGTGTCTGCAGTAATGGAGGGGACCTACAGTTTATTGCCAAATCCGAACGGCTAAGGTGAGCGGCACTTTTCTATGACAAGAGATACTCTTGGGAGGATTTGTCACTTCCTCGCAAGAGGTAGTAGCTCCGAAAAAAACTTAACGAAAGTACCTATTTTGAATTTAATATTTATTTTGTATCCAATGTATAGGTGTCTTTTTGTTGGATTCGTTTCGTATTGAAACAGGTAGGTACACTACGAAGCCGAAAGTTGGAAAATTTGCCCGGAAAAGCCGGTAAATCGTAAAAACCATACTTTCTGAATTGGGTTTTTGTTTATACGTTCGTAATTCAGCTGAACATCAACCGATTTTAATAGTAAGGGACATTTATAATTTAATTAGTCTTTTTAAAAAAATATAACTTATTTGTTTTAATTGATGTAGAATTTAGGGTGGTTCTTCATAGGTATTTGTGGTACCTACTAAGAAATGCTTAATATATAAAAATTGTGCGACAAATTTATCCTGTTCGTCAGTGATTAAAAGACAAAAAGATATATATGTGCCGAAAGAAGTAATAAGGGATACATTTCGCAATCGATTTCAATTTTGTTAAACAACAAACTCCTCTGACTTAACAATAATTATATAAAAAAATAAACTATAAAGCTGTGATGTACAGATTTTTAAGTCTAACTAATACATGTATGCTGATAGAAAAAAAGTACGTATACACCACAGTGACTCCACTAATGCTTATTTTGTATTGTTTATTTTAAAGGTTCTATAAATAATGTTATACACAGGAACTAAAAACAGGCATAGAATAATAAAGAGGATTTTTTCACCTCTCTCTTTTTTTATATCTACATGTAATAGATTACAAGATCCCAAAAAAATGGAAATATAAAAATTTATCAGTGTGTAACACGTTTGGCTGTTTTTTTAAGGGTCATTATAACATTTGGTTATTTTCTTCTTCATCTGATGGTAAATTCTCTAGAAGTAGGTGCTCAATTCTTTTTTTTAATTATATATCCCAGTTCGAATTCATATAGCTAAGACAGGACAACGTCTGTCGGGTCAGCTAGTAAATAAATAAATATGTAATATACATATGTATGTATGTTGTATGACTTATACTAAAATACTATCATAAAAGGAGTTTTAAATGAAATAACAAATATTTCCCTTTAGTCATATGATGTAAAAAAATTTCCCAAAATGAACTTTTATTTGTATTATATAGAAAACATAACCTAACAATTTTGCAAAGACCGTATCTGATATTATTCTGCAAAATACCAACACATTTACATTTAATATAAATTAAATGAATTCCATTGATATTGTATAAATGGGAAAAAAATAAGAGAGCTTCTGCGTATTTAAATATAAAATATACATTTTAGAGAAAGAAACAGATATAATCTAGAATGCAAAGAGAGAGAGAGCATGCGTACATTATGTTTGTGTACTCAAATTTATGTGGAAAATATTGAAGTTTTCTCGACCTTTTCTCATTTAGAGTTTAGACAGTAATTTTATGGTAAAAGCACTTTGGAAAATAGGTTTTCTATGACGTCGTCGTTTTGTCATAAAAAAATATTCCCCTGGAAATTTCTAGGTTGATATATATATTTTTTTTTTTCTTTTAAATTCTATTTCCATAATTGTTTTTGTTTTATATTATGGAAAGTCGTGTTCGGTTATTATTATTTGCATTGATTTACGATACCTATACGATACATATTTTCAAATTTGAATAGAAAAATTATTTGCATTATTGGATGAGAATTAACTGCAATATGTCTACTACACTGTTTTTACGTATTTTTTTTTTTTTTAATTAACAGTAGGATTATTTTTGGTTAAGTAGAATAATTAAATAGAGCTCCTTAGGGTATAGTTTTTCTGTGATTTAAATATAATTTTGGAACCTAAATACTTCACTTTTATCTACCTAACTTTTATCTACGATATATCATAATAAAAAGGAAGATCAGGATGAAAAGGAATATGTCATCAAAATATATAATTGGTTTTATCTTTAAGTGAATAAGTCATTTCTCAATGTATAGGTACATGCAATAATTGTGAAATATTATAAGCTGCCTATCGAGTATTGAATACGATTAGTTGACTTTAAAAATATATCCATACTCAATTTCTAAATGTTGATTTTTATAATTCACTCTCAAGAGTGTTGCTACTTGCTACTTCAGTCATTACATGTTCGAAATTTAATCAAAATTGTTAGAGTCGTTTCCAAAAAAAAAAAAAAAACAAACCAAATAATTATGTATTTGTAAGCTGCCACCTGTTCCAGATGAGCTAAATAAAAAATTCGATTTTTCCCTCTCCTCTAGGCAATTATACATAAATATGTGCTGTACCAAATTTGAAGCAAAATTACAGTGGACGTACAGGCGTATTGGTAAAAGCCCGAATTCTATAATGGTCAGGTTTTCAAATTGAGAATTTTTTTTTTTTTTTATAAAATCCTAGAAAGTTGTTTTAACAATCCTTTTCCTTTCTAAAATTTTAATATTTAATATTTTAAATTAAAAAATCACTTTACTTGGTACCATTTATATGTATATTAATTTGTAAATTGAATAATACTACATATTTTAAAACTTTTACATTAAAATTGGGTTTGTTTAAAAAAATTTCTGACGTGCTCTTAAATTAATATCGTTTTTGATTTTTTTTTGTTTACAACGAATATGAAAAATTTGGAGTGCAAGGAGTAAAAAAAATGTTCAAGCTCGACAGGAATAGACAACATTAATAATAATTAAACAAGATGTATAAAAAAAATCAAATGGACGATCAAATTGTTGGTGAAAAATTCTATAAATATAGAAATAAGATTATAAAGTCAGAAATCGAGTTGGAGAGTCAAAATATAAGATTTTATGAATTTTTTTTTTTTGTATTTTTAGTAATAAATCGGTGGCATCAAATCATTTAAATTATACAAGAAATTGTGTTGTTGTTGCTTTTCATATAAATTTTTGGGGCCAAATTTCAATCGGGCCCAAATTTCATGTAGCCCAAATATGAGCTTCTGCCACCTGAAAACAGAAAATTTTATTCACGGGAACTGTCCCTCGCGAGAAATTGACAAATCCTCCTAGAGTATCTGTAGTAGCCGTGGCGTGATGGTTAGTGCGATGGACTGTCATGCCGGAGGTCTTAGGTTCGATCCCCAGCCTTGCCACCTATTTATTTAAAAGAAAAAATGGCTACTGCCTCTTGCGAGGAATTGACAAATCCTCCAAGAGTATCTCCTGTCACAGAAAAGTGCCGCTCGTTAGCCATTCGGATTCGGCAATAAACTGTAGGTCCCCTCCATTCCTGCAGACACGCACACAGGAATGGTTGAGAGTTGTAAGTCACTAGGCCCTAGTTCTTCATGAGCTGTTGTGCCATCAAATTAGTTTTATTTCCTAGAGTATCTCTTGTCATGAAAGGTGCATCTTTGATTCAACAATAAATTGTTAAAAATCGTTGATGTCTTACACACAACTAACTAGAATTATATTCCGAAAAATTTATAAATCTAATTTTGATATAAAAAGTGCTGCGTTGCGTGAAGTACATACAATCGCTTTATACAAAAACAATGTTGTCCATATGCAATAAAGCCTCAAAATTCGTTGTACCTATACATTTATATATATAAATAAATGCAAATAACACATTTTGAGATCAGAAATTATAAAAAATGTTCCACATACGCCACAGTGAACGCGATTATTTTTTTTAATTTTTTTTTGAACTCCAAAGGCCTATTTCACCATATTATAATTACAATCACAAATTTGTACTTGTAAACAGTAATTACAAATTTAAAACTAAATTTCTTTTCACAAACAACAATTAAAATTTCTTCAAATTTGTAACTATAGTGAAAATAAAATGCACGACTGGATCGCACGAATTTGCTCTTGTAGTAAAAGTTTCTTCGAATTTCAAAGATTGAGTGTATTATAAGCCTTAAAATAAAGGTAATTTTTGTTAATATAAAAAAATGAACAATATAGCATACTGCACATATACATAAAATATTTTGCACATACATGGGACTTAGAGATTAAATTGAAAAATTATTAAATATCAACATAATTTGAGATGAATTTATTAAATTATCTTCTTAAATTTTTTGATAGTTAAAAAACCATCTGAATTCATTAACAAATCTTAGTTCTGGAAGAAAAAAAAATTAAAATCGTAGGAGCGGTAATATTGTACATATATATAAAATTTTGAAAACATTTTTAAGAAAAAAATTGGTAGGTACACAATTTTTTAGGATTTATTAATGTTGAATTAAAAATTTAGTTTCGAAAAAAAATTATCTACAAAAAAAATTTTTTATTTTTTTTTAAATCCAAAATTTGTTTTTTTTTTTTGAAAATTTTGATATGCAATATGATTTTAACTTTCAAAAAGCTTTTGTATAAGAAATTAAATTAAATTCGGTCATACAGATAATGAGATAGCCCAAAATTAAAAAAATGGTTCTATTATAGGTACTGTTAATAATGGCTAACTGTAAATTTTGTTTTTGATCATAGACCATACTAATATTAGTATTTAAAACAATTTTAATCAAAATCGTATGAGTCGTTTTCGAGAAAATTTATATTTTCTGCAACGGTTTTTTAACATTTATATGGAAGGTCCGTAATTTTGACTATACAAAAAATTTTTGTTCAAAATATATTAGATAATGTTACAAAAATCCGGCTCGGTACCAAGTTTCGTAAGATTCAAACAAGTTGTTTTTAAAATATTTGGTTTTCAAAAAAAAAATTGAAACTTTTTTTAAAAATCCAAAAAAAAAAGTTATTTGAAAATTTTGGAATGCAATACCATTTAATTTTTTCAGAAGATGCTCCATAAAAAATTATCAAAATCAGCCTAATAATTTTCAAGAAAAACGAACATTTAAAAAAACGTTTCTTTGGGAGGTACCATTTAAAACAATTTTAAACCTAATAAAATTTATTGATTTTTTTTTAGAAAAATTTGTCGAGACATTTTTGAGAAAAATAAGATTTTCCAAAAATGCAAAAAAAAAATTATATGGTAGGTACCGTCATTTTTGGTCCTAAAAATAAAATGAAAAAAACGTGTCGGGGGAATGTTCCAAAAACACTTTATACCAAGTTTAATCAAAATCGGCCAATGGGTTTAGGCTGTAGGCGAGTCCACAGACAGACAGACAGACAGACAGACAGGCAGAAAGACAGACAGACAGACAGACACACGGACGGAATTGCGAGACCCACTTTTTTCGTCTTTCCTATAATCGTAATGTCAAAAATTGAAGAAATTTGTAGTTGTAATTTACAAATACAAAACAAATCCGTTTCACCGCTTACTTGTAAGCAACAATTTTATTTTACAATTTATTTTTAACGTAATTATGAAATAAAAAAAAAAAAAATAAATTTTTGTTGCAAGTTCATTTTCCGATCAAAATGTTTTTTTTACTGTGGAAAATTATTTTACTACACAAATGACAAAATAATTGATTGGCAAACAAATTAAAAATTATAAAAAAGTATAAAAATGTTAGGAACTGCTGTCAATGAAAAGAGTTTTCTTTAGCCCGTACATATGATTAAGCTATAATTTTCAACGACAGCGAAAAAATCTTGACCTATTTTTCCGAAAATTTTCACTTGTATAAGTATCGGTAGTAAAATGCCTTCATTGTCAATACATTATTAGGTTTAATATTGAAAAAATTCAAATTGTTAATAAAATTACATACGAACTTTTTCCTGTAAGATTTTTTCAACAATTTTACAAATTTTTAAAATTCATTTATTTGGTGAAACAGGAACTTACAAATATGAATAAATTTTTCACAAGTTATTTAATAGTTGACAATCCTTTTGTCTTCTGATGGGCTCTGAATTTGGAACTCAGTTTCAATGCATTGAAAAGTCGAAATTTCAGGTATTGTTTTGACATTTTCCCTGTGAAAAATTCTTTTTGTCTTTTTTTTTGTCACATATTCATGAGACTGAAAGAAAATTCATAATTAAAAGTCATCTGATGTTATTATTCTCAAAATAAATTAGGTTAGAACTCAAACACATCGCATACATTTTGTATTTCATTAAAATTATTATTTATATTGACACCATCTTGCTTGAAGCGTAGATTAATATTTAAAAATCGAACCTTTGAGAGATCCACTAACTTTTTCATGGAATACTTCTTTTACTTAATTTCTCAATTTAAGTATTTACTATCTTGGGTGAATATTATATACTGGAAGTATTTGTTACAGTCTACTAGGTTAGGTTAGGTTGACGTAGTTGCCAGCATAGAGCCGACGCACTTAGACCATAAGTTGGTCCATTGTGATACCACATTGAATCTAGGGGACTTCCTCATTAGTCGTTGAACCACTTGGAGCTTCTTACGAAGCGAGCGAGATGAGTTATTTGCCAGATCACTAGGATCATTTAAGTATAAATCTCCCAGATGGAGTCTGCGTCTTTGGGATAAAGCAGGGTATGTGCAGAGAAAGTGAGGAATCGATTCCTCTGCCTCTTCGTCCATGCAGCTTCTGCAGAAATCATTTGAGTAAACACCAAGCCGTGTTGCGTGCTTGCCTATAAGACAGTGTCCTGTTATGACACCTATTACGGGGCCGATATGCGATCTGCTTAAAGTACAGTCAACTAAAATCTATAGTAATTATGTACTTCCGTTTTATGCATCGAAACAATAATGATCATGACATAATCTCGAACGACGAAAAATCTCGAATGACAAAAATCTCGTATAGACAAAATTTTTTAATTTAGAATGCAAAAATCTCGAACGCACAAAAATCTAGAACCAACAAAAATCTCGAAAGACAATATCTCGAAAAAAAAAAGTTCGCAAAAAAAAATTATTCTAGATTTTATAGATTTTTTTTTAACCTTTTTAAGGAGTTTAAGCTCAAATAAAAATCATTTTATTTATTTCATCGGTTTTTGGGGACTTATTTTATTTTTAAATTGGGGGGTTATTTATAATAAAATAAGTCCCCAAAATTCAACTATGAGTCCCCAAATATAGACACATATTTCATTTTCTTATATAAATTTGCTGCAGTATGAACGAAAGTAAGTGTATCAGAAGATTATTGCCGAAGGCCACTTGTTTTTTTTTTGTTAAAAAAGTAAAATAGGGAACGCGTATTGGTATGATATTTCTATTTGTAAAAAGTCAATTGCTATTTTTAAAATCATATTTAAAAAATCCATAAAAACAAATTTTTGAAACAAAAACTACAAAACATGAGTTCTATTTCTGAATGTTTCATGAAAAATACTGAATGAATTTTGTGTATGAGAAATACACTATAAGATCTCTATAAATCGAAGGCATACAAGAGTGAAACTCAACAAAGAACGCATCGTTCATCATCATGAGAAAACACACGCAAATAGGTAGTACGTCGTAGATGCCTGATTGAAAGTAAGTGAAAGCAGGCTATAAAGTCGACTACCGGGCCGGGGAGGCGGAAATGGAAACATCAACAAGAGTAAGTATAAGCAAAGCCAAAAATATTAAATGAAGGGCTAATTGTGCGTCATTAATGACCGCGACGATGTTAACTTATTGACGAGGTTGATTATTTCGGTTCAGCACGGCTGCTGCTGCTGACGCTGCTCTGCTGGTGCACGGTGTGGTGGTGCGTCAGTGAAAATAAACATTGAGAAATGTTTTGTATGAAAATCAATAGATATGTATACAACTTGTTAAGTTGAGTCCTTGTGTTCACATACATTTTACAAAAATGACAAGATTATTGAATTGTTCAAAAAACCCTGATCGAAGCAAAACGCAATACAAAGAATCGAAAACGCAAATTTTAAGAAAAGAAAAACAGATTTATGGATTTATGTACTCCTACATCCTATGAAGGGAGTTTAGTTTTTTAAATTGGTAACACTAATTCCAGTGATAGTAAATTTGGCAGCTGACAGATGATTTGCGATCCAGAACCTTACTTTTAAGCCAAAGCTTGCAAATTATACAGCCCTATTATCGTATCCGTTCGGAGAAATGTCCGATCGGAGAAAACTTCCGATCGGACAATTTTTTCTGTTCATGGTAGGTATATAAATCGTATAAACAAAAAACTTGTTTGTTTGCATTTTATAAGTGCATTGTAGAAGTGTCAGGGCCGCGGTATTGCTGTCATGTTGATGGAATTTAGTTTTGATAGTTACCAAGTGCCAGTGTATACAAATTTTGGAGCGGTATAAAGCCCTTTCTGTTTCTGTGGTTGCATTTTGAAAGAGTCTTATGCAGGTGTTAGGGCCGCGGTATCGCTACCAGACCGATGGAATTTAGTTTGAACACATATGTATGTATAAACATTATGCTCACCAAATTTGGAGCGGTATAAAAAACTTAAACTCGCTCAGTTTTCTTGCATTTTGATGATGAATATAAATAATTTTGCTATTTAACGCCAGATTACAGCTATTAAAGTATTGGAGATACAAAAAAATGTCAACATGCTTTTTTATAGGAAATTTAATAAGCTACATACATACATATATTTTTTATTTAAATTATTTTTCAGTGTCACTAATCGTTGCTGAGATATACATATCTAAGCAAAAAACTGAAAAAGTGCATCTGTTCTTCAAGATGGCGCGGCGGCTCGAGCGCAACAGATTTTGACGGGGAATTTTAGTATGTTCAGTGGGAAACCTTAATAAACATGTATACCAAAATTCAGATCTTTACCGATTTATGTATGTATGTTTTTATTTGTCGAAAATTGGTCTAATTTGACTGGACTACTATAGGGGTTTCGAGTTTTAAGTTTTTCAAAAACAATTATGGGTTTGACTTAGATGTCTAAATACGTATGAATATTTTGATTTAGTCCACTTTTGCACGAAGATACTAGTTGCTGGAGATTTTTTTGACGTTTTCTTTAAATCTCCTTAACAATCTCTTGTACCTTTCACACGCAAGCAACAAAAACCCGGAGATTTTCTTTATTTTCCTTTTAAACTACCTTGGTTGAACGCACACAAACGTAGTGTGAAGAGAAACGTCAAAAAAAATCTCCTGAACTTGTTGACCGGGGAGATTTCATTTCCCCCTCTTTCTTCCTGCCCTGATGAACTAATTGTTGCCGGCAACTCAGTTGCCGTGTGAAAGGGGACTTAGATGCCAAAGTACCTAATACAAATTTGTGAAAAACTTAAGGGTTGATTCACACTATAGTGCCGAAATCGAAACAGTCTCGATTCTCGAAACGTTTTCGCTCCGATAGAATCCCTTTTTATTCACATTGCCGCTTCAAAATTAATTATATTTATTTGTTCTCCTTTCTATTAGTTTAAGATAGATATATCTATTATTGTACCAACAGATATTATATATTTTTTACTTTTTTTTCCATACGAAGTATACGAATAACGTTCTCGCTTCGATAAAATATTCTTTCCAATGAATCGAAACTGGAACCAGAGTGTATCGGTATCGGAGCGGTATCGATGGTGTGAATATACTCATTGTTAATTGTGTAAGAATTTGTACCCGAGTAAGAACGTTTCGAGACTATAGTTGGAATCAAGCCTAAAACTCAAAACTCCTATAAAACTAGTTTTTCCGTAAAAATAGCTTTGAAGAAATTCAATAATATGGGCCTTAGAGATTTAAATAAAAATGTAAGAGTGTAAAATTTTCTTATACTCCAACAACTTAAATATACTAAAGACACTTTACACTTTTGCTATAGCCAAATTTCATTGTGACTGTTAGCTGTTGTTCGTGTGTGTATTTTCAGCAGTGCTGCAACAGAATAGAAAAAGTAAGTATAAGATATACGAAAATAAAATAAAATTTTGCAATTTTACTAGTCTTGTTTCACCTAATTTTAAATACGAAAAATTCAATTAAAAATTAATTCACAAATAAAAATGGTTAATGTAACAATTTGGGGCCTTAGACACAAATGTGACATTTTATACAAAAAATTCGTTCAGTTTGTTAACATTTTGGGAAGTTTACTTCATTTCTGAGAGAATTTTCCTCTTTCCTTCAAAATTTGACATGTTTTACACATTTGACTGGAAAAAAATACCAAACAAACCTATAGTCGTCGTTTCAGTCAGTTAGTCAGTAACTAACTAAAGGCTGATTTCCAATGGCGCGTTCGCGTTAGAGACGCTTACGTATACGTTTACAAGCTTTACGAACGCGTCGACATGACAGACGACTTGAAAAGAATCTGAAAATCAAAATGAACCTACATAACTGTAATCTCGAGATCCTTTCAACAAATAATTCCATTTTTTTTTTTTTTTAAACAAAGTCGATTTTTTTCTTTCAATTGGATGAATTTGTACAGAAAAACCGATTTTGTCTTCTAAATAAATCGATTTTTTGGTTGAAAGGAATTCGAACATTAGTTTAATTGTCAAAACGCACGCTGAAGTTGATTTTTTTCAACTTTAACGTTGAGGTAGCTTATGTTATGTTGGTTTGTGTACATGCTAATAGGTGCCAAATCGTAACATAATACCCAACGCGTCATTGTAAACACTTTGCTTAAATTGCTATGTGTTAGCTTCGTCAACGTTAACTTGGCGCCTAGGAAAAGTGGAGGCCCTATGTCCCAAAAAGGTAACTTCACGGCATTATACATAGATCAGAGGATCTAAGTACGTAAAGGGAAGTTACGATTATATATTATACATATGTATCCCAGCTCTCTCCGCCCATCATCTTCGTCTCAGATCCATACCTAATTTCTTGATCTCCTTCCATCGTCCTGGGTAAAATTAACCTATGCCAAGGATGCTTTGGAAAATAAACAACTCAGTTTTTGATTTAAAGCATTGCGCAAACTTAAGCGATGGCGGTGGCGATCGCGATAACAATGTGGATGCCGCACATGTAAATCAATAGGAAGGCTCACATCTACGCGATATGCGTGGATTGCGATTAGGTTCCACTGCTGCGTTCAACCAAGCGACTTTTACTGAACGCAGCACGCACCATTTGAACGCAGTATGTCACGATATTTGAATTTTTTTGTGAAAATATTAACAAAATTCAAATGAACAATAATTTAGAACATTATACAGCTGATTATAATAAAATTAAAAAAATCCAAACTTTGTACAATTTTTTGCACAAAGAATATAAAACATAAAAAAGCATACAATTTACAGATAAAATTGCTGCCCGGGTCGATATATTGAGCCAGATTTATATGCTACTGATTTTTTCTCACTTTTTGTATGTTCTTTTCACAACTTGCCCGTCACAAAATCTATCGCAATATCGTGTTAATGTGAGCTGGTATTTTATCGCACCTTGATCGCGCGATAAAGGCTATCGTGATCGCCACCGCCATCGCTTAGATTTGCGCATAGCTTAAGTCTCTCAAAATTCTCTGTTCAAAAGGCGCTCCTAACTTAATTCCTCTCATTTCCTTCTTTAGTTTTCAGTTTTAAGAATTTAATTGTTTTATAGTTTTTAAGCAACTGCTTGCATTAAGCTTTTTTTTTGTAGTAGCCGTGGCGTGATGGTTAGTGCGATGGACTGTCATGCCAGAGGTCTAAGGTTCGATCCCCAGCCTCGCCATCTATTTATTTAAAAGAAAAACGGCTACTGCCTCTTGCGAGGAATTGACAAATCCTCCAAGAGTATCTCCTGTCACAGAAAAGTGCCGCTCGTTAGCCGTTCGGATTCGGCAATAAACTGTAGGTCCCCTCCATTCCTGCAGACACGCACACAGGAATGGTTGAGAGTTGTAAGTCACTAGGCCCTAGTTCTTCATGAGCTGTTGTGCCATCAAATTTATTTATTTTTTTTTGCATTAAGCTTAATAATAAATGTGCTGATTTCTCTTCGAACGTTCTACTTCCAGGTGGACTTAATCGTCTGTCTGTCTGTGTAAGCGCTTGATTTGGAATGCAATGCACTCGTTGAATTTGGCCTATCTATACTAGCTGCCATTTATGCCTCAGTTTAATTGAGTCAATTAGTTTCTTGATCCGCTCTCGCATTAACTGTCTGAACAGAATAGAATGACGGAACTGGAGCCGCAGACGGAACTGGAAGAGCTGTCAAAAAGTGTCGTACATTATTTTTTTTACATGTCCACAATGGAGCTGTACAGCTTTGAAAGTATTTTGAAGAAAAACAAAAGAATATTCTTGTGTACAAGCTCAGAATTCACATTTTTTGTTTCCAATAATTTTCCTTTTAATAAATAATTTTTTTCGCGATACAAATAACCACAATATTTTTTTCCGACCCAAAAAGTTGTTTTTTTTTCTTCATACAATTTGAAACGTCAAAAGTGCCGTACGTGAAAAGTTAAAAGTTGGTGAACTCTTCCGTCTCCGTCTGCAGCTTCGTATGCGTCTACGTTCCGTTGTGTTCGCAACATTGAATTTGCGTGTATTCAATATTTTGACAGCTATTCCAGCTCCGGCTCCAGTTCCGTCTCCGTCACCATTCTGTTCAGCCAGTAAGTTCATCATTGGAGATATGGTTGGGCAAGTAAATCCTCAAAATTTTTCGCAGACATCTGTTCACAAACGTTTGCAACTGTTAACAGCGGATGTTACTTCAACATTTGTGGGAAACAATCGTAGATTGATCTTTAAGCTTATAGAGTTGTGCATTCCGAACGCAGATTTTACTTTCCCGATTAAACTACTTATATCTAGTTCGGTTTCGACATCAGTAGAAATAATACTTACTCTCAAGATTTTGAACATTTTCTTCCAGTTGTCCAGAAATATCCACTTGGATAGATCGGGAAGTTCCAATGTTTCGTTCCTTTTTGTTTTTCTTCGAATTGATCTTAAGTCCGACGATTACATGTTTCAATTTGGATCTAATTGATCAATTTTACTTAACAAGTCATTATAGTATAGCTTTAGTCTTCTGTCAAAACAAATAAGTATCGCCACGCCATATACCAAGTCCCAATTCGCACCCCTCCACAAATTAAAACAACATTCCAGAAAAATTCACATATTTGACACTTTAATTTCAAGACTTTATATTTCATTGCAGCCAGCACAATACTTAAAAAAACAAACCGTCTTCATAAAGCACCTACATACATAAATTATCAACACCTCTGTGACATACAATATGCAGAGACAAACAACCTGCGTTTTCAATTTTAAAGTAGACCGACAAACAAAAATAAATACGCAGCACAGAGTTTTATTTTTGGGATACAATATTTGTGTAAAATATTTTTCACAAATGGAAATTTTAAATAAAAAAAAATAAAAATAAAATATATATATATGTAAGTAAATATAAGAGTAAAACAATATTAAAAAAAAAAAAAGTATACGAACTCATTAACAATTTTTCAATTTACGGAAACATATACTGTCTTATATTATTGTCTGTTCTATTTAAAATTATTTTAATGACAATTTTTTTTAGATTAAAAGTGAAACTAATTGCATATATCTAAATAGATTTACAAAATTATATTTTGCACATTGTGCTATGGTAAATTGTATTTAATTTATTAATATTTTATTTTATTTTTATTTAAGTTCTCTCAAGTAGAGACAAATCACATATTCAATATTTGTATATATGCATTGCAGGAGTCGCGCGCAGGGTGCTTGTTCATCGTCAGATTCTTCAAAATCTTTTCTTTTAGCACAACCCCTTTTGTCTCATGATATTTGATGGGAAAAAGTTCAAACAATCGTGAATAGAACAGAATATAATACATACGTAATTATAAGTGATAATTTATTGATGGTGATTCAAAGTTCAATTAGCCTTTATGACAGTATATCCAGATTGAGTGGAAAATGGCATTTTTTGAAAAAAAGTTTTTACTAGAATCAAGGGTTAGTAAACACTTACGGTCGTATTAATAAACGTTGTCTAACTTTAGACAGTCGTCCAAATTATGGATAAACCTTTCTAATTGTTGCTAAAGTGATCAAACTTTTTATATAACTTTAGACAACGAAATCGATTGTCTTATGGCCGATTTCATGAAGCCCTTTTAACCATTTAACAGGCTTTTAAATTTTTAAATGACATTTGTTCCATACAAAATACGTCATTTAAAAATTTAAAAGCCTTTTAAATCTTTATGAAATCGACCATTAACCTTGACAAATGCATTTTTTTTTTTTTATTGAATAAAGCATATTTCCAACCGTTTCAAAATACTTAGACACTATTTAACTTCCAAGTGATCCAAGATTAATTAATTGTATTTATTTACTTCTTTTCGTATTCATAACATTAAGTTAATATGTACTTGCTTATACAAATATTTTGAGTAATTACTAAAATTCATTGGAAATTTAAGGAAAATATACTTTTCTTGGTACTATTACAGATTTTCTCCGAGAGATTTACAATTGACAATCAACACTGCTTGTAAATTATTTTATTGAATCAAGTGTTATACTTACGGTGACCATCCGTCCTGGGTTTCTATAGCCTGTCCCGTATTTCTATAGCCTGTCCCGGGTTATTTTTAAAGAAACCCGGGACGTGCTAGTTTCCCGTATTTAGTTTTCTGTCCCGTATTTGTCCCGTATTTATACATTTTCTGATGTTTTTTTTATAAAACAAAATGTTTTGCAATAGTTAGGTGCAAAAGTCCCCTTAAAAACTTCTGAGTTGGTTACAGAAAAACTATTAAACTAAGGAATAATACAAATTTACAAGTGTTTGAAACAGTTTTTTTTAATCGTTAGACAACTGTCCTACTGTTTTAAAAGATTTTGTAACAACACTTCCTCTGAAGTCTTGCAAGAAGTCTGTATGTCAGATTATATGTAAAAGATCTTGAATTAAAATTAAAGAAGAGAATAGACGAGAAGAGAATAAACGAAAAAGAACAAAAGAAATTTGAAGAAAATTTCTTTCAATTTTAACATTTACTACGAATATTTTAATCAGCGGGAAAGAATTTGAAATTTTTAGTTGGGTAATTCTTCGTAAGGACGGTTTTGTGAACCAAAAGCGAAGCGACATAAAAGTTAATGACTCTCAATAGTTTGATAAGTTTGTATGTTTAAAATTTTTTAAGTTTAGATATTATTAGAAAATGGAAGGAAAACAAAAGAAACAGTAAGTCAAAAATGGATAGAAAATTTTACATATTTTTGGCATTGGTTTTGCAAATTTTTTACAAATTGCCGAGTTCAGCTTGTGTTTGGCAGGTTCAAATGCTCCCATACAAATGTTTTTTTTTTTTTTTTATCTTAAAGCCACTTTAATTGTTAAATTTAATAACGGTTTAAGCTGAACCCGTAATGAATTTAAGAATTATTAAAAAAAAAAAAAAAAAATACACAAAATTGTTGAAGAAATTTTTTCATAAATAAAGTAACTACCTTTTTAAGAAAAAGAGAAAAAATTTACGTTGTAAACTTAACTCAATATGCATTACCAAATGTTATACTTTTTTAAACTAATATTATTCAAAGACTTATTTGCTTTGTTAAAAGCAAAATATATTATTTTAATAATAAAACTAAAAATGTTAAGTTTTAATTATTCAATTTTATGGTTCTGTTTATATTTTTAAGAATTTCTTTTCGTTTGTTTGTCCTGCTATTATTTTTCCCTCTTTTAATATCCAATTAAAATTAATGAAAAAAGTAATATTTTTTTCATAAACATTTTAATTTTTCACTTTTGTCCCGGGTTTTGTTCTCAGAAATATGGTCACCGTAGTTATACTTGGAAATAAATACAGGAATATGCTTTTGATTTTGTAGTAGTAGCCCGTGGCGTAATGGTTAGTGCGATGGACTATCACGCCAGAGAAGTGCGGCTCACTTTAGCAGTTCGGATTCGGCAATAAAATGACACGCAGACACGCACATAGGAATGGTTGAGAGTTGTAAGTCACTAGGCCGTTGTGCCACCAAATTTTATATTTATTTTATGCTTTTGATTTATCTGTTCAACATTGAATTAAAATTAGCTGCGTTTTATTTCCTACGGATCTGGATCAGGATCATTTTACAACACGTAATAAAAAAAACAATTCGGGATCCTGCTCTCTATCTGGATTTATTTCGAAGATCTAAAAATGAATTCTTACCTTGGCGGATAGATGGCTTTTTATGGTAAGGTAGCGTTTGCTGTAGTGCAAAGAAAAGAGACGGGAAACAACTGAAAATAATTAAAACGTAAGTAAAAAAGAGATGGTTATATAACACTGCTGTCATTGTGATCCATATCGTTTTATTTTCAAGGGATGATCCTGATCCAGATCCAAAGATAATACAACGCGGCTAATATGTACTACATTCCAAAGCTGCTATACGTCCATATATAAGGTAAAAAAACTGCATATGCTCTAAGCTACTTGTCAAAGGGTCTTTCAGTAGGGACGCTCAAAATATGTTAGGTTATATAGCAGCCTTGTGTTTAAAGCAGCTTCTATCAAATTTATTCTGAATTGCTCTGTAGGGTTTAACTACCATTGTTGAAGTTTATAACTGTGAAATTAAATTTTCAAAATCAGTGCGCCGCAGTTTCACGCAGTTCGGTGCATTAAGTGGTTCGGCGCATTAAGTGGTTATTTCGCTAAAATTAAATAATCTCTAGCGACTAGGCCCATTTAATGAACAAGCAAAAAGAACCACCAGATGTATTCTGAGAAAGTCATTCGCTAGTGTGAATTTTAATCTGGCGGAATCATCGATTCATATACAGTTACCCTATCTTCAAATTGTTTATGCAGAATGCTCATTGGCGTGTTCGGTTCGCTTGCAGCAACGTCCTGCTCAGCGTTGCCGCCCGAAATAAAATTAACGTGCCATATTTTCTGAAAAAAAAACGTGCGAATTTTCGTGTCATATGAAAAAATCACAAATTCTTTTGTTTTGTTGAAAAAAACTGTAGGTGATCAGTTTAATTACGGGGTGTAGTAGGTACATAAGAAAAAATCAAAGGAAATCGTGCGCATTGTCAAAAATATGTGTTTCTGCCTACTTTTAAAGGAATTTGGAACAATTTTCATTAAATGTTGTTGAAATTTGCTTCATTTTGAGCAAAAAAATAGAAATAAAAAAAGTGCCACATTGAACATTTTAGTGCCACCGTGCCACGAGAAAATTATCGTGTCAAAAAAGCACGATCATGCCACTTCGGCAACGCTGCCTCCTGCTGGAACCACAATATGTTGTCCACATCCTAATCGTTGATCTCGGGACAAAAAAAAATTATATAATAATTGGCCTGTTCTTGTGCTAAGGCTCAGGTTTTCCTGCACAATTTTACGGATAGCCATAGCGGCGATATTCTTCGCTGATAGCGTAGCTGAATTGGTTAATTTACTCATCTCTTTCCTTTTGTTTGTTTATTTTCCATGAATTTATCGTCTCGTTTCCATAAATATACAGGGTGTCCGGTAAACATTGAATAATCCTGAAACGTCGTATAGCCCACTTTATTACTGCTTTGAAACCGGAAATAAAAAGAGGCTATCTCGGAGGGTACTCAAAATATGTGCATTTTTTCGTTCAGTGTATTTTTTTTTTTAATTATTTTACGTTTTTGAATACCATGGCTACAAATGGATGAATTCCATTGATTTTCTTTGGCAGCAATTTTCTTAACTATTGGTGCCAAAATGTAATTGGTAAAAAAAAATTTTAAAAGCCCTTGGACTTTTTTTTACTAAAAAAAAAAATTTAATTTGTTTTTAAAAGCAAAATTTTTAATAAAGAACTTAATATTTTTTTTTGTAGTAGCCGTGGCGTGATGGTTAGTGCGATGGACTGTCATGCCGGAGGTCTAAGGTTCGATCCCCAGCCTCGCCACCTATTTATTTAAAAGAAAAAACGGCTACTGCCTCTTGCGAGGAATTGACAAATCCTCCAAGAGTATCTCCTGTCACAGAATAGTGCCGCTCGTTAGCCTCTTTTAGTTTTCTGTTATATTTATTTTTTATTTATTTGTAATGCCTGATGTAAAACTGAACCTGAAGCTTAATTACATACATATATCACCAAAAAATAGGTACTTTAACTTGACTTATATATTTTTAATTTAATCCTCTAGGCATTTCTAAACTGTATACCAACCACTCTTCAATTTAAATTTGTTCAAATTTATTTACTTTATTTATTAAATTTATTAAAAATTTAATTTTTTATTATACTGTTTGATTGAATCATCGTTATTTGTTTGTCTTATTAAATATTATATTTAGGGCCAGTTTTACAAATATTTGATCCGTGGTTCAGGAATTTTAACTCACCACTTTCGGCGGATTAACTGTAGTTCAACGATGGTTCAGGCATGTAATTGGCTTTTAGTGCATATTAGAACCTTGAACCATCGTTGAACCTCAGTTAACCCGCCGAAATCGGCGAGTTAAAATTCCTGAACCACGGATCAAAATTTAAACCACGATTGTACAACTGGCACTTAATATTTCAGTCCATTTTTTGAATATGACAACATGTGATTCATTATTTACTATTTTGTCTTTTTTAGTTTAGTTTAATTTTCTTCGTCAAATATCACCCAACATTAAATGTATCGGCAGTTTTCTTTAAAAAAAAAAAAAAAAAAAAAAAAGTGGGGTTTAATCATCAGGTCCAGCACCTTTGTTGACATCTAAATTTTTTAATGAAAGGACTAATTCCTCAAGGCTTATAGACATTTTACGAAGGTCTATAATGTTGCTTGCAAAGTGACTGAATTCATCTTTGTTGAAACTTATTGGTTTAGTAAAAACTGACTCAAAAAAAAGATCCAAACATTTTACATATTTAATTTGTGTCTTTCATAATCTATCATAATCACAGAAATACTGATTAAGTCCATTATATGCTTCAAAATCGCGTAAGCTGTTTGAAGAATTCCATTTGCTTTGTGTTTTTTTTTTAATTTATCCAAGAATTTTTTTTAATAAAGGATTTTTAATCGTTACTTTTTCTTTAATAACAAAAAAAACAAATTTATGACTTTGTTTAGGGTTTAAAATTAAATTCTGACTTCTTGAAATAGAAAGGTTTCATACTTACGAAATTTGGCTTGAAAATGCAATAGATTTAAAAAAATATTTCCTTTAAGGGTTTTTTTTTGAATATTTCAAAAATGTATAAAATACATTTGATATCCAAAACTACACAAGCAAAATAAGAATTTCTTCTCTTCTTAGACTGTATTTTCATATTTGGTAAGAGCTTCAATTTCGAAGTTATCTTTAAGAATGCATTTTTGACAAAATAAAATAGAAGGTGTAGGTTTTAATTACTGGTTCCAGTTTGCTTTGAGCTTTTATTTATCATGGAGATTCGGTATGGGGTAAGTTTCTTAAAAATCTTACCCTACCTTCTTCAATATTCATCATAATATTTTCTTTTTTTTATCAAAAAAAGTCAAAAATTATAAAAATAAAAAAAAACACCGAAATCAAATCACTCAGTATCTGCATTAAATTTGGTTAACAATTTCTTTGCATATTTTTTTTTTTTTTTTTGTGGAAAATCCAGTTTATGGAGATAGTTTTGTGTGTATATATGCGTGCTCCAGAACGAGGGTTATTTTTCTGTACATGTGTACAATTTTCCAGATAAGAATTAACTTTTCCTGATTATCGATCATTTTCTCGTGTAAATTGAGGAGTGTGTACACTTGTCTCGTTCGTTCATTCGTTAGTTTTTGCTTACTGAGAAGAGGTTACCAATTTGTTTTTTTTTTTTTTTTTGCTTTATTATTTTTTTTTTTTATTTGTTGTTGCTATTGTTTTTGTTGTAGGTATATGTTTGTTTGTGTGTGGAAAGTGTGTGTGTGGCTATGTCTAGTGAAAAGTTTGGTATACCAATATTATATTTTCTCACAACCATCAGCGATGAAAATTTCCGGGGGTGGTATTGTAGGTGAGTGAGTAAGTAAAAAGTAACACACAACAACAACAAAGAAAAAAAAAACAATAAAGAAGAGAGAAAACTTTCAAAAAGACAACTCTACTTGATATAGAGAGGTAAACCTATGTACACCCGCCACCCTCTTATTTGCTTATCCATATTTTATACTTTCAAGTTTTCTATAAACAATATTTAAATGTGAAACAGTTAAAATTAAGATATTTAAATCGATTGAATTTGCAAATTAAAAAAAAAATAAAGACAATTTTTGTGTATGAGAAATGAGAAGATGGACAAAGAATGGCAATAAATGATAATATTGTTTAAGAAGTGTGTAAGTTAGGTACCTTCGCATATATATCCTTGTCCGATTAGTCCCCACAGCAAATCCGAACAATGGTGGCAATAAGTTGGCTTATGAAATGTCTTCTTCCCAAATGAGTGTCCACCATCCGCCATTTTGTGCTTAAGCTAATTTCGTGTATGGATTCCACGATTCCACACTTTGCTGACTGCCTGATGTGCCTAAAAGCCTGTGCCTGACGATGACTGATGGGATCTGGCCCAGGGTCTGCTTGTGCCACCCGAGATTTTGCGGAAGAAAACGACGACAAATAAGTAGACGAAACTTCACGCTCCTCGGAATGGACTGATCAGGTGCTGATGACCACGACAACAACAGCAGCAGCAGCTCCTCGATAATGATGTTGATGATGATGTAGTAAATGATGAAGATGATGATGTTGCTGATGGTGATACGACATCTTCATCCATTTTTCATCATTTTATCATTTGGCACAGAGCAACACTATTTTAGAATATGTGTATTTAAGGAGAACAACTCATTTGGGATAAGTTTAGGGATTTTTTTTTTAATTTCGTTTTTTGTTATTGGTTTGGTTATTTTCGTATCACCCGTTTTATATTCCGTTTCTTTTTTATATATATATATGAATAGGCTTCTTTTTTTATTTAATAGAAAATATTTAAATTTTATCACTTTTATGCTGTTTTTATTTTCCTTTGTTGTTTAGTTTGCACGATTTTAAGATTCTTAACACTGCTATAAGAAAAAATAATATACAAAAAAAAAAATAATTAAAACCAGAAATTTAAGACGGTTAACTCTGGGTAATTATTTATTTGAGTTTAAATGTTAATTTAAAAATTTATATTCCTTTTTTAATAGATAATAAATTGTGTATTTAAAACCGAAAGAAAATTTAACCCGCACACACCGCGCCCCCCAAAATTTTTGACCGACACAGAAGGAAAACTCGTCTTCGTTCGTTCTTTATCTTCTGTTCTTGCTCCCGTTTTGCCCCGAATTTTTCTTTCGAACCGAGAACTATTAAGAATTGGTAGGTAATTATCCAGAGAGTTAAGCTCTCTTTATAGCACCTTATTTTCTCTCAATTATTTTATTGTTTCCTTTATTTCTCTTTCTCTCTTTCTCTCTCTCTATCTCTCTCTCGCTTGTCGTCTCTCACACAATCTCTCAAAGCAGAAGGCAAGTACATGGATTTCTATTTTTCTAACTCAAAGTAAAAGGAGTTTTAAAATGCGGTACTCCCAAAATACTCCCGTGTTTTATGAGACAACAGGCAAGACAGGACGAGCTTTCATTTCGGGAAATTTTCCAATAATGAGAACGAGAGAGGGAATGTGTTTTTTAAAGCTTGTGACACTCTGATAATTTTTATAAAAATTATTCTTATATTTTTACGATGAGTAAATTTAGAATGAAAAAAATATATATTTTTTAATTGTTTGTATCCTTTGAATCGTTTTTAATTTTTTGTTTTATTTTAACATAAATACGTATGTAAAATTGTAAAATTTATCTCCCCAATACATTTCTTTTGATGTACATTAAATTTGAAATTGGTTTTTTAAGTTTTTTTTTTTTTTTTCACGAGGACACATCAAAATTATCACTTATAAATTATTAAAATATAATTCAACAAATTTCATGAGATAGGTATATACAGATACACATTGTATCTTATGATTTTTTCGGCATAGTAACTTCTTTAATGAATAGATGATATACATATTTCTTCACGAGATTATTCAAATTGAAAGAAAAAAACAAGAAACTTTAATCAGTGATGATTTCTTAAAACGATACACATAAATCCTTAATTTTCTTCATCACTTTTCTTTGCATTAAAAATTTTTCTTTAAAACTTAGTATTTCACAAGGAAAATTGATTTCGCGGATATATGTAGATACATATAATGTACACTGTAAGTATAGCAAAAATAGATACAACTCGTTCGATTTTAACTAACTTTTCCGTTTCGTGAAATATATTTGAGGAACAAAACGATTTTTCTTCTTTTTTTCCAATATATACTATTTTCCATTAATTTAAAATTAAGTTATTTTAATTTATTTATATTATTTTATTTTTTAAGAAAACTATATGTGTTTTATTTTGTGGAAAATGTTCGACTAGTCTTTCATCTGGTAGAGAAAAATCGTTTTTCTTCTGGTTGTGCCAATAAGAGAGAGCACACCTTTTTGCCTGGTGATCTATATTTTCTTTCTATATTTTCCTCAAAGAAGGGAAAATTTGGATACAATAAAAAAAAAAATTCACACAGATACACAATACACTGGTTTGTTTTAAAGATATTGGTAATATATGAACTGTACGCACAGACTCTTGTCGGTTTTTCCTTTTTTTCTATATTTTTTATAGTTTTTTTTTTTTTTTCGAAAAAAAGTCTGTATTGGAATGTATCAATATTGGGAAAATTTCAAAAACTTATTTTTTTTTACTTTCGGGAAATGTTTATTATAGTTTCTTTGAATTATTGTGTATGGGTTTCAAAGAGCTCTTTTCTGAATAAACTCATCAGCCCCATCGTCGTCGTCGGCAAGTATAAAGGGAAATAAATGTTTTTTTTTTTTTTTTGTGTTTTTCTCTCTATGGGGGGGTAGAATGACACGGATACGCAGCGAAAAACCAAGATTATCTCAAAATATTTTTGTATTGTAAAAATAGTGGAGTATGCGCGTAAATAGGTATTTTGGGGGATATTAAAGATACAAAAAAAAAATGTAATGGGAGAAAATGTTTCAATTTTTTGTAAGAGAAGATGTATCTTGTGTTAGGAAAAGATAGATGGATATAGTATTTTTAGTAGGTATGTGGATGGAAATCGCATTTTAAGTTAACGAAAAATTTGATGATATCTATATTTTGTGGAATTTATTTGGAGGAAGGAATGTTTTGAATAGAAAAGTTAGATGGCAGGTAGGTACTGTGATAACTTTTTTTCTCTGTGATTTAGATACCAATGGCGGTTCGTGATAAATTTGAAACGTCATGCATGCATAGTGAAGAAAAAATCAAACTCAAGGAAGGAATTACCACCCGCATGGAAAAATGGCAAGTTTTTGGCAAGTTTAGGCGAGGCCCTAGCAAGTTTTCGGAAAGGAAAACATGGACGAGCAAAACATGACAGACCCCTATTAGTGCCTCGCTGAGAACATTTATTTAAAAAAATGCTGGTGAGGCTCTTAATGGTAACTATAACTATGTAAAATCATCTTACAAAAATAATAAAAGCAAGATCCTGGTTATATCGTAATAATAAAAATCTTTGTGTTTAATTAACTGTGTAAATTTCAAATTAGGATTGGGAATCGGTGTGTCAAATAGTAAAATCGCAACTGCAGACAAAACAGAATAAGACATAACCACAACTGATTTTGACATTTCTCAGAAATCTGTTCTCAGTTCTTTTACCTAAAAAGCAAGAATCACTGAACAGCAAGCCAGAACAGTTAAGAACAGAAAATTTCACATTGAACTTATTCCTTTCTGTTCTAAACTGTTCCGAAGATCCTCATTGAACTTACCTATAGTCTTTCACATATACTTGCATGCACACCAAAGTAATTGACAATAAATTAATCGTCAGTTTATTTTGCATGTACAAGAATTTTTTAGTGGTCATACAAATTAAAATAAAAATAAAAATTAGTGAAATTAGGAAACTTCTATCATTTTTAACAAGAAAAAACGTGTTTTTGAATCCCAATCTCGCAATATAAGCAACAGAAAGCGCACCGCCACAGTAGCACAAACGATGACATTACCGAGCGCTGTATGGTTTTAAACGGACGTAAATGCAAACAAACGGCATGCATATAGGGACTATCAGAGCTATGTTTAAGACAGGACATACCAGGATGACCATCAGTTTATCGGCAGGCTGAGACGTGGTAAGTACACTGAAGTCTTCGAAGCAACATTCTTTCATGGACATGGACTGGCCACGACAACGATCATTTAGAGTGTACAACCAGGGTGGTGGGCATCGAGGAACTGGATGTGTATCTGGATGTGTATCTAGATAAATAAAAAATAGAGCGGATGACAGCTTCTAGCTTTGACCCCATATCTGAAATGGTTGAATGGAAAACCATGGGAAACCAGGGCTTAGGCAGAATTTAACTGACAAGGCAAAAAGGTTCATAACTGGCGAGGGCCTAGTGAATGCCTATAGTAACCCTTGCTAGACCCTTGTTAGTAACTATGACACATTTGCCAGGGCCTTATTGAAAAGTAGATTCTTTTTCCAGGCGGGCACACTTAAGAACCTTAAGCTTTATGATTTGGTGGTTCTGGATCTTTTTTTTGCAATTTAAACATTTGGTTTCAATAGATGCACACAAATCTAATAGGGTTTTAGTTTGTCAAATTCAGATTTATATATAATATGTAAATTTTTATTTTATTTTTTTGGTGAATAGATTACGATATGCAGTTCGATTATCGCCAGGTGTTTGCAATGACCGAGGTTGTTGCAATAACCCAGAAAATATTTTTTTATGCTCAATTCGAGACGCAAAGCGAAAATCAGAAAACCAGCATTTTTTTTACAATTTTTTAAGTAACACCCATTTTTTTCGAAACACACAAGCGACTGATAACTGGACAAAATTAATTAAACTTTCAAGAAAATATTGCACTGTATAGATACATATGATGTACATTCATACAACTTTATCGCGCCATCACTCAAAAGTAGCGTAAGATAAAGATATGCATATAAAAACAAAAGTTGCACTTATCGAGTCACTTTTTTTTAGGAGTTGCGATTACTACGTCAACAAAATGATATAAATTCAGCTTTTGTGAAAATCGAGGAATTGCGTGAATCGAAAGTTGCGTTAATTGAGAACGTACTGTAGTAAAAAGGGGGCCAGATCTACCGAGGAATCCAGATCTGTTATATTACATCTTTCTCGAAAAATCAAATTTGTTGGCTGTTGAAAGGCGGAAATTGTCAAAATCTGGATCAAAAACAATTTGATTTTTTTACCATTGGATAAGCACATAAGTTTGCAGTCATTTTTCACATTGAAATTTTACCACTTGATTTTGGTGACCTACTGGTCTGTGATACCGGGTGTGCAAAAAAATGCGAATAACTTTATTCTCCGTTATTGTTTTTTGTTGCCATTTCGAGTAGCTGCCGCTGCCGCATTGCACGTCCCCCACCATCAGTTGTCGTCGAAACTTCGTAGTGAGCACACGTTGTGTATTTTATATGCTCGCCTGGTCCATGAGATCGTGCGTCACCGTTTATGTAAGTAAAATAACCAATGGCACGATCAATGAAACTTAGACTGTCAGAGATTTTACATGAAGATGGTGAACCTGGGACATCGGGTCCTTCAAGAAAAGGCCGGTGCTTTGAATGCGGATGGCAAAAAAAAATAGGAAAACGAAGTACCTACCTACATTTGCCAAAAATATTTGTGTCTTGAACACGTAGTGCCGTATTGCAGCAGCTGTTTGCCTGAAGAATTTTAGTTTTTTAGATGTAATTTTTTTAATGTTTTGTTAAAAAGGATACCAATTTTTGTTTATCTTATTAAAGTTCCTAGTGTTAAGAGACCAAAAAAATTAATTTTCATTTGAATATGTTTTTTTTTTTTATTTTTTACGTAATTTCAAAATATGTATTTTAAAAAACTTTTTATTTAATGCTCTAAGAAAACAATTTTTGTGAATTTTTATATTGAAATAAAAGAGCTTATGTTGATTTAATATCTTTGTTTTATTGTTAAGGAGCATATATTTAAAAAAAAAAAAAAAACACCACCTATTAGTAAAACGTTTCAAAAATCTTCAGTTGAAAAACCCGGCCCGTGAGACCGACGTCACCATTGATCAAACATCAAAGTCAAATTTGCGTCACCAATGGCGGGTTAAGCTTTTTGGGAGTATTTTTGATTTTTCTTATTTTTAAATTTTATGTTTTTTGTAAGGATTGAATTGAAATCAATTTTTAGTAAAATGAAACTTATTTAAGTTGTTGCTATAAGCCTATCATGAACATTTATCTTCGAAGTGAGATCACCGTAAATACCAAAAAACAAAAATCTCATAAAAAAATAGTTTTAGTAATTTTCAATTTTCTCAAAAACTAGAAGACATAAAATCATTCGGTTTTCTGCGTTCGACTTACAATTGATATACGCATTGACCACAAAAAGCTAATTGAGCATTTCATTTCAAAATTTTGAAAAAAAAAAAATTGATCTAAACTTTTTTTTCGTTTTTTTTTTTATCAAAATTTTGAGTTTGCATGCGAATTTTTTTAAAACTATTAACATAAATGATTTAGTTTAAATGTAGGATTAAGGAACAGATTTTAAGCTTTTAAAACCGGTTACTTCATTATAAGTGTTGCCGTTGGTTTTTACCATATTTTTTTTTTATTTTAAGTCATTTTTTTCTTAAATTGACTTTACCTCCTAAACGGGGCGAGATAGACTCCTCCCTTTCCCATAGAAAAAAGGCTTATTTTTGACCGTTACCAACTTTTGGCGCCAAAGTTATCGTACTTGTGCCTTTAAGTGCAACATAAGAGCTGTAACGATAGTTTACTCTGAGGAAAAAGAAAAATATAAGTTTAAATTGAACATAAATATTTAAGTTTCGTTTCAGCAAATGGACCTGAATCATATTTATTTATATTGAGCTTAAAGCATAATAGTGCCTAGCAAACAAGGCTTTTTTCAGTCACATTATGCAATAAGGTTTATAACATTAATGGTCAATTTTATAAAGCCCTTTTAACCATTTAAAAGTTAGTAGCCGTTGCATAATGGTTAGTGCGATGGTTCGATCCCCAGCCTTGTACAACAGTACAACTAATAATAATAAAAAAAAAACCGCTATTGCCTCTTGCGAGAATTGACAAAACCTCCAAGAGTATCTCTTGTCATAGAAAAGTGCCGCTCACATATTGCCGCTCGGCAATAAACTGTAGATCCCCTCCATTCCTGACACGCACACAGGAATGGTTGAGAGTTGTACGTCACTAGGCCCTATTTCTTCATAAGCTCTTGTACCATCAAATTTATGTATTTATTTTTTAACCATTTAACAGGCTTTAAATCTTTAAATGACGTTGGTTCCATGTTAAATATTTGTAAAATCGAACATCAGCCTTAAAAACTACATAGGAGCAAGTTCGTACAACCCAGTTGTGCATTTTATTTGGTTTGTGTAGCATTTTTTAAAGATAATATGCTTCAACCATCGTAAAACCAGTTAAGTCGCCGAAATTCTTAATTCAAAATATTTAAACAAAGAATGGACTAAATTTTTTAACCACTTTTGTACACTAACTGACCCAAAGGCTCTATTAAATGACGACTTAACAACAATTTCGAAAATTTATAACTCAAAATATAGGTTCTTTAATTAAAATTTTACTTATAGGTACAGGGTGTTCCGTTTAAGGCCCACCAAAGAGCTAAGGCGAGTAGGTTTGGTTAAGACAAGAAAAAAATCGTATGGGAGGGAGGTCTATTTCCCCCCCATTTAGGCGGGAGGAGCAATTTTCTAAAAAATTGACTTAAACAATTGCCAAAGGTATAGCATGGTAATACCTTTTTGGAAAGCCAGAAATGTCTTTTAATTTTCTTTTTAAATTAAGTTGTGTTAGTGAATAGTTTTTGAAAAATTAATTTTTAAACTCGAAAATTTGAAAAAAAAAAATTTATAAACTTATTTTTTTTCAAAATTTTACGTAATTAAGTATCTACTAATTTTGTTTGCAAAATTCAATGCTTTTGTTAGTTTTTTTAGTCAAAAATAGAAAACCGGATGCTAAAATGCCTTAGTTTTTGAGAAAATTAAAAAATATGTATTTAATTATCTTTTTACATAAATATGTATATGACTCTCAGAATTGTGTAATCTTCTTAAAAACCTACAGCTACATATTTTTGTATAAATGTTCGATTTGTGAATGGTATTTAAGATGACGTTTTGAAGTGTTCTTTGACCAGCGCAGGGGAAGAAAATATTTTGAATTTAAAGAAACTATTTGGAACATTAAGTGACGCGAAAAAAAAATATCATTTTTGATCGCTATTTCGTACGTTAGATAATTGATAACCATTCCCACTGTAGGTAATACGAATTTCTAAATTGATTTCGGCCTATTAGCCCTTCCACACTATAAAAGTGGGATAGAATTACTTTAAAAAAAATAAATAAATTTGATGGCACAACAGCTCATGAAGAACTAGGGCCTAGTGACTTACAACTCTCAACCATTCCTGTGTGCGTGTCTGCAGGAATGGAGGGGACCTACAGTTTATTGCCGAATCCGAACGGCTAACGAGCGGCATTTTTCTGTGACAGGAGATACTCTTGGAGGATTTGTTAGTTCCTCGCAAGAGGCAGTAGCCGTGTTTTCTTTTAAATAAATAGGTGGCGAGGCTTGGGATCGAACCTTGGACCTCTCCGGCATGACAGTCCATCGCACTAACCATCACGCCACAGCTACTGCTGGGATAGAATTACTTGCGACTCCCAAATTTGTGTGGAGAAAACGATTTTCATATTTTGCTTCCACACTTGTATCCAAACAAATCAATTCACCATAACCACACTTTTTGCAAAATTACAAAAGTAAAAATATTTTTTTTTCCGCTAGCGCAGTTGTTTTGTGAAAAAGAATATACACATTTAGCTATCTTAGGAGCTGAACATCGGCTAAAATACTCAGCCTAGCCTATGAGGCAAGTCATAGGACGATGATGAGCTTCAATTTGAGCATAAAGCGAAATCCTGTGAACCTAATAGTTCCGATATCAGAAAAAAAAAACAACGAAATATCATTGTAAGCTTATCCGAAGTTTTTTGGCATACTGAACGCGAATCCAACGTCAGAAATATTCATCATGTCACGTTTTTTAGATATTCCCGTTTAGAAATCATAAAAAATAGTTTTCGCTGTTATGTTATAACCGTTACAAATTATGTATGTTGTAACTGTTTCTGAAATTTCTTCTTCAAAAATTTTTTAAATCTCTAGGATATCTCTTTTATTTCCCCCGAGAAGTTGAAGTTGAATTTTATTGGTCTTATTAATTAGATTTTTGGCTGTTTAAACTATGTCTAAGTATTTTGAAACAGTCGGAAATATGCTTTTTTAATAAAAAAAAATATTGCATTTCTCTAGGTTTAGACAATAGATTACGTTGTCTAAAGCGAGATAAAAAGATAGATTACTTTAGCAAAAATTAGAAAGGTTTTTTAAAAACTTGGACAGCTGTCTAAAGTTAGACAGTGTTTATTAATAAGACCATATATGTTTATTCAGCAAAATTTCAGTTTTTTTGCTTCAAAAAATACATTCATTCTCAAAATATAGTATAGTGGGTGAAAATCTAATGTCGAATTCCTTTTACCAAAAATATTCGATTTTTTTTCTAAACAGAATCGAATTTTTTCTTTTAATACAAGGGATTTGTCCAGAAAAGTCGATTTTTTCTTCTGAACAAATCGATTTTTTTCTTAAAAGGAATTCGACATAAGCAAAATAAAAATACTAAAACATCCAGCGTGCATATGATTTGAATTTACTGCTACAAAAACACTGATGGTGCTGGAACAAAAACATTTAGGGTTTTCAGGGCTGGAATGTACGTTAGGATCAATAAAAAAAACACCTTACGAAAAGTAGTAAAAATCATATCGATAGACTTTTTAAATTTTATAAAACGCCGGCTTACAACTACCTGAGAATTTCCCGAAAGAAAAAAATTAGAAATATCATAAACCGTTACAAATGATGTTGAAAAAATTACCTCGTGTTATAAGCAGATTACCTCGTGTTACAACATGACCATTTTGTTTCATCCTGATAACAACGAAACTATTTGTCTTACAGGATTCTGCTTATGCTCATAGAATTAATCACATTTAAGACTTTTTGCCAAAAAATACAAAAGCGAAAAATTAAAACATGCGTTAGAATGCGTGCGAAAAGTGTTTCATATGTCATTTCAAATTGATAAAGACCAAACACAATTTTTTCACACACAGGCACCTCTAAGCACATTTTCACTTTTTGCCATACTTTTTGCAAAAAGCCTTCAATAAATAAATCTTTATTTAATTAAATTCAAGACTTTTCGCAAAAAAAAAATGGATAATTGAAAAACAAAAAGAGCTTTAGAGCTGCATGTGGTTCCGTCCTAACTTTTTCTTTCGCCTGAAATTATACTACATTCCAATCAACGAATAGACTAGCCTTTTACTAACGAATCAAACAAATTAACGAGGAACCGGAGCTGTCAACTATTGAATGTCATTTTTTTATCACGTGCATTAAATACACATAAAATATACCACCTTTGTTTTCCTCCCTTTTACTTTTGCTTGCAAAATGAGTGGCTTCATCCATTCTGTTAAAGTTCCCACACAGTACAAACGCGTTGCGGCTGTTCTAAAAAGATCTTTGGAAGGTCAAAAATCTTTAAGATCATTAATTTTTGAAGAAAAACATGCAGTAAGTATTGTTTTGCCATAATACAACAAACAAAAATAAAACTTGATAAACCATTCATCTTGTATTATTCAGCGTTTGGGGGGAATGCAAGCTGTTTTAAAACTCTATTTTGATAACTGCGCCGACATCAATTCCGCCATTGAACAGACGAAAATCCTCGAAGAGAATCCTCGCCTTAGTCGAGAATTGTGTATTATCCTTGTAACTGAGCTGCTTCTGGGAAGGAAAGTACTTAACGGCGAAAGTAAACCTGTCACTACTGTTCGTGAATATAAAGAAAAACTTTTGGCCGCATTGGGTGGAGAGCAAGCCGTTGAAGCCGTTAGCAATAAATCGAAAAAAGGTACACAATCAAAGCTCTTTGGTTCAATATCACTAAGTTATGGCATCTAAGAAGAGTAAACTAAATGCTAAGCATGATTACAAACAACTCCTCGAAGAGAAGACCCAAAGTCTTGTGCAAAACACGACAGGGGAATTCTCCACGGAAAATGAAGATTTTGAAGAGGTGTATGAAGGCCCAGACACTAGTGGCGCAGCTTATATGTGGCTGTTATTCTTCAGCACCTTGATGTTCACTTTGCCATTTCTGACTTTCTATGCTGTGAAGCACTGGCTGGAAAACACTTTTGGCGTGACAGGCTTCGAGAACAACTGCATTTCAGTATTCTCATCAGTCATTGTGGTCAATCTTATAATTTGTTTATATGTAATCAAGGCATTCCGTGAGGATACGCAGCCTCTAGTTGTACGAAAGAAGAATAAATAAAAAAATTGCACACTTCTATTTTTGTGCCAAAATACAAATACATAATTTAATTTCTTAAGTCAGGTAGTTGATGTTCTCCTGGTCGTTTATTTTCTTGCAGGTCCACGTAATCCGAGATATGTTCGGGTCAATACAAATATCTTGTCCATGGATGAAGTATTCAAATTTCTTGAAGACGAAAAATGGCGCAGGAAGGATGCAAAATTCGAAACATATCCCGAGTACTTGGAAGCCATTGGTGCCTTAGAGGAGGATGAATATTTGGTTGATATGCATGTGGATGAGTTGCTGGTTTTTCATTGGACAACGAGGCGCTATTGGGCGTTTCATAATTATGTTCAACAAAAAAAATTCATGCTGCAAGATAAGGTGAGTAATCTTACATACATATTTAATAAAATTGTTGGCCGATTGCGATTTGTTTTCGAAAATTTTGATCGAATCGATTGGTTTTCATGTTTGGTATTATGTAATACAATCGAAATGAACAATGCTCTATTGTGAATTAACCATAAAAATACTGGGAATATTTTAGTTTTGAAAGTTCGTTCATTGGTGTTCGAACAAAGAACTAAAATTTCTCGTTTATCATTTTAAAATGAGTCGAATCGATATACCAAATCCGATACTAAAAATGCCCGAAAGAGGAAGCATACACATGAGAGACACTTCGAATCATTGTAATATATATAAGAAAAATAAAGTTTTTATTTGTTAATCAGCCCTATCTTGAATTCCATCGTAATCGGAAACTTTACGAATCCCGAATAATTGTATTAGATTTTCCACTACGATGGATCCTGTGATAGTTTTTTTCGGGATTTGTAACAAGTTTTCGATTTCGATGGAATTCGTGATAGGACTGAATATTTGTATCTGTTAAAGCTTCTTTATTGTTCATTGAAGCTTTTTAGAATCATCAATTCTAATTAAACCCGTTTCGCGATGTCCAGATTATCTTCCACAACCCTCACAAAAACACCAAATTGCTTTTAATTTGTTTTAAAATTTGAGCTGTACAAACATATGAATATTATTTCTGTAGGAGAGTTTATTCTAAAACTAAGTGTTTAATCCAAAAGACTTTTAGGAACAATAAAATCCAAAATCCAATGAATTTTTTGGTCAAACGTACAGATGTACATTTTAAACATAAAAATGGTTTCTCCTGCATAACCGATGATTGGAAGAGGGTATTTTAAGACCATGCAAATCCAACAGAGGTGACTGGGTCATGTTGAAGGGTGGACATAGACACCAATGCTTCCGTCATGAAAATCTATCAATGCACCACCCCATAGACATCGCATTATAGGCAGACCACGACTCAGGTGGTGCACGCAAATGGAAATAGACCTTAAACTTGTCTTAGGAAACTGAACGGATGTTACTTATGAAGTAATTAACAAGCAGCTTGGATACGCTGTTTTATAGCGTCAGTTTAAATAAGGGACTTTTATCTATTTCCCACATGTTTCATTCTCTTTTCCTATTGAAAGTTTCACATTTTTAAAAAATATATTGCATTTTTTCGTATTGTTTTATAATGTGCCTAAAAAAAAAACAAAACCCTTATCAGTAGTTCTTTACCACTAACCACTAATTCTCACAGTAACAATAATCTAGTTAATTTACAAATACAAAATCTGGAGCGAGAAGCTTAAGCTCACAAATTAAATTTTATATATTTAATTAAATTAGTGTTTTTATTTTTAGGGAACATGTCTCGTAGCGGAAATGTTACGACCACCTCCTGGTTCAACAGTTTTAGATATGTGCGCTGCTCCTGGAATGAAAACAATACACGTTTCAAATGTTATGCAGAATAAGGGTAAAATCTATGCCGTTGAGAATAGTTTTGAAAGATATCAAATTTTGCGTGAAATGGTCGAAATGGCCAAAGCTACAATTGTTGAGCCCATCAATGCCGATGCTCTCACACTAAGTATTTTTGAATTGAAAAATTAATTTTCACTTTAATAATTTTTCCATTAATTTGCAGATGGTACCGCATATGAGTCGGTTGAATATATTTTAATAGATCCCTCATGTTCAGGATCTGGTATGCAGAATCGAATGTCTATGGGTTCTGAGGAAAAAAATCCAGAAAGATTGAATAAATTGGCTGGTTTGCAAATTAAAATGCTAGCACATGCAATGACTGCATTTCCAAATGTTAAACGTGTTGCTTATTCAACTTGTTCGATTTACCAAGAAGAAAACGAAGAGGTTTGTTTAGTTGTTTAGAGCTTATATTAAAAAGAATTGCGAATTAACTTTGTGATATTTTAAGGTCGTACAACGTTGTTTGCAATTATGTCCAAACTTTAAATTGCTCAGTGGCAAGAAAGCATTGCGTAACAAGTGGATTCGAGTGGGAAATAAAGATTTTAAAAATATCGGGAAATACTGCATTTATTCTCGACCAAAGGAAGACTTTACAGATGGGATATTTGTTGCTATTTTAGAGAGGCGCCGAGATGGCGACAAGGACGAATAATATACATGATTAATGGATTTTTTTTACTTTTTAATGTTTTCTCGCTTAAGAAATAAAAAGCTTTTCTGACCTCACTTTTTTTATGTTTCTTTTTATTTGTCTACAGAGATTTTAAAATTCAATAACGTTTATTGTAGCAAATAACTAAATGCAAGATTTGCAAAGCATACTGATATAGATAAAATAAATACGCCAATGCAAGTTAATAATGCAACATACATAATTTTAACATTTCGCTAAATTCTTTTTCGCAAAAAAGTGGATCCCGCCAGAAATATTTCTTGTAAAATAGGTTGCCAAGACTTCATTTTAAAAAGTTATTAAATCTTATAAAGAACCAAGCCTAAAACTACAAACCTTAGATCATGGTCAAAATGTAATTTTCGGGCATTTCGTTGCCGTCGCACTCATTTTTTTTACACTATCAGATCTTTGAGAAGAGTGCTTAGTACAAGCAACATCTTGCGACCATTTAAGCCTATAAGAGCACGATGTAGGAAAGAGTTAGGCCTTGTAGAAAAAGTAGCTTGGCTCTGCATGAGATCTGATAACTTTTTAAAAGTAAAGTCTTGGCAACCTATTTTAAATAAAATATATTTGGTGGAATTTCATTTCTTTTTGTAGGATTACCTAGGTATTACCCGAAAGAGATACAGGTTGGTGGGTGCAATTTACAGATTTCTTAATTTTTTATTGTTTGCGTACATATCCCAGCCCTACATACCAAATTTCAGCTTTCTTAGACTTGGGAACTAGAGAAGTGCCTTAGAGGTTTTGATGAGTAGGTGGTAAGTGAAAAAATCCAATGTACCAAAGATAAACGAAACTGTTTATTTTATGAGTCTACCGACTTAATCTGTGAAACAAAAGTTTCAATAAAAAAAGTTATCGTCAGGTTATTTTGTTAAACAAGGATTTCAACAAAAAATTTTCTGAAGGATCATTATGATTTTGCCAAAAGAATTTCGAAATTTTGGAAAGGATGGGAATCATTTATTTTCTAGGAAAGACTTCCCAAACATCTGAACAAAATTAATATCTACACCTTTCCAATCTTAATGAGTTGCTAAAACCTCAAATAGTGTTCCTATTCACAAATAAAAAAAACTGCATTCTGCAACTTTCGCTTACCCTCTGGTTTTACAAAAAATAAAAATTTCAAAAACAACAAAAATTTGTATTTTGAAATATTCCTGCAATCAAAATAACTTCAAAAATAGCTTGAATTCGGTGAACTCTGAAGGCAAAATGTCTCTCGTTATTCCTGAACATTTTCAGCACATAAGAAAAACGTGCACAAATCTTAAGTGCACTGGATTTATTAAAAAAAATGTATTGAAGTTGCATGTTTTGACGGGCAAACATTTTTTTATCGTAGTGTTTTTCTTACCCCTGATTAGTCTAAGATCCCGCCATAGAACAACCTACCCTCATCGAGGTACCAGATAAGAAGTATAGTCTTGTAGTTGGTGCCTAACAAACATTTTGCGCAAGGTTTGCCTAGCGTAAAGTGGTCAAGGCATAGGGTTTCAAATACGAGATTTTTTAAAATTGCAATTTTAATAGGGTAAATTAGGGAAAATAAAGAGAAAAGTCAAGAATTTATTTTCTTAACGAAAAACGATAGAGAGTTGGTTATTTTTGTAATCGATAAATTCTTTTAATATAAAATATCTTGGGTTCTATTGGATGGTCAAGGTTGAGGTCTTCAGGCTTAGGAAAAATGATAGAGCACCATTTGTGTTTTTAATGGGGGTTATTGCGAACAAAAATTACCCAGGAAATATTTCCCTCGTTCAAAGATTGGGAACGTAAATGATGCCAAAAAGTTTACTTCCAATTTTAATTGGTATGGGGAATAAATTTTCGAGGGGAATTCGGCTGTAATTGAATTGGATTTTTGTTCGAGGGAAATTTATTCCGTAAGAGATTCACGTAAGAAAAAAAAATTTCGTGGGAATAAAATATTCCGTGGGATACGAAATTTCCCCGGGAGATTCCCGATAGAGCCCAATGTATAAATATAATTGGTTATACTCCTGACAAAATAATTGAAATAACCGCAATTTCCAACTCCCCATATCTACCACAAGCTTGAAAAAAGAAGTACCAGATTGTTGTATTAGATATCATGACACTTGTTTCTATTAACCCACGTACTTACATTTTAGTTATACTTTACCTGTCTAAATTTACCGTCACCTTTTTGAGACTATCAAAGTTTTTTTCTCTAACACATTACGAAATTTCAAAATATCCATAGTTAAAAGTTCGGCAATTTTGAGTTCTTGACAACGTATTTGGAAACAATATGGTGCCATCGTCCTTGTAATTAATGTGTCTATTCGCTGGTATTGTTTAATAAAAATACCCATGCACGTAAAAAAAAAAAAAAAAAATCAAAAACCGCCAAAAATTGATGAAAAAAATTATATTATTATTATTCAAAAATTAATTTAGCCAAGCGTTGAGGTGAAAATCTGTCAAATAAGAGTCAATTCATTTCTTATCTGCTTATTTTAAAATGTAAAACTTGTTTCCAGAAAACATAACCCTGATTTATGGTAATTTTTTTCTCCACGTCTATTTTTTCACATTTTTGCTTCCAAACGTTCATATCTTGAGTTGTAGATTTTCCACATTTTTTGCATATACAGGGTGGGTCAAAACTTTCTTCCTAATTTGAAAAAATCAAAACTCTTCGGTTTTAATTTTTTTTTCTTTCTTAAGGTACTTATAAAACAAAACTTGGAAGATTTACTTAAATGAACTACAGCGCTTTAGAGAGGACCAAACTAATTGAATTTTATTTTGAAAATAATCACTCGATTATTTTAACCCAAATGACGCTTATCTGCGTCATTTTAATGCGCGAAATCCAGCATCTGAGCACATGATTACGACACTGGTGGGTACTGAGAACCTAAGGTAGATCCTTCCGAGGGCATTGCATTCATTTAAGTGCACTGTCTCGTGTGGTATAACTTCAGAAAAAATTATTATATATATTTCAGCTGGAGCTGAAACCACAGCAGGAGCTACTGCGCACACTGCTCGCGCCACAATGGCCCTACTAAGGGAATAATTTCCAAAAATAGAGGACTTAATTGGCCTCTACGTTCTCCGGATTTGACTGCATTAGACTTTTTTCTGTGGGGTTAAGGGTAAAGTGTACGTAAATAACCCGAACCACTATCCCGCGGCTAAAGGAGAACATTCGTGTTGAAATACGGCAGCAGAGCCCAGAACGCTCAGAGCCCGTCTCTGTCAGCATGAAGCTGGTGCTCATTTGAGGGACATTATATTCCATACTTAGCCCAAAAAATCATACTTTCTGATTCTAAAATAAATTATTAAAAAAAATTAAATCTATAAAATTTATTAAATAAAAATAAATTTGGTGGACCAGGGCCTAGTGACTTACAACTCTCAACCATTCCTGTGTGCGTGTCTGCAGGAATGGAGGGGACCTACAGTTTATTGCCGAATTCGAACGGCTAAGGTGAGCGGCACTTTTCTATGACAAGAGATACTCTTGGAGGATTTGTCACTTCCTCGCAAGAGGTAGTAGTTCCGAAAAAAAACTTAAGGTGGAAGCAGCTAGTATTGAACTCCAGACTTCTGGCATGACAGTCCAACGCACTAACCATTACGCCACGGGCTACTACCTATAAAATTTATTATCACTTTAAATTAGGAAGTCACTTTTGACCCACCCTGAACATTATGTACATAACTTTTTTATGTTAAAAGAATCTATCGATTACAAACACAACCAACTCTCTATCGTTTTTCGTTTAAAATTGCAATTTTAAAAAATCTGGTATTTGAATTTTTTTAACTAAAATTTCCTTTTATATGGTATTTTGTTTATGTCCTTTAGACATATCATCTGAGCTGTGTCAGATAATTGTAAAAACCCTAAAAATGACCTTAAAGGCGTGGCAACCCTATGCCTTGACCACTTTACGCTAGGTAATCCTTGGGCAAAATGTTGGTATAGACACTACATACGAAACTGTATACTTTTCATCTGGTACCTCGATGAGGGTAGGTCGTACTATGGCGGGATCTTAGACTAGATATTCTAGCTTAATTTAAAAACTCCAATCTTGAAGATCCGATTACCACTGTATGTATATTTTCAAAATTGTAATCCTTTTTTATGAAGTGTTTAACATTTATTTATTAAAACCAACAATAGGATCAGAACCTGGTGCCTTAAGGTCGGTAGCCAACAAACATTTTAAAATTTAAGTTAGCCGTGTATGTATTTATAAGGCGAAAATGAGGTTAAAACAAAAAATGTATGCGATTTTTCAAATTGTGATAGAAAGGTAATCAGCCTTATCATTGTACCCGACCGGAACGAAATTTTTTCTGATTTCTACGAAATGTACGAATTTTTTATCATTGTAGCCTTTCCGATAGGTCAATCGGACAGATCTGAGAAAAAAAAATTAATATGCTTTGAAAATGTCAAATTCGTGGGTTGCTTGTCGATGAAGTGTCAAAATGGCAACAACGCATAACGAATTCATACGATGTGTGATGATATTTGCTTTCCGATTTCCCCGACATTAGAAGAGGAAAAGAACAGAAAAAATCGTACGATCGGAAGCTTTTTTCGATCGTACATTTCTCCGAACGGATACGAAAATAAGGCTGAATATTGGTAGGATGGAATTCGAGGATCTCTTTAGGCGTATATAATCTTTTTCAAAATTTAGCTATTTATAGGGTGAAATAGGATACAATTTGCAAATAATTAGTTCCTATTCATTGCTTCATTGCTCGCACACTCAAAAGTTGACTTTGCATTTATAATTCTCATTGTGTACCATACAGTAAAACGATTTTTTTATCAACTTGGTATATTTTCTCTTCCAAAATATATAGTATATATTTATTAAATTTAAATATTTTATTTGTTTTTTTTTGTTTTGTTTATACATACATTAGGTATCTGTATAGATATATATCTATATATATATATAATATATATATATGTATACAAAAATATACATACACTTGTATAAAAGTTTTACCAATAAAAATACGGAATATTTTTGTTTTTGTTTAAGATAATTAAATAAAATATTTTACATTATTTTTTTTGTTTAGAACTTAAAAACTATATAATTCTATAAATAAATGTAGCTTTTATTTTTTTTTTTTAATTTTATTTGTTTGTCCTGATCTGTGGTCAGTTTATTGGTTCTTTGAATAAATTACTTGTAGCAAAACTAGAGAGCATCTCTTATTCTGTAATTATATTCTATTGTTGTATATGTATATGTATTTATAAAAAACAAATGAAACACATATAAATGTAGTTACATTGAATAATTTATGCATGTGTGCTCAGAGAATTCAAGAAAAGATTTTGTCTTCTTTTGACATTTTATATACTTTCAAATAACAATATAAAAATATTTTTTTTTTGTTTGTCTCTTTTTTTTTTATTTTACTTGTATTGTGCGGACATATTTATCATATTATTTTGTTATTATTTTAATTTGTTTTTATTAAAAATATATAAGCATGCAAACTATATAAAATACTGTACACTATAAATATTCTTAAAGGCTAATCAAAAGTAGCTTAATTAATTTTCTTTTGTTTTTTTATTTCTTGTTTCTTTTTTTATTTATTTATTTTTTTTTGTTAAATATGTTTGCTTTTTTGTTAATGCTTTGAATATATATATATATATAATTTAATAATAATAACTAGTAATGTCTTTTCTGAATAGGAATTTTGGCTATTAGCCCAGCTAAGCTCAAACTGTGTGATTTCTTTGATTTTTGTTTTTGTAAAATATGTTTGTAGAGAAAAATAAAATTTGTAACGTTTTGATATATGTACATATTTTGATTTCAGTATGGATTATACTTAACACACATTTATATAATTTATCAAAACATTCTTTTCTTTAAAATAAAATTAGAAGGTGAATCTAGTATGAGTTCATATTGAAATGCATGAATATGAACAGTAAAAACAAGGTAGAAAACAGCCCGCAAAATGAAAAAAAAAAAATCCAATTAAAGAGAGACTTACTTAAATTCAATAGCAACCGTTCTGAGATCTCAAGAGATATTCACCTCTTCAGAAATTTGAATAAAATACTTTCGCAAAATTCTTCACTTTTGATGTAAAAATTTTACGACTAAATTTGTTCGATGTAAGTATTTTTTTTCGCAAATTAGAAGAAAAATTATTGAACTATTTCGACTTCATGGAAGGAACTTTTACATTTTTAGCGCACGATACTTCAAAATACTCGCTCCGATTCCATCTACATATTTCCTACACGTCTTGCTTCTTTCAACACCATTGCCATAACTTTTTTTGTGTTTAAATCGAGAGAAAATTATATTCAAGTTTCTCCTCCTGCTCTGTCAAAATAAAGTAGGAAACATTTTGAGATCTCAGAAACTTGAAGATGAGTATTTAGGTATTGCTAGAAGAAATTTGCTAATACTACAATCTTTAAAAATATAATTTTTTTTGTTTTGAAAGTCTTAACGTTTAAACACGACACATTTATCGATCACAAGTAGCTATTCATCAAAAGACAACCATAACTTAAGTGGTATTATGGAAGTTGATTTGTGTCAAAATTGGCAAAAGTATCAAAATGGTGCATGTTACTAAGTGTATCTGTGTAGTGCGGGAGTAAAAAAATGTCACCTACAGAATCAAGAAGCAAATTCAGGAGATATTTGGTTTTCAAGTTCGCTTTCACGTATTGCATTATTTTTGTTCGATTCACTCGGTACAAAAAGTGAAGTGTAACAGTCAGATTTACTGCCATTCCACACTATTCCAGTGAGTATTAACACATGTTAAAAAAAAAAAAGTGGGATAGAAGTACGACTGCCAAATGTGTGTGAAGTAAATGATTTACTTATTTTCTTTCACACTTGAATTCAAACAATTCAATTTCACCATAACCTCAAAACCCAAGTGGGATAGAAAGTGATGAAGAGATGAAATTTCATACATATTTTGTTTCCTTAAGCCTAGTTTATAGATCGAAGGCGTGAAAAATACAATAGAATTAAATGCAATTATTTAAGCGACAAGGAGGAAGAAATTTGTTTCGAAGTAAATATAATTCAAAGGACTTATCTAAACCAAAAATAAAACAAAATTTATTTTCTTGGTAAACCTTTCGACAGGAGATTTATTGATGTTTCATTTCAATTTGGATTTCACTTCGCATTGATTGATGTATAAACTAGGCTTTACTAATAAATATGATGTTCGTCACACTTTTTTTTTTTTGACATGTGTGTTGTACTCAAAGAGATAGTTTAGAAGTAAAGTTCCCCAGAAGCCCATGCAATTTGCTGATAATTTATTCCTACCAATTATCAACATCTAAGCTATCAACTGCGAACAACCTTTTCAACGAAGAATTTTTTCTGTCTGGACATTCCTTAACCTGTACTTCAAAGCAACACTAAAAAAAAAAAACAAAAAAAAAAAACAAAAATTATCACTGGTTCACGATAATTTTGTTTACATTTTATTTAATTCACTTTACAAATCACAATTAGCTTGCGTTTTCGAGGTATGTAAGTCCAAAAAAACATTTTTACGTTATTAAGAGATAAATGGAAGTACATTTTCAAAATTAATTTTGAAAGGAAAGGGAAAGGTTATTACTTTTAAGTGCTGTTTGTTTGGAGTAAAATTATTACGTTATGTTAAATGATCTCAGATACAGCGAAAAAAAAAAACAGTTTTCTTTTTTTTATGCTAAAATTCAAAACCTTTTGGTATCTAATGTCGTTTTCGTTTAGATTTTGAGTGCTTTATTCCTATTGAATATGGAAATTTTGTTCACTCCATTTTTCCATAATCGATAGGAATGTAACACTCCCAAAATCCAATCGAAAACGACATAAGCCAGAAGAACCTTGGTTTGTAAAATTTGCATTTTATCGCTTACGATAAATAAATAAGGTAAGGGCTCCATCTATTATAATTCATAAACAGTCAATTTTGGCTTTATGTTTATAAATAAAAAAATTCCTCGAAGAAGAACTCTACAAAAATAAATCAATATTATTTCACTGTGAATTCTAAGTTAACAATAGGCTCTATTTTAAAATGAAAACTTCAAATTCAGAATGAAATATGATTCAATTAGCCAGTTCAGGTTTCCAAGATCTCCGTATCTTACAGATATCTTAACACAATTTCTCAGCAAAATTGCTAACTTTTGCAGTCAAAAATTGAGATTAAAGTTTGTATTTCCTTGTTATATTACATATTTGTCTACACATATCAATTTTATACTACAGTTTTATTTTGATATTTTGCTGAGAAGTTGTGTTCAAGTTATTCCTCCTGCTCCGTTTAAGTGAAGGAGGAAAATTTCTGAGACATCAGAAACATGAACTGATTAAATATGCACTTGCTATATATTAAGTTACTGTCTAAAAATTTTAATCAATGATAATGTTACGAACAGGTATCGATATATCGCTGTTTTTTTTTTTTTTTTTTTTTTTTTAATTTTCGAAGGATCAAATTATAAATACAAAAGCGAAGAAACCAAAAGAACAGAGAAACAGAAACAGAACATTTCTACAATTTTTTATTTTGAATCCACCTAAAATTAAAAAAGACAAGTATTTTTCGTCATGCATTTAAAACATACTGTTAAAAGTTCTGTTTGATTTGTCAGCTTACTTCAAACTTACGTAACGTAAGCTTACTTCAAAGAAGAAAACTAGTAATTTTTGTTCAGTATTTGTTTCGTAGCTGCTACTCGCTTTGGTCCAACTTTAGCTGTTTTTATGTGTTAATTTAACACCTTAAGGTTTTGAGAAAAAAAGAACAAATGCGACAAATAAATAAGATGGCCTGTATATACGAACTTTTTTAAATTTCGATTTACTTCAGGAGCATGTTTGTTATTTGTCGAAGAAATTCTTTGGAAATTTTCAACAATTTGGAAATGTTACCGCCATATTATTCACTCGATACATCCAGATTTAAACTTAAATCCAGATGTATTTACATTGAATTTGTATGATTTACATCCAGATTTAAGTTTATATGGCCGTTACAAAATTCTAGATCTAGAGCTAGATACTCTTTACAATAAATCGTGGCTCTTCGTTTTTCATCTCAGTAGGCAAGACATTAATATTGTTTGACATATAAAATGTTCCTAATCGGCCCTATCGAGGTAACCGTCGTCGGAGCGAAATTCTCTCCGATTTCCTACGAATCGGAGACATTTTGCTGAACGGAGAACTACCTCGAAGCAAAATGTTTCCGATTCGTAGGAAATCGTAGGAAATTCCGCTCCGACGGTTACCTCGATAGGTCCGAATATCTCGTGGCCAGCCCCTAAGTCATATGGTACGGCTAAAGACATTTTTCCACACAAAAAAATTGCAGTTAAATGCATTGACTTTTTTTTTTCAAATCGTCTAAAAAAATTCTTCCATTTTTCTCAGTTTTGTTAACATTTTTCAATTTATTTAAAAATAAAATTAAATTAGGAATTTTAAACTATTTTGGAAAATCCGACATAATGGAGAGATCACAGATAGGAGAACCGTGAAATAGTTTGGCCATCTAGATTGTGGCAAGCTAAACGTAGGCTTTTTTAATTGAACGGACGTTTGATTGCATCGTAAAACTGCTGCGAATATAACGCCTTCACTGGCATATTATATTTCCTTGAAAAATTTCAATACGTCATATTCCAAATTTTAAAATTGGATTTTGGTGCTGGGTTTACACAAATGACAAAACGCCATTATATCTTTGCCATAGACGTGTTTTATGACACAAAATTAATGCATACACAATGGTAGCAAATATTGCTATTCGTCACATTTATAAACCAAGCATTTAAAGATAGTAATATGTACATGGTAAGAAAATGAAAAACAAAAAATGACAAATTGTCAGTCACGTAAAGTCACCACCATAGCTAAATTGTCTTTTTATATTTTGAAATGTTATTGCAAAGTTATTTAATTTTTATTAAGAAAATTGCAAAAAATAAAACGAAAATATTTAGTTAAATTAGAACGTGAAATAACCTTAAGGCTCACTGGAATGTTTAAAATTTTCAGATGCATATCCGCTCTACTTACGAAAACCCCAAAAGGTAATATACATATATATATTGCGCGCCTTTAAGAATCTCAGTGACGAGTTATTCTACGAATGTCTTCTTTTTAAACATACGTAGCCTTGAACGAAAGTAAGACTCTGTAGATACTATCTTCAATATGAGTAGGTACTGCGAGAAGATATCAAATGCGGAATAATTCTCACTGGGATTCGTGTACAAAAAGCACCGTCAAAAGAAGAAAAGGAAAAATTAATGAAACAGTAGCGAAAATATGAGAGATGTAGAATTATTTAAGAGAAATATAATGTTAAATAAAAATAAGAAACCTGTGGAAAAGTTTGAATTACTGGTCATACTCCCAATTCTCAAACATATAACCCATACTAGACATCAAACTCATAAATACTTCTTTTCCGTTATATTTGTAGTACCTATCAAAATTCTATATCAAAATTCATTTTCTTTTTACTCTTACTCGCAAATAGTTAAATTCTTTCAGTTTTTTGTGTTTTATATTTTTTTTTTTCTTTAAATCCTCTTAAAGGCACATGATTGTGTTTTGTTAATTCTTAATTTTTGTTTAACCTGAAATTTTATTTTGTTTCATCGTAGTGCAGGCATTATTGTTTTTTTTTTTTTTTTTTTTTTATTTAACTATTTTCTTTTTGAAACTTCCTTAGTTCATATTTGATTAGGAAATACTTTGATTTTTGTTCGCTTGGTTTTTTTGTTTGTATGAAAAGCATTTACAAAATATTTAATATTAAATATACTATATAGATCTTAAAAATTGTAGTTCCACCTAATTTGTTTTGTTTCTTTAAATTTCTTTCGTTTTAAATAAAATTCATTCAGTCTATATAAAAAAAAAACCATGAACGGCTGAGATTCTTTAAGAAAAACATTCTCCTCAACTTTATAGAATATATTTTTTTGTTATGTTAAAAAAAAATATTTCATTTCAGTTTTCTTTGTTTAGCAAATACATTTCAGTAAAAAATATATATTATCATTATTATCGAATTTACAAGTGACAAATTTGTGTATGTATGTATATGTTTTCTTAAAAAAATGTTTAATTTCACAATTCAAGAAATATTTTTATATTTTCAATACAAAATAATTATTTATGTGTGCTCCTTTGTTTGCTTGTCGTTCTTAGTTTTTAATTACACATTATATATTGTTTATAATATACATATATGTATGTATATCAAGATATAAATATGTTGTATTACAATAAAATAGTCGTTTTCGTTTATGTTAAATATTAATAAAAATAGAGTGAATTGTTTGACTTACATTGCTAAAAATGGACCCAATGCATCGATCTCTTTAATGTTTCGAAAGGTTCAAAGGGACATCTGAAATAAAATTTTTAATTATTATAGTTATTTTAGTTATGGTAGTTTTCATTTTGTTATTGCAAAAGGTTATTCAGAGATATGTGAGGATAGACTCTAATAGAAAAAATCAATTTTACCGAATGGTAATCTGGGCCAAATTATCGCATCAGTGAGCTCTTTAGGTCACTGAATTTATTTTAATTGGCAATAATGTTTACAATTTATTTTAAATGGAGCAGTAATTCCAATCTATAATATTCCAGTGACGTATGGCCCACTTGCTGATGCGGGAATTCGGCCACTGGTAATCAAGCAAAAAAACCATTCTTATTATCCAGCCTTATTGTGAGTTTCACCCGAATAGGCGAAAAAAAAAATTCCGCGAGGGGGAGGGGAGAATGTTGCTCGGATGAAACGCAATAGAGGACTTTTGTGGGAAATTTATAATTTTAAGAGGCCTATGGTACTATGGTATACTATTCAATTAGTATCAGAATTAAAGCTAAACCGGGTTTTTGCATCTTACTATCAATAGTTTTTGAATTGAAACCTTTTTCTATTTTCATTCCAACTCATTTTTTTGCTAGTAAGTCAAATGAAAATCATTAAAACAGAGTAAAAACTATATCTCAAGGCAAAGGTGTTCCTGTTCAAAGTGCTGAAGTAGTACTGACTATGCGAGAAAGTCGGACCCAAAAATGTGATTGGGTGGATGCTCCCATGCATATACATATGTACATTAGGGTGTCCGTTATTTCCCAAACTTTTTTTTTTTTGGATCGGCCACCCACTAAATCGAAAGTTTATGCGCTACGAAAAATTTATTGACCAAAAAAAATTTTGTCCGAATTCATTAGCCTGTGCCTCCAAAGCCATACATTTCCCATACAAATTTGTATGGAGATTTTGCACTTTTTACCTTTTATTTTTTTTTTCTTTCGAACTAATGTAGCTATTCTTAATTTTTTTCTGATTATTGATTTTGAAATATTTTTTTAAAAAACCATATAGAAAAATTTATGTAGAAAGAAAAATTTATAATTTATTTCGAATTTTAAAAAGTTCACATATTTGTACTTTTCACCTATTGTTTTTATTCTCTGAAACTAAACAAGCTATTCTTTTTATTTTTTTTATTCTGAAAAACGAAAACATAATTTATTTTATTTATTTATTTATTTATTTATTTATACAGACTGACTACATAAAATAAAAATAAAAAAAATAAATTTGATGGCACAACATCTCATGAAGAACTTGGGCCTAGTGACTTACAACTCTCAACCATTCCTGTGTGCGTGTCTGCAGGAATGGAGGGGACCTACAGTTTATTGCCGAATCCGAACGGCTAACGAGCGGCACTTTTCTGTGACAGGAGATACTCTTGGAGGATTTGTCAATTCCTCGCAAGAGGCAGTAGCCGTTTTTTTATTTTTTTTAAATAAATAGGTGGTGACTGACTACATAGTAATCTTAAATTGCTATGTTAGTACTTAGTTTAGAGAGCACAGGCTGCAAGGGCTTTCGGCTCGCCGAATAAAAATAATACAATACAAATAATAATAACTTAATAGTCTGGTTTGTTACCGATCTTCCAACCTCTCCCCCTTTGATACGTACTACGAATTGTAGTCTATCAAATAAGGTACGGAGAAAAATGGAGGCGGAACAAGACAGCATACTTAAAGGGGCTTATAAAAATGCTGATGCTCCAAATGCATTTGATAAACAAACAGCACATCGCGACCTGTGACGTCAGTGGTCAACAGTAGCATAGTGCGTAGTGCACACAGCTTCGAAGACTGAGCAAATCTGATGCGCGGGTTCAAATACCGCATGATTTGTAGAAAGTTTTTCAAATAAAATTGGATTAAAGCTCAGCACCACTATAAAGGAGACTGATAATAGGGCTTGGCACCCCTTGAAATAGCTATATCTCCAGCCAAACAAAAATAAAACGAATTAAAATACCTAAAATTAATTCGTAAGCAATTGGTAGTAGCACCTTTAAGTTGTTTTTATTTTTCAAAAAATTCAAAAATACTGATAATCAAGTAATAGTAAAGTAATAATGGATAATAGTATAAAAATAATATAATAATGATAATGTTTATTTTTAATATAAATAGAAATAAAAATAGATTTCAACAAGGTTATAATTTAAAATTAAGTTGTATTATAGAGTGTTCAATAGTGTTAAAATTAGCTGAGTTGATGTTTTTCAGGATTTCAATAATGTTAACATTGTTAGGAAGGAGACGGTTGATGTGGAATAGAAGTTGTTGAAAGTATAGTGTTTCTGAGCAGCTGGAACAAATTGGTGCGTTTTTTTTTTAAATTATTAAATATTTCAATTTTTTCCCCGTTTTTTTAAGTTTAATATTTATTTTTCTTCAACTACGGCAGTTAATCTAATTTTATTTATTGATTTTTGTATATTAATAATTCTTTTAAAAAAACACATTTAAACATGTAAATTTTTTTTTTTATTTTTTTCGATTTTTTAAAAAATATCATATTTTTACTTTTTTCCTTTTTTGATACTTAACGATTTTTAATCTTTTTTTTAGTATTGCTATATCTAAAATCTCGATTTCCCCTCTTAGTAATCTTCCAAAAATCTTATGCTCCAAGTTTGAAGAAAATCGCTTCAGTGGTTTACGCTGTAGGCCGAGGTACAGTCAGACATACAGACATACACACAGACAGACAGACGAAATTGCGGGACCCACTTTATTCGTGTTCTCTATTATCGTAATGTAAGGATTGATTTTAATGCAAAAATTAATTTAAAAAAATTGAATAAATGCCGTAGTTGAAGAAAAAAATATTAAACTTAAAAAACGGGGAAGAAATTGAAATATTTAATAATTAAAAAAATTAAAATAAATTGTAAGTTTTTGTTTTTCAGAATTTTTGAATTTTTTTTTATTCTTTCGTTGATTTCTCGACTCTCGTTGATGATAATGAGTTACATTTTTTTGTTGTTTGTAAAAACTAACATGAATTAAAAAAACTATAGTTAATAAATAAAAAAAATACCGTAGAATATTTTTTTTAATAAAAACGAAAAAGCGCATTAAATTCAAAACAAAATATTTTAACCAATCGTATCTCCTTATCTTATCTACATATTTACTTAAATAAACATAAATAACCTCAGAGTAATAATTAATTAAATTAATGCAAATAATATACTTTTAATTTTTTGACCTTACGATGTAATCGAGCCAAGATATTCGCATAAAACAGAAAAGTGTTTTTGTGTGAGTGCACCAACGTGCATATGCTACTTCACGGATTGTTCAGCCGACGTTAGTCATAAAGGGCTACTTTTTTTTAAATTGCAGTAAATGACTAGGGATATAAAATCAGTACAACCGTTAGATGAGCTTTTTTTCTTAATAATTACGAAAAAGTGTATTTGAAAAAAAAAAATAATTAAACTTATAATATCTTTTTGTTTATTAATTTAAACAAAAGGAATTTGTTATTAAATGGTAGTTAATATTATTACCAATAGTTTGGTTTTTCATTTTCTACTAATGTTGTCAGGTGGTGCAAATTTGATTGTAAGCTTTTCAAATATGTCCCTATCGATCCATGAAAAAAATAAACAGACCATGCCTCTGTGCGCAAGGTCAAATGACCCTTTAACCGAAAACATGATTGACATGATTTCCTTTTCCGATCTTTAATTAAAATGTTAGGTAACGGATGAATTTGGTATCCAAAATAATTTGGGTGTCAAGAGAAATTCATACAAAAAAGGGGTGTGACCACATAATCAATTTGATATTCACTTAACATAATTCAAACGGTGCATACAAACTAATGGGTTTTTCTTTTGGTAAATTCAGATTTCTTCCTTAAAATCGATTTTTTTTGTCATGGTATTAGTGTATATTCGTGTCTGTGGGCCTTATGTTGTCAAACTGGTAGCTCTCAATTGTGCTAATGTATAGTGGTGTTAGTAAAAAGAGGTGTACATCTGCCGCAAAATCAAGATCTTATAAATTATTTTTTTTCGAGAAAATCAATTTTTTTTGCCCATTGGAAGACGAAAATTGTCGAAATCGGTATTTTGACAGATCTGGATCAAAAAAAATTAGATTTTTTTTTTTACCATTGGAAAACCCCATTAAGTTAGCTTACATCTTATTACATTCATTCTGTAAACCACGTCTATTTTTTTTAACTTTGCAAACATTGGAAATACAGAATACGACATTCTTCCTGAAAAAAAAAAAACAAAAATAATAGTTCTCACCTGAACTATGTTCTTCTTTAATACTACTAGTTGATATTCTATCGTCAGTCGTTGGTGGTGATCGATTCATTGTTGCGGGAGGAGGTGGAGGCTGCAGTCCCAGCTGACCCGCCGCTGCTAAATGCATTTGTGCATATGATGGGTGGTGCAAATGCGATTGTGTAGTTGCCGCCGCTCCATTATATGGAAAGAAGGGCACCCCTTGTTGTGGCACTGGTCCGGCAGCCGATGAGGGCATCATAACTGCAGCAGCAGCTGCCGCCGCTGCTGCCGGATAATGGTGCATCCACAGAGGATTGCGAAGTGCAGCCAATGTCGATACATATGGGTGGTAATATGGATTTAATTGCGGAATGTATGACGATGATGATGACGGCGATGGAGACGAAGAGGAATGATGCGGACTTGGTGATCCATTTGGTGGCGGGTACATGTAGTAAAGTGATGATGCACTACCACCACCAAGTGGTGAGGAGCGTTGCATCATTGCTGCTGCAGCTTGCTGATGGTATTTACTTACCGCAACGGCTGCAGCGGCAGCAGCTGAGTCTTGAGTTGGCGTTCGCCTGTTGTCCGGTGACATCGCAGTTCGCTCTTCTCCTTTACTATTGCTGCTGCCAGCATTTTTTAAATGCTCACTCAGTCCGGGACTTGGCGATGAAGACGATGGCGACGCAAATTGTCTACGTATGGAGACAGTCTTTTTTGGTACAGTTCTGGGAGTGGACGTTGACGATGAAGTTGTCATGCCTGCTCCTGAGCCACCTCCACCAGGAGACGGTGACGAATGCAATCCAATGGGAGATGATTCCCGAGGAATGCCACTGTGATTTGTGGTAGCTTGCGGCGAATGAGTGCGGAAAATTCCTCCACGCAAGTTCTGCTGCTGCTGACTGCTGGGCGACCTCGCTCCCTTCAACTTCGGGTGGTATGTGTCGCCTGCATTATTAGGTGACATTGCATTCGGTGGCGGCACATATTTTGGCGACATCATGTAGGGCGAATAGAAATGATGGTTGGGCGAAGAATTAGTTAAATTTTCTGACTTCAATTTATACCCATCACTTCCCGCAGAAGAGTTGGAGTTCTTCGGAGAAGACATATACCCATGAGGAGGTGTCAGTCGAGAGGAAGCGGAGCTTGTTGCATTATTGCCATATGATCTATTGTTATGCGCTTCAGGTGGTGAACGCAGGTTTCCGTAATCCACATTTGGACTCCGATTTCTTGAATGATGCTGATGATGGATTTCACTAATTGGCGAATATGGGGGAGATCGTTTTTTGGCACTGCCACTAGTTGAAGATGAATACGGCGATGATTTACTATTTGCACAGCCTTCTGGTGACTTTGGTGATGCCAGCATCGCTCGCAGGTAAGAAGGATCGTTATATCCCGCGCCAGCGCTTTGATTATTCACCGAATGCTCAATTTTTACCCTGCTGTTGGTATTTGCATTGCTATTGCTATTGCTGGAGTTGCTATTGTTGCTGCTGAGTAACGAGTGGATGCTGTAGCTGCTATACAATCGAGTTGGGGTATTGTTGGGAGTAATATTGCTGTTGTTAGTGGTGACCACCGTAGGTTCTACACGGTTGCCATTTGTAACATAATTGGTGTTAGACGATGGAACTGCCACACCTCGCCCAGTTGGTATCGGTGTTATAGGCCCAGAAGCTGGGGAGTTTCCTTTCGCACGGCTTCGTTTGCTATTTACTGCTGGCGAGTCCTCCAGCGACACTTTTTCAAACTCTCTTAGTATTCTTTTTCGCGGCGAAACATGTTGTTGGTGGTAGTGCAACTCGGAGGCTAATCTGGACGATGCCAATGGCATTTGGTGCGATGAATGGGTCTGATGATGACTGTGCGAATGCTGGGAGGCGGTGACTCCTCCTCCAATAATTTGCGTTTTCGACAAGTGATAGAGACTTGTCGGTAGTCGGTCGAGAAGTTTTTGTATAATCGTTGAGAGCTTAGCTCGGGATTTAAGTCTTTTTTCTCCATTCAATATTCTGTTTTTTTGATTCGTTGTTATTTGTTTTTGTTGGGTTTCTATCGATTCAGTTTTAGATGATGGCGGTGAAGAGGACACTGCATCTACAGTATCAGAAGATTGTGATTCTGGGGTGGGAGTCTTAGACGCCTCTCGCACGCTTCCTTCTTTTTCCGTACTCGAATCATCAGAACTTTTCTCCTCCTCCATTGCATTGTTTTGTTCGTCTTCATGATCAACACTTTCATTTTTATTATGAAAGTTTTCTTTTTCTATTTTGACTTTTATATCAACAACGTCAGCAGCTATGCTACTTCCATTCTTTGCGAGCCTAAATGGTGTTTTACACATAGAATTGTCTAAGGGCCTTCGACGTTTTATTCGAGCGCTTTTCAAGCCATTCAGCGAGATTAAAGTTTGTTTTGTGCGCTTGAAATAAAAACACATTTCCTTTGAAATGCCACGGCGAGGTGTTGATTGCTTCCAGCAATGATCACGTTGCCATGGAGATGACTGTATGGAACTGTTATCATCCGAAACTGAAAAATTGAAGGAATATAGTAAGTAAAAGGTGTAACATTTAATTAAAGTGAACTTACAACTTAATGATGTTGAACTTTCGTTTTTGGGATATGTAGGTGTAACGGTCGATGATGTTGCCGATGGCGAGCGAAACTGCTTCCGCGGAACAGATATCCAACCGGATTTTTCACCTTCTTTGGCTCGAGCCAATTCAAGAATAAATTTTCCGTCTGTAATTAGAAATAAGATGAATTTTAATCTAATTTATTTAAATGCAATTTTGGTTGAATCGAGAATGGCTACAGGACGACAGGTACACTATGTACGTATCTTCCACAAGGCGCAGCATTAATATAATAATATTCATTATTATAATAATACTATATTTTGCAGTAAAAAAAACAACCGTTAATCGGGAACCGTCATGATTCGGTATAGACAAGGTACTACATTTTTAGAGGTCATAGCCTAGTATTTTATGTGTCTCAGTTTGGACAAAGGATTATTGGACACCCTGAATTTATAACTTGGTGTATTAGGGTTGTTCGTTGAGTCCTAAAGTCACCCTGGGGTCACTCCAAAGCGTTTTTTGAAAACCCTAAACTCACCCTGACAATCAAATTCTCTGTTTTTTAAAACCTGGAGTCGCCCCTAACTCGCCTGAAATAGATCCAGGTTTTTTCTGGAGCGAGTTGAGGTAACCAATAAACCAAATATAATTTATATAAATTTTCAAATATTTATTTGATGTAAATTTTGTTTACAAACTTTTTATCATTTTAATTAACGTAAGTTTATTGTTTTGAAGTTGCCATACTTTTGTTACCAAATTATCTGTTTTTTGAAGAAGGCAGCAACCCCTGCCGAAACGTCGGGAAAAGCTAATGTAAACTTTTGTTTCATTGCCACAACCACTGTGACCAAATAAGCCCAAGGAAGAACAAGATTTTCATCTTATCCACTTTTTTTTGTGTAACCAATAAACTGCCAAAGTGGCATACGTTTTGAAGCATTTATTTTGTTATTGGTGATTGTTTGTTTTTAAAATGAAAATTGTATAAAATATTGAATGAAATTAAATAGGAAAAGAAAATAGAAAGGTTTAAAGTTCTTTTTTGTTGGTTTTATTTTAGACTAATTTTTAAGTTTTAATTAATCAAGTACAGAAATTCTTTCTTGCTTAAAATGTGAACAGCACAATCCAGAGCCCTTAATTATTTTTTTGAGAATCGAAAAACCAAGGCTTTTTTGGGGTTGTCAAGAAAACCTGGGTCAATCCTGGGTAAAAGTTCAACAAACAAAACTTATGCGTACACGCGCATGTGAAACTTCTACTTGTTATTGTTTAACGTTGCAAGCATGATGACTGTAGTGAAATAAATAACCATAAAACAAAGCCGAAAATAAATGAAAGCGCGCAGTGTAAACATAACACATTTGCGCTGTGTAAACGTTAATCGAATTCATTGTAAACGCACGCTTATTTAATAAGCTCTGTTTTCAGTACGCCCACTTATTATTATTGCAGTTAACGATAAATAGCGCGCCGCAAAATAATAACGGATTTTTGTAGAAGGGTAAAATACAAGCATGTTTTGCTATGGAAGAGGGGTCTATCTCCCCTTGTTTAGGCGAGAGGGGCAATTTTCTAAAAAAAAAATTACTTAATGGTTTTATGTCTTCTAGTTTATAAGAAAATTGAAAATTAACAAAACTACTTTTTTATTCAATTTTAAAGCAAGCTTACATAAATACAGTGCTAGCACCCAGCATTATCCTCCTTGGGCACACTTTAGGATTTGGGGTAGGTGCGACGTTTGGTGAATGCAAAGTTTCTTTTGCATTTAAAGAATCTGGATTTAAAGAAACTTTGAATGTATCCTATATATAAACAGTGAGGTAGGTTTTACCGGTAAATTCTAGAATTTCATTTTTTCGGCTTTTTACAATAACATATATGTATGTACGTATGTACATACATTTAGAAAACAGTTTTTGACATTGGATATATAGGATAAAAAGTTTCTTTAAATCCAGGGGCCAAATCATCGCATCAGTGAGCTCTTTAGGTCACTGAATAATTTGAATTGGCACTGCTCTTTACAATGTATTTTAAATGGAGTAGTAATGCCAATGTAAAATATTTCAGACGTATGGCCCACTCGCCGATGCGGGAAGGCCCCAGATTCTTTAAATGCAAAAGAAACTTTACATACACCCAACCTCGCACATACAATAATGTGAAAAAAAAATTAATTTAAATAAAAAAGTACAAACTAGGTAATTTTCAATTTTCTCAAAAGCTAGAAGAAGACATAAAACCATTTAGTTTTCAGTGTTCGATTAAGAATTTATAGGGTCATCAAAAAATTAAAGCCAATTTAGTAATTTTACAATTTTGAATAAAATAAGCAGTAACATTTATTTATATTTTTGATGATAAATTTTGAGTTTAAAAGTATGTTTTTTCAAAACTGTAAACACAAATAACTAGGTTGAAACAAATGATAAAAGAACAAGTTCCTGGCTTTCAGATAAACTAAACTTTTTTTATTGTAAGTGTTGCCGTTATTTTGAAATCTTTTTTTTTAATACTAATACATTTTTAAGAAAATTGCCTAGCGCGTCTAAACGGAGGGCCTATGTTACAAATAGATATGTAGGTACTATTATTTAAACTTGTCTCGACTTTTTTTCATCTATGTACCTAATTCGATTATGGATTATGAAACTCCTTGCTTGTAAGGATTAAGCAATTAGCAAATGTCAACAACTTCAAAGCAAGATTAACAATTTAACAACTTTATTTCGGATTCCTTTGTTTTATCGTATTATTTCTCTTACTTTGTTACTCTTTGTTTATACTTTCGTATTCTCTTTCTTTGATTTATCTTCTTTTTTTTTCAAATTAATCTTTTTTATTTTTTTTTATTTTATTTTTATACAATCTAATTATTGTATTAATTTATAAAAAATAGTTCTTTTTCTTAATTGCTGTACCATAAGAGACCAAGTCATAATGTACATATACCATTTCAAATAAATAAACTAACCTAAAATACTGTAAATATACATATTTCACATTTATGTATGTATGTAAATGAGCACACACAAAGATAAAAATAGGAAAATCAAACAAAATGGCAAGATTCTATTTAAAAATGTCATTTAAATAAATGCAAATCACGAAAACGAACATTTTGACCAAATTCTGAATGGCAGAACCTGAATCGCTTTGTACTTTTTGATTGGTAGGTATTAAAAATCGGGCGGGCGATTTCATTCGGGATTTTGATATTTGGGATTTTCTAATTCGGAATTCTGTATCTTGAATTTAGGGGCCTACTCTAAGGAACATACATTGCACACAATGTACCTGTATTGTAATTCTGTGAAATAGCCCCACAATTGTTGAGTTAACGTCCCTAGTTGTAGGAATTCGAAAACATCATTTTTGATATCTGTTTTTTGTATGGCCTTGAAATAATAATAACTTACTCCAATAATAGGTTTACTACAGCTTACCTTTAAAAAATTGCAACCTTCCACCGATGCCTGATCTACTGCTATCACCACTAGCCGTTCCTGCTGCTGCTGCCATTGACAACGACGATGATGCTGATGAAGTTGTTTGTATCCTGCCAACAACTTCACTATCCATTCCACCACCACCTTTATTACACGCCGAATAATCCGCTCCTCCATTATTTTCAACCGGTTCAACCTTTATCCGTGAAATTGCACTATTGCTGCTATGTCTGCTCGATATTGTCGTTGTCGTCGTCGACCCCGATGTTGATATCGTCGTTCCATTATTGTTATTATTATTGTGATGATAATGATGTTGTTGATTGCTGCTGTTCGAATGAATTGGATTAGCTCGACTAACGTGAATTCTACTATCAGTTACAGCCGCCACTATATTAGTTCCTGATGACGACGAAGATGATAAAGTAGATGTTGCCCCTGTTGCAGTAGCTGCTGCAATAATTGATGACGACGACAATAAAGATGATGAACGCGAAGGAGAACTATTATTGAATGATGATAATGATGATGTACTAATAATGGGAGTAATGGTATTAGTAGTAGTAAAAGAACCATTTAAGCCATTCTTAATCGGTATTGCTGTTGCATTTATAATTGAATTGTTCTCATTGTTCATTTTCGTAGAACATATTGTTTCATCATTTTTATGATTCTTTTTTGATGATGGTGCATTAATTGCTAAAAGAGATGATGATCGTTTTGTTGTAGTTCCTGACAATAAGAACGACGAAGAGGTTGAAGTCGAAACTATTGCTGATGCAGCAGCAGAAATAGCAAGATTATGTTTATGATGACGACGATGAATAAAATCTTCAATTTTCATCTCTCAGTTTCATGCCTGAGTATAGTTCAGATTAGATTATAGGATCCAACAACATCTAAGCTTATAATAATCATCATTGCAGTGAGAAGTACCTACTTTTTGTATATTTCGTTAAGGAAAAAATAATTGTGTTGTTTTTTTAGAACGACCGACCATTTATCCTCGCCCGTTTCCGCTGCCTTTGTTGTATTGTCCTTTCTTTAACTCCCTTTCTAGGTTGCGAACATCATTAATGTTTTGAAGGGATTTAGTTAATGGGTGTAGATTTGAATGGTGGTTGATATTCAGTTAACGACCCCATAGGATATTATTTCCGATTATTCTATTTCCGTCACCTGGTTTTCTTCAAAATTACTTAAAGAATTTATGGGTTTCCCAAATGGTGTGGGGATGGGTACACATAAATCAAAGCACACCCCACAATATGAAATGGAATTGTATAGATATTAAGCCAACAAAACAACCTACGAAAAAGAGGCTTCGAAAAAAGAGCAGTGGCAAGTTGGAAATTACAAAAAAAAAATAGGTAACCAGCGGTGTTGACGGCAAAGGCGATTGAAGCACGAACGTGTTCCGATTTCACGGGGTTCGCAGTGGACAACAGTAGTTTGCCTCTTCTACTAGTTCATTCACACCCAGGTCTCCAAGTCCAAGTCAATTTAACATTCAACTGCCATTTTGTTTTATACTAAATGAGTGCGGTTGCTTGTCGTAAATGAACTGAATTGAATGTAGAATAAATTCTTGCACTTCCTCTGTGCCTCCTCTGCCACTGCACTTTTACATTTCCTTCATTTCAACCCTTTTTTAATTTTATTCGTCTAGGATTATGCAAGCAAGTCAATTCACAACAAGAAAGAGTATTTCCAACATATCATGTAAAGTTTTAGAACTGAGGCAGGAACATTTATTGAAAATTTAATCAGTATTTTTCAAGTTTTCAACAATTTACAGTTTTACACAACCTACTCCAAAGCAAAACAAAATAATTATGCCTTGATCTGTCAAATAAGAGTAAGTGGGTCCGAGATATGTATCACAAAATATACAAACGAGGGGGATAGATTGATTTCATCATCCAATGAGCACGACACTGAAAATTTCCCTTTTTTTCACTCTAGTGGGTTTTTTTCTCAGCCACACATTTTTTTCAATTCACTTTAATTACTAGGGGTACTTTTTTTTAAAGATACAAATTATTAATAATTACAATTTTAAACAAAAACTCTATAGAATTTTCACTTGAACACTTTATTTATTTAAGCTAGGATAAGACTGCACGAGGGAATTCTTTCCTGTTCAAAATTTTTTTATTGTATGGTGTCGCCTTCCTCAGCGAAATTTTGTACTGGGGAGAAATTATGTATGTATTTTATAATATTAAAATTGTTTGCTAGCGGTACAAAAAAACACGTATAATAGTTAAATAGGTTTTTTGGGTATTCAAATAAGAAAAATGTAACTTTTTCAGGCGATTAGTTTAACAAACTTATGAACAAAATTTATAGTAGAAAAATTACCCGCACGAAAAAACCCAAGAATGCAGCACATAGAAAACACTTAAAATTAACTCGGAATGAAATGGAAACAAGATCCGCAGCAATTTTTTTGTCATGCGTGTGTGTGTTAGTTTCATTTTCCAATGTAGTCCTTTTTGATAGAAAGACGCAGACAGTTGGTCGTTGTTATATTTTCTTCTCTGTCTAGCGCCCATTGAAGAAAGTTTAATCACGTAAATTTGGTGCTCGTATATCGTGGGAAAATACCTTGGAGCGTGGGAAAATTGGGATGTTCTCATGGGAAGCTGGTGTTGTCGGTATTTAAATGGTGAAAATATCCCAAAATGCGGGATTACTCTGGTACAGCTGGAAAGGAACTGTGAGGAGTGCTCATGGTGTAAAGGGATATTTTTATTATTAATTATTTAAAAAATTTATACATTTCCATTAACAATGTCTGTTTGCGTACTATTTAAATCTACGTGAACACACTATGGTTTTCTTGAAATGATGATTGTTCTTTGAACACATCAAAAGTTTAATAAAAATTATTAGTTTATCGAAATTAATGAATTGAAATTTGCGGCATTTGAAAAATTACTAGAATGCTTTTATAAATAAGGATACAACAAAAATAAATAAATTTAGTGACTTATGTCTCATTTACACGTGTGACAAAATGCCATTAATTCTGTCATTTTATACCAATATATGTCATAAAACCGGATTATGACAATTTTATTGGTATAAAATGACAACTTTAATGACATTTTGTCACTCGTGGAAAAACGTCAATAAACCAAATACTTAACCCAATTTGTAAATGGTCTTCATTTTCGCAAGAATGGAAATCATTTATTTTCTAGGAAAGTTTTTCACTTCTTCTGAACAAAATTAATAAATACACCTTTCCACTCTAATGTTTTGCTATTACATACCAATATTGATTTAAGCATAAAAGATCCTCAATCGAAAAATTATTTATAATTACATTTTTGAAGTTTAACACACTTGACATTTCACTTCACATTTCAAGGTTCGTGTTGCCGAAATTTACTTGTTTCGAGTCGAACGTCGGCCAACTATCCTCGATTGTATGAAGTTAATGTTAATTAATAAAAAAACATCCAACCCATCTAAATACTGTTGACCCATAGGATTAAAGAAATTTAAATATCCCATGAAAACTTTTTCGAATATGGGATATTTGTAAGCAAGCACTACAGATTCCCATGAGAAAATTCCATTTTTCCCACGCTCCTAGCAATTTTCCCACGAGGGTATGGCTTTATGCATGTTAAGACCCCTTTCACATGAGGAAACAAACAAGTTGTTTGAAAATATTTGACTTTTTTAAGTCGTAAAAGATTTTTTGTAGTTTTTCGTTTGTACAAAGAGTTGCAAGAAGTTAAAAAAAAAATCAATAAACGTATGCTTGCAGGTGCCGGTGTGCAAAAAAATTGTGTTTATTCTGGAAATCAATCTGTAATGACATATAAAATACAATTTTCATAGGCTTTTTCGCACACAGATATTTCTTCCGCGTGTTTTAGTTTTTTACTTTTGTGCTTTTTGCAAAAAGTTTTGAATGTAGTTGAGCTCTTAAAGCCGGAACCAAACTATGTCGGGTGGTTTGGTGTAAAGCGGTGTTTCGCTATCGCTTAATTGTATTTCATGTGCGTAGCCATATTTATCTCGTGTGGTGTTGCGTTGGAATCTATTTTACAGAGTGGGTCAAAAGGTATGAACCGGTTTCGACCGACTAGCGCTCGTACTATAGTTGTGGAGGGAAAAGGGGAAGGGTCTCGTTGTGGCAGGTTTGCTGTTAGGACTTTTTTGAAAATGGCCGTTCTGTTATCGCCCCGCAGAGAGCCTTCCGACAGCACTTCAATATCCCTGTTGAGCATTTGTGATTTTTTTCTTTGGGGGTACATGCAGGAAAAAGTTTTTAAACTTCGTTCACATACCCTGGAAGAACTCAGGGACAGAATGAGAGAGGAAGTTACGACAATATCCATGGAAATGTGCAGAAGAGCGGTTGAAAACTTAAGAATTCGCCTTCAAGAGTGCATCGCGGCTGACGGCCGCCACCTACGTGATGTCAACTTAATGTAAAAAAGATTCTGTACTGAATTAAACAATATAAACATAATTTCTGTAAGTTGAATTGTTTTTATTTTGCATCCCTTTAAAACCGGTTCATACCTTTTGCCCCACCCTGTATTACGATTGCGCCATACAACGCTGTCGCAGGCATTTTTTTAGGGTTCGGGAAAGGAAAACATAGTAGTTATTGGAAACAGTAGAGCTATTCGGCTATTCCAGAAAGCGCGGTGGCGGTGGCGGATAGGCATCTAGGTGGCGGATTGCAAGAAAATGTAAATACATACATAAATAATTTGCAAATAATTACCGTCTTCACTTTCGGCAAATAAAAACACACTTAATTCCATTAAAAAATTTAATTTATATAAGTAATTGATAGGAGCATTATGGAATACTAAAAACAAATATAGTGCATAGTTCTCAACGTAAAATTTTGAAAGAATTGAACACAATTTCGTTCATTTTATTTCAAAGTTTGAGCTTGAAAATTAATTTTTTTCACTGATTTTTGTACTGCGTTACAAAATTCCGCGAAAAAATTTTCGTCGGAGTATAACGGAAGAAATTAATCTGTCAAAAATGTCACTCAAAAACGTACATGATCGCAATGTTACGCAAAACACCGGTGTGCGTTCCATAGTGTCATAAAATACTTCGAACAGCGGTTCGGAAAAATACCTCGAAGAAAAAAACGATTCGTATGAAATCGGAGAATTTTCCGTTCCGACGGATACCTCGCTACGGCCGAATATAAGAATGGATTCCTGTGGCCTTAAAAAAGTATGTCAGCCCTATTATCGTATCCGTTTGGAGAAATGTACGATCGGACGATTTTTTCTGTTTTGGTATACGAATTGTACGGTTACGGGAAATTTATCACTTCTAATTTTCTGTCTGGGAAATCGGAAAGCAAATATCTTCACACATCGCATGAAGGCGTGATGCGTTGCTGCCATTTTGACATTTTATCGGCATGCAACGCACGAATTTGACATTAACGCACATTAAATTTGTTTCCATAGATATGTCTGATTGGCCTATCGGAACGGCTACAATAGCTGTATTTTATTTTCACCCAGATCTGATCCGGATTAGATTTGGAAACATAAATACAAGTATTACAAAAACAACACAAGATCCAGGTCTGCTTTTGGATTTGGATTTCAAAATCCATTTTCTGAACACTTTCCTTGCATTATTTTAATTTTAAAGCTTGGTATCACTGCTGAGATTTACAAAAAAAACTCAATAAAATTAAAAATTCTTGAAATCAAACACATGCCGCCATCATTCCACTTTTTTTTTCAGTTTTTTCTTCATTTAATAGAGCCGACGCGTCGCGAGGCACGGAAAAAATACATAAAAACTATTAACTTAATGGAAATTGAACTAAAAAAATAAAATTTCCTTCCTTAAATACCAAATATTATTTCAAACAGGATTTGTGAAAATTCTCCTTCTGTCAATTTTATTATGCAAATAAAGCCAACTGTGAGAAAAAAATAAATTTGTGATCCAGTTTGTTTTATTATCATGATCTGATCCGGATCAGATTTAGTGGAAAATAAAACGCAGCTAATGATACAAAATTCGTACATTTCGTAGAAAATTTCGTTCCGATCGGGTACGATGATAAGGCTGTGTATTTTGAAGCACAACCAACTCAATCCTACTCCACTCACTATCAAAAATTAAAAAACGAAAGCCAAGCGATAGCCAAATAGCAGTCGTAAGAAAAAACGATTCTCGTAACATGTAATCGCATTTAAACGACAACGAAGTTATTTCAAAGATAATCGTTTTACAAAATAGGGGCCCTGACGCTTTAAAACGGGGAAATAAATTCGTAGATTGGAAAAAGAAAGGCTGTACTTTTGATGAAAACGGTAGTTTTTTATTGAGTGGTTATTGCGAGCAAAAATGTTCCCCACATTTGAAAATTGGAAACGTGAATGATGTACGAAAGTTCCCCTTGGAATGTATTGGAATCAGTAACAAATATTCCAGGGGCTGCGATTACATTGGATTTTTGTTCAAGGGGAATTTATTCCGCGAGATTAACGATAGCAGCAAATTGTTCAAATTAATGATATATTTCGAGAGTAAAATTTGAAGAGAATTCATCTCGAGATTTGCGATAGGCCTATGGGCCCTAGGGAAATTTTGTTTCCCTAGGAATATTTTATACGAAATGGAAAATATTTTGGCATGTTACTTCTTATTACTAGCCTTACAGTTATCCTTCAGAAAGTTTTCGATAATAACTTTATTTCGGCATCGTCGCTCATGACTTCGGGAAGACTAACCAAAAAATTTCAAAAAATTAAAACAGTATTTTTACTTTATGGTAAAGAAAAATTAATTTTATAACAATGTTAAAAAAAATAAAATAAATTGAAAGTAATATTTCCCACTTCCATTTGTAATTAAAATAATTATTGATTAAAAATAAAACGTTAAGATGCTATTTACTTCCAGCACTGGGTGTTAAAATATTTTTACTTTAAACAATAAACAAATAAACTGGGCACTAGAAACTAAGTATTTTTCGCTTCCATTCAATTTTGACGATTTCTACACATCATTTGAAGTTCAAATCTTCTATTCGTGCGAACACCTTTCAAAATTTCTTTCTTATTTTCTGCTACTCTTTGTGAGCTTTTCGACTTGAACATTTCCATCATTCGCTTGCGACGATCTTCAAGTTTATCTGCCTTCGGTGGCTGCCTGGTGGTTGCGATTGTCGTGCTGAGATTAAAGTTTTCTCTTGGATTTGGCAAATGCAATCGCTGAGACAAAGATGTGACTGTCGTATTTCCACATTTTGGCTCCGTTGTTGCATTAAAGTTGAAATTAATTATCTGTTTTGGAAGCTTATTGCTGTTATTTTTTAACAAAGAAGTGCTATTTGCTATAAATTTCGTTGTATTCTTGCCAACCAATGTTAAATCATCCAACAGCCGAAGATCTTGCTTTGACTTTGAACGGAATTTTGTTCCAGTATGGAGGGAAGTTAATTCGGTCTTGGTCTTATTCTCTAAATCAGACATATCAATTCTTTGTCGTGCTTTTGGCATAGGGAGGTGTGTTTTGTTTCCATCTTTGTTGTGATCTCGTAGAACAGAATTTTTAACATGAAGGCTTTTTTGTACCGAAGCTGAAAAAAGAAAATTTGATTATTTTTTTTATTTTCTAAGAAGCTGCAAACTTACATATCGTCAGTCATTTCAGAACAACAAAGTGTATGTGATAGACATTAATTTGTTAGTTTAGTTAGTTTTAAGAGATTTTATTTACCATTTCAATAGGTGCCGATAAAAAAGCCAGTAAATTAGTGAATATTAAAACGGTCAAAGAGTGTGGACTTGAATCTATGTGTGTAAGTGTGTGAACACAGCCACAGAAATAAAGAGTGGACATAAGAGTGGATAATAACGTTTTCTTGAACTTGGGCCGAATTTCTAAACGCAAGATTTGCAAAGCAAATGCAATAAGCAAGTTGATGTGTGAAAAGTATGTTTGCACTGCATGATATGACGTTTCGGAACGAAAATTTCCTTTCATTGCTGATTTACTAAAATAAATACTGCCCCCTCAAAAAAAAAATTATTTTAATAAAAACTTTGCTGAATTTTTGCACCACAATTCTTTACAAAAAAAAAAATCAAATATAAAAAAAAATCTTCTTTATGAATTTCTTTCCTTTAAACCAAAAATTCCGTAGAATAAGGGATTTTTTTTATTTAATCAAGAGATTTCCAGACGATGTTTTTAAAAGCCCACTTCAGGATAAGTAAAATCAAATTTATAGTAAGCTGATACATAACAAATCCATTTTAATCTACAACAAATTGTAAGAAGCTATCAAAAAAACCAAGACCTTTCTGTAAATGCGCCAAATACTACAAACTTTTATAAAATTTAATTTTTAACAAAATATTTTAAGCTCCTTTTTCAATAATCGCTTTGGCTTAAAATCGAAAAATAATTCCAAAAACGGTCTTTAAACTTAAAAAAACGTTAAAAATTGCTGTTACTTTCAGATTACCTTTAAGAAGTCTACACATATTATTATTATCTGTACTGCGTGCGTATGTAAACAGGATGTCCCCTAATTCGTGCTTTATATTTTAGGGGATGATTCCTGAGAACAATCTTAGAAAAAAATTGTATGGGCACTCTGTCTGGGCAATTTCTGAAAAATTGACTCAAATAGGAAAAAAATATTAAAAAATTAAACAAAGCACATACAAAAATATGCTTTAGCTTTTTTGAAAATTAATATTAATTTTGATTATGAAATTAAATTTCATAATCAAAATTAAAAAAAAAAAAAAAAAATAATAATTGTGAATTTTCGTTTTCAAATTAAATTTTTTTTCAAATTTTTACGTTAAGTCCCACTGTTTTTGCAAATATTCAATGCCCTTATTAATTCTTGTTCAAATACTGAAAACCTTATCATTCATATATAAAACTCTTTTTTTCGGGTTAATTTAGGAAGAAGTATTTTTTTTTTAATTTAGCAAAAACTAAAAAAAACTAAGAATTAATAAATAAATCTCAGACCAATTAAAAATAAAAGTTATTAGTTATTTCATATATCTGCTTTGCAGGGATTTTTATGTTTGCATTATGGAACTGTTTGCTTAGCATAATTGGCGCAAGTTTTACTCTTAGGAATTTGCCCAGGTATTTCGAATATTCGTAACATTGGTTTTGGGTTGAGTTGTCTCTACAAAATATTCATTAAAAATAAATGCCTATTAGAATGAAATATATAATCTTTTTATTTCAACTGAAATTTGGAGTCTTCAACATAACGAACAACTCTGTGTAATTTTCTTAATACTCAACTTTCGTAGAGACATTTAAATTAGGGTGCAATTTTTGCAGACAACTCAAGCCAGTTGAGTTGTCATACATAAAAGGCACATTAATTTCAGCCTTACACTGTTTTGACTTGTAGTCTTTGCGAGAGAAACAACCAAATAGATGGAGAACTCACTTATAGCTAAATAATATATGTACTAACCTGGTTTAATTTTTGAACTTGAATTGATTAATATTTTAGCACGTTCAGCTCTCCGAGCAACATGATCTGCAATTGATTCCATTCGTTGAAATTGTTTTTGATGAATATTAGAAAAGTTTGGCATTTTAATTCTAGACTGCTGAACCAATTTCTTCTTGGGGGTTGTATCATCTAAAAAAAAATTAAATTATATATGATGTTTACCAAATTTAAGATATGAAGGCTTTTAACTTACTAGTTGGCTTCTTCATTTGAATATAATCCATTAGGTCTCTCTCTGTTTCAGTAACCGAAAGTGAACGCTTGCGACGTTTTGTTATATCTACTTATTAGGAACACAAGAATTACAAATTTAAAATATTTGAACTTTTTAAACAGTAACTTACTAGTAGGTGTATGTTTTGTTGCACTTTTGGCCAAATCTCCACGATAAATATTCATCGTTGTATTTGCCGGACTATGGAATGTAACATTTTTCTTTGGTCTATCGACACAGAAAGAAGACGATCGCTTTCGACTGCTTTTCAATTTATTTTCTATCAGTTCATAGACGAATTTCGGAGGTTCTTCAAATTCTTCTTCTGGTTCAATAATAATATCCGGAAGTATTGGTTTATGTGTCTTAAAAGGTGTAAGAATTCGACTGATAGATGGTTGAGTGATTAATTTCTTTGGGGTATCTGATTTTTTTGTCGGAGATATATCAGCGTCAAATGTTCCATTTAAAGCGGACATTTGTGCATCCTCTGCAGCCGATGAGGTCATATCTTCTGGTTTTTCTACAATTCCAAGCACAATTTTCCTGATTTCATCAGGACACATTGCAGTGTCAATGCCTTTTTCTTCTTCAGGACACATTAAGTTATCTATTAATTGTTCCTCTTGATTTTCCTTTGCGGTAAAGGTACCATTTAAAGGTTCAGAGTCATTACTTTCACGTTCTTTAACGGTTGATGATGATTCAAGATTTACAAAATCAACATTTTGAACATCATCTTCACCTTCGTCATCGGAGCACACTAACAGAGGTGGCATATTCGTTCCTGTAGAATCGGAAGACTCGTTGGCCTCAAACTTTGATTCAACAACGACAGAAGATGGTTTTTGAAATAAGCTTTGCCTGGATTGTGAACTATCATTTAAAGAAAGCATAATACAGTCGCTGTCATCGGATTTATTAGCTGATTCTGCATTCGGATTAGGTGATACAGAAGTTTTTAGATCTTGTTGAAGTGGTTTATCAGGACTATGCAAGCAATCATCCCCTGTTATTGGCATTGCATTCAGAATTACATCTCCCTCTTCCATTGAATCATCAGATTCAACTGTATTTTTTTTTTCAACTTGAATATCAGGAATCGGCTCTTCTGTTGGCGAAGTCTAAGAAAATCGTAAAATTATTTAAATTTAGTTGTTTGCTCATTATATTTTATTAAACTAAATAGGAATTACGCAGCTACGATAAACAAATCAACCAGTGGTAAAGGACACCGGGTAAATCAAAACTTGAGACGCTGCTCTTATGTATGTGATGCCATCTGATCTTTTAATTACAGCCATATTATTATTCAGTCACTTAAACCCGGTTTTAGATGTATACCTGGATTTAAAGCAAAACAAACGTAAATGCCAAACAAAGCTTAAAATATTTACTTATTATACCACCACTCGTTTTCACCCTTGTCAAGTTTAATTTAAACAGACTTCCAGGGAGCAGTTAAAGCAATTAAACTCGGGCGTAAATTCAAAATACAAAGCACAGAAGCGACAAGCGAAAAAAAAAAATTTTAAAAATGTTTACAAATGTCAACGTAGCTTTTAAATATGTTTTAAATTAAGTTTTACATGCGTTTTACTTACTTTTATTCCACCGAGTGCGATGTGTTTTCTTTTTTAAGTAAATATTATGGACATAAACTTAAATTGTCGGGTCTAAAACATGTGGATTAAAGGACGAGTTTAAATTTCACTTTAACCCAATTTACAACTGAAGTGAATAATATGGCTATCAGTGAGAGCTAGTAAGAATTTTACTCAGCGTAAAATTTTCTTTGTTAAAGGTTTTACACAGTTCCTATTAAAAATCTTCCTAAATCAGTTTCCATTTTTACATTGTTTGGGAGATTATTATACAGGGTGATCGGTATAAGATGCACCAAACTACTGGAGCTAGTAGGTAGGGCTAAGACAAGAAAAAAATCGTATGGGAGGGGAGGGTCAATTTCCCCCCTTTTAGGCAGGAGGGTCAATTTTCTAAAAAATTGACTTAAAACAGAAAAAAAATATTTAAAAACAACGGTACAATTTACAATTCCATGCTATACCTTTTTGGAAAGCCAGAAATCTCTTCATTGATTTTCATCTTAAATTAAGTTTTGTTAGTTCATAGTTTTTGAAGAATTAATTTTCAAACTCTAAATTTTGAAAAAAAAAAAAAAAAATAAAAATAAACTTTCAAATTAATTTTTTTTTCAAATTTTTATGTAATTAAGTATAATTTTTATTTTCAAAATTCAATGCTCTTATTAATTTTCAATAAAAAACAGAAAACCGGATGCTAAAATGTCTAAGTTTTTGAGAAAATTGAAAATAACGAAATCTATTTTACTACCTAATTTGTAGAAATAGGATCTTTTGCACAGCAAAATAACGGATGGAAGTCGAATTTAAGGAAAACTTACTTTTGTTATTTTCAATTTTCTCAAAAACTAGACTACATTTTGACATCTGGTTTTCGGTGTTTGACTAAAAATTGATGGGGTATTGAATATTAAAAATAAAAATACTACTAAATAACGTAAAATTTTGAAAAAAAATCAGTTTGAACACAATTTTTTAATTTTTTTTTCAAAAATTTAAGTTTGAAAATTAATTTTTAAAAAACTAAAAGAAATTAATTTATAAACAAAATGGAAGCACATATTTCTGGCTTAACAAAAAAGTATAGCACGTCGTTTTGACCGTTACTGTTGTTTTTTATTAATGTTTTTTCTGTTTTAAGTCAATTTTTTAGAAAATTGCCCCTCCAGTCTAAACGGTGGGAAATAGCCCTCCCACCCCTCCCATACGATTTTTTTCTTGTCTAACCCAACCTACTCGCTCCAGCAGTTTGGTGCATCTTATACCGATCACCCTGTATATTTATACCTATACCCTTATAAAAAAAAGCTTGTTTTGTGTTCTACAGTTTCTGAAAAATTTTAAATTTTATTTTATGTGTTCTGTTATTAAATCATATAGAAAATTTGATAATTGATGGTTTGTTGGACTTTAATGATCGTTTTATTGAATGCAATTAATAAAAAACTAATTCATCTTGGATTACCCTACGTTTCGCCAGCTTTTTTCCGGCTTCTCCAGTGCTTTTTTTTTATTTCGATTGTGTAGAAAAATTTATTATTATTCGTTACATACATATAAGGTCCTCTCAAACCAACGCGAAACATTCGGAGCGACGGCGAAACTTTAGAGTCTCTAAATTTGTTTACATGGTGATTTGAGAATACCCATTTCCGCGATGCAAATGTTAAATGTTAATTTATTAACGTTTTAAATTAATCTATTCATATGTTAAATTAATTTATTTATTTGTTAATTTATTTAAATGTTTTTACCGATTTTGACTGTTATTCCCTATTTAATCACATTTTTGCCACAAATAGAGCAGATTGATTTGCTAGAATACAAATTGATAACGTCAATATTATGAGCTAGAGGCTAAAAACTTGAGTACTTGAGTTTTAATGATTTCTATGCTTCTATTATGGAAGAAAAATACGATTAAAGTTTAATTGTAATCCACCAATCGGTATTATCGATCGCAAGATCATACCATCGGTAAACCAGGAGAAAACTTACAGTCTCTTTATATGAAGCATCCTATCGCTCATTGAAATTTTTCTTTAAGGAAGCACCTACAACTTGCAAGCATTTTACTCTTCATTGAGATAATCAATTTTGTACAAATACATTTCTCAAACAAATCTCTTCAATCTCAGCTTCATCTTTCCAATTTAGGGGAAATAATTGATTTCAAAAACAACAGGTATTCGTTAAGTTGAGCGAGCCAGAATGAAGCTTGCGATTACGCTCTGCCGAGCCAATTGGATTTTAGCAAGAAATCTGACGAACCAAATTGGATCGGTCGTGCCTGGACAACTGAAATGAAATCTTTTTTTTTTTTGTGGAGATTGAATATAATTCAATTTGTCTTGCACGGACGTGTTAAATACTTAGTGAATTTACGCGACGTTTCGTGTTAATATTTATCCACCCATTGGGTTATTCAATTGTTTTGTAATTGGGTTGATAAAAAACTTGGGCAAACATTTTTAATAGATGGATTGCCATAAATACAAGACCACTACAGTGGGTAAATCAAAAAATAAATGACTGATTTCTCACAAATCTCTGTTCTAAGTTGTTTTACATTTTTTCTCTCTATCAAAGGAAAACTATGGAACTAGTAAAATTCAATTTTTAAATCAAATGTACTTGCCTCAATATCTTTAACTTCTTCTTCCTTTGTGACGGAATCTGCATATTTGTTAATTACGTCGTCTTCCTTTTCATCATTCAACTCATTGTGATCCAAATCTTCGTCCGATTTGGCACTTTTCTGGACTTCAACTTTTTCCTCTTCTTGGACGACTATGTTTTTCTGGCGCACTAAACGCTTGATCTTGTTGCGTTTTTTCTTGCTTCTCTTGGTCGATACACGCCCTATGTCAGCTGGTGTCCATTTATTTTCCCGTAGTTCAAGTACCGAGGAAGCTTCTTCCTGAAATTCTTCACTTGGTGCTAGATCTGTTATGAGACGTTTAACGCTAAGACCTTTTTGGGCGACTATATTCTCATATTCTTGGATCGGTTTGATCGATTTGCGGCAACTGCGACGGGGTGTCTGTACCGCAGCAAGAGTTCCCGACCGACTCGGAGTACAAATGTCCAACGTCCGTGTGGACCGACCGGGTGTGATTGGATCTTTCCTAATTAATGACAATGATGGGCCTTCAAGTTCTATAGTTTCAGACAGTTCACATGGTGATTTTTGCGATTCTCGTACCGAGGTTTTTCTAGTACGCTTTGGAGTTTTCACGCCTGTGCTATATTCTACAAAATAAAAATTAACTTTTGTGTAAATTACTTATGTATGTTAAGCGAACCTTTTTCCATTGTGAATATATTATTTATTTTTATAAAAACGAAATAAAAAAAGACAAAATACAAATTTTTAATTTCTAAAGAACGCCCAGCTTTATTTTTTCTTATGCAGCTGTACAATTATTCCGTTGTTCGTTCTTGTTTTGAATTTTCAATTCAAGCGGTTTTAAGTTTAACCGCTTCAAGTTTATGTAGGTTGGTAGTACAGATTTTACATTATTTTGGTCATATTGGTATTACTAGGTCTGTTCCTCACCTGCCGCTTCCACAGGCCATGAACGATGGCAGGATTATGAACATGTCTACAAAAAATCCAATGGAGGCACAAAAATCCATGTCCATGTCATGAACATGTCGACGAAAACTAATTTTTGAACAAGACATGAGCTCTGTTCAAAGCTTGGCCATGAGATTTGACGTTCCATGTGTGTGAGAGAGGTAGAAGTAGTATTGAAAGGAATTTTTGTGTGATCCTCTTGCTCTGACTAATTAAGGTAAGACCGCACTCGACAGAACTGATGCACTTCAGCGGAACTGCGCGACACTACACAGCACTCTGTGGCAGTTTTTTACTGAACTGCACCGACGCGACAAAGTTGCTCTGATAAGCAACTTTGTAGTTTAGTGTCGCGCCGTTTCGTTCCGTTATCGCTTAATGCGATATAGCTAATACAATTTCATACAAATAATGCCGAAGATCCAAACCACAATCCAATCATCAATCAGCTTGTTTTTTCGCACTGGGAACTTTATGTCATGTCAATAGTTATGTCGATAAGTTACACGCCGAGTCCACAGCACATACAGATGCCCAAGATCCAAACCACAATCCAATCAACAATCAGCTTGTTTTTTCGCACTGGGCACTTCATGTCATGTCGTTAGTTATGTCGATAAATTCCACTAATAAGTGAGAGCAAGAGAATCACACAAAAATTCCTCTCAGTACTACTTCTACCTCTCTCACACACATGGAACGTCAAATCTCATGGCCAAGCTTTAAACAGAGCTCATGTCTTGTTCAAAAATTAGTTTTCGTCGACATATATTCATGACATGGACATGGATTTTTGTGCCTCCATTGTCCCCTTTCACACAGGGCAACTGAGTTGCCGGCAACAATTGGTTCATAGGCAAGAAGGGCAGGAAGAAAGAGGGGTAAACGAAATCTTCCCGGTCAACAAATTCAGGAGACTTTTTTGACGTTTCTCTTCACACTACGTTTGTGTGCGTTCAACCAAGGTAGTTTAAAAGGAAAATACAGCCAGTCTCCGCCAACTTTGTATCTTCGTGTGAAAGGTACAAGAGATTGTTAAGGAGATTTAAAGAAAACGTCAAAAAAATCACCAGCAACTAGTATCTTCGTGTGAAAGGGGACATTGGATTTTTGTAGACATGTTCATAATCCTGCCATCGTTCATGGCCTGTGGAGGTGGCATGTTACACTAAAGGTAAAGGTAAGACCGCACTCAACGGAACTGCACTTCAGCGGAACTGCACGGCAACAGAACTTCACGAAGCGGCAAAATATTATTTGTATGAAATTGTATTAGCCATTGACTTATTAAACCTTAACTACATAAGCCAAAAAAGTGAAAAAGTACAAAAGTGAAAATTTTCAAACTCATTTTGGGATAGTGTTGCTCACTGGAAAATGTATAAAAGTGATGCAGAAAGCTTAGATTTTGGTTTAAAAAGAATTGTGTACATTCTTTTTCACAAAACATTTGCGCTAGCGGGAAAAAAAATATTTTTACTTTTGTAATTTTGCAAAAAGTGGCTTATGTAGTTAAGGCTTTATTACTACGTTTCCATGTGCGAGCTTGAAGCTCACTTAAACCCTTTGTATACCTGCATCGAGTTGAAATGTGGGTTGAGGAGTTAACTTGAGAAACACCATATGTCATCTCGACACCATTTCAATTCAACTCAATATCGAGCTCTCAAATCTGTGAACGAAAAACCTGGGTAGAAAATCTGACACAAATCCAACTCGAGCTCTCGGTCCTGAATATAAACGTAGTATATATATGGACTGCCAGGAGCCAACTTCACGACTGTCCGACTTATAACTAAACGCCACCAGCGCCCCTTGGAGCAAAGCGAAAAACTGTGTGTAACTTTTGACAACTTCATAATTTCTGTTTATTTTATTTTTTTGAAAAATTTTATTTAAATGGTGAAAAATGTAAAAGCAAGCATTGAAAACAATTACAAAACGCAAAATCTCGGGAACGGAACTAGTATCTTCGTGTGAAAGGGGACTATTGAACGCGGCCTATGCAAAAAACAGATGACAGTTCTGACATCTGTCAGGCAAACGAAATATGAAAGTTTTTGTTCGATTCGAAAGAAGTGCATCATCCGAAAACTGAAATTGCTTTCTATTTGTATCGATAAATCATTGATATATTTGTTCAAAACAAACCAAAATTATTAAAATGGCTTTAGCGAATGTTCTTGTTCTAAGCCAAATTGCTGGCCACGTTATTCTTTTTATTCTCTCGCTCTGCATGATTTTCCCATTGAGCATGAATCTCAATGAATTCAAGTACGTAGAAAGATGTACAACTTAAAACTAATTCTTAACAATGTTTTTCCAATTGCAAACTTCTATCGTTATCTTTTCACAGCGGACATTGCCTATTGTTTGCGTCGGGTAAATGGAGAGAGGAAGATGGTTTATTTAATGTTGAATGGGCTTCACCTGGATTCTGTAGATTCCCCCTTGCAACAGGAGTTGTTTTATTTTTTGTATCGAGCATTCAAATCTACCGGTTAGTATGGTCAGATGCATTCCCTTTAAGAGAAAGAGTAAAACATAAGAAATGGTGAATCTAGGTTTGCACGTCTTCGTGAAGAAAGCTCTTTCTTAGCACTCTTCATTGATGTAGTACTTGGCATTCAAATGCTTGCCATGTCAATATTATCTGCCATAATTATCACACTTGGATTCATTGTTTGGTGTTCCGAGATGACTCAACGTTTCCCCTCGTGCGAAACAGCTGCTGGCCAGAATATTACGCCAGGCGGCGAGAAAATTGATACTTCCGGCTTCTACATTGAAATGGGAACAGCACAGGTAAATTTTTTTACTTTTGCCTAAACTTACACTTATAATGACTATTACTAATAGTTTGGTGCATGGGGAAGCTTCGCTATATCTGTTGGAGTCGCTGTAATTGCCCTTCTCAAACTCATAAACAACCACCAAATTCGTAATATAAAAGTTTCAATGTATTTGGAACGCCAACGCCTTGTTAACGAAGATGCAATGAATGTTAATAACCAAAGAGATGGAAGATCAACTCCACCAATTGAAGCTAGACAGTAAAGCTAGTATTGATAATAAAATCATTATTTTTAAGAAATAAGTTCTAACGTTATGTAGCTACGTAATATTCAACTATTATTCTTTCCAATTTTTGTTTATTAATTTATAGCGAATTATTCTCGGTTCGTTTAGCTTTAATTTAAGAGCATTAGATTTCATACAGTTATGTGCACTTACATTGATATTCTATATAATTAAACATTTTTCAATTATTATTTCTTTTTTTTTATGTGATATTTTAAACTTTAATATGAATAAATTAGTATAGACATTAGTTAACCTTATTTTTTTTTTAAATATCCCTTAATCTTGATAGTCCTGATGGTTTAAACTGTAAAGCATCGACTCACATCTATCATAAACAAAAGTTCAAAAATTGAACATTTTTAATGTACACACAACTGTGTGCTACCATTAAGTTAATGCCGGAGTTATAGCTATTGTTACATATGTACAAAATTAAAAAAATACAAAAAAGAAAAAAATTAATTTCACTCATCAGACTCCTTTTTAGTGGCACTTCCTCTGGTTCTGGCTCATTTTTAATTGAAAAACTCTAAGGAGATCTGAACTACATACATTATATGCAGTGCTCTTCAGATGTCGATGTCCTAACTTTGCGTTACCAAGCAGTTTTATTGTTTATCAGTCGCACCAAGGTGACCAGCATTTTTACTAGCCCACACAAGCTTGTTATTCAGCCTTATTGTGAGTTTCACCCGAACAACATTCCACCCGGAAATTTTTTTCGCCTATTGTGAGTTTCACCCGAAAAATTCGTCTTATTGTGAGCATTTATTTCGCGCAGAATATAATACGATTGCCAGTTTAAATTTTCACCTATTTTTAGTAGGCGAACAAAATAGCAATAAGGCGAAAAACGTAAATTTCAATCGGGTGAAACTCACAATAGCTTTTAATATTTCGGGCGAATAGAAAATTTTAAGGTGAAATGTTGTTCGGGTGAAACTCACATTAAGCCTGATTATTCAGTCAAAAAAAAACTTTATTGAATGAAATTAATAAAAAGTCCACGACTCCCCGGGAATAACTTAATGTAGATAGTTTGTACTTAGCATTCAAATCTTAAGAAATTTTACATTGCCTGTACGGTGTTGAACAAGTTGTCAACTTTTGTAGGCTCTAGGATCACACCAAATAAAACAATACCTATTCCAAATTTAAAACTTTTTTGTTTATTCGGTATGTATGGTTCATTTTTCAACATCACACATGAACATAATTGCTAAAACACTAAGAGAAAACTAATGAACGATACAAGAGTACTCAAATGCGAGATGAAAAATATTCAACAATTTTTGGCAATTCCTATTAAAGTTTTTTTTTTTTTTTGTTTAAAAAAATATTTTAATTTTTATCCACACTATCAGTTACGGTGTTGTAACTTTTAACAAAATTATTTTAAAGTGGATCGAATCTGATCTCGTATGGCTTTTGCGACTTCTGAATAATTGCTGTTTATTTCTTCTGCGATGTCGACAATATCTTTCATTTCCGTTGATTTTGAGTTATTTAAAAATGGAACTTTAAACTTAATACAAATATTATGTAGAGCAGCACAAACATTAATAAATCTTGCCATCCTTTCTGGGTCGTACCTGGACTTCTTCTCATGCTGTCCTAGTAGAATTCTCCAACGGTTTTTTAATGTTTGTATTGTTTTTTCTGCTATACAATGTGCTCTAGAATGGACTTCGTTAAAATGTGCCTCTTGTGAATCAGGTGAAGGATTTCGATAAGGTGTAATACACCAAGGCTCGAGAGGATAAGCAGCATCACCTATAAAAGCAATATATTTTCTTCATTCTTCTTTTAAATAAACTTGTACTATTAATTTAATAAACCTAGTAGCCAACAATCCTGATCTTGATTTTCATTTAACACAAATTGTTCCTCAAGGTATTCACGCTCATCGGAATGCTTCCATACAAATATATCACTTGCTGATCCTCCGAATCGGCAGTTAATTGCATTGATCTGTTGCCTATGATCACAAATCTGTCAAAAAAAATGTTTATTTAAACTAAAGGTTTTTATGTTCAAACTTACTATCATAACATTCAAGCTGTGAATTCCATTTTTGTTCAAAAACATATTTTCGTTTTTTACTGGCCTCAACATTGAAACGTGTGTAGAATCTACACATCCAATAACTAAAAAAATAAAATTAAATATAATGTGAAATTTGTTGTCAATGCACTAAATTTATTAATTTTTTTATTTGTTGTGACTTCTGTTGTTTTGAAGGAAAATAATTAATTAATTATTTCTTTTCTTAGAATAAACTGAAGATATTTCCTTCGATATGTTTAAAAAGTTAGAGAACGCATTCAGTCTATACTGGGAAGCAATAATTATTTAATTTGCCCTTTTTTCTCATTAGAATGATTTTCTGTGATAAAATAATTATGATGTGCATGAGTTTTGACATTCATTTCACTTTTCTTGTGCGGCCTATATGTACAACACTCTAAGGTATAAGTGTGTCATTTTCACTAACATACTCTCACATGCATGACAAGCATTTGAACAGTGTATAATGCCGCATTGAATTTAAAATCGAATTACGCGTGAATCTCTCTGCACAGCTTCACAGATTGGAAATCGACTCCCAGAATAGCAAAAGTGTGTGAGGTTGACCGTGACTTTTATAGCCTGGGTGCCGGAGACAATAACCAGTTTCAGACTGATGAAATTCAGTTTGGATATACATACCTACATATTATTTGTAAACCCAATTTGGAGCGATTTTTTTTTTTTAATTGTTTGCATCTTGAAAACATTGTTTTAGCGTTAAGTCCGCGATAACGCTGCCAGACCGATGGAATTGCGTTTGGACAGATTATAATCATATGTGCACAAAATTTGAAACAGTTTGAAAACTTTAATTTTTTGTTTTCGTGTTAAGTGCATTTTGGTGGAGTTAGATCCTCAGTAATGCTGCCAGATTGATGATATTAGCTGCGTTTTTTTTCTACGGATCTGGATCAGGATCATTTTACAACACGTAATACAAAAACAATTCGGGATCCTGCTCTCTATCTGGATCTATTTCGAAGATCCAAAAATGAATTCTTACTTTGGCAGGTAGATGGCCGCTTTTATGGTAATGTAGCGTTTGTTGCAGTGCAAAGAAAAGAGATGGGAAACAACTGAAAATAATTAAAACGTAAGTAAAAAAGAGATGGTTATATAACACTGCTGTCATTGTGATCCATATCGTTTTATTTACAAGGGATGATCCTGATCCTGGTACCCCTCCTGCTTACCGCTAGTATTTCGATAATCGCAATGTAAAGTTGAAAAATTCCCGCTGGACACCCTTTATTTAATTCGTCAATTTTATTTTGGTCTTGGGCTGAGATTTATTTGGGTGAGATTTATCATTCAGTTTGTGCAAAGATTCCTTACCGCGGATCGGGGAATTACTTTACTAATTATTTAAAGAAAAGGAAGAAGGGTATTCTTCTCAAAATTTTTATTGATACTTAAATTTCTTAAAACTATTCAAAAAATGCACCAAGAGAAGAAAGATTTAGATAGGGACGCACATTACCTTATCTTTGGTGTTGGTATTTTTATTTTTGACTAATCATGGAATAAGCGATCCCAAGCCTCGCCATCTATTTATTTAAAAGAAAAACGGCTACTGCCTCTTGCGAGGAATTGACAAATCCTCCAAGAGTATCTCCTGTCACAGAAAAGTGCCGCTTGTTAGCCGTTCGGATTCGGCAATAAACTGTAGGTCCCCTCCATTCCTGCAGACACGCACACAGGAATAGTTGAGAGTTGTAAGTCACTAGGCCCTAGTTCTTCATGAGCTGTTGTGCCATCAAATTTATTTTTATTTTTTTTTTTAATCATGAAATAAACCAATAAGAGCGCGATGGAATTGCTTATCTCTTGCGTATTTATCGTATACACAAGTGACAGACAAATTCGAGCATGGCTCTAGTGGTTTATATCACATGTGTTACAGTTTGAAAAATCTCTTACCTGTTGACTTATTTTATAAAAAATAAAGAGAAACGATCAACCTTTAACCTATTAAATCAAAAATGGTTAATAGGTATATTATAATATTTGCTTTATTTTTCAATTAAAAAAACAAAACAAATATATTAAATTCACAAAAAAAGGCAAATACAGATGATATATACATATGTACAGTGGTGGAAAATTAATTAGAAACAAACTCTTTTTTTCGAACTAAGGCTTATAACTTTATTTTTATAAGTTATAACGACATATTTTTTTATTTCATTGCATTTTTCATAGTTTATACTGCATTTTTTTACGATCCTCTTTCGGTGTTGTTTTTTATCTCTTTTTTTTTCTTTCGGCGTTTTTAAAGCTCCTAGTCTCTGCGTACACTTTTATTGCACCATGCACCATCTTTATAGAGCACATTAGCTCCTTTGCAATGGCAATTCTGTTTGCAGTACTTTTGGCATTTCAGGTGTACAGCTCTTATTTTTAGCCATTTTTTTCTGAACTTTTAAATAAAACCTTCTAAAAATAAAAAAAAAAACTTTCCCCAAGACAACACTTTCCAAATATAAATTTATTTTAAAAATTGTACGATCGTTTCTAATTATATTTCCAATAAAATTCACTTCCTTACTCAATGCACGCGGAAAATTTGTGAAATTTTCCGTTATATGAATTTGACATTATATGAATTTAACAAACAAAAAATAACAAGACTATAACGGTTTTAATCGACTGAGTGTTTCGCAATTGTATTATTTGTGTATCAAGAGACGAGACACAAATCATCGTTTCTAATTAGTTTTCCACCACTGTAGGTCTATTAGCGGACAGTAAATTTTGTAGTGGATGTACAAATAATCAAATTGTACGATCCACCAATGTAGGTCTATTAGCGGACAGTAAATTTTGTAGTGGATGTACAAATAATCAAAATGAATGATCCACCACTGTAGGTCTATTAGCGGACAGTAAATTTTGTAGTGGATGTACAAATAATCAAAATGTACGAACACGTGTGTTGTACATACAATGTACATATATGCATATATACATACATAATGTATAAATAGGGTGAATCGCATTCCCATTGTTTAGAAGGAAGACGCAATTTTCTAAAAAATTAACTTGAAATAGAAAAAAAAAATATTTAAAAACAACGGCAAGACTTACAAAATCATGCTTTACTTTTTTTCAAAGCCAGAAATTTGTTCTTTTACGTTTTTTAATTCAAATTATTTGAGAGAACAGTTTTTGAAAAATTGAATTTTCAAACTCAACATTTTGAAAAAATAATAAAAAAAAAATGTGTTTTGTTCAAAATTTTCACGTAGTAGTATTTTTGACAAACCCTAAAAACCAGATGTTAAAATGTATTTTAGTTTTTGGGAAAATTTAAAATAACAAAAGTAAGTTTTATTTAAATTCGACTTCAATCCGTTATTTTATTGCTCCAAAGATCCTATTACTTTATAACGTAAAATTTTGAATAAGATTAGTTTGATTTTTTTTATTATTTTTTTTAAATTTTGAGTTTGAAAATTGAATTAAAAACAAAATAAATAAAGGGACTTCTGGTTTTAAAAAAGTATTGCAGACATTGCTGTTGTTTTTTTAATGATTTTTTCTATTTTAAGTCATTTTTTTATAATTGCCCCTCCCGCCTAAACGGGTGAAATACATATGCCCCCTCATACGATTTATTTCTTTTCTCAACTCAACCTACACGCTCTAGCTTTTTGTCACACTTTAGGTGAATCACCCTGTAATCAAAATAATTCCTTACATTACAGTTTGACCTTCGCCCCATCGTCACTTTCACTAATGTCACGCATTATCAGTGCTAAACTAACTAAACAGTTATCTGAAATTCCAATAGCAGATATTTCTAACGGACCGAGAAGAATATAAATCTTTAAAAGAGATTTATTTTTTTATCTCAGCGATAAGTGGTCAGTGGTTGACCAAAACCTAAAAAAATCAAAATAAAAGTTTCCGACTAAGTTTAACCAAAAAAAAAAGATAAAATTTTAAGTAAAATGGTTTTTAAGCGACCATTTTTAAAGATATGAGCAGATTAGTGACCTTTGAAAAGGTTGAGTTTTATTTTCGATCTCTATATTGAACTGAAGTTTCGCGAAATTAAAAGAACTTTTATAAGACTATTGTTACTTTTACTCTTAAGTTTGTTCTAATCTGATTAACACGTACACTATGTACTGTACATATTAACGTAAATTAATTTTTGTTTCAATGGGAATATATTTTATCATAGGTTTTATTTCTCTTAAATAAAGTGAAATGAAGCCAACTCTGTTGTGAGTGTAATAAGGCCAATTATATGAACAGAAGTCACTTTCTTTGTGATAACCATAATGTGCAACGATGGAATAAGTAAATAACTTTAACTTGAATTAATACTTTAATTGTTATTTCATTCAAAATTTTCAAAATTATATTTTTGCATTCGAAAAAATGTAATTTTTTTGTTAGAAAAAAACAAAAGTATCTAATTTGCAATATTTATCTCACCTCCTGGTAATCTATATTTTTTTGCGAAAAATTCCTTGCAGGCTGTAAAGTTGTTTTCAGTATCGAATTTAATATGCTCATAGCATAGAATATCTTCCATTTTCCTTAATGTTAAAGATGTCGCCTTGGACATTGTGCTCTGTGCCAAAGGAAGTAAATAGTCGTTGCCTATTTTTTGTTGGTAACTTCCACTTCCAAGGAGCGAAAGTGTGCATGCCACTTGTAGTATCGGAGGAACTGCATTTGCTGATTTATGAGTTATGTTTAATTTTTCAAGAACATATCTAAAAGCTTCTTTGTTAAGCCGAAATCTTTGTAAAAACCTGCGATAATTAATTGAGATAAATTTAATTTAATCTATTGATACAACTTACAATTTATCTGGCAATGAAAATGGATCGCTTTTATCTCTAAGACGCTTCCTAGCCACTCTTTCATCACAATCGCTCTCATCGGAGCTACTTAGAAAAAAGTAAACACTAGTAAACATGTTTCATTTTAATTATTCACACTCTAGTAAGAATTTTATCATTCCAATTTTGTTATTTTCAATTTTGTTTATTTTCTTTAAACATTTGAATTTCGAAAAACGAGTTTGACAGTGGGTATGTTCAATAATCAATTCTTTTTCAAATGCTCGATCCAACAGAAAGCGGGGCGGCGGCGGTGCGGTCAGAACTCATTGTCCGCCGCGTTTTGTGAAGTAAACAAATTGGCCAGTTTTTATATTTCAGAGATCCCAGAGGAATCCGTATTCTCAGAAATATAAACACAAAATAAACAATAAAATTCCTTAGTTTTGCTGTCAAAAAACCGAGGATGGTTTTTTTTTGATTCGTTGCTCAATTATTTTTTGTCGCAGTGATTAAAAAAGAAAGAAAGGAAAAGAAAGTATTTTTGAGGAATCTTGTTTATATTTAATGCTCCTGCTCCTTCAAAGTGACGGAGGAAAATTACTGAGCGCTCTGAAATACAAACTGACCAAATGCCTGCATCATTCGGCGTTCGAGTTTTTGCTATACTTTTCTCGTGAACGGCTTAAGGCTCTCCCAAACTAACGCGATTAATCGCCGCGACAAAAGAAAAAAATAAAGGCTCTCCCAAACCAACACGATTATTCACCGCGACAAAAGAAAATACCAATAACAACATGTGGTTGTCAAACAAAACAACACGTTGTTGTTATTGTTTTCTATTGTCGCGGCGGCGATTAATCGCGTTGGTTTGGGAGAGCTTTAACAACAACGTGTTGTTTTGTTTGACAACCACGTGTTGTTTTCGTGTTTCTTTTTTAGCTCAGAGTGTATAACAGTTCAAATTTGTGTTTCTTTTTTCGTTCAGAGCATGTTCCGAGTTTGTTCAGAGCGCGCTCTATTAGCTCGGTATAAAACAACCGAGCAGACCGAGTAAAAAACTGAGCGCGGCCAACTTCATACAGTTTCCATGTAATTTGACAGATATTACAATTGAGTGCTCGGGTTTGTTTTGTAATTTAATCGGAGTGCTCTGAACATATTTTGCTCAGAGTTTACTCCGTTTGTTCAGGGTCTATTCAGTGCTCTGCTCTGAACCAATTCTGAACTAAAAAAGAAAAACGCCTAATATGGCCGTTAGAATTTTATACCCACTCCTTAAAGTAAACGAACAGACCCTGCTGTCACAAAATCCTGTCTCATGTCCTAATTGTCAAATCTCAAATGTCAAGCAAAACTTTAGAAAAAAAATCATAATTTTTTTTCTTTTGGTCGGCGCAGAAATTCCCTGTAATGAATGAAAAAAAAAAGTGTAAATCTCAGAACGGTAAGAGACAGTTCCGAAATCTTAAAAATAAAAACAATCACGGTCGTAATTTCGCCAAAGAAGTAAATGAACTCAGCGACAGTGATGGCTCATCATCTTCGGGATCGAACTCCAAAAATATCTGCAGGCAGGATCCCCCATCATTTCCCGTTGCAATGTGGGACCTAAATCATTGCGATCCCAAAAAATGTTCTGGCAGAAAACTATCGCGATTAGGCGTAATAGACAATTTGCGGTTGGGGCAAAAATTTCCCGGATTAGTCTTATCTCCAGTCGGCACGAATTGTGTCAGCCCCCTTGACCGAGATATAATTGCAGGAAGTGGATTGGCTGTTGTTGATTGCTCCTGGGCGAAATTGGATGAAACTCCATTCAATAAAATGAGAAGTCCGTACCCAAGGCTATTACCATTTTTAGTGGCTGCCAATCCAATTAATTATGGAAAACCATGTAAGCTTAGCTGTGTTGAAGCTATTGCAGCAGCCTTGTATATATGTGGGTTCAAACAAGAAGCTCATTGGTATATGGGTAAATTTTCTTGGGGCCACTCATTTATTGAGTTAAATGGATCACTTTTGGACAAGTATTCGGAGTGTACAAGTAGTGAAGATGTGCTAAAAGTGCAGGACGAATATATAGAAGAACAACAAATGTTGAGGAATCAGCCAAAGAATTATAAAGAATTCTTTCCATCCTCTAGTAGTAGTAGCGGTGATGATGAATAAGTTTTTGTAACAGTTGCTCCATTTTAATTGGTTTACCTTCCTATAAAATTAGTTTTCATAGCATAACATAATGAATAGAGGTAAACATTGTAGAGCCTTAATTTAAGTAATGATTTTTTATGTATATTTGAAATTAAAGTTAATTTGAACATGATTCTCAGGCTGTTTTGTTCTTTAAAAAAATTTCAAAAACAGCAGCCAATATTTTTTGATGCGGATTTATTGCGCATCATAGACTTTTCGGATGCATTTTGGTCTTTTGGAAGTTGCTACATTGTCATAATGTTTTCGTTTGAGCTTGGAACTTATGACTGCAGTAAATGCTCAACTGATGCATTTTGGAGTTTTCTATTTCTTTTTCTATTACAGGTAAACTAGGTCATATTATACATACGTAAGTAAAACGATTCTGGATGTGTGAAAAAGTGAAATAAAGCGAAATTAGCCCTATTCTGCAATTCGATCCAAACTTTCGATTCACGTAAAAGTTTCATTCAATTTGCCTAAATAATTTTTTTAAATCTTCAATCTTTAGTGCAAATCTTAACTGGAATTTACTTTTGAAGAATGCAATCAATGTAAAAGACTTCAAAGAATTCAAACAGTCTTTAAGTAGTGAATTCCTTTAACTTTTAGACTTTTAACTGCCTTAAATGATTGCATTATAAAAGACTTAAAAATGAATTTCGTTGAATATCGATCACCACTTCACCTGCTGTTCATCGATTTCGAAAAAGCGTTCGACGGTGCCAATAGAGAATTTATCTGGCTTGCTTTGCGCAGAAGGGGCATACTAGATAAATTGATTGCTATTATCAAGGCTACATTATGATGGATCCAAATGTCACGTCTTGCATAAAAGAAGGTTGTCAGAGGAGTTTCAAACCCAAAGTGGGGTTAGGCAAGGCTGTATACTGTCACCAATACTGTTCCTTTTGATGATAAGTGACGTACAGCTCGCGCTTTGTCAAATGGAAATGCAGAAATTCAGTGGACTCTGCAATCTCACCTCAAACATCTGGACTACGCGGACGACGTATGCTTACTCTCTCACAGGATAATGGATCTCCATCAAATAACAACAAGGGTGGAGAGAGAAGCAGATATTCGTGGGGCTAAAGATCAACTCGGAAAAAACTAAATGGATCAGCCTTGGAACTTCCTTATCAATCCAAGTAAATATTTCTGGACAACCGGTAGAGATGTAAGAGGATTTCCAATATCTTGGAAGTATTAGGCCCTTTCGAGGTAACCGTCGGAGCGGAATTCTCTCTAATTTCCTACGAATCGGAGACATTTTGCTTCGAGGTAGTTCTCCGACCAGCAAAATGTCTCTACGGGTGGCTGAACTGAATTGGACGTAAACAGTCGGATCAGAAAAGCAAAGGCTGTGTTCGAAATGCTGTCCAAAATATGGAGAATCAACTCTTAGCTTAAAGACCAAGCTACAAATGTTCCGCTCCAATGTTGAATCCGTGCTGCTTTACGGGTGCAGCACTTGGAAAGTCACAGACACTGTCGCAAGGAAGCTCCAAACGTTCGGTAATAGATGTCTTCGAAACATCTTGAGGATTTTCTGGCCTAACCGTATCCAACCGGGGCCATACACTTCGAAAAGGCGATGGGTGCATTGCGAGTCAAGCGATGCAGTGGAACCCGCTCCCGTAAGCATCACGGACGTAATAGGTCGGAGGATCTAAGTAAGAAATTTTGTTTTTCTTTAATTTTCATTTCCGTAAAGGTTATTATAATCTTTGGTTTTTTACCATTAATAATAAAAAAATATTAACTTAAAGAGCTTTGTTTTTGTTGTTTTTCTATGCATCACTTTGCAAAAAGCTTATTATATCGAAATTCACTATTAAATTGAGCGACACATATGACATCAGGTCGAAAAGAACGTTCGCTATAGATGCAGATGAAGTGCGAAATTGCATACAGCTGCCTGGAGAAGGCTGTTTGTTGTGGCCCCAGTTTAGCTCGATTGTAGCATCTTTGTAGTAGGTACCTAGAGTAAAATACAGTGATTTCAAGAATGCATATTTCTACTTTTAATAATGAATCATAATAATTAATAAGTATAAAAACTTAAAGAAAACATATAAGACAAAACGAATTTGAACAATCCTTGAATGTCATTAAATAAGAAAAACAATATCATCAGCGACCATAATCTGGTTGTCCTCAGTCATCTTGTTAACAGCAGCCTCAATTTCAGCAGGGGTAAACGCCTCATCATTATTCTTATTTACTGCAGCTGTTATTCTAGCCAGGGGCAAACTTTGCTCCCTGGCCTCGCGGAACATTTTCTGAAGACTATTCTTGAAGATATTTAATCGTTCCTCAGAAATGAAAGCAGGTGTCGATTGGACTGTAGATTCGGTGTTTGTACTTGCTGAAGTTGCCGCTTGAGATCTTCTTGTATCGCGTAGAGTCAAATCACCGGCATCGGGTTGTGGTTGCACAAAATCATCATCTTCATCTGCTTCAATTGGTTCCGATTGTGTTTCTGTCCTGGTGCGCTTGCTGCGCCGTGAAGGCGTCATTTCTTGGCTAACATTTTCTGTTTCTTCTTCATCTGAATCACCATCACCTTCACGCCGACGTTTCTTTTTCTCTTTTTCGAGGACTTTCTTGAAGTATGCAAATTGAACAAGTTCGATTGCAGCCTGTGCATCATCGACTGTTACTGTTGCCGACATACGTGCACGGGCATGTGCTGTTGAAAGACGAATTAGAGTTTCCAGACTACGTGCGGTTACGGGTTGTGTTCTAGCTACATCCGATTCGACGTTATCTTGAGAACGAAGACGAGAATACTCATTTGCAATAGCTTCGCATGCTTCCTCGGTTAATTTAGGTTTCATACATTTAGCCGCTTGAATGTATTTACGCATGAAGTCAACTGACAGAATCTTGTCTTGACGCTTGCGTGATTTTCCATGCAGGAGAGCATCATATTTTTCATAAAGTTCAGTTTCTTTCTTATTCTGCAAACAAAATTAAACACAATAGATCAAGTGAAGAAAAATAATATAAAATCTAAAATTTTAAGTTTTTACTTCTTCTTTATTGCTAACAAATGCAAGGGAATCGGCATAGCTGCTTCCCATAGATAAAACTTCACCATCAGATTCTTTTGGGTCCCTTAAAAATAATTCAATGAAAAAAGTAATAATATAATATTATAATAAGATAAATGAAGGATAGGCAGACTATTACGATTGTCGATACAAAAATTTAAACTAAACTTAAATAACTTTTATTGATTATTTAATATAAATGATACTGATCGGCTTGAATTGAAATAAAGAATTGACAATTATCAATGAACTTCCGTTTGAAAGTTCGGTTAATGAACCACCACTACTCTTTCTGTCACCAATCAAAAAGCCCCTAATTCTTACTGATTTCAAAATTTAAACTGTTAGAGGTGGTACTGCTTACTGGAGCTTTATTTTTTTTTATTTTTAGATTTATTAAGTGGTCAAAAAAAGATACTAAAACTATTAAAGCAGATTTGACTTTCGCATTTTTTGTCTGGTGGTCCGCCTTAGCTAAATTAATTAATGTTTAAACAATGACTAAAATTCAGAAACTAGCATGTATTGGCACACAGTTTTAAAATGTCAACCAACCATTTAACATTTAGAGTTAGGCTAATATCGTCGGCTACAGTAAAAAAGATTTGGAAAAATTTAATAAATTCAAAAATAAATAGATATTTTTATGCACTCAATTAAATACACATAGGGTTTAGAGGAAGCAGCAGATTTTTGGGTAAAACAAGATCCCCCCAGGGGCCATACTCTGTAATTCGTTCCGGATGTGAAATTTCCCGAAAACGAATACTTTATACTCTCTATTTCTAAAACGGAATAAAATCTACTACTTTTGGATTGACAATTCCGAAAGAGGTATTTAAATTATTTCTTTAAAAATTATAATTTGTTCTTATCCGCCTTGTTTGTTATTCGTTTTGATTTCTTAATTTGCCAGACCTCAAAAGAAATAATTTGAGACAATCCGTAAGTGGGAATGGTATTAAGTACTATTTTTTGGATTTCGAAAATTTTACGGAGTAGGAAAGGCTTTCGGAATGAAATAAAAAGTAGGACCCCCGGGGTTTCCGGTAGGGATTAAGCTCCATTAGACCATTTAACAGCTTCACAGTTCTTCAAAAACGCTAAAAAATGGCTAGTTTGTAAAAAGACAAAAAACAACGAATACCTACATAAAAATAAATGAACAAAGAGAATAAAGAGCATGAGTTCCAAAGCGGATCAGATCTGGCGAAATGTAAAATACAGCTAAAATTTTACTGAATGATTTCTGGCATAAAAGTTTGAGAAAAGTTCTTTACCTGTAACGATGCATGCGCACCACATGATCAGCAATCATGTTATCCGTATCGGGGTTAATGACATCCAACATAACAAATAGTAAATCAAAACGAGACAACAGCGAGTCCTGCAATCCTATATTTTCCATTGGAGTCTTATATTGATCATACTGTGCAAAGAAAAGCCAATTTTAAAAACGTAACAAAATTCCCTATAACTTCTTACTCTTCCGTAAACAGGGTTAGCTGCTGCTAAAACAGAACATCGTGCATTTAAAGAGGCATGAATTCCAGCCTTGGAAATAGTAACCCTTCCTTGTTCCATGACTTCATGAATGGCTGTACGATCCATGTCGCTCATTTTATCGAATTCATCAATACAAACAACACCTCGATCGGCCAACACCATAGCACCGGCTTCGAGCCTACGCTCACCAGTTTCCATATCGGTGGTTACAGCTGCTGTCAGACCCACACCAGTCGAGCCCCGACCAGTTGTTGGAATGGCTCTTGGTGCGGTGTTCAAGACGTACCGCAGCAATTGCGATTTAGCCACACTGGGGTCTCCAATAAGAAGAACATTAATATCACCCCTAAGCCGTGTTCCATTAGCAAGATTCTTTTCAACCCCGCCTAGCAGAAGACACAGAATGGCTTTCTTTACATACTCATGTCCATGAATGGATGGAGCCAGGCTTTTCGATAGCAGCTCAAAAACTTCCGGATCTTTAGAGATTTTCTTGAAAGTCAAGTAGTCCTTTCGAGTTATTCCTAAATCATTGTCCTTTTTCAAATGTGATATGTTATTGGCAAGAAGAACTGTTTTAAATGTTCCAGATGTGTAGCCACCTTGTTTGCCCGGCAAACATCTATAGTTTCCTGTAAACTGTACTCTGTCACCAGGTTTGCATTTGTCAACCAAGTCATCATCACAAATAACATCTATTGAACGTGGCAGCTGTCCAGCAGGTGCTTTCTCTGGCATTTCTTGAATTGTTAAACTCTGATGATCCTTGTAGATGGATAGACCGAATTCGGTCTCAAGAAGATTGCCATCATCATCTTTGGTTGGATAGACAGCACTGGATGGGACTGCTTCATACGAAGTTAAGTCAGTGTACTTCCTCTCCATAACTTTCTTAGTTGCTGGACAAAAGTGAACGCTTCGTACCACTTTTGGTCGGATTAGAGACACTTTTGTGACAATACCTTCAATACATACTAAGTTACCAAGATAACTGAGAGAAGATGTAAGAAATATTTAAAAATTCAAAAAACATAAACAAATAACTTCATTGAATTGAATAACTTACGAAGATGTGAGTCCTCTTGGCGTGAAATGATTGTTGCCGAAACAACCCTCAAAGCCAACGAAGAAGTCTTCATAAGTTTTAGCAAAAGTTGGATCAATGGACGCAACAAATTCCTTTAAAGCCCGACCAAAAGCCAACAGTTCATCGGAAGCGTTCTTTAGAATTCCCAAAGCACGTTGTGGATTTTTTCTTTTTAAGTCATTAATGTTGACGATGAGGCGCTTTTTCTTTTCTACTATCATTTCTTTTACATGTCCAGTGTAGGCACCTTGGTCTTCCTAAATAAACAAATATGATTAATATCCAATGTTTTAAAATGAAATTTTGTACTAACCTCATCGTCGAGGAAATCCAAGTATTCTCGTTGGATATCTCTTATAAATTGCTCTGCGTCGGTCATGATAATAATAAAACGTTACACAACTATTTATGTTTTAAATATTTTAAACACAAGTTAATATTTATGCCTTGATTAATTGTTAAAAATAAACAGAACAATTCAAGTCGCTTTTAATTTAAAATCTTGAGCTCCTAGAATATTTTTGCTCCTAGAACTATTTGATTTGTTTGGACTTTGGCGCGAAAACTACATGCCTGAAGTTAGCTTCATTTTATTCAGGTACAATTTTGACAACTGACAACCCCTTCTCTGCTCTACTACTTTTATAATTGGGTTCGTTCAATTAAGAGGGGAAAAGCTAATGTAAGTGCCTGTTTACATTGTATTTTTGACAAAGCATATTTTCGTTCATCAAAATGTTCCTCGTGTTTACATTATAGAGAAAAAATTCTTTCATTTCAATCTACCCATCCCTATCTCACATCCTTAACAACCATGTATCTCTCACTCACACAAAAAAAACTCTTCCTGCTCAATCCGAAAACATTTAATGAAACTGGCGCATCGGCGTAATTTGGGTGGAATTAACCCTTCTCTTTCTTACTCACACAAAATCTACCCATTGTTGCGAGGCAAGAGGAGAGGAAGGTGTCGGTTAAGCGGAAGGGTAGGCAAAGGAAGAGGAAGGAAAGAGAGAAAGGAAGTGTTAGGAAAGGAAGGTGGAATGTTAAGTCCCGGGGACGCGGCCCCCTCCCGTCCGACGAGCTGACGCCGTGCAACCACAAGCAGGCCGCGTCCCCGGGACTTAACATTCCACCTTCCTTTCCTAACACTTCCTTTCTCTCTTTCCTTCCTCTTCCTTTGCCTACCCTTCCGCTTAACCGACACCTTCCTCTCCTCTTGCCTCGCAACAAAATGGCGCCCAACGTGGGGCACGAACCCACGACCCTGAGATTAAGAGTCTCATGCTCTACCGACTGAGCTAGCCGGGCTTGGGGGAATCCAAGAATGGCCAAGGATTCCTAAGGTTGGGTGGGTAATGGCCACACTGCGACAACTTCTGCAGTGCCCTGATGTGTCAATAGTCCGTCCGTCAGTCTTCTAGTCCGTTACCTTTTTCCCTAGTTTTCCTCAGGCCTGATTTATGTTTTTGTTAGCAGGCGAGGTTAGGTTTCCGGGGACAAGATCCCCTCCCGTCCGACGAGCTGACGCCGTGCAACCACAAGCAGGCCGCGTCCCCGGGACTTAACATTCCACCTTCCTTTCCTAACACTTCCTTTCTCTCTTTCCTTCCTCTTCCTTTGCCTACCCTTCCGCTTAACCGACACCTTCCTCTCCTCTTGCCTCGCAACACCATCTCACTGGATGCGCCGTTCGTCAAAAATACAATGTAAACAGGCACTAAGGCCGTGTGTGAATTGAGTTAAAATCGCGTTAAATTTTATCCGACGATTAATTTTTGACACTAGTGAGGTGAATGTGTACGTAGAAATGTCAAAATTTAATCTCTGATAAAATTTAATCGTAATTTTAAACGAATTCGCACACGGCCTAAACTTTATGTCGTTTTTCTTTTGCAAATAGGGATTTTGATCCCGGATCACGAATTTTCTTGGCAAAAGAAACGCAGATTGGATTTGTTTTTTGTTTGCAAATGTATGTGTGTGATGTCAAATTTAATTTTGTCAAAAATAATTTTAATTTAATAAAGCACAAAATAATTTTGATAGGCAAAGAATCAAAAACAGAATGCAAATGAAATAGAAAATCACAGAATCACACAAAAGCACAAAATGACGTTTTATAAATAGTGTGTGTGCAAGTGCGTGTTTCATGTAGTTGTAAATCTCTCTTTAATTCGGGATCAGAAATTTTGATCCCGAATTGTCAGGGATTGATTTTTTTGGTTGAATGTAATGCAAAAACTTGTCCGGGATCAAAATCCCTCACAGGGATCAATTTTTTTTGGCTGAAAGAAAAACGACATTAGTTTCATTGCTTGCGTTCGGGTGGTAGTGAGATAGGCTATCCACCTATCCCAAAAATTTTCAGATACCTTGAGTTGTTGTTGCATCAGCTGACATCAGAAGTTTTTCAACAAGGGATTACAACAACACAAACCTATCCGGATAGGTTTGGCTTGCCCCCGAACGCGGCCATTGCCACAACCACTGTGACCAAATAAGTCTGGATTTACATTGTTCAACTTTTCCCATAAGTTTTTTCCAGAAATCGGGTGAAATGTTCATATGGTCCGATTTTTCCAATGAGAATTTCTGTCGTTGCACTCTTCGGTCTTATTGCTTTCCTCTTCCTTTTTCATTAAGATTTACTTACACCATCAAATAAACGACACATGTATACTAAACACACACAAGAAACTGGAAAGGAGGTGAAAGTCTGCATTTACATTGTTCAACTTTTCCAGTTCCGATCGATTGTTCCTGGGTGAGCGGCGTAAGAAGTGAGGGGGATGAAACAAATCGGTTGTTCCTCGAAAACTCATACGATTTTTCCAGCCTATTTTGGTTCTCTTTCACCTCCTTTCCAGTTTCTTGTGTGTGTTTAGTATACATGTGCCGTTTATTTGATGGTGTGAGTAAATCTTAATGAAAAATGAAGAGGAAAGCAATAAGACCAAAGAGTGCAACAACAGAAATTCTCATTGGAAAAATCGGACAATATGAACATTTCACCCGATTTCTGGAAAAAACTTATGGGAAAAGTTGAACAATGTAAATCCAGACAAAGAGAACCAAAATAGGCTGGAAAAATCGGATGAGTTTTGCGGAACAACCGATTTCTTCCATTCCCCTCACTTCTTACCCCGCTCACACAGGAACAAGTGATCGGAACTGGAAAAGTTGGACAATGTAAATGCAGACTAAGCCGAAGGAAGAACAAGATTTTCATCTTATCCACTTTTTTTTGTTATAATCCAAATTGGTCAATAATACATCTTTGAGTTAAGGCTTTAGCCTAACAAAACAACACGCACACAGGAATGGTTAAGAGTTTTAAATAAAAAAGCCCTGGTTCTCCACGAGCTCTTCCACCACCAAGTTTTATTTATTTATTTAAATACTTACAAAAATTATTATTTTATATAAATTAACTGTCTCTTGAGTAGTGCTTCATAGAACACTTAGGCGTGGTGGGGCAATTTTATGGCCACCTCGGTCACCTGACTTAAATCCGTTAGACTTTTTCTATTTGGGTTGTTTCAAGGAAAAAGTATATGCTAGACCCATTAGTACCAAAGTTGAACTGCACCAACGTATACAAGTTTTTGCTGCAGAAATAAGCAACTCGGGAAGCACAAAAGAAACTTAAAAAGACAGTTTTTTAAACGTTGTCGGGCTTGCATACGTGCAGAAGGGGGACATTTTGAACAATTTTTATAAGAGATAAGCAAGGAAAAACAACAGAAACAATTTAAACAAAAAAAACAAAAACAAAAAAAAAAAATGTTGAAAAAAAAAAACAAAAACAAACAAAAATGAATTTACTTTTTTTTTAGAACCATGCCTGATTGAGTTCAAATGGTTATTACTTTTGATTTAGGCCTCGCTTTGGTAAGATTTATACCTTTCTGAAAAGTGATAGAACAAGGCAATTTTTTAAAAGTGAGAACCAGTATTGAGTCATACGAATTTTTTTCAGGATGCTCTATCGAAGTCTGAAGTAAAAAATTAATTTTGATGAAACTTTGACTTTATCTAATAATTTTTGAAAAAGGGCGTATAAGATTAAAATTACAAAAATTAAATGCACAAAAAAGGCCTTTTTATTTGAAAATGTTTTAGTGTTAAAATAAAAAAAATTAAAAATCAATTATGGACAGGGTGAACAAAAAACTCATTCAAGGTAGGGGTTTGTAGAAATTTCAAACAAACAGCCGTTACTCGAAAACCGTTATGATTTGGTAAGAACAAGTTACTAAATTCTGAGAGGTCATGACCTGGCCTATCACTATATTCAGTTTGGACCATTGTCACCCGGACACCCTGTGTACATAAGTACTCAATGTTTTTCATGAACATTCCCTATCCCACAGGTATTATTCAAGTAAGCAGTTTTGGCAAGAGGCTTTTGGCTAATGCACTTCCAATTCCACCCCCTAATAATTTGCCGAAATCAAGAATAAGAGTCCCAAAATATTTTGTTGGAAATACATCATTTCCATTGACACAGTTTCGGAATTCTTTTTTGCCGTTGGCGTATACTGTTAACCGTTTTGCGTATGATACCTGAGAATGCTGAAGAAGTAGTGTTGCCTTGTTTAACTCTGCACAATTTTCTTATGCTTAACCCGAACAATGCATCTTGTAATGTATATTGCCCAAACAACTACGTAGATTGGGAGGACTCGGATGGTCAGCATCACGATGGATTGTGGCGCAGCGAACAATCCTTCATTAGCACCATCACCTAACATATACATCAATACAGTGGTAAAGCATCAGCAACAATAAGAAATACACTTTGCGAATATTTCGAAAAAAATTAAAAACTTTAAAGATTCACAATAAAAATATTTTATTTATGCACAAAACTATATCTTACTATAAATAGCCCTTTCAGGTTTTGCAAAAGACAATGAGCGCGATTGCGGTTTACTGACACTGTATTATATATTGTGTTTTTCGTTTAACAAAAAATAAAAAGTAAAGTAACTCAAAAACGCAAAAAAAAGTCGGTAATAAGGACCACCTTTTCCATATTATCCGCAACACTAAAAAGAACATAAGATTCGCTTATGAGGAACAAAATTAACAAATAAACAGTGCTTTTTAACACCCACATTAAAGATTATGACCCCAAAAGGGACAAGAAACGCATGGCTCGATCTTCTGAATAGGCATGCATTCAGTATCTTTTTCTCATCAAAATTTTCGACGTCCGACTCACTTTCTTTTTTGGTATACAATAGCATGAAACACCTTTTTTAAATCGATAAAACAAGTATTTAAAATATTTTATCTCAAAATAAAGAACGCTATGTAATTTCTTTGAAAAAAACATGAATTTTTACAGAAAAATTTCAAAAATCGTTGGAGCGGTTTTCTGAAAAAATATTTTTTATGTATAAAATTTATTGAAATTTTTTAGAAAACAAAATTTGGTATGCAATTTAAAAAAAAAATCATCAACCTCTTTTCAAAAAGAATGATTTTTCAAAAAAAAAAAATTAAACTTTTTTTCTAAAAATTCAAACTTGAGAAGACCTCCAGATTTAAATTTTTTATCAAAATAGGTAGAGCCGTTAACGAAAAAGTCGAAAATAAAAAAAAAAGGCAGGTACCGTTAATAACAGTTTTTGATAAATGGAAAATTGCGTATTGACAAGGCCCTCACTAGTCAATTGATGAGTCCAAGTAAGATCGCCAGGACGAAACGCCAATTTTCATGGACTAAAGGCCGTTAAAAGCTATTTTGAATGAGACCATACCGGCCTTAGTACACGGTCGTATCGTATCGGTATCGTTGTTTTTTGAACTTAAAAAAAATCTCGATTTCCCCTCTAGAGAATCACCTAAAAATCGTATGCTCTATGTACGTATTTAGAGACATACAGACGGAATTGCGGGACCCACTTTTTCATGTTTTTTTTCCTGTCTATCATCGTAATGTCAAGTTTGATTGAAATCTCGAGTTCGATTTTTATACGAATCCAAAATTTGCCCTTCAGTACCTACAATTGCAAGTAAAAATTATTAACGGAAGAAGGTAATTAATCCAGTGTTTAAAACCAGAAAAGGTGGACGCTGTGCTGAAAATTATTATGTAATTAATAAAATTAATTGCAATACCTATATGTAGTGACAACGAATAAGTAAAGTATAAAAACGTTTAACAAAATATAAAGAAAAGATAAAACGTAAAACGTGCACAAATCACATATCTACAAATTTTTACCAAAAATTAACTCCGATAACCCGACCTCTGCACAGAAGTTAATTAAGACGAAAACGATTTCATTTTCTTATGAAACTGGAACCGTATTACGAATTACGAAACGAAAGGCAAAGCAAACGACTCGCAAAAAAACGATAGTCATGACATAGACCGATTCTGATTTACGAAAATGGATGCATGAATTTCCAGATAAATTAAAAAAAATCTATTTTGTTTAAATAAATATGCGACAAATACCTACATAATAAACCTAAGTCAGAAGTGTCAAAACTATATAACACGAGTAGTCGTAAAAGAAAACGAGTATAATTTAAAAAAATACGGCTATCGTAAAATTGAAACTGAACCATTATCACAGTTCGTAATACGGGCCATAGATTCCGAGTTCCGCCCTGCTCGATCGATCTCACATGTGAGTTCAGGCTGGTAAGCTCGGACTCTGAAATTGAACTCATCTTTAAGCATATGACAAATGGTTTGGGAAGAGAGCTTTTTAACAACCTCAGTCTTAACTGGGTACCACCTATGAGACCTTATGAGATACAAATTTGTATTTTTTTCTCGAACTAATGTAGATATTCTTAATTTTTTTTTTTTGACTATTGTTTTGTTATTCCTTTAAGGCCCATTTGCTGAAACGAAGCTTAAATATTTATGTTCAACTTAAGCGCTTTATGTTCTACTTTTTCCTCAGCGTAAACTGTCACATAAGCGTTTAAGTTGAACATAAATATTTAAGTTTCGTTTCAGAAAATGGCCCTAAAACCCACATCCCAAAATGTATGTAAAAAGAAAAATTTCTATTTTATTTCGAATTTTAAAAAGTTTACATACGTATTGTGTACTGTTCATCTTGTTTGCCTTTTTTTTTCTTTTAAGCCACACAAGCTATTCTCAGCGCCGGATCTACGACTTTTCCGAACAGGGGCAAAAACCTGATTTGGCGCCCCTTCAGCATTTGAGGTAAATGATTAAATAAAATTGAATGATAGGTACATGGTTGGATTTTTATTTAGCAACTTTTATGTACGTGTGACATAAATAATAAAATAAATAAAAGACCATACAATTAGTATTCAGGGTGTTTTGGATAAGATGCGTCAAAATTTTAAGGCTTGTAGTTTGAGTGGAGAAAAGAAAAAAATCTTATGTGAGGTGGGATTATTTCCCTCTGTTAAGGCGGGAGGCAAAATTAAGAAAATTGTGATGAAAACAATTTTTATTTCAAAATTTTACGTAGTTCAGTAGTATTTTTGTTTTGAGCCTCTAAATTTCTAGTCAAACACTAAGGCCCAGTTTTTTAGTGGTAAGTAAGCCAGAGACAGTTAACTCCGGATATAAATTTATTTACAGTTAACTTTATGCAAATCGAACCAACAAATTTGAAAGATAAAATATCAAAAGCATCTGTTCAGTAAGTCCAGAGTTAACTCAGCAAATTTGGTAATTTGGGTTAACATTTAATCTCCCACTGAAAAACTGGGTCTAAAGACCAGATCTTTGATTTTTGAAAAAAATCCAAATTCTACTTTACTACTTGCTTTATAGAAATAGGATCTTTGGAGAAACAAAATAACGAATTGAAGTTGAATTTAATGAAAACTTACTTAATTGTTGTTTTCAACTTTTTTAAAAACTAGAACAGTTTTAAGCACACAACACTACGTCTTTTTTTGTACCTACCTGTATCCTTAAATAAATTGAATTAAATAAATGGAATTGAAATAAATTGATTTAAAAATTGAATTGAATTGGATTTAGGTGTTTGAATAAAATTGAAAGGAACATTTGAATATTAAAAATAAAAATACTAATTAATAATGAAAAATTTTGAACAAAAGTAGTTTGAACATAATTTTCTTAATTTTTGTATTCACTATTCACTCAAGCGATTCGAATTAGAAACTTAATAAAAGAATGGGTTTCTGACCTTAAAAGAAGATTTAGCATGAATTTGTAATCGTTGCCGTTTATTTTTTTAATGATATTTTTTTAATGACTCTCGGGAGTGGTTCACAAAATTTTGTTTTTCAAAATACTGACAATAAATATTTAATACATTCTGCTGATTCTGTTTTTTTTGTTTTTCATAAAAAAAAAAAACATTTATTACCAATATTTATGCAAAGTAAAAATTTTTAAGCTTACAATGGAAAATAAATAATAGCTAATCTGAGCAAAGCAGAGGATATTTTTAGGTATTTTCTTAAGTAAACTTATTTGGCTTAATTTAAATTTAAATTTAATTTTCTTTTTTTTTTTTTTTTGATTTTATGTTCTCTCCATTTTTGGTTCTACCTGCTTTTGCTTTAATCGTAATAAGAACTTTTCTTATTGAGATTTTTAAAACCTTATCACATGACTCGACCGAGCAACCAACGCTTTTAAGCGAACATTATGCTTCTTCAATTCTTTTTCCAATAAATTATTACGTTTTTGATTTTGAGCTTTGTAACAGAATTAATATACAATTATAAAAAAAATTGTAAAACACAACACAAATTTAGAAAAAAGCACTGTTTTTTCAAAAAGAATTTTGACCCAAGCAGAGTTTTGACTCCAACCTGATTTTCTCAAAAGTTATAACACACCTTTCACTAGAGTTCTCCTAGGTCTAGTGTCCATTTATTTTTTTGGTTGAGTGTTTTACTTAGAAATCTTTTTTTTTCGCAATGGGAAATATATACATGTGTTACACACATAGTTTGAATTCCATTTTCAGTACTTTTTCAAAGATAAATACTTCATTTTTAATTTTAACCGCATACGTATAAATAAATTACATATAGGAAGGTCTACTATTTTTTTTTTGCGTGTTGATGGTCTCTTGAAGAGAGTGTCTTCTCCAATTTGGCACCCCCTCAAGATGCCGCCCGGGGAACGTGCCCCTGTTTGCCCCCCCATACATCCGGCGCTGGCTGTTCTAAATTTGTTTTATGATTTTTATAAAGTAACAATGCCCTCATCAAAATTCGTATATTATGTATGTATGGCTGAGAAACAAAAATTTAAATAAAAGCCGTAATAAAAGAAAAAAAAATACTTTACATAAAAAAGGTAAGAAATTAAAATATGTAATAATTTTAATTATTTGAATTATTGATATTTTTTTCTTATATTACGACTGTTACTGATTTTGCTTATTAGTTGTTTCTTAAAAAAAAAAAAAAACATTCAAAAATGTATGTTAAACTATTTTGTATTATTTCGTTTTTTTTTTTTTATTCATATTTTTACTTTTTTACCTTTTTTGATACTTAAAGATTTGTATTCTTTTTTTACTGTTCCTATGTCATCTAAATTCATATTTTATAGATTAAAACCTTATTGTTAATATTAATATATTAAAAAAATTGCGTGGGCTATAGTTTTTTTTGTAAGTGTTGTTTTGTAGCCTTGGGATATTTAGATTTATATTCACTGAAAACTTGAAATAAATACTCTTTTTTAGTTGTTTTTTTCAGAGGCGGATTAAAATGAGGCGTGCACAAAACTATTTTCGCAGGACCTCTGGCAAAACGAGGGTTTTTTTTTTTTCGATTTCAGACCAATCATTATATGAAAAGAAATATGAGGCTTGTTTCATTGAAAAAATTAAGCGCCATAAAAATTGTCTCTACAAAATAACTTTTGTGTGGTCTTATTTGGTGTGGACGTTTTTGGTTTTGCTGTTTACCGAGGGAAATTCGACTTGAATTTTTTCAATAATTAAAGTACCCTAAAGCTACAGCAATCAGCTGATTCATAAACTTTTCAAAAGATGTGTGTCAAAAACCACGTAAAATGAACACATGTAAGCAGCTCCTCAGTTCAGTACCCCACATCTATTCATCGACACGCACCGAAATTACAAAAACAACAATGTAAACAAATGGACTTAGGCGGGTGAAACGTACGAAGGATTTTTATCTTTATGCCTATTTACAGCATTTTCGTGAAATAAAAACATTTACGCATACAAACAACGATTTCCTAATTCAATGGGGGCAGGGGTGGGCTGGAACTTGCAAAAATTAAATAATCTTTGATTTCCATCTATGAAACCATAAAGAGAATTCTCATAAAATTTGAGCAAAATCAAAAATATGTAGTGAAAAAATAAATTTTTTTTTTATGAAATAACTCGTTTGTTTGCCCATCTAAATTTTTCATTCAACAAGAACTATTCTTATGTTTAAAAACAAACACTTAAATATATTATATCTTACAAAAATTTTTCAAACAAAATCTTACAATAGTTGTAACGTATTAGCATACAGGTCTAAATTTCTTTCTGATAGCAACGATTTTGCTAAAAATATCAGACTTAATCTCATCTTTAGCTGAGGATGGCAAATCTTGAAGCATAGAGACAACAGTCCTTATAAACAACTCATCAGCGTCGCTATCGCTATCTCGGTGTGACACAGCATCTAATCGCTCTTCTATTTTGGAAATATTACCAAACTGGTCGCAAGGGTCATCAAATGACCTTCTTTTCAAAGGTGGTGGAGTTGAACATTCATCTACAAACGGAAAAGGATGCTCATCGAGAGATGAAGTTAATTTCATTGCTTCCACCGTTTCAATACCGTGTTTCCTATTAAGAAAATAAAACAATCAAAAGGAAATACAATTAGTAACATATTTTTACGGTCGTGGTTTGGTAACCTCCTTTATAAACTCCATTTCAGTGAACAATTCCCATTCATTTTCTGGAATAGCTCCAGTGACGGATTGTTTCTGTTTTTTTTTTAGTTCTCTAATAAATTTTTCCCTCAGCGCTGTCCATTTGCCTTTGCATTCAGTGGCTAGTTAGAGTTACAAAAAAACAAGTTCAATAAATATTTACTTTTCATTTTCAAACTTGAAGTCATTACATACATGTTTTGTTTGTTTGCGCTGCAATATCTCTCCACACTTTTTCTTTTTTGCGGCGGTTGTAATAAAATTTGTTTGTTTTGTCATACAGAATTTCGTTTTGCTGTACCAAACTTATCAAACGTGTTAAGAACTCGTTGTTTTCGCCTTTTCCATCAGCCATCTTCATAAACAATAGTATCGCGTTACTTTAACTATTTAATAGTTGCAAAAAAATAGTAAATTTAATTATCATTATTTAATAAAAACAAATTTTTATTACGCCAAATTGCAATGCAAGGGCAGCAAGCAGCTGACAAACAAAAGTCAAATATACTGGCTGAACAGAATAGACGCGCGGTCGTTCGCGCGGCGCTTGAAAAAACGCTCTGTCAAAGTTAAAATGCATATTCGATATTCCCCTTTCACACGAAGATAAGTTGCTGGAGTTTTTTTTTGGCGTTTTCTTTAAATCTCCTTACACGCCGACTCCACAAGACATACAGATGTCCAACATCCAAACCACGATCCAATCAACCATAAATTCCACTAATTAAAAGGACCTTCAGGCTTGGTCTCACATAACAAAAATATTTAAACTTATATCCAGATGAATTTACATTAAATTTGTATGATTTACATCCAGATTTAAGCCAGGTACGCAGATCAAGCTAAACTAAATTTTATCTCTACAATTCTTATCTCTACAATCGTTTGCTAAGAGCACAAATGTCAAAATTTATCTGTGAAAGAATGCGTTGAGCATTATTTCGCTTGCTAAATTAAGTGGAGACTTTTTAAATTTAGCGCGTGAACTGCGTACTGCCTAGCTAAATGTCCTCGCTAAAATTTATCTTTGGAGGAATTTTGTATGGAAGATAAATTTTAGCGCGATCTGCGTACTAGGCTTTAAGCTTTAATCTGGATGTATTGAATGAATAATATGGCCGTTAATTAGTCAGAGCAAGAGAAACACACAAAAATTCCTTTCAGTACTACTTTTACCTCTCTCACTCGTCAAATCTCATGTCAGATAGGTTATCCACCTATTCCAAAAATTTTCAGATAGCTTGAGTTGTTGCATCAGCTGACATCGGAAGTCAGGATTACAACAACCGCCCGAGCGCGCCCATTAATCGTGTGTAGGGCCCTTTAATAAAAAAACTCGGGACACTGGATAGTGACAGCGGGTGCTCATATCCCATTTTTTACAGATGTTCCACAGCACAGGCGAAAACGAAACAAGTGACATCTGAGATTTGACAAAATAGTGGAAGAGAAACACGGCAGAAAAAAAGGAATTCAATTAAATTCTTTTTCTTCAGCTTCAGTAAATAAATATATTTGATTAAAATAAATGTTAATTTTGTACTAAAGTTTCAATAGAAGTATATACAAAATGTCTTATAATTACGAAGAAATGAGTTGGGCAGGTAAATTGAGTTTGCCAGCGCAAGCAAAATTGAATCGTAGGAAAAAAGAAGTTCCGCAGATTATTCAGATTCAATTTCTTATAATTTCGGATTGAAAAACTTACAAAAAAAAATTAAGATATATTTGATTAACTACTCATAGATGTTCGTGATCTGTTTCGAAAATGGCGGGAAGATAACGAACGCAGAAGTGACGAAGTTATCCAACTCTGGATTGCAATTCTCGAGGATAAAATTCGTAAAGTTGGCAACGAGAGGCATTTAATTTTGGAACAAGTCATTATAGCTGCCCTGGATGTGGCACGTTTCGATATTGCCGTCGAATGTACCAAACGTCTTTCGCTCGAATTCCCTGGCAGTCTAAGGGTGCAGAAGTTCAAGGCGATGCGATTGGAGGCATTGGAGCGATATGACGAAGCTCTGGACGTGCTGGATGCTATAATAAAGAAGGACGAAACCAATGCAGCGCCAAGGAAAAGAAAAATTGCAATTTTGAAAGCAAAAGGAAAGCGAACAGAGGCTATTCGAGAGTTGTGTGAATATTTAAAAAAGTAAGTTTATTTTATTGGGAACAAGAATTGACAATCAAATTAACTAATTCCTAAATCACCAATGATAGATATAATTATAAATTGAATTCCAACTTTAGTCCACTTTCAATAGAATACCCGCATGAAAAACCTTAATTTTGATTACCTACCCTTATGTAAAATTCTTACTCATCACAGAACGGATAATACAATTACAATTTCAGTTTAATTTTACTCTTTCTCGCTGAATGAATTTTAATTAAATTAATAGTTTTATTTAATATCAGAAACGAATTTAGAATAAAATTATTCATTTATTCTATGTACTTAATACATATATGTAGATATAAATAAATTATTTAATTAGATTTTCTACAACCATCTGTGTGATAGTATGACACAATACCTTAGTTGAAATAAGATACGTAAAGATACTTATGTATTATAATTTCAAGATTTTGTATTTTTATATTATGAATACCTATGCAGTTAAAATTAGGAGTCGTCCAGTGCTCGAAAGCAGACCATATACAGCTCTACGTAGAATATTTTGTTATTGTAAACCCTTTCTATTGGAAATACACGTGTGTGGGTGTCAAAACAACTCTCTTTTTGAAACCCTACAAAGCTGGATTCTTGGGGCTCTAAATAAGGTCCTAAATTATAGACTCGGAATCGAAAGAATTGTAAATTTTTGTGATCTTTGATCGGCATTTGGCTTTTCCCATAAAAAATTACTATGATCTTTGCCAAATTTTTCACGTGATAAGGAGTTTATTTAATGCTTTCACACGAATATTCAAGGTTTTTATTGAAACATTAAAATGGATGCATCGGTGTTGTGAGGTTTACCTAAAAAAGCTAACAGGTTTATTTTATTTGGTTTCGAACAGCAGTAACCATAAGGGCATTAAATTGGGGCTACATACAGGGTGATCAGTAAATAATGGATAACCTTGCAACCAGACATAGCAGGCCTTAAGACCTTTCAGAAAATAGCATACAAAAAAATATTTACATTGTGGTCTCCATGGTATAACATTTTTTCAAAAAAAATTTAAAAATTACGTCTCCTCGAATACCTTAACAGTAGGACCCCCAATGAATGATTTTTGTTGTTTTTTTTATTTTTATAATTTTCTTGAAGAACTATATTTATAGACAGATACTGAAATTTAAGACGTGGTGTTGCATTTATTTTATTATAATTTTTTAAGATTAGTTTTTCAATCCAAAATTACAAAGTATTTATTTTTACAAAAGTTTGACCGTCTGTAAAACAGTAAAAAAGTATGAGAACATCTGTGGCCAAATACCGTAAAAAGTTGCCTGTTTAATGTACTCTTCAAAATGGTACAATAAATGGTTTAGTCTACAACAATAACTAATAAAATTTGCTGTTAATCAACTAAAGGAGTTTTCCCCATTTTCTGCAATTTAAATTAAGTTACAGCTTATTATTAGACTACTAAAATTAGTATTTGCAAATAATAAGTGGTAAAATACTTCGATTGATCCAAGCAAGTAACATCTATTGCGGTATTGTGTCGATTTCCGTACTCGAGAAGCTGTTTTGCAATTAAAAGAATGCCGATATGCGCGTTTGCTTAAAATTGAAAAAAAATTTTAACGTAATTGGCCACAGATGTTCTCATACATTTTTACTGTTTTACAGACGGTCAAACTTTTGTAAAAATCATTATTTTGTAATTTTTGTATTAAAAAACTAAATTAAAAAAAATTATAATAAAAAAAATGCAACAACAAGTGTTGAATTTCAGTATCTGTCTATTAGAATAGTTCTTCAAGAAAATTATAAAAATAAAAAAACAACAAAAATCATTCATTGGTGGTCCTACTGTTAAGGTATTCGAGGAGAGACGTATTTTTTTATTTTTTTTTTTTTAAATGTTATACCATGGAGACCATGCTATTTTCTGAAAGGTCTTAAGGCCTGCTTTGTCTGGCTGCAAGGTTATCCATTAATTCCTGGAAATTAATACAAAAAACTATGAAATTTTGAATTTTAGGGTTTTTAAAATAAAAATTAAACATAAATAGATAGCATAATCTGCTAAAGCAGTATTTGTTTCGATATGAGCTTTAAATATTCTCCAACCATAAACTAGCTCATTTGCTTGCTAGCGTTTGACTTAACTGCAAGCTTAGTGTATGAGGAACAATACAATTCCAAGTCCAACCTGATACAAGTTTTGGTAATTCAAATACTATTTCACAGTACTATACCTTAATAATTAAATCAAAAAATATATGGAATATCTTGATTTTTAATTACTTTTGGTGTTTTCCATTGCTCGTCCAGAAGCCTTCTAAACCCGTTAAATTTACAGTTCTTATTTTGAAAAGAGTGGAAATGCTTCTGATATTACAAAGTACCCGTTTTCGTTTTATTTGTACCGAATACTTTTTAAATTTAAATGAAAACACAAATGAGTAAAATAAATAAAAATAAATTTGATGGCACAACAGCTCATGAAGAACTAGGGCCTAGTGACTTACAACTCTCAACCATTCCTGTGTGCGTGTCTGCAGGAATGGAGGGGACCTACAGTTTATTGCCGAATCCGAACGGCTAACGAGCGGCACTTTTCTGTGACAGGAGATACTCTTGGAGGATTTGTCAATTCCTCGCAAGAGGCAGTAGCCGTTTTTTTCTTTTTAAATAAATAGGTGGCGAGGCTGGGGATCGAACCTTAGACCTCCGGCATGACAGTCCATCGCACTAACCATCACGCCACGGCTACTACAACACAAATGAGTACATATTTTTATTTTATTTACAGATTTATGTCTGATCAAGAAGCTTGGCATGAACTGTGCAATTTGTATTTGGCTGAAGGGGAATATACCAAAGCTGTCTTCTGTATGGAAGAAGTACTATTACACAATCCTCATAGTCATTTGATTCATCAAAGAATAGCCGAAATACGTTATACAATGGTAAAACAAAACAAAAAAAATACGAAATATATATTTATTTATTAAAAAACGCATTAAAAACATTTCAGGGAGGAATGGAAAATATTGAAATAGCTAAGACTTATTATGCGCAGGCTGTTAAACTTAATGCAAAAAACTTGAGAGCGTTGTACGGACTCTACCTAGTGAGTTCCTTCAAAATTATAATAATTTGTCATTTTAATATTTCCTTTTTAATAAACTTATTCTTGCAGTGCTACAATTTCATTGCGAATTCCAGAGCTGTAATCTCGAAGCGAAAGGATGCACAAAAAATGGCCCAATGGGCATTGGAACAAGTCACAGCTAGAACGACAAAAACATCAAAGATTCCAAACAATGATAAGTACATTGCCGCATTAGAAAGCGCATTTGGCAGCATGGATTTGAAATCCAATTGACATGTTCAAATTTGCCAAAAAACTTGCTTTGCATAGTTTTCATTTTATAATTCCAAAATATAGGTAAACCTATAATCAATCTGTGTCTTTATTGTTTCTTAAAATAACGCATTATAATATTTCCATAATCATTTCAAAGAAAACTACAATGGCAATGGCAACAACAATAAAAAAAAAAATATATCAAATAACACTACAAAAATAAACCAAAGGGTCCTTGTTTCTCGAAACAAAATATAAAATAAATCCATGTAGTCTACTTTATCTCGCGGTGTGGTTTTGAAAAAGCATTTTTTGTGTAACGTAAAAAGAAACCCCATTGGGTTGCAATTGTGTTTGAAAATATTTTTGTTTTTTATTTAGTAAATTGAATTAATTTAATTTTGTATGTAAAATTTTGTGTAGTTAACGTTTTAATGAAAAAAGAAATATAAAACTAAACATGTATTAAACATTCAAAACACATTAAGTTAAATAAATAATTTTCCATATAGTAAACAGTTGGTAATATAAACATAATTTGTTTTATTACATAAAAAAAAAACAGGGATTTGTTCTCAAATGTTGCGAACTACGTTGCTTTTCGGGTTTTAATGACAAAGTCGCTAATACTAGGGAATGTTTGCTACCATGTAGTAAACGAATATTTAATTAAATAAACTAATGTTTGAAAAATAAAACGTATAAAGTGCAAAAATTATGGCTTTAAAGTTACGGGTTAATGGCCTTTCAAAAACTTTGCCTGGTCAAAAAACGAGTTTGCGAAACCTAATAACCTAACTCCTATAGTAAATCCTAACGTTTTCGAGTGTACGACATTTTTTACATTTCCAAAAACCTCTACTTTGAACAATTTTAGCTTGCCATGTTTAAGTTTCTTAAAATGTATAAAACTAGCTACAACTAATTATCAAAAATCTTCCATTTGAATTTAATTCAATACAGTCCACTAAAACAACAACAAAAATAATTTTCTTTTGTTTTTGTTAATTCTTTTCTTCGTACAACTAATTATGGATGAAAAAAATATGAATATGTCTTACAAATCACTTTCAATTTGATTAAATTACAATACTTCAGATGTAGGATAAATATGCCAATTTATAACAGTTTTGTTTATAAAACTGATGCTTATGCAGTCCCACAGAGCCAGGGCCCTCTTTCAGTAGGTAGTAGCAGTAGCTTGAAGCGCATGAACGTTCGCATACTTTCAAGGGTTATAATTGATAAATAACTGTTATAAATTGGCATTTCTCTATTTTCGTCCATGTTTTATACGATTTTGGACTTCTACTAGATCTTATGTATTATCGGTTAAAAATAGGTTTTGATTTGACCGATTGAGGGAATTATAAAGAAAAAATATAAATGGTGGGAACAAAATTGAAATAGCTTGATTATTTCAGGGACACACTGGTGGTATGCATACTATAGTATGAATACTATGATATAAACAATACTACGGAGGGTGACACCCTTACCGTGTTATATAATTTGGAAGTTTTTGTACTGGAATATAGTTCAAGGATTTGTCACCCTTGGAAAGAACAGCGTTTGTATCGTTAAGAAACGAAGTATACTACCGCATACTATGAGATAAACTCAAGCTTTGAAATCATGCTATACCTATACTATTTCGGTCACTTTTGTAGTATTAGCGTAGTATAAAATGATACACTAGTCATATGCCAATACTTAAAAACTTAAGTGTTTTGATATTTGTTCAAATGCATAATATACATTTACATATTTAGCCCTATTATCGTATCCGTTCGGAGAAATGTACGATCGGAGAATACTTCCGATCGGAAGATTTTTTCTGTTCATGGTAAACGAATCGTATCTTATGGTTACGGGAAATTTTCCACTTCTAATTTTCTGTCGGGGAAATCGGAAAGCAAAATATCTTCACACTTCGCATCAATTCGTGATGCGCTGCTACCATTTTGACATCGACATGTAACGCACGAATTTGACATTTGCAACGCACATTAAATTTTCTTTCGTAGATCTGTTCGATTGGCCTATCGGAACGGCTACAATGATACAAAATTCGTACATTTCATAGAAATCGGAGAAAATTTCGTTCCGATCGGGTACCATGATAAGGATGTTTATGTGATTCGCTGTTCGCAGATGGCAAGACTTCTTAAGAAAATCAGATAGCTTTCCTTAAATCCGACAAATTTGTATACAGTTCGAATTTAATATAATTAAGATCAATGAGAGTAATGACAATGAGCAATTTTTATCAGTTTTAAGTATTGTAGGTGTCTAACAAACGTAGATAATAGATAGGTACATTTCATTAGTAGTTGGATATAATTATTTTGACATTTTGTGCGAAACGGTGGAACTTAATTAAAAAACAAAAATTTATTTCTGTGGAAATAAAGAAAAACACGATGAAATGTATGAAAAATCACGATTCATCGTTTTCGCTAATAAATGTAAAAAAATTAGAATTTTGGAAAATCCTATATACCTATTTATATCGTGAGCATTCTGAAACACAAATAAATATTTTTTTGTCGTAGACTTATAGTCGACAACAGCTGGTGCTGTGGCCCATTGCCATCAAATAATTTGTTATGATGATTCAATCTATCAATATCATCTCGTGGTCCATCGATCCTCAAATAATCAAAGTGTTTGTTGGTAAGTTGATAATAAAATTTGAACGTAAAATTATATTCTTTTGTTCGGTTTCATGCCACACGAATCCATAAAGAAGTGCGAATAGAATTTGTTTTCATAATAATTTAAGAATATTAGTTATTTCTTATTTTTTTATTTTACATTACATTACGTACATATGCACGCGATTGTATGTATATGTAAGTACATGCATTGTATTTATATACCTCTCTTCTATGTATATCTACATTATATTATTAATATTTTTTTGTAAAGCACCTAATTTTGTTTTTGTTTCATAATTTAGTGGCATCGGACAGGGGGACGGACATACAAAAGGATGACATTTTTATCTACCTATGTATTATATTGTTTTGAAATTACACTGGTATTTGTGCCAAAGCACTTATCATATCAGGGTTGGATTTAGCTTAGTACCTACCACATAATCCTCGAGTCTGAAAATTATTTTTGGAAATTATGGTGAAATAAGATTTGGTCAATTGAAAACATGAAATACATAAACCCAAAGCATTGACTTTGGAACTAAATATTTTTGAAAACAGTTGCGAATTAGTATATGTAAGGCACCTAAGCTGATATGAAAAACACAAACAAATTTCAACACAATAGTTTACAAAATTTCAGTTAGTTAAATATGTGCAAAAACGAGGAAAAAATCTTGCTGAATGAATTTTGGAAAGAGTAAAATTTTTGAGAAGTCTCATTAATTATAAAAACTAAAAATAATCAGTTTGACCTGAATCCGATTAGGGTGAAGCTTACACAATATTGGTCGTACCTATCTATTAGATTTTTGACTGTTTAAACTATGTCTAAGTATTTCGAAACAGTCGGAAAAATAATAAAAAAAACAAGTCTAAAGTCAGACAAAAAGTTAGATCACTTTAGCAACAATTAGAAAGGTTTTTTTTTAAACTTTTGGACCGCTGTTTCAAGTTAGGCTATGTTAATTAATACGATCATATATTTGTATGAAATGGGAAGTGCAATTAAATCGAAAGCTTTAAAAATTTTCGAACCCAAGAAATATATTAATATGATATTTGTATCGTCCCCATTCCGCGTTAGCTACGTAGGTACATATGAACATACCATAAATACATATCTACGCAACGATTTTTTTTTAAAGACAAAACTAAAATAAATAAATAAATTTGATGGCACAACAGCTCATGAAGAACTAGGGCCTAGTGACTTACAACTCTCAACCATTCCTGTGTGCGTGTCTGCAGGAATGGAGGGGACCTACAGTTTATTGCCGAATCCGAACGGCTAACGAGCGGCACTTTTCTGTGACAGGAGATACTCTTGGAGGATTTGTCAATTCCTCGCAAGAGGCAGTAGCCGTTTTTTCTTTTAAATAAATAGGTGGCGGAGGCTGGGGCTCGAACCTTAGACCTCCGGCATGACAGTCCATCGCACTAACCATCAGGCCACGGCTACTTTAAGACAAAACTAGTGATATTTATTTAGTGAATGTGTAATTATGAACTTGTTTTTTTGTTTCTTAAATTTATCCAAAAATATATCAAATTTAAATCATAAAAAAATAATCGTTCAATATTTCAAAAATATGGTTAAGACAGAAAGGATACAATATAATAGGAACAGCATTAGGGTTAGTGTGCACTGAGATATTGAGCATTTATATATCTCATAATGGCCACTTAAGTGCCACTTTTTTCGACTGTAAAACTTGGCCTAAGTAAACTATAAATTGTAGAATATCTACCGATGCCAAAGCGGCAACCACAAACGCCTAACATTCGTAGCAGGTATGCACCTTATATCTACGTACATTATAATGTATATGTGTATTTACATACATTATATACCTATGTAAATAGGTACATATATAATAAAGAACTTAAACAGGGGGATTAAAAATTACATAAAAGCCAAAGAAGACTAACGACAAAGAAAAACTGAAAGAATTACGCTGCTGGACTTTCTTTGTTCTTCAAAGTTAAGCCAAGGATAAGTTCACACGTCACAACATTGTAGCTACTAGTTTTTTTTTTTTTTAAGAATTTTAATAAAAAGTTTAAACAAAAAATCAAGAAATTGAAAAGAAGCATGAATTTTTTAAATTGCTAAAATCAACAACTGAAAAAGTTTAAATCTCCAAAAAATTAAAAATCGTTTGAGCGGTTTTCTTTTATTTCAGGTCACAGCATCCACACTTCTTCTGAGATATTGATCTTAATTTGCATGATTCTCGGCTTATTGGCTTGGCATACATACATACCTTACCCCTTAGGTAGCCACAAAGAAAAAAATCTGAAGCTAAATCAGGCCACCGCATGCCAGTAAATCAGAAAAAATTGTTTGAAAAAGGTGGCTTTAGTTTTGAAAAATTCATAAGTGCAGAAATCATCGATTTCTTCAAAAAAAAAAAAAAAATGCTTGCAAACTTCTGGTATGCAATATTTCTTAAATATTAGGTACAAAAAAATATACCTATGCACCTGTTTCCAAATTTTAACAAAATTGGATAATTAATTAAATAAAAACAGGCTGGGAGTGATCCACGCTGATAACTTCCCATGTTATTTTTTTTATAAGAAAATTAGCAATTAATCCAAAACCTTAGGTATCAGTTGTGCAATCAAGGGAAGACCAAAGTTGGGCTATTTGCTCTAAATATTTGTAGATGCGAAAATTTCAATAATTTTTAGCAGTTTCTTTTGCAGTTTTGTTGGCCTAGAAAAAAAACCGTCAGTTGAATTTTTTTTTATAAATTTTTCAATTCAACAAATTAGACCAATTACAATAACTTCCAATTTGAAGTCAAAAATAATATTTTTAGAAATTCCGGGCCTATTTCGCATTATCTTATTTGTTAGTCAAATTCTGACATTAGCTGTATTTTATTTTTCCCCAGATCTGATCCGGATTGGATTTGGAAACATAAATACAAGTATTACAAAAACAACACAAGATCCAGGTCTGCCTTTGGATTTGGATTTCAAAATCCATTTTCTGAACACTTTCCTAGCAATACTTTAATTTTAAAGCTTGGTATCACTGCTGAGATTTACAAAAAACCTCAATAAAATTAAAAATTCTCGAAATCAAACACATGTCGCCATCATTCCAATTTTTTTTGGTACCAAATATTATTTCAAACAGGATTTGTGAAAATGTTCCATCTGTCAATTTTATTGTGCAAATAAAGCCAACTGTGAGAAAAAAATAAATTTATGATCCAGTTTGTTTTATTATCATGATCTGATCCGGATCAGATTTAGTGGAAAAGAAAACGCAGGTATTATGTAAACCTTGAGCAATGATCTAACAATTTTCTATTGATCCCACATTTAGGGCGCTTAAAAGCAGTTGCATATTTTGTTTATGTATGATGCGGCACTGAGCTCATCATCTCGCATAACTGTCGTTCTAGGTACACTATTTCTGCGCTCCTTACCCATCATTTCAAAGAAAACAATATTATTTATCAAACAAAACAGAATTAAAACATGTGATTTGGGTTTGGGTTTGCGAATGAATACACATAAAGTTAGAAAGTAAAATGGGTTTTTTTGAGAATCTTTTGTTTTTGTTTTTATTCCTTTTACGTGTTCGCGCTGTATAAATGCCGGATGAAGACAATTTCAAAATCTAGTTTAATTTAAAATTTAGGAGTGGTAGGTAAAAGGTATTGAAAGGGATAGGTGTTGTTCTTCGAACATTAAATTCCAACATCAATTTGTTGAAGTTCTTCTGCTTTTGTTCTTTTTCTGTTAATAATAAAATGCAAAAGGTTGCTATTTCAAAAAGGTAAGTAAAAAAAGGTATATAATTAACCTTAACACGTCAATTTAAATATCATTATGAAAAATTAGTGAAACAAGATCTTAAATACATAGTAGGTAGGTTAAGTACCTATACTTATTTTGCTTGGCTCGACATAACCTTTTGTTTGAGTGGTTTTCTGTTAATACCAGCACTTGCAATGTCTCGTAAAGGCTAATGTGTCATTTCATAATATTTAATTAATTTTTTGTATGCATAGAGGGACTAACTGGCCAAGGACTACAATTCTCCTTGAAGTACCGCCTAGACACTTCAAAAGAAACAAAATTCTTCCTCCTTCTGAGTTGCATCGAACAGCTAAAGAGGTTTCTGTTCACAGGCGATTCGTAAGGTAAACGTTCAATACAAAATAAAGTTTTATTAATTCGTATAATCTAAAATTTTTTTCAGCTCAAAAAATGAGTCCATTTCTGAGCAAGAAATCTCATTGCTTTTACACCAAAACCGTCTGTCACTGGCTTATGGTGCTATGGATAGAGTACCTTATCTAATCCTTAAATACATGGCAGAAAAAATTCAAATTCTCGACTTGAGTCATAACCGGTTTCGAAACCTCTCTTTCCTGCAACATTTTTCAAATCTCCAAACTTTAATTTTGGACAAGAATTCAAATTTGGATTGCCTAACTTTGCCTGCGATGAAAAGCCTCGAAATACTCTGGTAAGTTTGGAATAGTTTTTGAATTAATATTTATGTATATTTTTCAATTCAAACTCTTTTTCAGGCTCAACAATTGCAATTTAATAAATGTCACAGAATGGTTGAAAACACTGCAGGTTCAGTGTCCTTCTTTAAAGCAACTTTCTATGATGTGTAATCCTGTAGGCTGGACAGTACTTAATGGAGTAAGCGAACATGATGAGAGGGAATATCTTACGCAAATACTTAAAATTTTACCTAGTTTGGAATATTTTGACGGTATCAGAATAAACGACGAACATAGAAGACTTGCTAATGCACGAAAACCAATTTCTTTAGCTCTTCTTGAACAGACATTAAAAACGAAATTGATGAGTTTTATTAATTTTTCAACGAAATTCCATAAAAATTATATGTCAGTGGACAAGCTAAATGCTCATTTTATTGCTAAAAACAAAGGTTTCTGATGTATGAAATAAACTACTAGAAAACGGATATATTTTTTATGTAATAAAATTTGTATGTCATAAATTATGAAATAATGTTAAAAGATTAACCTAGATGTTACTAGAATAAATTTAAAGATAACAAATGAAATGTTTGTAATATTGATTTCAAATTTTTTTTTATATTATTTACTATTTATTTTAATTAACAGTAAACAACATATCCTATTCAATTAGAACAGTAGTGATAATGAGTAGTGATTTGAAAAAAAAAAAAAACTATAAAAAACACGTCCCACAAAAAAGTAGTGTTCAGGTAAGATTTTTGGTTCAATTTAAAACAACATTCACGACCAGGGTTGCCACTTTCGGCAAATTTTCCGCAGTAGTTTCAAAAAAAAAAAAAAAAAAATGCAGTAGATTGAACTTTTTTGCAGGAAGATTAAAATTAAAAAAAAAAAAATATATCAGGTAATTAAAAAGAAAACCAACATATTTTTCATCAAAAATAAAAAGTGTTGTTATATTTTTATTATTTTATTTTTAAATATCAGGCTATAAGCTGTCTCAAACAAAAAGAAAATGTATCGTATTAAGTAGGTTTAACTATATTTTAATTTTAAATTCCCTGTCGCTAATAAGTTTTTCATGACTTTGGCCTTTACCAACACTATGCATCACTACTTAAGAAATGCATATAAATAGCAATTGCATTTACTTAATAAGAATGTTAATCTTTTTCTGCAGATTTTATTAAAAACTTGCCAATATTATCACAATTTGCAACATTTAAAAAAAACCGCAAATTAACAAAAACAAGATTTCCTTCAGCTTTCAATATTCATCAAAACAGAGCCGATATAGTCGAAAGCAGTAGATATTAATAAGCTAAGTAATAGGATGTGAGTATTTCCTGAAAAATTAGAATGATTGCTTTCAATGACAAAATTGAAAATTTATTCGTGGGTTATTTGTTTATGGACAATTTTTTGTTAAACCAAAAAGAGGCTGGGGTTGACCCACACTCATAACTTCCCATTGGTTCTGGCTGTTCTCGAGATATTTGAGCCGAAAAACATTTTTTAACAATTTTTGGCATTTTTTAAAAGTTTTTTTTTGGCCTAGAAAAAAAAACCGTTAATTGAATTTTTTTATGTATTACCAATTTTTTACTACACCATTATGCATAGATTGAAGCCAGGCCGAAGCCGATAGCATTAATTTTGTTGTTCTAGAAAGAAGCCATTTTTCAACTTTTTTTTTGGATTCTCAAAAAACACTTAAGGGCTCCTAATTGTGTTGTTAACATTTTAAGCAAGAAAGAATTTCTGCACTCGAATAATAAAAACTTAAAATTAGTTTAAAAAAAAAAAACGAATACAAAAAAACTTTAAACGTTTCTATTTTCTTTTCCCATTTAATTTTATTCAATTAGTGCACTATTTTATCTAATTCCTATTTTGAAAACAAACAATTACGAATCTTCAACAAAATTAATGATTCACAACTTGAGTCACTTTGGCAGTTTATTCGTTGCCTCAACTCGCCCCAGAAAAAAAAAATTCTAGATTTACTTCAGGGCGAGTTCAGGGTGATCCCAGGTTTCAAAAAACGGAGAATTTAATTGACAGGGTGATTTCAGGGTTTTCAAAAAACGCTTTGGACGACCCCAGGGTTACTTCAGGGCTCAACGAACAAATCTTGATACAAAACAGATTTCATTTCAACTGAACTTTTGTGTCAATGTTCCATCAATCGAAAAACTAATATTGGTGGTGTGCTACCGCACAGATTGTCACTTAAAATCGGAGAACCAAAAATTCTTTTGCGCAACATTAATCCACCTAGATTATGCAATGAAACCAGGCTCGGTGTCAAAATGGATGCAAAACGGCAGCTACAATTCTGAATAGCAAATCAAAAGGAGAAGATGTGCTGATTCCACGTATTTCAATAATTCCAAATGATATGCCATTTTATTACAGAAGACTTACAGTTCCCTGTTCGTCTTCCATTCTCAATGCCCATCAATAAAGCACAAGGTCAATCACTTGAAGTGTGTGGATTAAATCTTGAATATCCATACAAACTTTTCAAATGGACAATTATAATAGTTGCATGTTCAAGAGTAGGGCAGCACTTGCAATGTCTCGTAAAGGCTAATGTGTCATTTCATAATATTTAATTAATTTTTTGTATGCATAGAGGGACTAACTGGCCAAGGACTACAATTCTCCTTGAAGTACCGCCTAGACACTTCAAAAGAAACAAAATTCTTCCTCCTTCTGAGTTGCATCGAACAGCTAAAGAGGTTTCTGTTCACAGGCGATTCGTAAGGTAAACGTTCAATACAAAATAAAGTTTTATTAATTCGTATAATCTAAAATTTTTTTCAGCTCAAAAAATGAGTCCATTTCTGAGCAAGAAATCTCATTGCTTTTACACCAAAACCGTCTGTCACTGGCTTATGGTGCTATGGATAGAGTACCTTATCTAATCCTTAAATACATGGCAGAAAAAATTCAAATTCTCGACTTGAGTCATAACCGGTTTCGAAACCTCTCTTTCCTGCAACATTTTTCAAATCTCCAAACTTTAATTTTGGACAAGAATTCAAATTTGGATTGCCTAACTTTGCCTGCGATGAAAAGCCTCGAAATACTCTGGTAAGTTTGGAATAGTTTTTGAATTAATATTTATGTATATTTTTCAATTCAAACTCTTTTTCAGGCTCAACAATTGCAATTTAATAAATGTCACAGAATGGTTGAAAACACTGCAGGTTCAGTGTCCTTCTTTAAAGCAACTTTCTATGATGTGTAATCCTGTAGGCTGGACAGTACTTAATGGAGTAAGCGAACATGATGAGAGGGAATATCTTACGCAAATACTTAAAATTTTACCTAGTTTGGAATATTTTGACGGTATCAGAATAAACGACGAACATAGAAGACTTGCTAATGCACGAAAACCAATTTCTTTAGCTCTTCTTGAACAGACATTAAAAACGAAATTGATGAGTTTTATTAATTTTTCAACGAAATTCCATAAAAATTATATGTCAGTGGACAAGCTAAATGCTCATTTTATTGCTAAAAACAAAGGTTTCTGATGTATGAAATAAACTACTAGAAAACGGATATATTTTTTATGTAATAAAATTTGTATGTCATAAATTATGAAATAATGTTAAAAGATTAACCTAGATGTTACTAGAATAAATTTAAAGATAACAAATGAAATGTTTGTAATATTGATTTCAAATTTTTTTTTATATTATTTACTATTTATTTTAATTAACAGTAAACAACATATCCTATTCAATTAGAACAGTAGTGATAATGAGTAGTGATTTGAAAAAAAAAAAAAACTATAAAAAACACGTCCCACAAAAAAGTAGTGTTCAGGTAAGATTTTTGGTTCAATTTAAAACAACATTCACGACCAGGGTTGCCACTTTCGGCAAATTTTCCGCAGTAGTTTCAAAAAAAAAAAAAAAAAAATGCAGTAGATTGAACTTTTTTGCAGGAAGATTAAAATTAAAAAAAAAAAAATATATCAGGTAATTAAAAAGAAAACCAACATATTTTTCATCAAAAATAAAAAGTGTTGTTATATTTTTATTATTTTATTTTTAAATATCAGGCTATAAGCTGTCTCAAACAAAAAGAAAATGTATCGTATTAAGTAGGTTTAACTATATTTTAATTTTAAATTCCCTGTCGCTAATAAGTTTTTCATGACTTTGGCCTTTACCAACACTATGCATCACTACTTAAGAAATGCATATAAATAGCAATTGCATTTACTTAATAAGAATGTTAATCTTTTTCTGCAGATTTTATTAAAAACTTGCCAATATTATCACAATTTGCAACATTTAAAAAAAACCGCAAATTAACAAAAACAAGATTTCCTTCAGCTTTCAATATTCATCAAAACAGAGCCGATATAGTCGAAAGCAGTAGATATTAATAAGCTAAGTAATAGGATGTGAGTATTTCCTGAAAAATTAGAATGATTGCTTTCAATGACAAAATTGAAAATTTATTCGTGGGTTATTTGTTTATGGACAATTTTTTGTTAAACCAAAAAGAGGCTGGGGTTGACCCACACTCATAACTTCCCATTGGTTCTGGCTGTTCTCGAGATATTTGAGCCGAAAAACATTTTTTAACAATTTTTGGCATTTTTTAAAAGTTTTTTTTTGGCCTAGAAAAAAAAACCGTTAATTGAATTTTTTTATGTATTACCAATTTTTTACTACACCATTATGCATAGATTGAAGCCAGGCCGAAGCCGATAGCATTAATTTTGTTGTTCTAGAAAGAAGCCATTTTTCAACTTTTTTTTTGGATTCTCAAAAAACACTTAAGGGCTCCTAATTGTGTTGTTAACATTTTAAGCAAGAAAGAATTTCTGCACTCGAATAATAAAAACTTAAAATTAGTTTAAAAAAAAAAAACGAATACAAAAAAACTTTAAACGTTTCTATTTTCTTTTCCCATTTAATTTTATTCAATTAGTGCACTATTTTATCTAATTCCTATTTTGAAAACAAACAATTACGAATCTTCAACAAAATTAATGATTCACAACTTGAGTCACTTTGGCAGTTTATTCGTTGCCTCAACTCGCCCCAGAAAAAAAAAATTCTAGATTTACTTCAGGGCGAGTTCAGGGTGATCCCAGGTTTCAAAAAACGGAGAATTTAATTGACAGGGTGATTTCAGGGTTTTCAAAAAACGCTTTGGACGACCCCAGGGTTACTTCAGGGCTCAACGAACAAATCTTGATACAAAACAGATTTCATTTCAACTGAACTTTTGTGTCAATGTTCCATCAATCGAAAAACTAATATTGGTGGTGTGCTACCGCACAGATTGTCACTTAAAATCGGAGAACCAAAAATTCTTTTGCGCAACATTAATCCACCTAGATTATGCAATGAAACCAGGCTCGGTGTCAAAATGGATGCAAAACGGCAGCTACAATTCTGAATAGCAAATCAAAAGGAGAAGATGTGCTGATTCCACGTATTTCAATAATTCCAAATGATATGCCATTTTATTACAGAAGACTTACAGTTCCCTGTTCGTCTTCCATTCTCAATGCCCATCAATAAAGCACAAGGTCAATCACTTGAAGTGTGTGGATTAAATCTTGAATATCCATACAAACTTTTCAAATGGACAATTATAATAGTTGCATGTTCAAGAGTAGGGCAGCACTTGCAATGTCTCGTAAAGGCTAATGTGTCATTTCATAATATTTAATTAATTTTTTGTATGCATAGAGGGACTAACTGGCCAAGGACTACAATTCTCCTTGAAGTACCGCCTAGACACTTCAAAAGAAACAAAATTCTTCCTCCTTCTGAGTTGCATCGAACAGCTAAAGAGGTTTCTGTTCACAGGCGATTCGTAAGGTAAACGTTCAATACAAAATAAAGTTTTATTAATTCGTATAATCTAAAATTTTTTTCAGCTCAAAAAATGAGTCCATTTCTGAGCAAGAAATCTCATTGCTTTTACACCAAAACCGTCTGTCACTGGCTTATGGTGCTATGGATAGAGTACCTTATCTAATCCTTAAATACATGGCAGAAAAAATTCAAATTCTCGACTTGAGTCATAACCGGTTTCGAAACCTCTCTTTCCTGCAACATTTTTCAAATCTCCAAACTTTAATTTTGGACAAGAATTCAAATTTGGATTGCCTAACTTTGCCTGCGATGAAAAGCCTCGAAATACTCTGGTAAGTTTGGAATAGTTTTTGAATTAATATTTATGTATATTTTTCAATTCAAACTCTTTTTCAGGCTCAACAATTGCAATTTAATAAATGTCACAGAATGGTTGAAAACACTGCAGGTTCAGTGTCCTTCTTTAAAGCAACTTTCTATGATGTGTAATCCTGTAGGCTGGACAGTACTTAATGGAGTAAGCGAACATGATGAGAGGGAATATCTTACGCAAATACTTAAAATTTTACCTAGTTTGGAATATTTTGACGGTATCAGAATAAACGACGAACATAGAAGACTTGCTAATGCACGAAAACCAATTTCTTTAGCTCTTCTTGAACAGACATTAAAAACGAAATTGATGAGTTTTATTAATTTTTCAACGAAATTCCATAAAAATTATATGTCAGTGGACAAGCTAAATGCTCATTTTATTGCTAAAAACAAAGGTTTCTGATGTATGAAATAAACTACTAGAAAACGGATATATTTTTTATGTAATAAAATTTGTATGTCATAAATTATGAAATAATGTTAAAAGATTAACCTAGATGTTACTAGAATAAATTTAAAGATAACAAATGAAATGTTTGTAATATTGATTTCAAATTTTTTTTTATATTATTTACTATTTATTTTAATTAACAGTAAACAACATATCCTATTCAATTAGAACAGTAGTGATAATGAGTAGTGATTTGAAAAAAAAAAAAAACTATAAAAAACACGTCCCACAAAAAAGTAGTGTTCAGGTAAGATTTTTGGTTCAATTTAAAACAACATTCACGACCAGGGTTGCCACTTTCGGCAAATTTTCCGCAGTAGTTTCAAAAAAAAAAAAAAAAAAATGCAGTAGATTGAACTTTTTTGCAGGAAGATTAAAATTAAAAAAAAAAAAATATATCAGGTAATTAAAAAGAAAACCAACATATTTTTCATCAAAAATAAAAAGTGTTGTTATATTTTTATTATTTTATTTTTAAATATCAGGCTATAAGCTGTCTCAAACAAAAAGAAAATGTATCGTATTAAGTAGGTTTAACTATATTTTAATTTTAAATTCCCTGTCGCTAATAAGTTTTTCATGACTTTGGCCTTTACCAACACTATGCATCACTACTTAAGAAATGCATATAAATAGCAATTGCATTTACTTAATAAGAATGTTAATCTTTTTCTGCAGATTTTATTAAAAACTTGCCAATATTATCACAATTTGCAACATTTAAAAAAAACCGCAAATTAACAAAAACAAGATTTCCTTCAGCTTTCAATATTCATCAAAACAGAGCCGATATAGTCGAAAGCAGTAGATATTAATAAGCTAAGTAATAGGATGTGAGTATTTCCTGAAAAATTAGAATGATTGCTTTCAATGACAAAATTGAAAATTTATTCGTGGGTTATTTGTTTATGGACAATTTTTTGTTAAACCAAAAAGAGGCTGGGGTTGACCCACACTCATAACTTCCCATTGGTTCTGGCTGTTCTCGAGATATTTGAGCCGAAAAACATTTTTTAACAATTTTTGGCATTTTTTAAAAGTTTTTTTTTGGCCTAGAAAAAAAAACCGTTAATTGAATTTTTTTATGTATTACCAATTTTTTACTACACCATTATGCATAGATTGAAGCCAGGCCGAAGCCGATAGCATTAATTTTGTTGTTCTAGAAAGAAGCCATTTTTCAATTTTTTTTTTTGGATTCTCAAAAAACACTTAAGGGCTCCTAATTGTGTTGTTAACATTTTAAGCAAGAAAGAATTTCTGCACTCGAATAACAAAAACTTAAAATTAGTTTAAAAAAAAAAACGAATACAAAAAAACTTTAAACGTTTCTATTTTCTTTTCCCATATAATTTTATTCAATTAGTTATCTATTTTATCTAATTCCTATTTTGAAAACAAACAATTACGAATCTTCAACAAAATTAATGATTCACAACTTGAGTCACTTTGGCAGTTTATTCGTTGCCTCAACTCGCCCCAGAAAAAAAAATCCTAGATTTACTTCAGGGCGAGTTCAGGGTGATCCCAGGTTTCAAAAAACGGAGAATTTAATTGACAGGGTGAGTTCAGGGTTTTCAAAAAACGCTTTGGACGACCCCAGGGTTACTTCAGGGCTCAACGAACAAACCTTGATACAAAACAGATTTCATTTCAACTGAACTTTTGTGTCAATGTTCCATCAATCGAACAACTAATATTGTTGGTGTGCTACCGCACAGATTGTCACTTAAAATCGGAGAACCAAAAATTCTTTTGCGCAACATTAATCCACCTAGATTATGCAATGAAACCAGGCTCGGTGTCAAAATGGATGCAAAACGGCAGCTACAATTCTGAATAGCAAATCAAAAGGAGAAGATGTGCTGATTCCACGTATTTCAATAATTCCAAATGATATGCCATTTTATTACAGAAGACTTACAGTTCCCTGTTCGTCTTCCATTCTCAATGCCCATCAATAAAGCACAAGGTCAATCACTTGAAGTGTGTGGATTAAATCTTGAATATCCATACAAACTTTTCAAATGGACAATTATAATAGTTGCATGTTCAAGAGTAGGGCAGCTGAAAAATAAATAGAAAAAACAAAATTGAAAGAGGAACCTGAACACATCCAGCTTTATTTTTATGTTATATTGTAAACAAAAATCGCGAAGCAAGGCGAGCACGGGTCTGCTAGTAGTATATACAATTTTAATTTTAATTTAATGCAAACATTTTATTCATTTGCTTAAATCTTAGCAAAATATGAAGAACAAAGTGTGCGCAATCATTTTGATTGGGGGCAAGCGTGCGCATGAAAATCGTATGAAAATTCATATATTTCTAATTAAATTCGATTTTAAAGATAAATTCCCATGTGAACTTGTATGGAAATTCATGAATTGGTATAGTAAAAATGGATTTTTTTAGATAAATTCTTTAATTTAACAGAAATGTTTGACGTGGTAAGCCAGATCCAGACATAGTACCGATTCCGTTAGCAGTCTCGATACGATAAAATATTTTTCCATATAAGAAAGGGCGTATCTAGAATCGATAGTCTGAATATTGTTTGTTTCTTGTCTAAGAATATTTTATTGTATCGGTATCGGCGCTTTAGTATAAATATAGCTTTATAATTCCATTTATTTAAGTTAATTAATTAGTCTTTGAAATATAATTTCCTTTTTATTACTTCTTTTGTTAATGCTAAATAATATAACTTCGGACTAAAACTGGCACTTTTGGGAAGCAAATGTTAAGTATTTTCACTTTTCTAGAGTGGGCAATTAGTTTTTTTTTTTTTTTAAATTGGCTTTGATATTTGGTTGTTGTTTGTCAATACATAAGTAGAGAGACTTTCTTTATAAAGAACTTTCTCAGGTTTTAGTGCGAACAAGTACACAAGTCTATTTCTGTCGATTTTCCTAGGGGGGCAAACATTTTTCTATAGGGGGAGCATTGTCCACCCGCCCCCCACCCCCCCTAAATTACGCGCATGGTTATTGCATATTTTACATATAGCATAAGTGCAACGAAGTACTCCGCGAAGAACTTCTCATCTGAAAAGTGCTCCGCGACTAAAAAAGATTGGGAACCTGGTATGTATATCGAAATCCATGTGAAATGTTATAAGAGATGTATTTTATTTTCCCCAAGATCTGGATCCGGAAAATACATGTATTACCTAAATAAACAATTTTGTTTTTGGATTTGGTTTTTCAGATACATTTCTAAACACACACCTTTGCAAAAATTTAAAAACGAAAAAGAATTAAAAAAAACAATAGAAAGTACATAATGGATGGATGCAAAACAACGTCATTTTGATCCTATTTTATTATTATGATATGATCCGAAAAAAAGCTCTGGAAAATTAGAATTTCATTTACACAATTACAGGTAGGTATAGGTATTATTTTAATTAAAAATGGTTTGGACCGCTTCCCAGAAAATTTAAGTAAAATAAATTATTTATATTAAACTTGGCCAAGATGCATATATGCTTCTAATCGTCGATTTTATAAAGCCTTTTTAACAATTTAACAGGCTTTTAAATCTTTAAATGACATTTGTTGCTTAAATTACATTTATTTGTTAAATACTTGTGAGCATAATGGCCGATTTCATGAAACTCTTTTAACTATTTAACAGACGTTTAAATTAAGTTTGTTCCATACGAAATGCGTCATTTAAAAATTTGAAAATCAGTTAAATATTTTTGAAACCGGACATAAGAATATTATATTTAACATAGGTTTTTAATTTTCATAACTTGCAATTTATCCTGCATTTAATGATAACTGACTAAAATTTGGTATGTTCACTTGGCAAGTTTTCATAAAACATTTTGAATGTTGAGTAATCAGATGGAAAAAAAGAAAACTTGCCAAGTAAACATACCAAATTTTAGTCAGTTATCATTAAATAAGAAATTTCTCTTATAATTTGGAGTTATTACGATATTACTCTACTTAAAATATTTGATAATAAACCCTTCATAAATTTAGAACTTGGCGTACTTTTAGATCTCATTACTTTTCACGGCTGACTTGTTACATAAAGGTTTTTTTGTATACATGGAGAACTTGGCTCTTTTTTAACATTTATGTTTTTGGTGTGATTTCACTTCTTTTTGAAAAGAATTTTTTTAACACAAAATCTTAAATTTTCAATTTTCGAATGCACCTGAGGTCCAACACTCTAACTAATCATCATTGTACAGCAAACAATAATAATTCTATGAAAGTGGGTGGATGCCACGCCCTTTGAATGATAAACCCCAAATTTTTAAGCTAACTAATCATCATTGTACATCAAACAATAATAATTCTATGAAAGTGGGTGGAAGCCACGCCCCCTGAATGATAAACCCCAAATTTTTAAGTTTTCCTCAGCATGAATTATGAACCCTACCTCTCTACCGAAATTCATAATTCTACAACATTAGGAAGTGCTTCATATAATTGACAACAATGAGAAAGCGGGTTGATACAAGGCCCCTGAATGTCAATTATCAAATTTTAAATTTTTGTCTTTGCTTGCATTGGAAGCCCTATCGTCATCCTATAACAATCAGACATAGTTCTAAGAAAGTGGGTGGATGCCACGCCCCTAAATGAAAAATCTCAAATTTAATTTTTGTTTTCTTTACACACATTGGAAGCTCTACCTCTATACAAAATTTCATCATTCTGCAACAATCAGAAAACAATTTGAGGAAGTGGGTGGATACCACGCCCCCTATATGGAAAAGCCAAAATTTTCGATTTTTTTCTCTGTATATAGCACAAGGCCTACCGTTGTGCGAAATTACAAGATTCTATGGTGTCGGGAAGTGCTGCATGCAATTGATAACTATTTTCAGAAAAAAGGGTGGATGCCACGCCCCCTGAATGATAATTAAAATTTTTTTCCTGTGCTCAAATTGTAAGGCCTACTTCTTTACCAAATTTTATCATTCTACAACAATCAGAAGTGCTCCAAATAATTGATAGCAATTGTGTGAAAGTGGGCGGATACCACGCCCCTACATGGAAAATCCCAAATTTTGGAGTTTTTCGTTTCTATACACCACAAGGCCTGCTGATGTGTGAAATTACAAGATTCTACGGTGTCTAGAAGTGCTCCATAATTTTGATGATCTGTCAGTCAGTGAGTACGTGAGTCAGTAAGTCAGTCAGTTACGGTTTTTTTTGCGTTTTTTGACGTCCTATATCTCAGTAACCACTAATGCTAGGGAGTTGAAATTTGGTGAGGCGGCTGTACTCGCCTAGCTTAGCAAATATGGCGAGTTTGAAGTTTCTGACATTATTGATTCCGAAGTTAGAGGGGGGTCGAAAAGCGCTTGAGTTTGTTCCTGTAAAAAGGCTGGGCACTACCGTGCCCTTTGATATATTTGCGAAAGTTATAGTTCTTCCTTTTTTTTGAAAAAGTTAAAAATAAAGAGGAAAATTATACTAATATGGTGCTGAATTTGGCCTCAAGGGAAATACATACCTACTCGTTCATAAAAATCTTTCTGTCACACGCAAGCTGTAGCTTAATTAAATAACAGCCGCACTTCCGGGAAAAATAATAAATCTGCAAATGTTACTTTGAGAGCCGTAAGATATTTTTAAAATATCTCAAAAATGTATAATATGTGCAGGTTAGGTGCTGGGAAATCGATCAGTCAGAATTCAGCTTAGAAAACCGTAAAAAAGGACAACAAGATCAATTAAACATTAATGTCTCGCTTTTGATTATCGGAAATTCGTTTTCATTTGGATTTTTTTCTGTCAGAGGCAAACCTTCCTCTGCATTTTACTTACAATTGTATGTACAAAAACCTGGGTCCTTTAGGTACATTTATTAAAAAAAGGTATTTTTAAATATATAGTTATTTGTTTATTTGTTAAAAAGTCATGTTGTTGTTGAATTTTGAAAACATCTTCTTCTTCGCTTAAATTTAAATAATTCGCTTAATTTAAATGATGATAAAGATGACTTGCCATTTCGACTGAAACCATTACAGCTTAAATTCGTTCTCGTAGAATCTGTTGTTGCTGTTGAAGATTTTGATGGTATTCTTAAAAGACTACTACTCAATGGCTCATTCGCTATTCCATCCAAATACTTAAGACTTGGTATTTTATTAAAAACATAATCTCTATAGTCATTATTTGGTTGTGTATTAAGTAATTTCATTGCTCCTGGATTTCCCATTATGGACAATTGCTGAATATTCGGGCATTGGTTTTGTATCCGATAGAGCCATGTGTCTATATTCGAGATATTACAATTGTTGATCCTTAACACAAAAAATACACAAGAGACATTGTTATAAGAAACATAAAAAACATTATATCTCACCAAAGGATCCTTAAACTTGGCAAAAACGGCAAAGTATTAACATCCAAGTGCATATTTCGATCCAGGATCAATGTATGTAATCTGTCAAAAAACATCAAAAAAGACAAATTCGAAAAATTATTGTAACCCAAATCGAGAAATTTGGTTTTCGATGCAAATTTCTCGGCGATCCTTTTCGGTATCGAACGTAGATTTTCATATGCCAACGATATTCGCCCGTTTTCTTCGAGAATATTATCACCAAACGTATCGGTCATCGAGACCATTCTATAACAATCAAACGTGGAGTATTCCTGCACGGCGGCACTGCAATCCGAATCATCGGTTAAACTGTCGATCGATCTTCGATTTACGCAGTCCTTTAGTATCGAATATAGACTTTCGCTGGAGGTGTTCAATAAAAAAAAAAAAAAAAAAAAAAACAACAACAATTATAAAAATAAAAAAATGAAAGAACCCATTAGCCTCGGATTATTGATTGGAAAGAGAGTATCAACTACGCGATGACCCCCATCGTGATAAATAATCCGGGTCCATGGTTTTTATTTTTATTTTATTTGTGTCCATTTAAAGTGACTCACCTATTGTCAAAGTTGGAAAAACTGATTTTATCTGACATTTTCTATGATTTCAGCTTCTTTTTAAATCAATAAACGTGTTCTTGTTTTTTACCTTCATGGAAAATTAGTTTTTCTGTATTTAATTTATTTATGTTTTCTTGGTTTTTTTCTTTTTAATTTAATTTAAAATCAATTTTATTTAAAAATAGACGTTTAAGACAGGTCCGTTCTAACTGGAGTATACGTGAGTAAACTTCTACTGACTGTCAACAACACTGTTATCAGACTGATGCTTTGTTGTCATTTAAAGATGATTGTCTACGCTCTGAAATGGGTATTGGTAGTCAAAAAAGTCAACAATCATTTTCAGGCAGCGAAATAAAAGGAAATGTATGACCAAGGTTGCCAATGATTTTTTCAACTTTTGTTTTATTGAGAATAGGTAATCCAATAAATCTTGTTTAAGTTAATTTTTTTTTTTAAATGATTTTACTTTAGTCAGATCCACATAGTATAGTGCCGATATCGATACGATAAAATATTTTCATACCTAAAACAAGCTTAGGTATATTTATATGAAATCATGGTGGCTCACGTTGCATTTGGGAGAGTTTTACGCGCTATTTTAATAAAATTTTAATATTTTGTACAAAAAGATTATACGTCAGCTAAGATAAAATTAAATATGACAAAAAAAAAGTTTCTAAGGACTTGGTAAAACATAAATAAAATATATTGGTTATTTAATTTATAATTTTCGGACACTCCGATTGTGACTGTTGTGTGCAATTTTTTTCAATTACATTTTATCCGGGTTTCAATTAATTTTGACGTTCCAAGCAGATTCACCTAATAAGTTCTACTTGTACAATCGTGGTTAAAATACTCAGGAATTTTATTTCGTTGATTACGACGGTGGATTAACTAACGGCGAGTTAAAATTGCTGAACTACGGGTTAAATATTTAACCACATTTGTACAACTGGTCCTAAGTGTCAAAAATTAATCTGCGGAGAAAACTTAACGCGATTTTAATTCAATTCGCACACGGTCTTAATTCACCAGATTAAGATATAAAACACGATTATTTGTCTTAACGGCTAAATACACATATGATTTTTTTTTGTTCACAATCTGTGGTACAAAACCTTGCCAATGATATACACCAACCACTAATAAAAAATTTTAAAAAAATGGCTGAAAGATTTTCGGTCACCATATAATAATTTGATAGATTTTCCTCTCAGTTCTATACACGTCAAAACTTCTGCGGCGAGGTATTACATTTAAAAAATCCTTCTATAAATATTCGCAAACGAATTCAAATTGTTAATTAAAAAAATACCAAATCATTGTGCTTTGAACTTAATTATGAAATGCAGGGCCTTATGGCTATGCCTATAGCTTTTACTTTTATAAATTGGCATATTTTTTTTAGCCAGTTTGTGCAAAAATACATTAAACTGTTAATTTTTGCGGTTTTCGGTAAGTTATTCATAAATTCTATTTTTTATTCAAAAATTCAAATAAAAAAAATGAATTCCTTTGATTTTTTCTTGTTGTATTAGATTCCGTTATAAAACTGATTAGGTAAAGTTTTTTCAACGAAATAGAAGAATTTGTATTTTTTCATATGGCACGAAAATCGGCATTTTTTTTCATAAAATATGGCACGTTAATTTTATTTCGGTCGGCAACGCTGATTTTGGATGATGAAAGCTACGATTTCTCAATTTATTTGCTGTTTGTGTGCAAATCCTCCCATACTAAATTTTAGCTTTCAACAAGGACTTCAGGAAGTATTTGGCAAAATCAATTTTTTTTTTAGGTATTAATAAAATGCCAAGTTTATAAGCTAGACGATTGAAACTAAGTGTCCGCTCAATACATCTTATCCCGAAAATTTGAATTCAGCGTTTTCCAGGCCGAAGTTATCAGGACTTGAAAATACGACGAAATGCTTAGAGAAAAGATAGGTAAGTAGTTCCCACCGCTCGTTTGGCTTGTCTTGTCGGAGTGCACTTTAAACAAGGCTTTACGTTCAGAATTACACCGCAGTTGGCATCCATTAAAGACCCCGTGGAATATTTTTTTTTTTTTTTTTTCAAAAATTGATAAGCCACTTAACTTACTTACTTACATGCTGCAAAGAGGAAGGTGCACATTGTTATTAAAAATGTATTTGTTGTTTACCCATGAGAGTAATTTCTGGTAGAAGATAGGGATGTTCTGTACCAAACTCATCTTAAGTCTGATAGTAAATAAGAAAGAGAATAATACGACATTTTTTTTCAAAAATAATTAAGAAAAAGATAACAAAAATGTTTTTGTTGTTAAGCAATTCTTGTGATGAAGAATATGTTAACTTAAGAATGTACTTAGTAGTAAGAGAATTATGTACAAATCAAACATCAAAGAGGAATGTAAGGGTTATAATTTTTCTTACTATAAATCCATTTATAAGATTCAATTATGTGAATAAAGTGTATGACTAGGTAGTACGTTCTTGCTCTTACACTTCAAATTGCTTTAAATGTTTGACCTTTAAGTACTTATAAATAAATTAATATATTTTAATTTATACCTGCATCTACTTCTATTCGACAGGTAGGTACAAGAAGTCGCTAAAAGCATCTGTCTCTTACAATTTTTAGATATTTATTTAGAAATACATAAAATATGTATGTTTGTATAATTATTGAAAAACTATTTTTTGAATATTTAAGCGAGCGCACGGTGTAAAATCGATTCATGAAAATCAATATGTTATCCACAATGTTCAAAAGTTTAAAATTCATTTTATAAAAAACTTAGGGGCAATTGCATAAAAACTTAGCAATTTAAGCTCACAGATTTTGGTGGATTTACTGAAAATTTTGTTATGCAATATTATTTAAACTTTAAAAGAGTTCCTGATGTATAAAAATTTTCACTGAAGTCGATATGTTGTTCAGGGGAAAGTCGAAAAAAAAAACGGTTTTATATCAGGTACTGTTGCTAAAATTTGTTTTAACTAAAATGTCAATTATATACTTAGTACCTACAAACAATTACGTTTGATTTCACACGTTTTGACTTTTGTGCCTTTGAACTTTTTTTTTTTTTTGTGGTTGAATTGAGCCACCAGTGTGCGATGACCCTAAGAAATCAAATCAGAATTTTATTTCCTGAAATTGTGAAATAGAAATGTTTTGTAAGAATTTTGTATGCTGTAACTATTTGCTGGAAAAAAATATAGGTATAGCGAAAACCCTAACAGAAAGACAATGCTGATGAAAAGCAACAGGAAAGCCGGTTTTGGATGTTGTAGATGTTTCTCTACAAATTATTCCCTTATTTATTTATTTTTGCTGATTTTTTTCTTTTTAAAATGCAGAGTAGAGTATGAAATTTTTAAATTTGGAAAAACAATATTGACAAAAATGTTAGCAGTGCTGTAGCAATAAATGCAACTGTAGAAGTTGTGGGCATCTTTTATGATATTTTGGAAGAAAAAACTGGATTCATTTAGAAGTAGCGCTTTAAACATATGCAAAAAAGTCGCTTTTTGCATGCCTCTGATTTTAGGCATTTTTAGTGGGATTTTTTTAAAGATTTGTTGAGCAAGTATGTAGGCAAGGTACGTTAGAAAGTGTTCAAAATTAAGAAAATGTAAATTTTGAATATCAGAAAATTTTAAGCCTTAACATCAGACTGTTACGCCAATATTTTAATTTTTGACTTAGCTTCCTCAATAAAAAAATTAAAATTTTGTTTAAGACCGAAATTAACGATATAATATGTGGTAATTGAAATCAAAGCAACAAATCCAAGTTTTTTCTTTAAAAAACAGTACCAATTTATACACTGAAATCATTACTATTATATAAAGACGAAACAAATATTTTGTTCGTCCGGTTTTTTCTCAGAAAGTATTCAACCGATTTACTTGAAACAAATTTTATAATTTTCCTTATTCTTTGAAGCATGTAAATAGATATTTCTTATTTTCTTTTGTTTTTGTTAATTCTCTTCTTCGTATTTCTTATTTGTTAAATATATTTTTTAAATTAGATTAGATTGAATTAGATTATTAAAATTTCGTACACTTTTTTGTCGAAGTTGACCAACATATTCAATTATGCTTTTAAACCCGCTTGATATTTTACAAAAGTGGGATTTTTTGTATAAAGTCAATAGTTTTATGTAAATTTTAAGTCCTAAATCATTTCTTAACTGTACTCCTAAGCTGAGAAATAAATTGATTTACTAATTATAAATTTATCAACTTTTTGTGTTTTTGCATCTATGAATTCGATTCAATCGCAATGACTGGGTTGCTGCTTTGTTCCATTTCATTATTGTTCCGTCTTTTGTGCATTTTCTTTTGTGTATTATTTGATTCTGAATCTCTGTCCACTCAACTGTTCGCTCATCCTTTATTTACATTTTTATTCCTCCTTTGATTCCACTCAATTGTTGACTTTTTTAACGACGAGCGACGGCCAATGCGTAGTGTGTTTGTTTTTTCCTTCTTCTTAAGCGAACTAAAATGTTACATACATATTTTAGGTATGGGCACCACTGCCGTGCGCAGTGTGTTAATTGTTTGCTTTCTGCAGTGAATCGATGTTACATAAATTAATGTACATATTTTGAGAGAAAAATGGGCAGGGAATTCAGTAGAAAGCTGCATGAAAAAAAAGGTTTACTGAAAGCTGCTAAAGATTATGAAAATGAAACATTACTGATTTCACCTAAGTGGATTAAGGATTAAAATACAGTGTAAGCTCCCTTAGCCGGACAGTGACGGTCGCAACACTGGTGTCCGTCTAAGGGAGTTTCCGTCCAAGGGAAAAAATAAAAAATAGTTATAAAAGGAAATGTATAGTTGGCATCATGAAACTGTCTCAGTGAGAGAAAATAAAATTCTTTATTTGGTTACGGAAAGCATATGGAAGTATGAATATAAAATTTTTGTTAATAATATAGTAGAAATTGCGGTTAGTCTCATGAAGCATTTGATATACTTTTACCTACTCATATTAATAAGTATATTTAAAGCTTGCGAAGCAACGCGAGCACGGGTCGGCTAGTACCTTATATTTCGTAAGAGTCAATAAATACATTCAAATTATTTTAAGAGACAAAAAAACTTACAGATTTTTGAGACGCAAAAGAGCCTATTTGGGAGTTTGGGGATCATAGGGCGACGTACTGTATGACAAAAATAAATTTTTTGAAATAAATACTTCAAAATCGTAAACAAGTAGGTATATCTATATCTAATCCATTTGCCTTGATGGTGAACCAAATAAAAAATTTTTAGGTAAAATATCTATGCTTTGCAATAAACAAAAATGTAAAATACCGTTTATTACTTTATTATCTTCTGTATAGTCTATTTGGTGCACACAAATAAGTTATAGTTAAAACAGAAAATTAAATTAATATATTTTTTTTATTATTTTAAGAAAGCAATTCATGGTTATATAATTATGTATGTAAATTTGTGTATGCTGATGGATACAATATTTTCTCATCCTTTATTTATGATTAAGAGGCATTTGAAATTTGATCGCTATAGATTAATAAATCAATCCTTTCCATTCATCTCGCAACGTTTAAATTCAATAAGCCTTATTTAGATATTATACAAGGCACGTTTTGGATTCTTAGACAAAAATTGAACCGTTTTGAAAAAGATTATTTATCCCGAAAACAGTTCTAAGAATTTAGATGGCGTTCTTAATTCTGAGATTAAAACACTTTAAGTAGGTACTTGTTGTTTTATAATTAAAAAAAAAAAAACTAAGTGATGAGCCAGTGTGCACAATTATTGTGTTGGCAAATCTTTTGGTCGTTAGTTGCAGCTTAATAAGCTCTTTTCGACAGAGATCTGGAAAAAATCCCAAATATTGAAATAATTTTCACAATAAAGTTAATGTGATTTTTCAAATCTACATATACTTATATACACATAAAGAAAACACTTATTTTTTTATTTTTATGTGATTTAGATTCGCAATAAAGTTAGCCCAAAGAGGCTTCTTTCTCATTTTCCGAAAATTTAAGTTTTTTTTTAGCAGTTTGTATATGCCTGTTACTTTTAAAAGGACCATTTTTGTTTGAAGAAAAAGTGTTTACTTCATCAATGACATATTTGGCTTTATTATAAAATTTACCGTTTCTCAAATTGATCAACAAATTTTAAACGTATGGGCCATAACCGGAGCTACCCCTGAACAAAAGGTCACTTTCGCCGCAATAAGCTTTTAAGTGTAACCAACATGTGTTTTTCGAACACCACTTGAAATCGACTTCTGGTATTACCGTTGCTGATTTCACAGCTTTTTTGGTTAAATTTGTTGTTTACATAATAATAGTTCAATAAATTGATTGTTGCAGTTGCATTTGAGCTTTCGTTGCGATTAAATTAATTGAAAATTGTCAGAGCGATTAATTTTGTAAAAGAAAAAAGTTTTGGGGAAATTCTTAGTCAAACCAGATGTAAAATCTTTCTTGGTTTTTTAAAAATTAAAAAACAAAAGATACCTCTTCTCAATAATAACCCGAAAAAAGGGTAGTTTTTTAGTTTTTTTTGCGTACATAACAAAACAAACATGAAAACCTTTTGTTTTTTTTTATTTCTCAAAAACTAAAAAAGATTTTTACATCTGGGGCCTATTTCACCAAACACTTTTCACTTTGCAACTTTTCACTTTTACTTTGCAAATTTCCTTTCACCAAACGCAAATTTGCAAAGAGGAAATTATTAAAATGAAAAGTTTCCTCTTTGCAAATTACGTTTCACCAAATGCAAATTTGCAAAGTGAAAAGTTCTTTTTGCAAAGTGAAAAGTTTTTTTAATTTGAAAAAATATTGTACTTTTCATTTCACCAAACAAATAAACTTTGCAAATTATATTTAGAATTTTGAAAAGTTTTTCAGTAATATGCAAAGAGAAATTTTCATTTGCAAATAAGCGTTTTTTTATGAAAAGTTGTCGGAAAATAATAATAAAAAAAAAATAACCATTTTGAGAACGAAGAAGTAAATAATAGTGATCAAAGAGTATAGTTAAGTTAAGAATTATCTTTTGATATCGGAAATAATTGTTCGAAAAAAGAGTTTTTTTTTTTTTAAATTGGAAATAAACTACAATTAGGCAGTCAACGGAATATGGGTTAAAGTCACTTCCAACAACTTTTGTGTGCATATAACATTGGGCCGGTAATGAAGCCCAATATCACGGTGTTGCATTTGTGCAAGACCATTTGTTGGACAAAAAATTCTCTTGGAGGATTGCACTTTGCAAATTTTGTGAAACACTTCGCACTTTTACATTGCAGGAAATTATTTTTTTGCAAAGTTACAAAGTGAAAAGTGTTTGGTGAAATAGGCCCCTGGTTTTCAGTTTTTGACTAAGAAAAACAGTAGCACTTAATCACAGAAAATTTAAAAAAAATCAACTACTTGAGAAAAAAATTCAAAATTTTTTTCAAAAATTTTGACTTTGAACACATTTGCTTCGATAACCTGTTTTTATTGTTTTTTTTTTTTTTTTTAAGTAGAAGTCAACATATTTCTCAAAAACTATTCATTTAAAGAACTTGATTTGCAAAGCAAATAAAATAATTAAATATTTGCTTTAAAAACAAAAATAGTACATCATTGCACAGGCTTTAGTTCGTTTGTAATAATTGTTTTTCCTTTTTAAGTGAACTTTTAAGAAATTCAGTCTCCTCGCCTCAGGGGGGATATTGAATTTTTTGCCCATAATTTTTTTCTTAGAATGATTCCATGAATCATCCCCTAAAATATAATGCACGAATTAGGGGATACCCTGTATATGGCACGTAAAAATGGTTTTTTTTTTTTTTGTAATAATGTTGGTTAACGCACTTAATTTTTGAGTCAGATTGATCGTTTTTGTACAATATTGAGAACTTGTCTCATTCAAACCGCATGCCAAATTTTAATAAGATAGATTCATCCGTTTAATTTTTATTGACTTTTTTCCACGACTGTGTAAAAGGCCTCACCAAAGTGTTTTTTTTGAAAATATCTCCCTAAAAATGTTGTTTGTATAGCTAAGAAAATTTGCTACAGAAAAATTGCGACAGTGTTCTTATTAGAAATAACGGTTTTCGATATAATTCAATCGGTAGAGTTAATGTTTTTTAGTTTTCGAAATAAATAGAGAATGTTCCTTTAGTCATATTTTCATGATTTTATGAAGAGCCAAACCCCTAACTCTTCAAGCCCTAATGTTCGAAGCACTTCTTTTGCTTCCAAAATAAATGCCAAATTTAACTTAAGCCATCAATAATATTATGAGATAAACCTATATCCCTTATTTTTAATATTGATATAGGTATGTAGTTTTTTTTTTATTATTTCATTGAAGAATTTTAATGTGGAAATAACCAGAGTTGCATCTTTGAAAGTGAAGAGCTATAGCTCTGATTGCTAAATGCTATAATTGATTATTAGGAGATAGTGTTCGTGTCTGTTGTTCATTAAGTTTTGGCCACATAAGCATAGCATGATTCAATGTCAACATTGCTGATTAAAAGACAAATAAATTGTTGTGCGCAATAACAGAAGCACTTTTTATAGTCGTGATTTTGCTAGCCTTAGCGGTGATGCTTTTTTAGTCTATATAGAATATAGCTGAGGTAGTTCAGCGGATCTAGATCTAGAGTCAGACCGAAGAAAGCAAGAAAACTCGGTTTGGTTTTGAAGAGTTCGGAACTCCAGTCGATCGCTAATCTTGCAAACTAACTTTACTTAAAATTATATAACACTGTATTTCATATAATATTGTCACGGTAAAATTTACCGCGACAAAGACTGTTCTTTTCGGCTTCCAAATCCCCGTTCCAGCCTTTCCTTTTCTTCTTTTCATACAGGTGTTGCATCCAATATACTGAGAGTAGGGCAACCATGGTCCATCAGCCATTGGCACCCTCTCTTAGTACCTTGGAGAAACAAATATACCGATGCTACCATAGCGTGAATAAGTAATTCACTATCGAATATTATATCAACAGACGGGCGGTCTGTATGAAAACAAATGCAAAAGAAGCATGGGTGACAACTAGCCCCGACACAACTGATAGCTGACAGACAGTCGATCTGTTGAAGCTTTGGCCATATGAAAGCGCGGGTGACATTTGGTCCACTAGAAGTTACTCATCTGAGAATGGCCGTGTGCCCAACCTATCTTAATAATGTTTATAAAAGATGGAACGTTAAACGCTGGTCCCCAATCGCCCCAAATCTGCGCAGAAGCCCAACGACGTAGTATATTTTCGTGGTGTAGGGAATTACTGCCAACTTCTTCCTTCTTTATCGTTTTAAATGTAACTTAGCTTTCCACCAGGTTCTCACTGTTCACAGGTTACTTTGTTCCCTTCGATTGAATTTGTTTACATTCGGAGGGGAAAAATGAGCGGGGTTTTATATTGAATTTCTTTTTAGTTTTCGAAAACTTTTCTTTCTGAATTCGAAATATTGGGATGCATGGGATTTTTGGCAGAATGCGTCCATCGAATTCGCCGCTCCTGGAAGTGAAACCAGCGGTCGGCGAATCCAATGATGACAAAGCATAAAAGCCAGGGTGAAAGTGTGAGTAAGCAGGACCGTCGGTTTTTCAACTGCGTTCGCTCTCTCCAGCAAAGTTGCGGGGAGTAGCTGAATAATGACGCGATCGAAAACCGCGGCCACTGATTGGCCGAAAACACTGGGAAACTGAAAAAAAAGAAGAGGTCGTCCGGGTCCAAGAAAAACCTGGAAGGTCTCTTCTAACTTGATTATTGGACTAGCTAGAACGTTTTTGACGTGAATACTAGAAGGAAAAGTGATCGAAGAAAAAGAAGAAATTCGAAATTGAGTACATAGGATTATTGAAAAAGAAAAAGAGTTGAGAATTTGGGAATAGATGAAGGAAAAATTTTCGAAGGAATTGTGAGAGATTGGTGAGGAGAGCTGAGGAAATTAGTATAATCCATTGGAGGAGGAAATTGGCAGTAGCGGTGTTAGTAAAAGCTAAGTATAATTTTTTGAGTGTTTGAATTTCGTGTTCGTTTTATAATCGGGTAATTTTCGAGTTATTGAACTCCATTTGTTCGTTTGGCTTCTGTTCCGTTAAAAAAAAAAAAAAAAAAATTCCAAAAAAAAGACGGAACTCGCGACCCTGTTATAATTTTCTTTGTCCGTTCGGGACCGTGCGATAACGGTCCATCTTACTAAATTTCAGTCTTTGTTCTTAAAGTGCGAAAAAATTTTGGGTTTTACTCCTACGCTGAAAGGTTTCCCTAATAAAATTTTATCTTATTTAAACAAAATTTCAAGTTTTCTGATTGAATTATTTATTTATTTAAATTGGTTCTTTTTTCCTTTCACCGTCGCTTTCCGCTTCAAAAGGTTTGTGATTTCCTTTATAAAAAAAAAAATCGCTGGCGCCCTTATTTTCTTTATTAATTTCAGCTAGCTACGTCCCTGTCGTGATATCGTATCGAAATAATTTAATTCGAGTATTAATTTAATCAACTTAATTAAATTGATTAGGTGAACCCACCCCCTTAATGAGCATAGCTGTGGTGGCAACACTCATAGTTGTTGCGAGTTGCAATTTTAATTCGCCTTCCACTTTGACATTTCATATTCGCTTCATTGACTTGTCTGTTCTGTTGTTCATTTTTTAAACGTTTATCAAGAGTGCGTCGGCCGCACCGCGGTTTCATTTTAATTTCTTTTCTTTTATTTAATTCGAAAGTTCCCCCTCGCGATTAAAATTGTAACAATTGGCACCCGAACGTGGGGCTTTTATTCTTTTCTGAGTGAAAAAAAAAATTATTTATTATAGAATCTATAATACCCTTTTTCGGCGGTGAAAAAAAAGTGATTGTCGTATAAGTACTTGGTGTTGTTTTTAGGGAAGTTTTTGTACATTTTTTTTAGTGTTCTTTTTACTTTTCCTGTGTTTTTTTTTCTTTAACAGGTACCTAACTTATTTTGGAATTTACCTAACCCAAGTATAATTGGTGTTTTGGCGGTCATTTATAGTGGTACTCCGGTTTCCATTTTGTGTGCAGTTTATTTGGTATAGTGGTGAGGTGCTTGTACAAAAGGGTACCTACATATATACATACATACATAAGAAGGAAAGTGAAGTAATCTACACTGTGGATAACAAGTAAGGTGTCATTAGGTTATTGTGTTTTTTTATTTTTCAATTAAGATAATTTAATTTTTTTTTCGCTCATTTTATTTAAAAAGAAAAATCAAGTATATATATTTATTCGATTTACATACTACATACATATATACTTGCCTATAAAACTTTATCGTTTCGGTCGACGGCGAATTAGTGTGTTACCTTTTTTGTTAGACTTCTGTGAATCTAGGTGCATAATTGTTTTCTTTTCTTTAAATTTTGGATTGTTTTTTTTTTCTCAATAGAGAAATTGGTAATCTAATAAAACCCTCTTGTGATTAAGCACAAAAAAAAAAAGGTATTCCTGTCCGGTTGATAAAAGGTTACCTAATTGTTTTTTTTCAAATATTATTGCGTGCGATTTTCATTTGGTTTTAACTTGAGTTGTGGTGTTAGATGTTAGTTCGATAATCGCTCGACTCATTTATCGTTTTATTCAACACCTGTTACGTCTGGAAATAATTTGGGGAATTATTCTAAGGAGCTGTCAATTTGTTAAATCAAAACAAAATAAAAATTGCATTTTAAGGAGAATTCGGACTTCATTTTCTCTTTTTGAAAGTCGTAATTTTTTTTGCTGCGGTGTAATTTGAATCTTTTTTGTTTGCTAAAGTGACAGTGATAATATTCTGAAATAGTTTTGGTTGTCTTGCTGACTGTCATTAAATTTTGGTGAAAATATATTCTGCAAAGTGACGCTTCGATTGTGATTGGTATTTATTCTTTTAAAGTGACTTTTAGGACTTTTGGGTAAAATAGTTTGTTGGAAGGAAAAAAAAAAAGGTGTGACCATATTCTGTGGTGACCATACCAAGTTTCAATTAAGTTTCGATTGTTTTCTTTCTTTTTTTTATTTCTCAAATTGCTAATTTTTTTTTTAAAAGGGATTGTGAATTGAAAAGTGGTCTTTTAGGATTTAGTTGATTTTGTTCCGTGGTCGATTAATTATTTCCAATTTCTTTTTTTACATTGATCTTGTTTTACCTTGTTTGAAATTTCGGGCAAGATGAATATTAATCGGCTTTCGAAAGATGAACTCGCGTACGAGATTAAGGCCCGTGGTTTAAAAGAGGGCTCAGTTGATGATATGAGGAGGACGCTTAGGGCTTCTATGACTTTAGAACTCAACCATACGATTGGGACGGAATCTTATAAGTATCCGTTTTCATATGATGAGGATGTGAAAGCAATTAGGACAAAAATAATACACATTAAAAACCTTTTAAAAGAACCTCCGAAAAATCCTAAGTCTTTGGAATATTTGAAGATTAGGACGAAAATTGAATGGACGATTGGTAGGATTGGTAGGGCGAAGGCTGAGTCAGCAGAAGAAGTCAATGAAATGGCCGATCTACGGGGAGAGGTTTTGTTGCTTATGGCAACATTGACCGAGGGTGAGGATGAAGCACAAGAAAAGGCAAAATTTACAACGTCATCACCAGTCCTGGCAACGTTGCCAACTGGAAACAATGCGAGTTCAGAGGGTCAACGGCAGGTCGAAACGGTTGAGAAACCAGTCGAAGCCTGCAACCGGCACTCTGAGCGTAGTGAAAAAATTGAAAAATGGGGTGTGAAGTTTTCCGGTGAGCGTTGTGGCTCATCGGTAAATTCATTTCTAGAAAGGGTTCAAGAGTTGAGGGAATCGAGGGATGTTTCAGAAGCACGACTTTTCAAATCAGCTGTTGATCTTTTCACTGGGAAGGCACTTCTGTGGTTCAGAGCAATTAAGGATTCAATTTTCACTTGGCAGGAACTTGTTAGGGAGTTGAAATTGGAATTTTTACCTTCCAATTACGACGATCTTTTGCTTGAGGAAATTCGGAGACGTACACAAGGCAGGGATGAGTCTATGGGGATGTATATTGCGTTGATGCAAACCCTATTCAAGAGACTCTCTGAACCATTGACTGAAAAACGGAAACTGTCGATTTTGTTAAAAAACATTGCACCCTTCTACCAAACGCAGCTTGGCTTGGCAGATATCAAATCGGTCAATGAACTTGTTGCGTTGGGTAGACGTTTGGAAACTATTAGGACCAACGTTGAAGCTTTTGTTCCCCCTTCTACTAGCCGCTCTCGACAGACTTTGGAACCGGATGTCGCATATGTTGCTGCCGTTCAGGAAGCAACATCGGCAGCGAATCGAAATGCTCCACCGAACAGGTCAGTTCGGTGTTTCAACTGTAATAGGGAAGGTCATTTTTCCAATCGCTGTTCCGCTCCTAGGCGTTGTTTTGGTTGTGGGACTGTAGGGACAACTCAAAGAGAATGTCGTCGATGTTCGGGAAATGGGCAACGGTCTCTTGGGCCAGCAGGACAAGAGCGCCGTCGCACTTAGAAAGGTCGCCTGCTGACGACCAGCTGGTAGACAGAGTACAATTAGGTTTCACATTGGATACAAGTGGGGACGATAGACGTCCGTATTTAGGGGTTAATATTTACGGGGTTAGGATTTTAGGGCTCTTGGATTCAGGAGCATCGCGAACGATTATTTGTAGGGACGGTTGGAAAATTCTTAAGGATGTAGGGTTAAACTTAGATACAAGCAATGTTAGGCAGGTTTATTTAGCAGATGGTGCTGGAGTAGGAGTTTTAGGAGTAGTAAATCTACCAATAGTAATTGAGAATAGAACCGTTTTAATTGAGTGCTTAGTCATTCCTTCACTTCCACATGCGATGATTTTAGGTGCTGACTTTTGGGCACAGTCGGGAATCGTCCCGGATCTTCGCTCTCGCATGTGGAGCTTCTCGAATCAGGAGATTGTGGCTTCGGTCGGAACCACATCGATTATAGAAGAATCAGATCTAAACGACGAGCAGAAGAAAACACTTAGTACTCTAATTGAACATTTGTTTAGGAACATACCTGAGGGTTTAGGGAAAACAAGTAGGGTAGAACATATAATTAGGACTTCGTCAGACCCCATAAAACAAAGATATTACCCGGTTTCACCTGCGATGCAGGCTCACATCGACAAATCCCTTAAGGAGATGTTAGATGAAGGCGTTATTGAAAAATCGAATAGTCCTTGGGCCTCCCCAATTGTTTTGATTAAAAAAAAAGATAGTACGTTTAGGTTTTGCGTAGACTACCGTAAATTAAATCAGGTAACGGAGAGGGATGCTTACCCTTTACCGTTAATTTCATCAATTTTAGACAAACTTAGGAATGCGAAATTTTTAACATCTTTGGATGTCAAATCAGCCTACTGGCAGATTCCCATGGCGGAGGAATCTAAAAAGTTTACGGCATTTACAGTACCAAATAGGGGTCTTTTTCAATTCAAGCGTATGCCTTTTGGTTTGCATAACGCACCTGCCACCTGGCAGAGATTCATAGATAGTGTGTTAGGGCCTGAACTTGAACCATACGTCTTTGTGTATCTGGATGATATTATTATCATCGCAGATACATTTGAAAAGCACTTGGAAATACTGAAGGACGTTTTAGATAGATTACACGAGGCAGGGTTAAAGGTTGGACGCGACAAATGTCATTTTTGTAGACCGTCACTCAAATTCTTAGGCTACGTAGTAGATAGAAATGGATTACACGTTGATCCAGAGAAGGTAGAAAGTATGGTGAACATACCTGCACCAAGAAATATCAAAGAGGTTAGGAGCTTTATAGGTACAGTTTCCTGGTACAGACGGTTCGTACCAAACTTCGCTAGCTTAGTTAGACCTTTAACAGATTTACTAAAGAAATCAAAAAAATTCATCTGGTCAAAGGAATGCGAGGATAGTTTCAGAAAAGCGAAAGAATGTCTTATTACAGCACCAATTTTGACATGCCCCGATTTCAAACTACCTTTCGTAGTGCAGACAGATGCGTCGGATTATGGCATTGGTGCCGTTTTATCGCAAAATTTTGAGGATGGGGAGAAAGTGATTTGCTATTTGAGCAGGTCATTAAATAGGTCAGAAAGGAATTATTCCACAACGGAAAAAGAATGTTTAGGCGTCCTGTGGGCGGTTGAGAAGTTGCGACCGTATATCGAGGGTAGTCGATTTACAGTCGTAACTGATCACTACTCATTAATCTGGTTGAGTAACCTCAAGGATCCACAGGGAAGATTAGCTCGCTGGGCTGTTAGGCTACAGCAATTCGATTATGAGATCATTCATCGCAAGGGAAAGGATCATGTCGTACCGGACATGTTGTCTCGTGGAGTTCCGGTGGTGGCTGGAATCTCGGAAGAGGATAGTGACCCTTGGTTGAAGAAAATGATCTCAGCCGTTGAATCAAACCCATTAGCTTATCCAGCATGGAGGGTGGAGAATGGCCGCCTGTTTAAGTATGTTAAAGCAAATCATTTAGTAGTACACGAAAACAATGAAGATTGGAAATTAGTAATAGGTAGAAAAGATAGATTAGGAATCCTTAAGAATTGTCATGATAGTCCATTAGCTGGACATATGGGGGTCAGGAAAACGTTCGCAAGGGTAGGGGCCAAATATTATTGGCCGAAGATGAGGGGAGATGTAACTAGGTACGTTAGGAAGTGTAGCACTTGTCAATCAGTGAAACCTATAAATGATAAACCAGCCGGTCTTATGACAGAGAGAATAGGAGTTTCAACACCATGGGAGATGATTAGCGTAGATTTAGTGGGTCCTCTACCCAAATCAAGCAAAGGTTTTGTCTACATTCTTACAGTAGTTGATTATCTGACAAAGTTTCCGCTTTTATTCGCGTTAAGGTCCGCCACGGCAAAGGCGATATGCAAAGAACTCGAGGACAACGTTTTTCTTTTATTTGGAGTCCCCAAAATTGTAATCTGCGACAATGGTCCTCAATTCCGTAGTAGGGAACTTAAAGCATTGTGCGAAGGGTATTCTTCGAAACTAAGATTCACTCCACATTACCATCCGCAGGCCAATCCTGCAGAAAGAATTAACCAGATAATCAAAACGACGTTGAGGGCTTATGTTTCTGAGAATCACCGTGGTTGGGATACTCAATTAGCCAAGGTAGCTTGTGCTATTCGAACATCACAACACGAGGTGCTAGGAGTAACACCATACTACGCGAATTTTGGGAAAGAGATGTCAACTAGTGGACAAGAAGATATACGACTCAGTAATCAGTTGGTAGATAAAAATAGAATTGATCCAGAAGAAGATATAGGCGAACGTTTTAGGAAACTAAGAGCAGACATAGCAAGTAAAATTCAGGCGGCCACTAAAAAGTCAGCGGAAGCCTACAACCTTCGGAGAAGAGACGTCCAGTACTTTCCGAATGACGTTGTATGGCGGAGAAATTTTGTTTTATCCGACGCCGCAAATTATTATGCAGCTAAACTAGCTCCAAAGTACGTTGGCCCATTTAAAATTCGAAAAAGGCTATCTCCTTGGACTTATGTCCTTGAAGATGACACCGGGAAAGATCGTGGCACTTGGCACACGAAGGATCTTAAACCTTATAATTGTGCAAACGAATATAATTGAGTCCTTAAGTCCCAATAGTAAAGTAAAGTAGAGTTTTTATTTGTTTTTTAAATTTTGCATTTCAGTTCTTACTCAATTTTGGAAAAGACTGCCATATTTGGCCTGATGGGTTTCCTTTGTTGTGTTGTTTACCATGTTAGCCCACAGGAAATGTGTTTGTTTTTTTTTTTTTAAAAAAGTAAGCACATTTCCAGGGAGGAAAGGGTGGGATTTGTCACGGTAAAATTTACCGCGACAAAGACTGTTCTTTTCGGCTTCCAAATCCCCGTTCCAGCCTTTCCTTTTCTTCTTTTCATACAGGTGTTGCATCCAATATACTGAGAGAGAGTAGGGCAACCATGGTCCATCAGCCATTGGCACCCTCTCTTAGTACCTTGGAGAAACAAATATACCGATGCTACCATAGCGTGAATAAGTAATTCACTATCGAATATTATATCAACAGACGGGCGGTCTGTATGAAAACAAATGCAAAAGAAGCATGGGTGACAACTAGCCCCGACACAACTGATAGCTGACAGACAGTCGATCTGTTGAAGCTTTGGCCATATGAAAGCGCGGGTGACATTTGGTCCACTAGAAGTTACTCATCTGAGAATGGCCGTGTGCCCAACCTATCTTAATAATGTTTATAAAAGATGGAACGTTAAACGCTGGTCCCCAATCGCCCCAAATCTGCGCAGAAGCCCAACGACGTAGTATATTTTCGTGGTGTAGGGAATTACTGCCAACTTCTTCCTTCTTTATCGTTTTAAATGTAACTTAGCTTTCCACCAGGTTCTCACTGTTCACAGGTTACTTTGTTCCCTTCGATTGAATTTGTTTACATTCGGAGGGGAAAAATGAGCGGGGTTTTATATTGAATTTCTTTTTAGTTTTCGAAAACTTTTCTTTCTGAATTCGAAATATTGGGATGCATGGGATTTTTGGCAGAATGCGTCCATCGAATTCGCCGCTCCTGGAAGTGAAACCAGCGGTCGGCGAATCCAATGATGACAAAGCATAAAAGCCAGGGTGAAAGTGTGAGTAAGCAGGACCGTCGGTTTTTCAACTGCGTTCGCTCTCTCCAGCAAAGTTGCGGGGAGTAGCTGAATAATGACGCGATCGAAAACCGCGGCCACTGATTGGCCGAAAACACTGGGAAACTGAAAAAAAAGAAGAGGTCGTCCGGGTCCAAGAAAAACCTGGAAGGTCTCTTCTAACTTGATTATTGGACTAGCTAGAACGTTTTTGACGTGAATACTAGAAGGAAAAGTGATCGAAGAAAAAGAAGAAATTCGAAATTGAGTACATAGGATTATTGAAAAAGAAAAAGAGTTGAGAATTTGGGAATAGATGAAGGAAAAATTTTCGAAGGAATTGTGAGAGATTGGTGAGGAGAGCTGAGGAAATTAGTATAATCCATTGGAGGAGGAAATTGGCAGTAGCGGTGTTAGTAAAAGCTAAGTATAATTTTTTGAGTGTTTGAATTTCGTGTTCGTTTTATAATCGGGTAATTTTCGAGTTATTGAACTCCATTTGTTCGTTTGGCTTCTGTTCCGTTAAAAAAAAAAAAAAAAAAATTCCAAAAAAAAGACGGAACTCGCGACCCTGTTATAATTTTCTTTGTCCGTTCGGGACCGTGCGATAACGGTCCATCTTACTAAATTTCAGTCTTTGTTCTTAAAGTGCGAAAAAATTTTGGGTTTTACTCCTACGCTGAAAGGTTTCCCTAATAAAATTTTATCTTATTTAAACAAAATTTCAAGTTTTCTGATTGAATTATTTATTTATTTAAATTGGTTCTTTTTTCCTTTCACCGTCGCTTTCCGCTTCAAAAGGTTTGTGATTTCCTTTATAAAAAAAAAAATCGCTGGCGCCCTTATTTTCTTTATTAATTTCAGCTAGCTACGTCCCTGTCGTGATATCGTATCGAAATAATTTAATTCGAGTATTAATTTAATCAACTTAATTAAATTGATTAGGTGAACCCACCCCCTTAATGAGCATAGCTGTGGTGGCAACACTCATAGTTGTTGCGAGTTGCAATTTTAATTCGCCTTCCACTTTGACATTTCATATTCGCTTCATTGACTTGTCTGTTCTGTTGTTCATTTTTTAAACGTTTATCAAGAGTGCGTCGGCCGCACCGCGGTTTCATTTTAATTTCTTTTCTTTTATTTAATTCGAAAGTTCCCCCTCGCGATTAAAATTGTAACAATATTAAAATAGGATTGCCGATATAACTTACACGTTACTTAATATAATTGGGATGGAGTCCGCGGCCTTAGTCGAAACTAAAGGCACAAATAAGTAGAATGGGATAGAGTCCCCGGCCTCAGACGAAACTGTAGGCACAAATAATTAGAATAGGATAGGGTTTTTTTTTTTTTTAAATTTTAATCGTTAGGGGAGCTTATTAGGAGTTTACACTTAAGTTTTCGACCGCCTAGCTCCATTGCGTTGGCCGCCATCTTGAATTTAAGGAAACGTTGAATAACTCGTTTATTTTCAACTTTTGAGTAAAAATGCACTCAACAAAAGTTGTTCAGAATTTAATTATCTACAACTTTGGTGATAACAGTTTTTTTTTTCTAGGATTGATATTTTTCCAATTAATCCGGAAAATCTGGACTAGTCAGAAGAAGAGATACATTTTAAGACAGAGATTCAGAATTTAGCAATTCATTAGTAAACATTTTTTTTGTACAAGACATTATTATAGCCACAGTAGCTATTTATGTAGCTACTTTTCCATTCACATTATTTCCACTTTGTTAAAACATTATTTGCATTGTGTTCGTACACTTCACGTGACCTGATTAATGATTAATTTTTTATTCAATATATTCGACTTTCTTTCAAAACCTCGTCAATCCAAAAATTTCATTTAGTTGTATTTCGCACAAACTTGCTCATATGTGCGATCACATTGTGAGCTTTAAGCTTAAATATTTTAAACCGTTTGTAAACATTTTTAAGAAAAACAAAAATTGAAGCATTAATTTTTATTTTTTTATTTAGGTATAATAATTGCACTATTTTTGCAGTTTTAAAAACTAAAAACGGAAAATTTAAGTTTTTTTAATAATACTTACATACTGAAATAAATCCAGCCAATTTGATTTTAACGGCCTTTAGTCCACAAAAAATGGCGTTTCTTCCTTGGACTCACCTTGTTGTTTCTGTTAAATCATTTCTGTCAAATCATCTTAGTGACTATATTTTGAAATGCCGGATAATAAACAAATAGAAAAAAAATGTGCTTATTTAATTAATTTTTTCTACTGAAAAATTACTCAACTAAAAACAGATTAGTACCTATCTACAATTCTACATTATTAAGTTGTAAGAAATTCAGCTTTTACTTTAAATAAAACTTATACTTGAAAAACAAAAAAACACTGACGCTCAGACAAAAAAAAAAAAAAACTTGAAATGAAAACTAAATGTATCTACATATGTATCCCGCCAGACTCCCTAGACCAAAAGCAGGTGGGAAACATATTTCTGAAGCCAACAATCTACCCAATCTGGCATTTTAACCCGCAAATCACTCTTACAATACTGCTTTAAATGTCAAACGAGTTATGGTATCAAAACGGCGCTCTTTAGCGCTAATTGGGCCACAGCTCACAGAGCTTTAGGTTGCTCGGGGCCGCCATTTCTCCCTACCAAATTGACCCATTTTGAAATAGATTTTAATATATTATTGAGAATCTATTTCAATTCAAATTGTTCACAACGAAATCATAAAAGAAAAATTTCTTCCAGCTACATTTCATTTTGAAGTGATCTACGCTGTTTGACAAAATAAATTAAAATGTAACTGAAAAGGCGTTAGGTCTAATCGCCCAAAACCATAATTCCCAAATTAAAATTATCATAGCGCCCAAAAAAATGTATAAAAAATTTTTTGTTGTACGATTTGGGCACTATGACATAATCACGACTTGGGCATTGTGACATTTATTTTGGGTGTAATGAAGTTTCTATTTAATATCAGCGTTTGGTTTTATCGCCCAAGGTAATACCGCCCAAAAATTTAAAATGTCATAGCGCCCAAAAATGGACAGATCGCCCAAAAACTAGCCAACAAAATGCCATAAAGCCCAAAAGCAAATGTCAAAGTGCCCAAAATGTTTTTCAACTATCATAATGCCCAAATAAGAAATTGACACATCACCCAAAATATTTTTCTGAGTTTGGGCGTTACGACATAAAATTTGTTTATTTTGGGCACTGCGACATTTTTAATTATAAATTATATCACCCAATCTCATATACGCCACGACGCCGACGGCGCGGCGCGGTGCGTGCGGCGGCGGCGCGTTCGCGTGAGTGAAAAACGCGACGCACAACGGTTAGTAAAAAGTTTTATACAGTCGACTCCGCTTAACTGAAACAAGAAATTTATTACGGGGCTTTTTTTAACAGTTTCCATGCAAACTACTTCGGATAATTGAGTTTCGCTTAAGTGAAAACTCCTTTTAATTGAAACAAACCATCTTGACTCAATGAATATTTTCACCTATATTCAGCTCCGCATAACTGAAACTATCACTGAACGCTGCCACCAAATTTTTAATTGAACACAACTTTTCAATTTGAAATGTCAAAATGCTTCTTATTTCTTCATTCTCGTACTTTCTGTAATTCCCTATACCGGTTGTTGATTTTATATTTTTGTTTAGTTTTTGGATTAGACAATCTCAAAATAATTTTTTTTTTTTTTATAAAACTCCGCTTATGTGAAACTAGTTTCAGTTATCCGAAGTTCGTTTAAATGAGAACTCCGCTTAACTGAAACAAATTTTCTGCAATTTTAGTGTTCCAGTTAAGCGGAGCCGATTGTATACGTTTTTTTAACTAAAAAAATACTATGATGTATGTATAATGTTAAGTTTAGTAAAAATAGTTAGGTATTTTTAAAGTACCTACATACCTACTAAGTTTTCAAAAAATAATATGTAAATTCTTTTAAAAACCTAAAAATATTTTTTTTTTAAATTAACTATTTAGTTCTATTAAATCTACACACAAAAAAATTCAAGGCATCGTTATTTTTGGTATTAAAAAAATGAAAAAAAAAAAAAAAAACCTAACGTACGTAATGTCGAAAAAACACTAGAGATACCGAGTTGATGATCCGCTTTATGGTATGTTTAGTCATCACCTGTCTGGTCAACAGTTTTCTTGGACAAAAGTACCTTGGGTGGCCTAATCTGCGGTTTGAAAGGATTTTAACTGCATTTTTGGGACCTCTGTACCGCTCATACAAATTCGTTGGTCCACAGAGGGTCAGAGCAACCGAAAAGGGAGTAAAAATATTTTGAACAACTCGCCGAGCTATGGCCACCCAAAGTAGCCAGAGGTAGATACATACATACTATGCTGTTGTCCAAGAAAACAAGTCCTGCGAATTTTTTTTAAAATAACTTAGCTCAAATAGTTATGAAATGATACTACGGACTTACCTACATACGTGCTGCCAAAAACATTCCGGATTTTTTCCCATAGTAATGATTTTCTTAATACCAAGTAGAAAACTAACAACTTTCCATAAGTTTTTTAATAATTTGTAAAGAGTATGAGACAAGTTAATAATAACCTTAAAAATTTAATGCTACGATGACAATAAAAAAAATTATTTTATAAAGTTACTCAGTAACATGCCTGTGCAAAACTAACCGGATTTCAAGAAGATTGCGAGTCTCGATGTTAAAATAACGGTTTTTTCGAGTCTTTTGACTCAAGCCGTAGATTAAAATGTTTTTACAAGTTGAGAGCTGTGTAAGTTGAAATTATATAGTACATAAAATGGCTAAAACACGTTATAGCAACGCGATTCGATACGAATACGAAATAATAGAAAAGTTCCAAGCCGGTATAAAACAAAAAGTAATCGCTGAAATCTTAAAAATTCCAACGTCAACGGTTTGCGACATCATTAAAAAATTTAAAAGTGGAAAATCAGTAGAAGCAGATCATTTTGGCGGACGCCCTCGCAAAACAACAATTAAAACTGATAGGCGCATAAAGAATTTCGTGCTTAAAGACCCTTTTGCGACTTCAAAGACAATTTGTGATGAACTTAATCTACCCATAGGGCCAAGTACGGTCAGGAAGCGTTTAGGAGATTTCGGTCTTTTTGCATTTCGACCAGCTAAAAAACCTCTTCTTACTGCTTAACATCGTCAAAAAAGGTAATCCTTAAAAGGTATTTGGGAAAGACTTAAAATTCCTAATCAGAACATTTAACCCAGGGTTGAATTTGCAAAAAACCATCTTAACTGGTCTTTAAGCAAATGGAGGAGTGTGCTTTTCAGTGATGAAAGCAAATTCAACTTATTTTACTCCGATGGTGCAAGGACAGTGAGGCGCTCAAAAGGTACGCGATTAAAGCCTGCAAATGTACTCCCTACAGTAAAGCACGGTGGACCCTCGTTTATGGTTTGGGGCTGTTTTTCAGGAGCAGGCTGCGGTCCTATACACCAAATCACAGGAATTATGGACCGTTTCCAATATAGGGACATTTTGGAGTTAGTAATGCTTCTATACGCAGAGGAAGAAATGCCTCTGCGTTGGGTTTTTCAGCAGGATAATGATCCCAAACATTCTTCAAAGCTGCTAAAAGAGTGGTTTGCAACTAAAAATATTCGTGTCTTAGAATGGCCATCTCAATCACCCGATTTAAACCCAATAGAAAACTTGTGAGCCATTTTAAAAAGGCGGGTTGGGAAAAAAAAGCACACGTCAACAACTTCTCTTTTTGCAGCTTTGAAAAATGAATGGGAGAATATTCCTGCTTCTGTTTTCGAGAATTTAATCCAGTCAATGCCTCGTCGATGCCGAGCTGTGATAAAAAACAGGGGTTACTGGACAAAATATTAAATAAATAATAAAAGTTAATTGCAACAAAATAAAATCCGGTTAGTTTTTCACATTAAAATTTTGAATTAACTTTAATTTTTTGAATTCTTTTTTGTTTTGATGGATAAAGTTTCATGGTTTTTGTTTCAAATAATAAAATATATTCAATAAAAATGGGAAAAAATTGCAAACATTTGATTTTTTAATTTTTATATCACAAACCAACAATCAATGCAGTTTACCAAAAAAATCCGGAATGTTTTTCACACCACTGTGCATACATCTCACCTTTCTTAAAATGAATTAAGGATTTACGACTTACTTAAGTGGGGTATATACTTTTATAATCGAATTCTGAACCTAAATCCCACCAAGGTGGGACAATGGTACTATGTATGCACATAAAAAGTATAGGTCCATTATGGATTTCAAAATATTTTTAAAAAATGTCGAATGCAACACATAAGTTTCAGTAGGTACAATATTTCATCCAAGCTACGATTTTTCTCTATCGTTCTCTGAAGCTTCAAACACATCTCTAAGATTTTATTAAATATATACGGCTTTAGTCAAGTCACATGCAGTGTATGAAATTCCATATCAACAACCTTAAGAAAATAACAACAATAAAATACAATAATGTTTTTGTTTTGTTATTCCAGTTCCAGTCCATCAGCTGACTGGCTATGGCTGGCTATATGAATAACGACTACTGTGCTGCCGTCTCAGCTCAATTCAATCGGTATACAACTACGACGAAACCAAAACAACGTCAACATACTAGTTTGAGTAGTTGGATTTCTGATGGTATTTTGGTATCCACTGAATACACTAGAACTGAAAACTCGACGGTAGTCTAGGCGGTAGTATGCAATCACAATTCAAATTGATATGTCGAGTGGTTCGATTTGCTCCACTACCTTCATTATATCGGTTTTCTTTGTATTGAATTAAAAAGGAAAATCCAAAACGAACGATTACGTATTTTGATTTCGTTGTCGCTTTTTCCGAAATTCGATAAAATAAAATAATTAAAAATCCTTTAAAGCAATCTTTGGCTGATCTGAGTACGCGGAGTTTCCTTACAGCTAGAAATCTATATTTCTATCTTATGTGTTTCTTTATAAATTTTTCTTATTCATCGGCAAAATAAGTTCCTGGCCAACGAAGCACCTAAATGTGTTAATTATTATTATTCTGTGGCGTGTTAACATAAAAGGCAAAGCCGTTAAGTGATATACCTGTCCTTAGCTAAGGGTGTTATTAAACCTCATCCCTGTGAAACTTATAACATCATCGGCATACTTTTACAGGTAGGTTGGTGCATTAACACAACACAAAAACCCAGTTAATTATGTAACCTTGGCATTGTTGCGAACTTGCCGTCGTGTTTTGTTGTTTCTTGCGGAGTAATGTGTGTTTTTCTTAGTATTGAAAATATTATGGTGACCATCTTTTTATGTATAAGTACTTGGTAATTTTACAACCGATAGCATTGGGTGATAATGTGTAAACAAAAACCTTCTTAGGCACAGCAAGGTTTAAGTTGGAATTCGAACAACCTGGAATAGTTTCAAATGAAAACTATTTTCAATGGAAAAAAGAATCATTTAATGACTTCATTATAAATTTTGTTGAGCAACAAAATATAGGTAATTTATTACAGTTAAGTATTTCATGAAATTGTGTTTCAATGTAGGTACCTAGCTTCTTGTATAGGTATAGGTACCTACCTACTGATAATAATTTCTTTCGTGCCCATATCCAAGATTAGATATTTTTATGAAATATCAACTTGGATAGAAACCTATACCTAGATATCGTATCGGCAGGTACCTATGTGATGTGCCAATATATATTTTGATAACAAAAAATAATGTAAGCCAAAGGTCATGCAAAATTTCGTGTTACATTTTCTTAAACTTCTATACATTGTAGATGGCTTCGTAGGTACCTTGTTTAAGAGAATGCAATTTTTTTTTGGTATACATATTTGCATTAAAATCAAGGTGGCAATGGTGACTGTGATATAAAAAAGATACCTATAATAAATAACGTCTTTTTCTATTAATGAGTAGACCTTGCATTATAATTAAAATTCATAGCAGGTAGGTATTGGCTAATGGTATTCATGATTTTTTTTACATTTTTTTTTTTAATTTGTTGAATAAAGAATAATTGCAAGCTTTTTTGAAGGAGTCAGTAACCTTGATGTTTTGTTCGCTTTTACTTAGGCCATTATTTAAATAGATATAGATCATAGAATGTTAAATGATTAACACATCTACCAATCTACCATTTAATTTTGGTCGTGTTTTGTTTTTGGGAATTGGATGACAAAAAAAAAAAAAACGATGTCATGGTTAAATAATTTACGTCTTAAATGCAACAACAACTTATCCCTTTCGGGCTTAGCTAATCACGGATAAATAAAAATTGCAAACAAATACAATTTAGTAGGTATAGCTACTAATTTAAAGTTTTTCAGGATTTTTATACAGAATTTTTGATTTACAAAATTTTTAAATACTTAGGGTTTGTTTCACAATGTCTGATTAAAGTTCCCCATAACTATCTCCGACAGTTAAATTATCCGCAACTTAAATCCTCTGATTAAAAAACTTTGCGTTTCACACCTATAAATGTATGTGTCGATTAGCTAGTTGTCAGTTATTCCAGTTTTCCAAAAAAATAAAAATAATTGGCCAGTTTATATTTCAGGTATCTCGGAGGAATCCGTATTCTCAGAAATATAAACACTTTTCCTCACAAAAATTCCTCAGATTTGCTGTCAAAAACTGAGATAGGTTTTTTTTGGGCTCGTTGCTCAATTATTTTATGTCGCAGTAAATCAAATAGAAAGAAAAGAAAAATAAGTGTTTTTGAGGAATCTTGTTTATATTTAATGCTCCTGCTCTTTCAAAGTGACGGAGGAAAATTACCGAGCGCTCTGAAATATAAACTGACCAAATAATTAATTTAATTCTTTAATGTGAATTTTGAAGTTTCTAAGCTAAACTTTTTAGACCCCGAAGTGGACCGAGACCCGTGCGGTATTGATGGAATTCAGTTTGAACAGTTAAAAAATTTACGTGGATAAGTGGATTTGAGCGGTTTAAAATGCTTTTCGCATTTTGAAAGTGCATTTTTGTGGTGTTACGGGGTTGTATTTTTATCTACTCCACGATAAAAGTAAGTAATTTGGTCATAACGCAAAATACACGATTTCTTCTCGTCTCTGTCATACAAATTATATGACATTTAAGCATCTGGTTTTTGTAGTTATTTATTGAATTAAAGTTGATAAGAGTCAGTGTGAATATAAAAAAAAAAATGATATTACAAAAAAATCAGTTGGAATACTTTTTTTTTTTTAATTTTTCAAAAAACCAAAACAATCTAATTTAAACAAAATATTAGAAAATGGATATGTGGCTTTTGTTCTTTAATAAATAAAAATAGAAAAACCGACAGAACTTAACTTGTGTATAGGTACTTGTTCGCAGTAACACCTGAGAAAAGAACTTCTTGATAAAGAAAGTATCTAGGTACTTATTGACAAAAATCATCCCAATAACAAACCCGCCTTAAACTAATTGCCCACTCAAGAAAAACCGAAAATACTCAATATTTGTTTATTTGCTTCTCAAAACTAAAAATTGTATAGTTCGAAGTTACATAATACATTACCTATATGTCAAAGTTCATTTAAATATAAAAGAATGAAATTAGACTAAAATTGATAGTTTCAGGAATTGAACGAACATAGGACATTAAATTTATCTTTTCGTTCTGACATCTAGGAGAAGTTCATGAAAAGTATAGACAAAGAGTGTGGGTTTCGTTTTTAATTTTTTATTCGACGGAATATTCCGGATAAACTATTCAATTGTTTTGACATTTCACCGAACAACTGGACTGCCTTTCTTTTTGTTCTAGTTTTGTTTCTTTATTCATTCCATTCTGGATAAACATTTCGTCTTTTCCATCCATTATATTCCTTATCCTTAAATAAAGAAGCACACTCAACAGTAACCAAATATTAAAGATACCGTACGCTCGTAGAATATCTAGTTTGGCATAAGTTCGCGCACTTTTGAGTTTGAAACCGGATTCAAAGTTTTATTGAACCAATTTCAACTAGATTATAAAGATACATGTTTTGTTTACTTATGCTTACATGCTGCCTCCACTGGACATGAATGATGTCAGGATTATGAACATGTCTACAAAAAATCCAATGGAGGCACAAAAATCCATGTCCATGTCATGAACATGTTGACGAAAACTACTTTTTCAACAAGACATGAGCTTTGTTCAAAGCTTGGCCATAAGATTTTGCGTTCCATGTGTGTCAAAGGAATTTTTGTGTGATTCTAACAAGATTTGGTTACGTTTGCAAAAATGTCCCTTACTCCGTATAGGTGCATCCATGATTTTGAACTTGTGGCCCGCTGTCTGGTTGCCCCCCCTAAGGAAAATCCCTAACTACGCCAATGGGCATAGGTTTTGCATAGGCTGATCTATTAAATAGATTTTAGTCGGAAACTATGGAAAGAAAATTAACCTCTTACAAGGTACACAAATTACTTTAATTTTGAATAAAATGTTATCAAGATTTTTGCACGAACTTGTAAGAGGCTAGAGTCTTATCGGTATCAAAATTAAAAAAAAAAAAAAAAACAAAAGCAGAGCAGCGTAATACGTGCGTGTCGGCCGAAAAGCATAACGAATCAAGCGAATTTAAAATATTTCAAACTCGTATGAACTTGAAACTTTGCTAATCGGATCGGATGAGGAAACTTTTTACGCAAATGCAAAAAGAACAATTAAAATGTATGTTAACGTCATGAATATTTAATGCAGTGCAGTAGTTATTGTAAATGTAATAATAACGTCTGATAACCTAAAATGACCTTGCAAATGCTATCAATGAATAAAATGGTTTTTTTGTTTTTTTTTTTTTTTTAAGAGGAGGCCAATACTCTATATTAATATAGATAATAATGAAATACGTATTGGCATGTGTGTAGATTGAAAATAAACCAACTAATGGAGAACTTTACGAAAATAATAAGATCATGTTTTAGAACGCAAATTTGATTAAGGAAACTAGATTCATATGTATGTATGTACATATGCAGTTGTTTTTTGATACTTTTTTAATTTAATAATTTAATAAAGAATGAGAACCCCTTCATCAGAAACGTCAGACTTATAAAATGTAATATTTCTACAAAGAATAAAGTTTGCGTTGCTGATGCGTATGAAAAATGTAGGCATTACATCTGCATCAAAACATTTTCTACATTTTGGAACGCAGCCATACTATATTGAATTTTTCGTACCACGAAAAAATTATCGTGTCAAAAAAAGCACGATCTTGCGTTCATAAAATTTCGAAAACCTTTCATTGGTGTTTTTTCACTTTCTGATTTTATTTAGTTTTAAGTAGTGCATACGGAAAAAAATCGTATACATTTAAGTCCTTTTCTTCGCAATAATTACCAATCTGATAAGTTCTTGAAGAAACTATTTAGCTAAGATGGCACATCGTTCAGTAGTGTGTTTGTAAATTTTAGAAGACAAAAATGACATAAGAATCACAAAAACTGACACTCTGGGAAGGAGACAACCTTTTTAAACTTTCAATTTCGCAAATTGCTTGCAAAAAAAAAAACAAAATAAAATTTATCGAAATCGGTCAAATACTTTTTAAGAAAATAGTATACCACAAAATTTATTTAAGGCTATTTATATATAGAATATTACGTAACTACGACCATTAGGCAAGGCGAAAATGAGTTCTCAGAGCCGGAGATCGAAGCAATCTGATATACATGAACAGGATTCATCAGCAAGAAGTTTTTCTGATGCGTTTTATATTTATTGATCCATATAACTGGCCCCTATGTCAACCAAAAGGTCAGGTGCGGCGATTTATTTGGTAATTCATTGCAGACGAAACAATACAAGTAACAATAAAACCTTAAGACTTGACTATTCACTTGACTAAAGGCTTAACTAAATTCAAGGCTTTTTGCAAAAAAGTGAAAAATTGAAAAAAACAAAACGTGCCATAAAGATGTCTATGCGAAAAAAATTATTTTTAATCTGTAACTTCAATTTGTACGCTTTTTCGCGCACAGGCATTTCTAGCACATGATTTTGTTTTTCACTTCTCCACTTTTTGCACACTTTATTGCAAGAAGCCGTGTATGTAAATGAAGTTAAACTTATGCACGCTTTTGTTTCTGTTTTCGCAAAGTATTGTTCCCATGGATCAATACGTCGTGAGATTTTTAGTTGCTTTGGTACATATGTCAACATATCGTGCGTGCGTGTGTCAGTTCAGAAGCAAAACGACACAATTCATCAAATGAAATTTTTGAGCTAACATTGCAATTTTGTTAATAAAAGAAAAACTATCAATTGGAAAAATACCATCACACTTTACTACAATATTTGGAATGAGCTATTGGGTGGTCTTGATATTTTAAGAGATTAATAAAAATTAAAATTTTTATTAAATTTTCTGTTGCCTACTTTGAAAAATTAGATTTGTCGTTTTTCTCCGAACCGACGATATATAGAGTACCTACTTAGTGCAATTTTGCACCAAAATTCTGCTAGCTTAAAATTTTTAAATCAGTATTAGGGTTTTGGGTGGTTGAACTTTACTCAAATCAAATTATTAACATTTCTGCAACTAATTACAATTACAAACTTCCAAAATTGCAGAGTAATCGGTTCATTCGATTAAGAGTCGCATAAGCCATGTGATTTTGGTGTTTAGAGCCATCTATCTGAAAAATGGAAAGCGTTTGATCTACGTGTAAAAAAAAATAAATTTGATGGCACAACAGCTCATGAAGAACTAGGGCCTAGTGACTTACAACTCTCAACCATTCCTGTGTACGTGTCTGCAGGAATGGAGGGGACCTACAGTTTATTGCCGAATCCGAACGACTAACGAGCGGCACTTTTCTGTGACAGGAGATACTCTTGGAGGATTTGTCAATTCCTCGCAAGAGGCAGTAGCCGTTTTTCTTTTAAATAAATAGATGGTGAGGCTGGGGATCGAACCTTAGACCTCTGGCATGACAGTCCATCGCACTAACCATCACGCCACGGCTACTACGTGTACCTCTACCTAAACTTAGGAGTAATTTTAATGTGTAGGTTTAAGCTCATTTTGATAGTTCTAGTTTTTGAGTTTTTGACGCTAAACTGACCAGGTTTGTTTTTAAACAAAAAGTTATACAATGAAAATTGAAGAACACAAACTATATTTTTTCTTTTAAGGCTTTTGGGTTATAATAGCGGACGTAGACAGAAACACGATTTTCGTGTCAAATTTAAATTAATGTTAAACTGTTATGGATTCAATATAGCTTTTAACGGCCTTTAGTCCATGAACATTTTTGGCGTTTCGTCCCGGCGATCTCACTTGGACTCATCAGTTGACTAGTGAGGGCCTTGTCAATACGCAATTTCCATTAAGTTCAGTTCATCTTACATAGATTTCATGGCGAATACCCAGTGTGAGTCCAAGTGAGATCGCCGGGACGAAACGCCAAAAATTTTCATGGACTAAAGGCCGTTAAAAGCTATATTGAATCAATAATTCAACAAGTCCAATTAAATAGTGCTAAGTCTTCTACTTGGCTGATTTATTTCAGTAGTATATAGAATTTGTATTATTAAGAAAAAATCTTCGTATTTAAACTGTTATGCTCCGCCTGAATATAAAATTCAGAAAAACACTGTCAAAAAGCAATCTCATATTAGAGCTGGAAGATATGAGATTTTTGTAGGTCTCGTCATTGCCATGTGATAAAAAAAATCACCAAAAAAGTGGTTTCATCACTCATTCCTTTTGCGTCGGCGGTCTTTGCCTTCCAAATTATATCGAACAAGAGCCTAATCGAGTGGTTTGGTGTTGATGGATTTGCTTCAAAATTGGTTGATACATAAAATTTTTGTATGTGATTCTCCGATGAAAAAAAAATCGAATTGTTTTGTTAGCCCATCTACAACAATTTTATTTTTTATTTCAAATTTTAAAGAAAGAATCTGAAACGAATTTGGTTAAAGGGGTTGTTACAAAAATATGATATCGTTTAAAGTATTTCAAAAACAAAAAAAATTACATAAACAGCAGTATCGTGAAAGATTTTTGGTTTCAGAAACAATTTTGTTCGCCCCTAAAGGAAAGACAACTCTTTCTGATAGACAAAAATCTCAAAAGAAACTGCGTGGTCTAATACCATCATAACTCATACTTTTATATTAGTTTTCAAATTAATGATGAATCATTGAATACTAACACGCCTCAATTTATGTTTATTGCTTTTTGGGTTAAAATGCATGACACAAAGTGTGGAATCCAATATTCACTGCCATGTTTATTTTGTAGGTTAGGTTTTGGGCTAAGCATTTTAATGGAGAATAACAGTACCTGTATAGTTTCAATAGGAATTAGGTTTTCGTGTTAATTAGAAGAAATGAAGGTAAAACTATTTGGACAATCCCTGTGAGAAGGAAACTTAAGAGTGGTTTAAGATGTCTATCAGTTTAGGTGTTGACAGGACATATATTGGGGACAGAATAATCAATCAAATTCAAAAAGAATTAAATTAATTTCAATGCAACAATTTCGCTTGATTAAAAAAGCTTAAATTTAACAAATCTTTTAAGACGGGGGGTACACACACACAGCTCCAGCTTAAATAAATGTTTTTGTTTCGTACTGTATATCACTTAGGTGTATCTGTCAAATAATAAAATTTTTAATGGACTTTTCGATCGATTGGTAATCCGGAGTGAACACTTCAGGAACTATTCTGAAAATAAATCCAGAAGCAAATATCTCTTCTTTTTAAAAGAAAAATTGTCATTCTGATACCAATTGAATAGGTCATAAGTGTTTATAAATTGTCAAACTTGACAGCACCTTTTAAAATAAAATCGGTCTTTCACTTTTTCTTATGAAATGGAAGTGAGAGGGAAAGTAAGAAAAACTCTATTTTCGTATAACCTACCCGATATGTATGGTTTTTTAACATAATAATATGTAGGTACTGTAGATTGTATATCAAAAACCAATAAATATATACATCTTTTGTGAGTTCTCTTTGTAGGAGTAAAGTATACATATATGTCCCACTCATACAAGATCGAGCTAAAATGTTCAAGCTCGTTTGAGCCTTGGATTCTAATCTCAGCTAGTTGAAAATCCATGAGCCAAATGGGTTGATCATAAGATCAAAAGCTTAACACAAGTGTTTATTTTATCAGTGAACGTCTTTAACAACTTTGACCTTATACAAAAAAAACCTATGTTATGTAATATCTTTAAGTATTCATCTTCCGGTTAAACAGTCATTGTATTTTCCCTTAATAAAAAATCACATGCCATAAACATATAAAACATATCGCATCACAAAAATGCGCAAAATATTTCTCAAGTAGTAACAAAAGTAAACAAAAATTATTTAAAAAAAAGTTGACGAATAAGTACATAAATGTCATTATGCCAATGAATGGGTCAATATAGTGTAGGTATGAAGAAAACTACCTATCACATTGTATTAATTTCATAATGAACTTCAAAACACTTCGTTTAACTTAATTGACATCATGTCAAGCAAATGTCAATTTTTTTACTATTAACCTTCTAATTGAGAAATAAGCAAACAAATTTCATTATTCTTCATTCACAATCAGTGTTGTTTATTTACAATACGTTTTTGTGAACTAAAAATAGATTTATTTATGCAAATCACCCAGCCAGAGGCCGAGAACCTTATTCAGTATTCAACTAAGTGACTTTGTAATAGTAAAAACGTATCGTAAAATGTGGGAAAATTACAAATTAGAGATGACAGTAAAGAGCTCATAAAAATTAAACACATTTAGTGTAATTCATTGGTAAGATTTAAAGTAGGGCTAGCATAGAAAATACAAAACATTCGGATTTAATTATAAAATGTTTACAATAAATCAATTATGTTAAGTGTATAAAATAAAAATACCTTAATAGACAAGACATAGGTACTTACCTTAGTTGTACCTTAGTTGCAGATTTACCAACATATTTCAAAAGTGTAGATAACTCTCACAGTTGTAAAATAATTTGTTAATTCGATTTACACTTTGATGAGTATGAGGTTACTCTTATAGTTAAAAACTATTATGTGCATAGCTATCATTACTATTATATAAAACCGAAACAAATATTTTGTTTGTCCGCGTTTTCTCAGAAAGTAATCAATTGATTTACTTGAAACAAATTTTACAATTTTACTTATTCTTTGAAGCATGTAAATAGATATTTTTTATTTGTTAAATATATTTGTTGGATTAGATTATTAACTCTTAAGAAAATTTCGTACACTTTTTTGTCGAAGTTGATATTCATATTCAATTATGCTTTTAAACCCGCTTGATATTTTACAAAAGTGGGATTTTTTGTTTAAAGTCAATAGTTTTATGCAAATTTTAAGTCCTAAATCATTTCTTAACTGTACTTCTAATCTGAGAAATAAATTTATTTACTAATTATAAATTTATCAACTTTTTGTATTTTTGCATCTATGAATTCGATTCAATCGCAATGACTGGGTTGCTGCTTTGTTCCATGTCATTATCGTTCCGTGTTTTGTGCATTTTCTTTTGTGTATTTGCTTCTAAATCTCTGTCCACTCAATTGTTCGCTCATCCACTTATTTACATTTTTATTCCTCCTTTGATTCCACTCAATTGTTGACTTTTTTAACCACGACGGCCAATGCGTAGTGTGTTTGTTTTTTCCTTCTTCTTAAGCGAACTAAAATGTTACATAGTCCCCTTTCACACAAGGCAACTGAGTTGCCGACAACAATTAGTTCATAGGCGAGAAGGGCAGGAAGAAAGAGGGGTAGACAAATTCAGGAGACTTTTTTGACGTTTCTTTTCACACTACGTTTGTGTGCGTTCCACCAAGGTAGTTTAAAAGGAAAATACAGCAAGTCTCCTCCGACTTTGTATCTTCGTGTGAAAGGTACAAGAGATTGTTAAGGAGATTTAAAGAAAACGTCAAAAAAATCACCAGCAACTAGTATCTTCGTGTGAAAGGGGACATACATACCTACATATTTTAGGTACGGGCACCACTGCCGTGCGCAGTGTGTTTATTGTTTGCTTTCTGCAGTGAACCGATGTTACATAAATGTACATATTTTAAGAGGAAAATGGGCAGAGCATTCAGTAGAAAGCTGCATGAAAAAAAAGGTTTACTGAAAGCTGCTAAAGGTTATGAAAATGAAACATTACTGATTTCAACTAAGTGGAGTAAGGATTAAAATACAGTATAAGCTCCCTTAGCCGGACAGTGGCGGTCGCAACACTGGTGTCCGTCTAAGGGAGTTTCCGTCCAAGGTAAAAAATAAAAAATAGTTATAAAAGGAAATGTATAGTTGGCATCATGAAACTGTTTCAGTGAGAAAAAATAAAATTCTTTATTTGGTTACGGGAAGCATATGTAGTAGAAATTGCATATGCATTTGATATACTTTTACCTACTCATATTAATAAGTATATTTAAAGCTTGCGAAGCAACGCGAGCACGGGTCGGCTAGTTTATAAATAAATAAATTTGGTGGCACAACATGTCATAAAGAATCAGGGCCTAGTGACTTACAACTCTCAACAATTCATGTGTGCGTGTTATTCAAATTAATGGGGGGACCTACAGTTTATTGCCGAATCTCAATAGCTAAAGTGAATGGCACTTTTCTATGACAGGAGATACTCCTGGAGGATTTCTTACATCCTCTCAAGGACTGAAAAAAAAATCAACATAATTCGAAATAAATTTATTAAAAATGTCTTCTTAAATTGTTTTGAGAGCTAAGAAAAGTACACCGTCTGATTTCTTTAATTTACCTTAGTTTTAAAGAAAAAAAAAATTAAAATCGTAGGAGCGGTTTTTTTTAAATTAGTTTTTTATATATAAAATTTTGTAAACATTTTTAAGAGAAAAAATTGGTACACAATTTTATTAGTATTTACTTATTTCGACGTAAAAATTAAATTTCGAAAAAAGTTATCTACCCGTTTTGGAAATATCGAATTTTCAAAAAAAAAATTTGAAATTTTTTTTAAAAATCCAAAATTTGTTTTTGAGAAGCTTTTGTATAAAAAATTTAATTTAAATCGGTTACACACATAATGCGATAGTCCAAAATAAAGAAAATGATTCTATGAGAGGTACCATTAATAATGGCTCACTGTAAATTTTGTTTTTGGCTGATCGTAGACCATACTAATATTAGTATTCACAACAATTTTAATCAAAATCGTAAGAGTCGTTTTCGGGGAAATTTATGTTTCCTGTAACGGTTTTTTAACATTTATATGGAAGGTACCGTTAATTTTGGCTATAAAAAAAAGTTTTGTATAAAATATTTTAGATAATGTTAAAAAACCGCTTGATGCCAAGTTTCATAAAAATCAACTAAATAGTTTTCGAAATATTTGGCTTTCAAAAAAAAATTTTGAAACTTTTTTTGAAAATCCAAAAAAAAAAGTTTTTGGAAAATTTTGGTATACAAAACTATTACAATTTTTAAGAAGATTCTCCGTAAAAAAAATTATCAAAATCAGTTTATTCCTTTTCGAGAAAAACGAAAATAAAAAAATGGTTCTATGGGAGGTACCATTTAAAACCATTTTTTGGAAATTTAATTTTTATAAAAAGGTAGCATGTACACAATAAAATTATTGATTTGTCGAGCCATTTTTGAGAAAAATAAGATTTTCCAAAAATGCTAAAAAATATTATATGGCAGGTACCGTTATATTTGGTCCTAAAAATAAAAGGAAATAACGTGTCGGGGTAATGTCCCGAAAACACTTTATACCAAGTTTAATTAAAATCGGCCCATAGGTTTAGGCTGTAGGCGAGTCCACAGACAGACAGACAGACAGACAGACAGACAGACAGACGGAAAGAATTGCGAGACCCACTTTTTTCGTCTTCCCTATCATCGTAATGTCAAGTTTGATTGTTATCTCGAGTTTGATTTTTCGCACGAATCCATAACTTGCCCTATAGTACCTATATCGCAAGTAAAAATGTAGATAAGTAGTTTTTAGTTAAATCGGCAATACTGTAACTTAGCTAAAAAATACTGCTATCTGTCAACAGACTAACAGAAAATAAATATTTTATTTTATATTATTTCGCCTATTTCGAAAAATGAAATGAAAAAATTCGTGTTTGGATTTGTTTTTGCGAATGCCAAACTGGCCATTATGTTTATTGCCTTAAATATGTGTGGCAGAAGTACTTTGAACTGAATATACGTCAGTATACATGTATGCTCAAATGTATATTGCTTTGTACTTTTGAATCATCATAAGAAATACGCTGCTTATAAAAATATCTAAACTTTGCACCTTAATTTTAAAGTCAGCACACTCTGCACTCAACCTTATCGGCGACTGGTCATTCTCAGGAACTTAAAAAAAATATATTTGATACAAACAAGAGAAATATTAATCAACATTGTGTTCAGCTCGTTTTATTTTATATGATTTTTATACATACATATTATATGATTGATAAAAGTCAATCAAATTGAGATTATGTATGTGTTAGTGCGTGTTTTATTTGGGTTAAAAAGATACTATTATTATAAGTAGACAATGGCAGCGATCCTCAGAGTATGTGCTCTACTTTGTTCATACCACCCGATTGTTATATTTTAAATTTGCGATAAATGTACTGTAAATAGTGTGTATGATTGTACGTAGATAAGTATAGGTAACTATAGGACATATTTTAATTCGATGTAGTAGAAAACACGAACAAAGATGTTCCCGCCAAGAATGAATGATTTGGGGCTTATAATTGCACTGCGGACTGCGACATTAAGTAAGATCTATTGTGCCCCAGTTTCTACCAAGAGTGACCATTATTATTGATAGGAATGGAGATAGTTCAGTCGGAATTTTATTTATACAAATCAATTCACCTTATATTCAATATATGGTGGAAGAAATTTCACGCCCCCTGCCACGCCCACTGTTGATAAAAAATTAGAAGCATGAAAGCCTCTCGTACGATAGTTATTTCAAGTATTAATATTCTGATCAATTTAAAAATTATAAATTAAAAATCGTGAAGTTCGCCCACTGCCACGCCCACTTTTCATATAAAATTGTCTTTTTTTGAAACTTCTCGTATGATATTGAAAAAAAGTTTCCAGAATGGATGTGTGTGATTAAAATAAAATTAATTTGAACCGAAATTCACCCACTGCAACGCCCAAAGTTTTATTATCGTTAGTTAGAAGCATTGTTGACATTTTTGCCGCGAACTCTAGCTCTTCAGTTTAGCTAGAGCAAAAAAGCTCACATACTCTGCTTTTTTTAGTTTTCTGTGATACTTCAGAAAATGTTTTCTGCGGTCTTCCATAGCTGGTACTTGGTTTTTCACAAGATGATGTAATTTCCAGGAAATTAATAATACTATTTGAAAGAATAAAAGAAGTCCTCAACCAGGCTCAGTGGCGTCTCACGGTTTCGTGTGCCTTCCACCTACGTTCAAGATTTTTGTCAAAGTCTTAATTTTTCCGCCAAATCATTATTAGTTGTAATTCAATAACACCTTCAACTTTCGTGTTTTTATTAAAAAAAAATCCATTTTTCGATTTTTTTTTAAATTTTTTATGGGTTGACCTTGCCCTACAATATTTTTGTCCACTAGTCGACGCACTGTGCGCCTCAAGACTACTTGTGAATTCTTCTAACGATAAAACAAAACAAAAATTAAACTAATTTTTTTCTACTAGTATCGTCCTGTGTCGAAATTCGACACTTTCAATTTCACAAACAATTTGTTTGAAAATATTGAAGGAAAAAAACATTTTTTTTTGTTTTTGAAATATGCAGTGTTCGACAGTACAAAAACAAAAATGACCCACAGTGTGTAAATGTGTGTCTCAAGTATATTCTGCACATCTCCGCAATTATGGCTTTCCAACCATATAAAATTTATCGAAATCGGTCAAATACTTTTTGAGAAAATGGTACCACAAAATTTTTTTTTAGCATATTCATATATAGATTTTATGTATTTTATATGTATTTGAATTGAACAAACGTGAGCAATCGTCCAAGATATTTTTACTAGCGCACTGGCGCAAACTAGTGCGCTCGATTTACTAGCGTTGATTTGCGCTAGTATACGTTAGTTAATAACTAGCAAGCGCTAACAACATTTTCCGAAATTACTGTGTATTATTGCCATCATTCTTTTTCTTTTCTTCTTCCAACTTTTCAATGACGTCTTCAAATAACAAATGCTATGCTATTTTTTATTTTAGTTAAACATTGACCGTCAATAATTATCTTCAGAAATTGTAATCTAACACACATCTTGACACAACCCCACATAACCGATGTATTGTGTAACTTTTTTGCCGAACTTTGAAGGGTTCCTCCAAGAGTATCTCCTGCCACAGAGATACGGCTACGGTAGTAGCCGTGGCGTGATGGTTAGTGCGATGGACTGTCATGCCGGAGGTCTAAGGTTCGATCCCCAGCCTCGCCACCTATTTATTTAAAAGAAAAACGGCTACTGCCTCTTGCGAGGAATTGACAATTCCTCCAAGAGTATCTCCTGTCACAGAAAAGTGCCGCTCGTTAGCCGTTCGGATTCGGCAATAAACTGTAGGTCCCCTCCATTCCTGCAGACACGCACACAGGAATGGTTGAGAGTTGTAAGTCACTAGGCCCTAGTTCTTCATGAGCTGTTGTGCCATCAAATTTATTTTTTATTCATTTTGATTTAACTTCAGATTCTTTAAATGCAAAAGAAACTTTGCATACACCCAACCTCGCACCTCTTCCAAATCATATATTGGGACAAGCAGGGGGGTTACACGGGGGCGACATGCCTCCTCGTACATACCTCACTATTTATACGCCGTAACTTTGTTTTTTCAAAGAAATAAGTAGCCAAATTTGGGGACTTATTTCATAGTTGAATTTGGGAACTTATTAACTTCCCAATGGAAGTTATTGTAATCGGTCCGATTTGTGAAATTGAAAATTTTGACATTTCTCGACATTTTTCGAGGTCTCTGGAGTCGGATTACATTGTTTTTAGAGAGATGTCTACGTACGTTCGGAAGCTTTTTTTCGTCCACGGTATCTCGAGAACGCATTGAGATATCGACTTTAAATAAATTTTATTTTATAGATAATAAAGCCATAACGTGCAGAAAGGATTTTCAGAAAAATTCAATTAGCGATTTTTTTTATTACAGTCATTTTTAAAAAAGTTGTAAAATGGCTTGTTTCTCGAATATCTCTAGAACAATAAATGTTATCGAGTTCGACCTGGTTTCAATCTATGCATAATGATGTAGTGAAAAATTGGTAATACTTAAAAAAAAAAATCAACCCAAAATTTTTATAAATGTCGGGTTAATTTTACTGAACACATAAAGTTATAGTTGATAATCGATAGAGTTTGTTAGAAAATTTAATTAACGTTTTTTTTCCTAGGCCAAAAAAACTGCAAAAAAAAAATGCTAAAAATTGTTAATAAATGTTTTCCGGCTCGAATATCTCGAGAACAACCAATGATATCAACTCCCGGATAATTTTAATCTACACACAATACCATAATTAGTAATTGATAAAGTTTTTAAAACAACTCAATTGAAAGTTTTTTTTTTCTAGGCCAAAAAACTACAAAAGAAAGTGTCAATAATTGTTGGAATTTTTCGTGTCGCATATATTTAGAGCAAACAGCCTTCCCTTGATTGCACAACTAATAAATTTTTCGAAGATTTTAAATTGGTAATTTTCTTATAAAAAATAACATCGGTTGTCAATTTTCAAAGGGAACCAATGGGAAGTTATCAGTGTGGGTCAACCCTAGCCTCTTTTTTTCGTTATGAAATAACCCCCCAATTTAAAAATTTACTAAGGAGACTTTAATATACGTAAGTATAATAAATGTAATTACTTATCCATTTAAGTAAGCAAAGCAAATCAAAATAAATCTGCGAACTGATTGTAGTATTCATTTTATAAATATAAGTTAAAATCACCCTGTATAAAAATATTAACTGACCTTGTGTGTTGTTTTTTTTTTTTTAATTTTCAGAAAAATTGCAACGAGATAACGGTCGATTGGTTTTGCGAGAATGACTGGAACAGGTAAATATCAAACATATACTTCGGTATTTAATTAGTGCAATCAAACACTTCTTCTCATTTTTATTCGTGCATAATTAGGTACTATGAGACTTTTTTTTCCAGACACATATAAGCAGACCTGCGTAATTAAAGCTTAAGTAAAATTACAAGTACAATTACCTTAATTTTAAGTACAAGTACAATTCCATGGTAGTTGTATTTAAAATTTCCAAGTACCAGTACCGGTACTTGTACTTGTAATTATAATTACACTCATTACTTTAGTACTTAAACCTGTTGTACTTGAATACTCTTAAAATACTTTTAATTCCTTGAGTACTTTTAATTCCTTCATATTTTTATTTCAGAAGGAATTAGAAGTTATTAAGGAATTAAAAAGGAATTAAAAGTATTTGAAAAGTATTTAAGTACAAAAATTTTAAATACTTAAGTAGTGAGTACAAAATTTTCAACTCTTTTGTGGAATTATAATTACAAGTACGAGTACCGGTACTGGTACTTGGAAATTTTAAATACAATTACCATGGAATTGTACTTGTACTTAAAATTTTAAAATACAAGGTAATTGTACTTAACTTGTACTTAAGTCCCAATATATTTAACTAGCCAATAAAACCCGGCGTTGCCCGGGTCTTCTTTAGTAAAACCTTTGACAACCAAATATCGACCAAAAAGATGATTTAAAATCAGCACTCGAAAAATGTTCAGCTTAAAGAGCGCTACACACCATCCATGTTACTTCTCAGGTAACATTGACGTTTTTTTGTCAGGTAACATTGAAAATAAGCCTCCACACGTATCAATGAACATTGACAATTATTTTCCTAAAATTATGTGTGTGGGTTGTGTGGGCTTTCTTTTGAATAAAAATGTAATGCACCTAATTATGTACCTACCTGTCTGCCTATAGTGTAATTTTAAGACAACTTTGAAAATCAGACTATTTGTATGTTATGTTATACCTACCTCCCATTACCCCCTAAGGAACGAACGACCGTGAATTGTGTTAGTAACCACTTGACAAAGAAATTAATAATTTATCAATGGAATGTTAAATTTTTTCTTCTTCTCTACCATATGCCTACCATATTCTTAAAACGAAGCATTTTTTCCCAGCAAGGGTTATTGCCGTCTATGAAGAATAATTCCGTGCCAAAAAACCGGAATACATTTTTTACCACCCCACCCATCACTTATCAACATCAAAAAAAAATTTTACCACTTGTACTACCTAAATAAAGTAGGTATCTACCTATTAAAATAAAAATACATATGTTGGTAGGTATTACCTAAAAAAAAAAATTTTGAGCCGATTCTGGAAACCAGATCCCTCCTTGCGCACGTTCTTGTCTTCTTGTGTTCCCACATTACATTTAATCTTCATTTAAAATCTCGAACCTTGAAAATCCGATCATTAGAACTCAAGGTGTAAATTTTGCTGATTTGAACGTAATAAGCACCCCCACATCACCTTTGCATACCTACGCCCTTGATTGTGTAGTTAATCAACAAAATGAATTAGAAAAACAAATGTATTAGTGATTCAAGTGCCCCCTTACCCCTTATTGTGCACGCTCTTGCCACTAAATAAGTTCGTTTCCATTCACCATCACCAACCTCCAAACCAACAAAAATTTCAGTCTTACCTTAAAATCCAACAATTAGAACTCACGTTGTAAAATTAGTCGATTTTCATGTAATAAGCATCCCCCCATCCTATTTACGTGCGCCCTTGTGTAATTTACTCAGAAAAAAAAATTAAAAATAATTTTACCCATTACCCCTCCTTGTGCACGCCCCTTGCCTATAAGTTCGTTTCCATTTACCATATCCAGCAAACACCCACCACCACCAAACCAAACAATTTCAGTAGCAAACATTTATTTTTGCTGCAAATATTATACCTACCTACCTTACATATACCTATTACCTCCACTCATTTCTTACTATAGAGAAAATCCCTACCGTTGATGTTTTTTTTTTTTTTATTTGAACTTTTCCTATTACACAAAAATATCAACACGATTCGTCGCCGGTGAAAACAACTCTACTTTGAGCCGATTCCAGAAATCAGCCCACCAAAAATATGGATTTGACGATAAGTCAAATCCACATGCCACAAAAGGCAATTTTCCATGGCAAAACAACTCCTCCTTATAAATAATTGAGCTTGAAGTAAATATGAATTGAAAATCTATAAAACAGAATTTTGCAAGGAAAATAAGTACCTACATGCTTGATTTTAGAAATTTTCCATACGATTTTTTTTGTGGTAAGTTTTTAATTTGTTTATTATTCTGTATTTAACAAAAATTTTCTTTTCTGCTGTATCCTATAGCATACCAGATAAGTGAAATTTGTATTATATCTATTTTTTAAAAGGGTTTTTTTGTTTGTTTGTGCGAGTTTATAACATACATACAGCCAAACTGATAAACAAAAAAAGTTACTCTTTTATACATATAATAGTAGATTATTTTACAGCTCTGCATATAAGTATATAGGGGGTGTTCACGGTTCACCGAGAAGGTTTATCGCATTATGTTTTTAAAAACTGTTCCTATGTATTTTATATATGTACTACAAATAATTTTATTATTTTTAAAACGCAATATTTAAAAAAAAAAACCTAGTGATTTTTCTGAAAGTTCGCATCTTTCGGTGGAGCGACGTTTGGTCTTCTTCAACAATACTATTTTATGTTTTATATAGGATTTTGATGAATTTCGCTCTTTCATAATAATTTACATGTTTACGTTCATTATGGTCAACAATTTTTATTTTTATGACATACGATGAAGCCACACATGAACAAATACGTACGTTCGAGATATCACCTGAGTCTGTGTCGAAAACCAAAACCAATTGACCAATAAATTTAGCAAGAAGAATCGATTATTTGCTCACCTGATTTATAAATCAATAAGATTATTATTAGTGAAAGTTGGCTGATCTAAAAATAGAAATAAATGCTTTTGCCGGCATTTTCCGTCCTGTTGTTTTTTTTTTTTTTTGCAATACATATGAATATGGTAGAGGAATAGTAAGCAAATCGATTAAAAAAAAAAAAAAAAAAAAAATTGCACTATTAGTTCGCACGTATACTTCTTGGTCATATAGTTTAGGATACAAAATGCGACATTTAAATGATTATAGTGAATAACATAATAATGTGGTTCAAAAAAAAAAAAAATAACATTATGCAAAAATACAAAGTGCTAGAAGTTTATTTTTCTATGAAAACAATAGCTGCATTTTATTTTCCCCCAGATCTGATCCGGATTGGATTTGGAAACATAAATACAAGTAATACAAAAACAACACAAGATCCAGGTCTGCCTTTGGATTTGGATTTCAAAATTCATTTTCTGAACACTTTCCTAGCAATATTTTAATTTTATAGGTTGGTATCACTGCTGAGATTTACAAAAAAAACTCAATAAAATTAAAAATTCTCGAAATCAAACACATGCCGCCATCATTCCAATTTTTTTTATGAGTTTTTCTTCATTTAATAGAGACGACAATTCGCGAGGCACAGAAAAAATACATAAAAACTATTAACTTAATGGAAATTAACCTAAATAAATAAAACTGTTCCATTCTTAAACATTCGCTCTTCCTTAGATACCAAATATTATTTCAAACAAGTTTGTGAAAATTTTCCTTCTGTCAATTTTATTGTGCCAACTGTGAGAAATAAATATATTAGTGATCTAGTTTGTTTTATTATCATGATCTGATCTGGATCAGATTTAGTAGAAAATAAAATGCAGCTAATATGATTTAAATTTATTTTTAGTTTCAATAATACTTGGGGTGCTAATCTTAGTACTTTTTTCTATATTTTATCAAAATCAGTATAATTTTCACGTTATTTATTTTTAAACCAGTTTAGAATTTAATATTATTTCACTTTTTAAAAGCTTAACAAGGCTGTATTCTGAAAATATTTACATCGGATTTATTTCAATTTGGCAGAGATCAATTAGGCAAAATGTCAACAAACTAAATTAAATGTAATTAAATATACATACATATATAGTACAGAAGATATATTGTATTAAAAAAAATTACGACTTGTTATTATTTTAAGTGATTATGGCATTGTTTACAGATAACGCGTATATAATCGAATATCCCGATTTTTACAAACAATAACATTTTTCATACATATTATAAATAAGTCTTAATAATTTTTATAATCTAAACATATACATATAAACACTATAAAAGTGTTCTTATCATAAACTATAAGCAAGCATAACCGATAACCCCCCGCATGGTGCTTGTGCTATACTATCTCATATCATATTTTTTCATCTTATATTTGGACGGCATAGTGAAAAATATTATGGTTTTATTTATTTGAAAATAAACTATCAAATACAAAGGTCTTGTTTAATGTTTTCAATCACCAAACATATCATGTTTGACGGAATCCTATTTTTTTTTCGATAGTAAATTTATTGTTTTAGGTGTTGATAAAAACTTATTATTTGAAAACATAGGCTTGGTTCGTACGCAGGTTAATATAACAAACAAACTGAGTTAATCCATATATATTTGTTTAATAAATTAAACATTTCTAATCAAATAAACATGTGCTAGACTTACCTATTATACAAATATGAAGAACGTCGTCATAGATTAGATGTGCACCAAGCTTATTGTATCTAAATTGGAGTTCCAACGTAGATAGTTTCAATAAAAAACCTTAAACAAGGTTACAAAACACAAGCTGCTCAGAGCAACTTTGCCATAGTTGCTATATAGGTAAAAATTTAAGTCTTCTAATGGAGATAAGGTGGTGAGATTTTGGACATTTTACAAAAATTAGGGCTGGTAACGAGACGAGACCAGGCGAGACTTTTGTTAGTCTCGTCTCAGTCTTGTCAAAATCGAAAAATTTCAGTCTCGTCTCGGTCTTGGTCTCGCCTAACCAAGTCTCGTCTCGATCTAGGTCTCGCCTTTTTCTCGTGAAAATTTTAATGTGCCAGTCTCGTCTCGGTCTCGGTCTCGTTCTTGGTCTCATCCTTAGCCTTGGTTTATTTTGTGGTTTTTGGTGGTAAAAAGATGTAAGATAAGACGCCTGTTTAGATTGAAATGATAGAGTACGATATCTCGGCAGTTTGTGGGTAAGAAAAATGCGGGGTGTGGAGTCTTGTGTGAAGCACCAAGAAAATGTATAAAACAGACTCGTGAGTCTGTTTTTTCTGTTTTGAAGAATAGTGTAAATTAATTTATTTCATAACAAAAACAAATAAATTATTTAAAAAAAAGAGTATAACGAGTAACGCTCGATTTTTTAAAATAAACCAACTGGTTTTGTCAAGCAATGAACTGTCAAAATTAATTGAAGGATGTCTTCGTTTTAAATGGATTAAAAAACCTATCCAAATTCAAATTTTTCCTCAGAAAATTCGAAATTTTTCCGATTTTTTTTTGCTCCGGAAAAAGTTGATTTTATACCTTTTGGGTGACATTTGGAAAACAAAAATTTACCATAACGTCAAAATATAGTAGAAACAACACAGGCATCCGCCAAACGTAAAATGTTTTAAATGGCGGAGACCAACATGGAGAAACTAATTTTAAGCTCGCATCTTCAATATCTTCGATTTTTACTTTATTGACACATTAAATGTCATCCAAAAGGTCTAAAATCAACTTTTTCCGGAGCAAAAAATAAAATCGGAAAACCTTTTTCCGGTGGAGAAAACAAAGTCTGAAAAATGAGCGATTTCTATTCCAACGTATTTTTCTCTGGATTTTCGCAGTACAGCATACTTAAAGGAGCTTAAAAAATTTTTGATGCTCTAAATGCAATTGATAAACAAACAAATAATTTATTTATTTACCTTTTCATTTACAAATAAAAATACAATATGTGTACATATTTATATACATTTCGACATTATATCAGTATAGGTACCTACTGTTTATAAAAATTATTATGTTTAATTGAAATGTCAACCATACTTAGTCGACAAGTATGGTCCATCAGTCATTCTCGACTCTTTTCAAAATTTTATAAGTGTGAAAGAGAAAAGAGATAGAATTTCACTCTAGCGTTAATGCGTAGGATTATCATGCCGGAGGTCTGAATTCGATTCCCAACCTCTTCCACATTTCACGGTTACTGCCTTTTCCAAGGAAGTGATAAATTCTGCAGGAGTAAATTAATAAGTGTCTCTTACCCTAGCAGAAAATTGTAGGTCCCTTCAGGTCCTGAAAAAAAAACACGAAAAACAGGAATGGTTGAGAGTTGAGGGCCCTGGTTCTACATGAGCTGTCCCGCTAAAAAATTTAATTTAATTTTAACTAATTAAATATCCAACTTACAATAAAATATATGTAGGTGTCTTTTTTAAAAAAATCGTAGGAAGTAAGTTTTATGGTAGAAATAAGTGGTAATATGTTCTTATAAGAAATTGAATGTAAGCTAAATTATTTATCAAAAATAAGTTTATTAAAAAAAATTAATTTACATTTGACAATAAAAACGTCAGTGATCAAAAATACAGTGTGATTCGCATAAGGCGTGACAAAAGCCTAAACCGTGTAGATTGGGCTTAGACAATTTTCTAAAAAATTGATTTAAAACAAAAAAAAAATATTCAAAAACAACAATATCTACTTAACTACTTTCTTAGTGGAAATAGGATCTTTGGAGTACCAAAATAAGGAAATGAAGTCGAATTTAAGGAAAATTTACTTTTGTTATTTTCAATTTTCTCAAAAAACTAGAAGACATTTTAATATGTTGTTTTAAGTGTTTGACTAAAAATTAGTAAAAGCATTGAATATTGTAAACAAAATACAACTTTTTTTTAATCATTTTGTTTCTGTTTTAAGACAATTTTTGTTTTAATTGCCCCTACTGTCCAAACGAGGGGAATTGACCCCTCCCTCCCGTAGGATTTTTTCTTGTCTTAACCGAACGAACCTACACGCTCTAGCTTTTTGTCACACCTTATGGGTATCACCCAATGTATTAAAAAAAAGTACGTCACGTTCTTTATAGTAAATTTTTGGAAAGGAACATTTTAAAATTCTACGAAATAAATGTACATACACACATACCTACACTTTAAAACATCTGATTTTTACTAAATATAAACTGTTTCGGTCGTAGACTTTACTTGGTTAAAAAACTAAGAATGTAAATTACAGCAAAATGACACATACATAATATAATAATTTTAAATTTTTTTTTTTTGAGGTAAAATGTCAAGTGTTTTTATGAAAACCAAGTCGAACTTTCACAATAAAGCAACAAATGTTACTTAAGTACGTATATTTGAAAAAAAAAATACCTAAAAATACCAACAAATGGGTTTGATAAATAAATTGTGGAAAAACTGTTATCCCCATAGAAATAACTTTTGTGGCATGTTAAAACTGCTAACTGTTCTTGTCTAAGTACGAACAAATTCAAGAATCGGTTGCAGTTTGGCAAAGTCAGATAAAATTAAAGAAACGAGGCCAAAAATCATAAAAATAGTTATAGTTATAGTATAGCGAAAATTACTTAAGTTTTTGTAAAAGTTGTTAAACACAAATCGCTCAACAACCTGCTGGTTATACAGACTACTCGCTCGTCAACTGAATTTTCGTCTAGAATTTGTAAAAGTTGTAAAACACCAATCGCTCATCAACCTGCTGGTTATTCAGTCTACTCGCTCTACTGAATTTTCGTCTAGATCGAAAAATCTGGATTGAAATTTGGTTGACAGTTCAAACTATATATTATAATTCAATCTCTATCTGTCAAAATATTAAGTGTCAATGGATTTAAACCATGACTTTAGTACTTTTTGCTGACAATTAAAATAAAATATTTTATATAAACAAGTAGGAACATAATGTACTTAAAATTTCATTTCGCCTGTTAAACGTAAAATTTAATTTACGAACTCATTAAATTATTTGTTAACTTGCTTTAAACTTTTAAACATCACTATAAAGTGTATTAATAGTAAATTTAAACCTAACCGAATTACTATGTACCTACCCGCCTGGAAAAAGAATCTAGTTTTCAATGAGGCCCTGAAAAGTTTTTCATAGTTACTAACAAGGGTCTAGCAAGGGTTACAATAGGCATTCGCTAGGCTCTCACTAGTTATGAACCTTTTTGCCTCGACAGTTAAATCCTGTCTAAGCCCTGACCAGTTCCAATTAATCCCAGAAAATAAATTAAATGATTGGTATGAGAATTGGTAACATGACGATGGACATAGCCTATATTATAAAGTTATAAACTTTATTGGTTTGTATGTAGGGGGTATAGTCTTGAACTACTGAACCGACTTTATACATATCTTTGGGGTGTTGTCTCCATGTTGTGTGTATATAATGAAATAAAAATAAAAATTACATTATTAAAATATAATTTAATTTTATTATTATAAAGTAAACTTTGAAATTATCACAACATTAATTATTAATTATATAAATTATAAAAGCGACGAGTTTCTGATATGTTAATCAATCTTCGGGCTTCAATTTGTTGAACTATGGTGTTAATTAGCCAAGTATATTTGTCTATACATTCCAAAAACATGAAATTCTTAGACTTGATAGAGATAGAGTCCTTTTTATAATAATAAAATAACTATAGAATTATAATGAGAGCTTGTGGAGCGAAAGCTTGGAAAACGACGAAGGACAATAAGGTTAATTTACGAAAAAATGAATATTGTTATTAGAGTTTAAAACGATCCTTATTTTATTAATTTTCATAAAATGTTTTCACTAGTTAGTTACTAGCTAGAGCCTCATCAGCAGTCAACTTAATAAATATTCTCAGCGAGGCACTAAAGGGGGTCTGTCATGTTTTCCTCGTCTAGATTTTCCTTACCGAAAACTACCCAGGGCCTTGTCTAAACTAGCCAAAAACTTGCCATTTTTCCAGCCGGGTACTTATATTTATAATCATGATATCATACGATGTACTTTAGTCTCTTCGATAACCTGTTGAATTAAACAGCTTAGTAATTAACTAAATTGTTTCAGTTTCCTTAACAAAATTTATGGGCCCAGACATAAAAAAAAATAAGTATTCCTAATATATTTATTTTTGATATTTTAATTAAAAATTTGTATCAAATTGAAAAACTTGATAACACAATTTGTTATGATCATTGAAAGGTTCAGATTGGAATTGGGGAAGAGATGCTTTCAGCTATACTGCTAGTGACCCCATTTAAAAGCAACGTGGCAGACAAAAGATAAAAAAGCTCTCGCTTTCAATTTTGTTATATGCGCAATTGTCAAAACTAAACTAAACAAAACTCTCTTGAATTAGATCAGCTCACTGGCCAAGCACGTTAAGTTAACTGCGCAACATTTTGGGCTCTTTAACTGAAGTTCAACGATGGTTCAAGGTTTAAGTAAGTGATAATGTCCAATTACTTGCCCGAACAATGGCTAAACCTCAGTTAATCCGCTACAATCGGTGAATTAAAAATCAAATTAATAAAAAAAAGTTAAAATTTAGAAAAATATATGTAGGTACTGTATATACAAATTCAAAAAAAGGTTAGTCTAAAAACACCACAAGAATCGAATTTTTCGTGATTTTTGTCCGGGGTTTAGCGTCACTCCAAACGTCTCTCAGATTCATATTCGCACTCCGCAGTTTCGAGAAGCGAATTATTATCATTTAATTAATTTTGAGGAAAATAACGCCTTACATGCACTTTTTGTCAACTAACTTTTATTAGAACTTTTTCAAGTAATTTTCTGTTATAAAGCTATAAAATTTTGATGCCAAATTAAAGGTTATGATTTGTCTGTCAAACAAAATTTCATTTTGGCCCAACTTTCCTCATGAAATTACTTCTATTATTTCAACGATTGCGAATAGCCTCTTTACAATGGTCATTTTGAAATATGTTTTATAATAACTGGCGCCTTAAATAAATCTCCAAAAAACCACTTAATATTTATTTATTTTTCCAGATTTTTGTCTAGTTATAGACTGTGTGGAAATAGTCGGAAATATGCTTTATTTAAAAAACGAAATATCACATTTGCCAAGGTTTAGATTGTCTAAATTTAGACAGCAATTAAAAATATTTATTTTTAACTTGAAAGTCTGTCTAAAGCTAGACTGCTGTCAATATGATTTTGCAATCATTTGCCAAAAAGTATGCAAAAAAAGAAATTCTTTTACAGAAAAAGGAAAAAGTCTTATAAATATGCAAATCTTTTGCCTGAATTTTAATCTTTGAATTATGCAATGAAAAAAGAAAGAAACAAAATTACTTATTCAATCAAAAGAAAAGCATTCGAATAAAATAAACAATTTGAATGGAATAAAAGTTAATATTCAAGAACTGAAAGCAAATAATAAACCAGCTGATGTTAAACAAAAAAAAAAAACACTTTATGCAGACATTTTATTCGGTTGCATAATCTTATTTGAAGAATACAATAACACAAAGATGAGAATATTAATAGATAATAAAGTATTGAATATCCAACATAAGTGAGTTGCCCACTGGTACACTCCATTTCTGCAACTGATTGAAATTAAAAAAAAAATGATCCATTTTTTTGTTTTTATTTGAAAAATCGGGCATTTTTTGGTCATTTAATTCCTTATGTATTCTGGGTACATTCCAAAACCGTGCTTCATACCTAACTTCTTCTCGTACTCGTATAACTTTTTCCATCCACAAAACGTGAAATTTTCATCTTGAACCTTTCCAGAAACTTGATTTGGGTGTGGGGAGGGAATTTGGGAAATTGAAAATGCAACGGCATCTATTAAGGCATATTAAATAGAACAAAAACAAATGTTTTCAGATCTTCATCGTGAGTCCCGGAACTCACACACTTTTTTCTGGGCACTCACTTCAATGGAAAACTATTCACTAATGAGTCCCGTTACCATGTAAAGTAGGTAGACAGTTACTCATTTTCAATAATTTGTTAACATTATTCATTAAGGTACATCATTTGGTTTAAAGTGCTCTTTTCCATTTCATTATATTTATTATTATTTTTTGTAGTTTTAATTTTTTTTAATTTTTTAGTTTAATTGTACTTGCGATTTAATTAAATCACTTGGAATAAATAATGTTCCACATTCCAGATAGTCTTTTAAAATACCTTCCCCACTATATAAAAGTCCCAGCAATTTTTTTTATTTTGAGACCCCACATTCTCGATATTTCATCTGAAAACGAAGTTTAGCCCAAAAACTTAAAACGTCCAAAATTGTTCTTAATTGCAGCCTTGAGCGGTTTCTAAAATTTTAAAATTTTTGGTATTATGTAACTACCTTTTGATATTTCATGTTTTTTGCCTTAACTTCAAAATTTTGTATAGTATACATTTGAATAATCTTTCAAAACTGACCATCTTTTCTTGGCTTGCCAAAAAAAATATGGGTAACAAAATACTTTGTTGTTTTATGTACCTACCTACCTATTTGACGAATTAGTTTGTAAATTAATATGATGGTATTTATTTCGGCTATTTTGGTCTTTTTAAATTCTGAATGCGAAAAAGACCAAAAGAGCCGAAATAAATACATACCTACTATTATAAAAATAGATTATTGACATTTTTAGTTCCATAAAGCCAAACGTATTTTAGATCAAGAATTGGCTTTTATACTTTAAATTTTAAAATTATTTTATCTTCAATCGATACCATACAAAATGTAAATACATAATGAAATATGTATTCCGAAGTATCAACATATATACAAAATCAATTTCGCAATAGTAAATTTATTTTTCCGTAATCTATGACTTTAATTTTCGATGAACCAACAACGCAACGCGGCTTTCTCTAGAATAACAAAATGTACTGAAACTAAGCTACAAACGCATCGCATTTTATCAGATCAGAAAATAAAAAATCCAAGGGAAAATAATATCGACTATACCAACTCTGCTGGCACCAGATAGTATAAAAATGTTTCCACCCTCACCTCACCTCAACCCTTTCCAAATCATCGCCTCAACTATCCGAAAAGAATTTAACTCAAAGTAAACGAACGATTTAGTCCATTGAAATGTTGCTGTGTCTACCTAAATCCCACCGCGACCTTCCACGACCAAAAAGTAATTTTTTATATTTTCTGTAAGATGAGAGATCATTGAAGAAGAAGTCAACACAAAAAAAAGACAGGAGAGTGAGAGCGAATGTGGGAAATTTTTCTTGCAAATGACCCGCGCTGATGGAGCGGAATTCTTGTGAACTGCAAGCTTTTTTGTGTGCGTGTGCAAGGAAATTTGTTGTTAAAAAATGCGAAATAGAACCTTTTTCTATTATTTTAATAAAAAAAAACTTATGCAAGTAATTTCTGTTTTTGTCCTCGAAACTAGTTAAAAAAATATTGAAAAAAAATAATAAAAATAACTAAAAGTTGAGTAAGCTATCCTTTCTTCACAACGACGTTTCAAAAGTCGATAAATAAAATTGCATTTTAAATTATGTTATGAACAAAAAAAAAATAAGAAAAATTTGACGGAATTGATTTATTAAACATATTTTCTTTAAAAAATAAATAATTTAAAAAAAAGAAAAAATTGCAAGACTTTGCCCCAGGATCTTAAAAAAATTATTACCAAAAAAAAAACGTATTTTTTTTGTTTTTGACCTAAGATCACTTTTATAAATATTTTTCAAAAATTGAAAAAAATTTAAATAAGACACCATATTTATTGACTTTGAAATATACTTGATTTGGGATCGTTACCTTCAAAACTTTTAAAGTTTTGTCAAATCACGTAACCATATTACCTTGTAAATTCGCTTATATTATGAACAATTGCACATTTTTTTTTTTGGGAATGAATTATAAAATTATTAAACAAAAAAGGACGGATTTAACATTAAACATTTATTTTCTTACAAAAAAAAAATATAAAAAAATAAAAAAATGATTTCTAAAATATGCCCCCGTGATTCTTCGAAACCCTTCCGTAAAATTGTGGATATTTTATTTTCTGTAGCGGATTTGAGGTACAAAGAATTTTTTTTTTTAATTTTTAAAGTAAACAAATATTTTTGCCTAATATTTTTCAATCCAAATCCTTTTGTTTCAATAAAATATTTGAAAAATTGTGGATGTTATACAGCTACACGTGAAGTTCCCACCTATTTTCTTTTAGGAAACCTACCCTTAACCTTGCATTTCATACAGGACAAAAATTTTTTTGATGGACCTCTAGGAGGTATCAGTTTGAGTGTAAAAACGAGTTTTTGGGGTTAAACGCCCCCCATTTGGCCGCCATTTTGGAAAAGGGAGCGTAAAAATATAATGCCCCTTCTTACCAATATCTTTTGAACCATACATTGCACAAACAAAACTTTACCATATTTGTGTAGAGAATTAAACTCTCTACAATTAATGTTAAAAAGTTATAACCAAAAAAAATTATCGTTCTAAGAAAGTTTTCTTAAACAGGATATAAAATAAATAAGGAAGAAGATAATGATACTTTTCTTGACAATGGTCATCTTTTTTTGATTATAACTTTTTTGTTTTCAATTTTACGAAAAAAAGTGCATTAACATAATTTGTAGAGAATTTAAATTTCTACACAAATATGGGAAAATTTTGTTTGTGCGATGTATGGTTCTCAATATATAGCGAGGACCTTTTTGAGGGGATTCTAACAAGCAAAGCAAATTGGTAGTAAAGCTTCTTTAATCATTATTAGGGTAAGAAGGGGCATTATAAACAAAATCAAAATGATAGTTCCTACATATTTTGAACGCATAACATAATGTTATGAAAAATAGTTTCTGGTGACTTTTTGTTGTTAAATGGTTTGTGTAGACATTGTCTAAAATGTCTAATTGACGCTTCGTCAGTGCTAATGACCCTGTTTATATTGGAAAGATTAAAGCCCGTATCACAAGAAGTTTGTTGGTAAGAGAAAGTGAAGGGAGTTCCCCGCAGGGAGTTCTCCACACTTCTCTCACCAACAAACATGTCGTGATACCGGCCGCAATCTTCCAGTCTAAACAGGGTTGAAGCTTGAAGGTTGAGACTGCAAGGTTAATATAGAAGACGATTCTAAGATGGTGCCAGTTTTAGGTTTAAGAATTACATTCAGTCGGTGTGCGAATTGGATTAAAATCGCCCTTTTTGACACAGATGAAGATGAGGTACAATGTACGAACTTCAAAATTAAATTGTATCGAAACTTTAATCCCATTCGCATACCGCCTAACTTGAATTTGTACTTGCAGTCCTTCTGAAATTGAGTTTTGTAGTTTAATATCAAAGCTGACGCACTTATGTTTATTATTTAACACATACTTATACAAAATACAATATTCACTAAATTGAACTTATAAAATGTTTGTTTTACTTTCAATTCCAGTACTCGAAGATCCCCAGTGGAGCTTGGAGAGAAGAGCATCATCAGGACATCTGGTCTGGCGAAAAGATACACCTAGTTCAAAAGTTCGTTTTCGTTTTGATGTTGAAGTTTTAGAATTTGAAAAGGATCCCGCCGAAGATTTTATCGATGATGCCAATGATGATTTTTCTGTCTCCAACATATCATCAACAGTTGCAATATGTGTTACGTGTATGGCTGCAGCTGCTGTCAGTGTACTTCTTCCATGGTATCTCATGCATTCGACAGCGTAAGGAATGAAATCTTTTGAGATAAATACAAAAATATTAGAGAAAGTAATCATTTCTTTAGAGTTAAAAAAAAAAAAAAAACAAACTTTCCATTAAAAAATCTTTATAGTGATTAAACTGTGATGTTAAGGTATTTTGTCTAAGTATGTATGCACGTAACATTAAAATATAATAAAATGTAATATTTGGTATACCTTCCTACCTACTTTTTAAACATGAACAAAATTAAGAAACGAAAAAAAGTGCCTTGAATTATAGAAACCAAAAGATTGTAGTTCTTGTAATATGTGAGTGTAGATACCTACATATAGAAAAATGGACAAATATTGTTGGAAAGTTGATATATGGATGGGTGTACTACTGCCTACATTATAATATTGTATAAAGTCTGTTGTAGTTTAAATTGTGTCCATTAGTTTTTAAGATAAAATAAAAATAAAATAATTTAATAAAAAAAGAAAAAAAAAATTAAAACCATTTTTGAAGTTATAATTTAATACGTTCGTTGAAAGTAATTTTTTTCTGACATGATTTCTGTGGATTATTAAATGAAATTGTTCTCTCGAGACTTGTGATATTAAAAATAGAAAGGTTTAAAGCACTAAATGCAATGGTTATTCTAATTTTTGTTGAATTTTAATTTTTATCCACCTCTGAAGGACTTTTTTTAATGGATTAATTTTAATTAATTTTAAGTTTAATTTTTGGTGAAGAATTTCTTAAATTTCTTTTACCATTAGTACGGAGAAAGTTACGAGAGCCTAAAGTAAGCAGCAAACTCCGAACAAAGATTTCCGAAACACTAGCGCCATCCACTAAGTGCAATATTAGAAGTTAGTAACTTATTAGGCGTGTATTTTTTCTTAATCTACTGGGTGATTCACATAAGGTGGAACAAAAAGCTAGAGCGTGTTAGTTGAGTTGAGAAAAGAAAAAAAATTATCTGAGATCGGGGGTCTATTTCCTCCCTTTAGGCGGGAGGGGCTCATTTCTAAAAAAATCCACTGACTGAAATAGAAAAAAAAAATCATTAAAAAACAAGGACAACACTTACACTGTCGAACTCTGAAAACCAGATTTACTTTTAGCCTTTGAAAAAATTGAAATTAACCAAACCTAGTTTACTATACTTGCTTAGTGGAAGCAGGGGGGCAAAATTTTAGACGATTGACGTATGATGTTAAAGCATTTTTAGTATGATATGCTAGGTTAAAAAGAGGATTTTCCAAATTTTAAACGTATTATGTTTTTAACATTTTACTAAAGATAAAATATCCAAATAGCTGTTTTCTTTTTTTAGTATCATACTAACTAACTCCAAATGTCACTTTGAAAATTATAAATGTAAAATTTTTGTGCGATCTGTCACTTTTTTAGGCGTGTTCAGATGGATTTTATTGAGGAAATTGGTTTAGTATGATACTAGTTAAATAAAGTTTAAAACTAAGAACATTTAAGTAAGGAGGAGAAAATTATTTAGTAGTATCATGTTAATACCTCAACGAAATAACGGATCGAAGCCGAATTTAAGGAAAACATACTTCCAACCTCTCCCTCCCTCTGAAACCTCTTTCGATACGTACTACGAATTGTAGTCTATCAAAAATAGGGTACAGAGAAAAATGGAGGCGGAACAAGATAGCATACTTAAAGGAGCTTATAAAAATGCTGATGCTCCAAATATATTTGATAAACAAAACAGCACATCTTGACTTGTGACGTCAGTGGTCATAAGCGGTGGAATGCGTAGTGCATACGACCACGAAGACTGACCAAATCTGATATGCAAGAAAAACTTGACAAAATGGTCAGTGTGGTTAAGCGGGGAAATCTTCATTATATGTAATATACATAATGGCGCAAAATTTTAAACAAGCCTGATGTAAAGCTTTTTACTAAAGTGTTCTTAGGGCTATATGAAATTTGGCCCCAATGAAGAATGGCCCCAAATAAATAATGAAAAATAGCCCCAAAGCTGGGGCTTTTTTTCATAATGAAAAATGACCCCATTTTCAAAATGGAAAAATGACCCCAAACTAAATGAAAAATAGCCCCAAAAAAGGAAGAAAAGCTTAAATCAAAAGCGAAAAATGGGCCCAGAAATGTTTACATAAAACAACAACAACAGATAAAAATGGGGCCATTTTTCATAATGAAATTCAACTTCAAATTCAAAAATGAAAAGAGGCCCCAAAAAAAAAGAAAAATTACCCCAATTCACAAAATTTAATCAATTTTTTGTTGGTGTTGCTTTTCATATAAATTTTTGGGGTCATTTTTCATTTTTTGTTAGGGGCCATTTTTCATTGGGGCCAAATTTCATGTAGCTGTTCTTAGTTTTAAATTTTTTTTTAACTATAGTATCATACTAAACCAGTTTCCTTAATAAAATCCAGCTAAACACGCCTAAAACAGTGACAGTTTACACCATTTTCACATTTGTAATTGTCAAAGTGATATTTGAAGTTAGTATGATACTAAAAAGGCAAATTTTGATATTTTATCTTTAATAAAATGTTAAAAAGTTAATACGAATCTAACTCGTTTAAAATGTGGAAAATCCTCTTCTTGACCTAGCATCATACTAAAAATGCTTTAACATCATACTAAGCCGTCTAAAATTTTGCGCCAATGTCTCTTTAGAGTAGGCCCCATCCCCATAGATGACACAGTTTTGACTTTGAATTTTAAAATGAAAAATTATAAAATTTTGTTCTTTTTTAATAATTAAAAATTTGCAGTCATCTGAGGCAGCGGTTTTCTTCTTAAACTTTTTAAACTGTGGAACCCTAAACAATGCCCAAATATATTTCGGAGCCACAACTCTTAACGATAACAAAAATGGAAAACAATACATTTCAAATACATAGTTTTTTTTTTTCTTTTTTTTTTTTCAAGGTTAGTTTGAAGAATGAAACTGTTTAATTGTTTGATTTATACTTCTATGTCAGAAAACTGTATTCGCATATCTGGGGAAGCGTCCAATCTAGATCTGTTCTGTACATACTTAGTTTTTGCATAAATAAATGCTGGAAGGCCTGCTTCACAACAATATAGGTTCTTACAAAAGGGAGCAAATTTATTATAGCCTTTTTGCCAAGATCAGGCTATTCACTCTTAATATCAACCCAAATTTCATTTAATCATGAAGAAGAAATGTTGCTTATGCACTTTAAAAAAAGCGAAAGCTTAATTAAGGCATTCACGACTCTGAGCATTGAAGTAAATAGATAAGACTCAATGAAAGTTTATTTCAATTTCATTCTGACTACAATTTTCATTCATTGTGAGATATGGGTGTCGTTTTCGATTGGATTTTCAGAGTGTTTCACTCGTTTTTGATTCCAATTGAATATGAAAAACTCTCTTCCGTAATATATGTATGTGTATCTATGTAGAAGTAAAAACTAAAATGAATTCTTTAATAATTTCAATTCCAGAACATCCTAACAAGAAGCATTTACTATTTTGACAATTAATCCAACTTACTTACTTACTTTAGATGGCGCTCACAGCCCAGGATGGACTACGGCCTCAACCAACAAGCCCCTCCAGCCAGCTCGGTCCCTAGCTAGCTGCCTCCAGTTACGCACTCCAAGTTGGTTGAGGTCGTTCTCCACTTGTGTGCGCCACCTAAGGTGGGGTCTTCCACTGCTGCGCAGACCGTCAGGGGTAGATTCGAAGACTCGTCGGGCTGGTGCGTCGGGCTGGTGCGTCGGTGTCCATACGCTCCACGTGTCCCAGCCATCTCAGCCGCTGAATTATCAGCTTCTTGACCAGGTCGACGTTGCTGTAAAGCACGTAAAGCTCATTGTTAAATCTTCTCCTCCATACTCCATCGATACAGACTGGAGTGAGTGAGAACAGAACTGTTAGACGTTCATATTTTTTGCTCGTGAAAATTACTGATAAATACGTAAAAAATACGCGTTAAAAAATTGGAAAATACATCGCGACGCGTGTAAATACATCGCCGAATGTTTAATTTCCAATTGTATCGTGAAATTACGTGTTAATTATAGTTTGAACATTCAAATTAAATAAAGTGCGACAGGACGCCATTTTAATATTGAGTGTAATTATGGAAGCGGAGTGTAGTTATCCAAAATGCACAAGGAAAAAATCTCGCGAAGAATTAATCGCTTGCAGTGGAATTTGCGGGAAAAAATTTCATTTAAAATGTGTAGATTTGGGTCAATTAGATGCAACGTATATATCGAAAAATCCTCGTTTGCATTTTTTTAAGTGAAGAGTGCCCTTCATTAATTACAATGATTTCTGATAAGATCAACGAATTAACTGATGTAACTAATACATTGAAGTCGGTAATTGAAATGAGTAGAAAGCCTTGGCCAGTGCCGGTGGCTGAAGCATCAACTCTTGTACAAAAAAAACAAAAACAATTATCATACGCGGATATGGTCAAAGAAAAAACTGAGACTATCATAATTAAGCCTAAAACAAACCAAGATAATAAAAAAACACAGGATGATTTAAAAACTAATATAAACCCAACTGATATATCACTTAAAATAAATAATATTAAAAATGTCCAGAATGGAGCTATAGTGATTAAGTGTGATAAACAATCAATAGGAAAAATAGAAACAGAGGTCAAAACAAAAATGAATAGTGAATATGATGTAAAAATTCCCACTCGTAGAAGACCGCGTCTGCTTGTAGTTGGAATGAAAGAGAAATTAGACGAAACGGAAATAGTGCGATCAATTAAGTTACAAAATCAATTGAGTGAATCTGAAATAAAGTGCTTACATATTTACATGTCACCAAAGAATAAGAATTATAATGCAATCATAGAAATTGACAGTGTTGCCAATGCTAAAATTATAGAGTATGGAAAAGTAAATGTTGGTTGGGATAGATGTCCTGTATATAAACATGTTAGTGTCTTGCGATGTTTTAAGTGTTGTGGTTTTAACCATTCTGCCAAAAATTGTACAAAAGAAATAAAGTGTGTTAAATGTGCCGGAGATCATGATGTAAAAGAATGTAATAGTGTAGAAGAAAAATGTGTAAATTGTTGTAATGCAAAAGAAAACCTTGGCATTGATCTAAACATTGGACATTGTGCGAATAGTCCAAAATGTCCTTCATATCTACGAAATGTAAAAATTGCTGAAGAACGCGTTGACTACTAGCAGTTATCGTGTTTTAAATGCGTTTATCTCAATGTACAGGGACTTTCAAACAACTTTGACGAAATTCAGTGTCTAGTGGAAAATGAAAATATGGAAATTCTTGTTTTGTCTGAAACACATATTACAAAAAATCATGATTTAAATGCACTTGAATTAGATGGTTACTACTTACTAAGCTGTGAAAGCGAATCAAGCCATACCGGAGGTGTAGTGTTCTTTGTAAAAAAGATTTTTAAATGTTCTATTGTTAAGAAAATTGTTATTAGTATGAAACTATGGTGTCTTATAATTAAAGTGCAATATAATAATAGTCATGTGATAAATCTATGTGCAATATATAGATCGCATATGTTACCAAAAAGTGAGTTTTGTATAGAGTTAGAGAGAATGATTGATTACATTCAAGACTTTAATGATTATTTTATAATAATGGGTGATCTTAATATTGATTGGTTTGACACTAATGATACATATCGTCGAAGGATCAATGAAATATTAAATGACAACAACCTTTTTATGTTAGTATCTGAGCCAACTAGAATAACACCAACGTCGAGAACGTTGATTGATTACGTAATATCAAACAGTTATCAATTAGCTACTTCGAATGTCGATTGTAACATGAAAATTAGCGATCATGAGACAGTTGTAACCCTAATTAAACAAGTCAATCAACCAATAATCAATAAAAACATTACTAAATTTTGTAACTATAATCAAAGTGTTTTTAGGATGAAATTAAGTTACAATCCCCTTTTCGCAAATTTTGATTCTAGTCAACCCTATAGTCTTAGTACATTAAGTGAACAATTCGCAACTGAACTAAAACATGAGATAAAGTCATTAGTATCCACCAAAGAAATGCCCTTTAAAAACGCAGAATGGTTTAATTTTGAACTTCAACAAACAAAATCAATAAAAATTAACTTATACAAAAAAGCTGTGATTACTAATAACCTCGCCGACTGGGAAAATTATCGTAGGTATAGAAACGTATACAAGAGCAAAATTAGGTACACTAAATCCAATTTCATAAGAAGAAAAATTGAATCAGCTAATAATCAAAAAAATATGTGGAGGCAGTTAAAAAAATATGTGCTCAACAAAAGAAAGGATATCATATACGAAGTTCAATTTGAAAACGGTGATAAAATTAACGATAGTGCAATACTATGTGAAAAATTTAATAACTATTTTGTTCAAAGTATTTTAGAATTAAACCAATCTGTGATAAATTTAGAATATGAAAACCTAGTCAATGAGTGCAATATAGAGTTTAAGTTTCGTGCAATAAACTGCGAAGATCTAATGTGTGCAATAAACAATATTAATAAGAAAAGTGATTTTAATTTTTTAAATATCAGAATGTTAAAAGATACTGTAGACATAATTAGCCCTGTACTGTTACGTGTTATAAATATATCTTTAGCTAGTGGCATATTTCCTGATTCTTGGAAAAAATCATTGATTGTCCCTATAAAAAAAGTGTACAATGCTAGTTGCTGTAAAGAGTATCGTCCCATAAATATGTTGCCAATTTATGAAAAAATATTGGAAAAAGTAGTTCATATACAAATGTTAGAGCATATTGAGAGTCAAAACATTATTACAACTTATCAATCTGGATTCAGAGCAAATCATTCCTGTGAAACATGTGTTAATTTTGTAATAAGTGATTGGAAACAAGAAATTGAACATAACAACGTTATAGTGGCGGTCTTTATCGATTTGAAAAGAGCTTTCGAAACGGTGAATCATAACATATTGTTAAACAAATTAAGCAGATATGGTATAAGGTCATCGGAGCTTAACTGGTTTAAATCATTTTTAACAAATCAGTCCCAATGCACAAGAGTTAATGAATATGTGTCCCAATCAATTTCCATAGATATCGGTCTTCCACAAGGAGCAATACTAAGCGTACCTCTCTTTCAAATTTATATAAACGATATAGTGAAGGTTATAAAAAATTCGAAAATTAAGCTCTTTGCCGATGACGGTTTAATATACATTTCGGGGAATGACCTTGAAACCTGCAGCCAGCTAATAAATGAAGATCTCAATTCCCTTTCTATATGGCTTAAGATGAACAGATTAATTTTAAATACTGAAAAGTCAAAAGTAATGGTTCTCAACAATAGGTTGCCTCAAAATGAAGCTGTAATTTCGGTGGATAATGTGCAATTAGAAATAGTAAATAAAGTTAAATATCTCGGTGTAGTAATAGACAACAAACTAACCTTCAAAGATCATACAGACTATATATGCAAAAAAATTTCAAAGAAAATTGGTGTTCTTCGAAAAATAAGACAAAATATAACCATGAATTGTGCAATTAAAGTTTACAATGTCATCCTAAAACCCCATTTTGAATATTGTGGCAGTATATTATTCTTAGGTTATCAATATCAAAAAAACAGATTACAAGTACTTCAAAATAAGGCAATGCGAATTATACTGAAATGCGATAGATATACTCCAATATCATTTATGGCTGAGTCTTTAAATTGGCTAAATATAAATCAAAGACTCTTTATGTGCGCTATGGTTTTCGTTTATAAAATTAAAAATGGAATATGTCCGAGCTATCTTCGACAAAATACATCCACCAATGAACTCTCTGGGCATAACTTAAGGAACAACCATGACTTAAGGATACAAAGAGTACGAACAACAAGAGGACAACGAACGATACAGTACATGGGGTTGTAATAGAGGGGAAGGAGATTCGCTTAGTGTTGTGGATTTTATTGCGCATTCAGGACCGGCATGCTAGTTGTGCTCAGCTTTAGCTCGTCGGAACGGTGTGGGATCTTGTCCTGTCAACACAATATCCCGCCTATCACTTTAACATAAATCATGCCGAAAGGAAAGCAGCTTAAATCAATAGAAGATTGATATGAAACAAAATCAGACGGACTTTACCACCAGAGGGCGCGAGAGAAGTTGCCCCGCGTAGCCTTTACCCACCCTACCTTGGGAGTCGTCGGCCGTAGTTTGACTCCCCCTTTACCTTTAACTCACCTCTGCTTATTCAGCCCGGTTCACGCTTCATCACTTCCCTCAGTCACCTTCCGCATCCCCTGAAAAAGATAAATCTAAAAATCCATCAAGCTTTTAGCTTGAATAAAAGAGAGGAATTCAACCATATTGGTGCGATTCACAATCCACTTTTATTATATTCTTTTTGAAAGTTCTTAATAAAAATTACAAAATTTGGACATTTAACGATTATAACATACATAAGTTCGGGTAGAAAAAAGATGTTCGGTAACCCTAAATACATACGAAATAATAGATAAGTATCTCGAAGGTTACTATAAAAAAAAAGGTTATGCACTGAAAATATTTTCTCTTTTTTTTTTTTAACGATAAAAAAAACATGTAAAGTATCCTGGAATTGGTATACCTATAGATTTTTTTTTTCTTTTTTTTTTTTTTTGCAAGATATTGGCTTAGCTTCCGCTGATAGATATATTTTATAAGATTCCCGACAAAAGTTATTATATAGCACCAACAATTCCTCTTCCTACTGAGCTCAATATGGTCGAAAAATTCCTAGGCCTAGACCTCGTGTTCGGTAATTACGAACTTCGATTTTTTTTTGAGTTTCTTGTTTGATACGAACACAGGAGGAAACTAAACTTCTACCCAATTAAACGTTATGGTTCATACCCAAATTCCTTTATACTTTGACAAGGGAACAAAAATTTATCAAATAATTTAACCAGTGCAGGAACTTTAATCACAAACTTTACAATTTCAGAATTTACATAAAAAAAAAACTATCGCACCAATTAAAAAAAAAATACTGAGAATTATTTTATTAGTTTTGAACTTTCTTGACGTTGGTAACACCGGAACAAAATTTTTTTTTGATTTCTTGGAAGTTGACTTATTTTCTTGAGTCTTGAGTTCTTAGTAATGAATTCCGGTACCTCGATTTCTTGAAGTTTTGACGTTCTTGAGTTCTGATTTCTTGAAGCTCAGTTAAAAGATCTTGAGTTCTGATTTCTTGAAGCTCAGTTAAAAGTTCTTGAGTTCTTTGCGAAGGGATTCTTGATAGCTAAGCTAATCCTTGGGGGTTCTAAGGTTTTTTTTTTTGCAGCGGCGATCACGACTTCTGAGCATGTGTCGTTGATCGCCGAATACCAGAAGACCTAGTTGGTACAAAAAAAAGGAAAAGGGGATTATATAAAATTACCTACATATATCAACGCATATATAAAATATATATGCGGGTGTATACGCTTATTCATATATATATATATATATATATACATATGTATATATCTAAAACCACTTAATTTTGCCAAAGCAAGTCACTCACCCTCAAAAATATATGTTTATTGGCAGCTAATAATTATATTTAGTGACCTGAAATTCCGAGGAGCATATGGGTGTAAGTAGACGGCTATTTATTCGTCGCAGTTTGACGGCATCCAATGTATAAGTTGCCGGAATCTCGTTCGACTGCGTGACCTGTTACAAGGTTATAAAAAAAATTTACGGGATTGAATTTCGGGCACTCCAGCGTATGGAATAGTTTTCTTTTTCTGAACAGTTTTTCTTAATTACTTACGTTGTTTGTAATAGGATATTTGTTTCCAAAGAAATAATTTGTTTAAAAAGAAATTATTATAATTTTATTTCCAAAAGAATTAGGTTGCAATTTTGTTTGAACATGAGCGCGTCTACTTCGGCTGCTGGTTCAGTTCACTTTTATTTGTCTCTTTTCCAACCACTCGTCAGAACCCATGGGTTTCTGTTCCACTGTTCCGGAATCACGGAACGAAAACCAAACCGCCAATCAGATCAGTCCACGTCTATCTATTCAGTTGGGGGGAACGTTCGGAATACCTCTATGTCTGCACGGGTAGATTTGTTGCCTTTCATACGAAGAAACAAAATTGCTTGTGATTTGCAATTTTCTTTCAAGGGTTTTTTTTTTCTTTTTGTCGACTTCTTATTAGGGACGATAGAGGAAGAACGTAAAAAAAATGAGTAAATGACATCGCTTCGTTGTAATTATAGCGATTTTAAACGCTTCATTTATAGCCAACTTCTCTCTCTTAACAAATAAAAGTTGTTGAAAACTCCCCCTATTCGTGAGAAAGTCATTCTCGTTTATGGGATTTCTATGAAGTCTAATATTTCATTCGGTATCTCGGACTTTTGCACTTGTCGAATGAAACCCATCAAACCATAAGGAAAAATCATTGCTCGCAACTTTAATTATAAAGGTTCTAGGTAAATTGGCGGTATTCATTTATGAGCGCAAACTTCCTTAATTCGCCCATAAACGGAAAAGGTGCGATGGAGCGACACACTCCAAACAATACCAGCTATGAATCTACCAATTACCGTCCATCGACTCGCTCTCCTAGTCATCGACCTCTGAGGAATCTGCAAACTTTTTCATTTTAATTGCTACGTGTAAACCTCGTATGATGAAACGACGAGAGCAACCCAAAAGTTCATTCCGATCGTTCACCTTTTTTTTTCTCTAGCGGCCATTACAACTTGTAGTTCGAGACTCGATGGGATAGATATACAAAAAAAACAAGATGAAATGTCAGATTCTATCAAAACAAAAAAGACGACGGAGCATTCAAGTGGTAAGGTTTACAATATCCATCAAAGTCTAATTTAATCGTTAATTTCCGTGAATGATAATTACAAGTAGTGTATTTTTGTGGTATTACAGGATTCGACCAGTTGTAATCTATGGAGAACCGCGGAGTTGTCAACCATCCCGACCCCCGCACCAACGAGCAACCCGACCAGCGTCAAGAACCTTTCTCCGCTGCACCGATATGTGGAAGTATAACTTTGCGGACCCTCACAATCATGATCACCGACGACGACAGGGATAACATCATTGTGGGCGATGAACAATCCTGCCGGGTTTCGGCAGTAAGTCTGTTTGTTTTGTTATTTTTATTGTGTGCCAAGTACCTACTTCCATTACAGGTGTCCACAACAAAACACTGGCCCTGATGGAAGACACTGCGATGGCAAGGACAGTGAAAAGTGTTTGTGTTATAGGTTATAAAGTAATTATGTCTGATGATTTCAGTTTAGATCTTTGAATAAAAGATTTATATACATAGATACATACAAAGATGCGTTTATTGCTAAATAAAGATGGGAAAGAAAAGAAATACCCAAATAGATATTTTTCCCGGAAGAAATATGTGTTTTAACTATATGTTTGTTTGTTTCCGGCTTCGTAATAGGTTTGCCGTATACCTGGGTTGTAAGTAGGATGGTAGATAGTATACATTTATATACATGTACATTTATCACAAGGGTAGCTGGATGGCGAAGTGATTATTTCCTGCGGGTGAGTATTTACAACGTGGTGAAGAACCCACGAAAGCCGGGCAATAAACATTCGTTAGCTATGCCTACTGTAGGTATGATTGTTGTAGGCAGAGGTAATGATTTAATTAGCTTTTCAGTAATATGTGGCTGTAGGTTACGTGAGATAGTAATGCAAAAAAGAAAATTGAGAGTATAGTTTTAGGCACCGTGGTATATAATCATTCTAGAGACATTTCCATTGAACAAAAATGAAAAGGGAATATATAGCTAAACGATCGCGAAGTTTAATCTATATCACTATTTCAATTGATAATCTGGACATAATTAAGTAAAGATACCAGAAGATACCTACTTACAGATACAAATAAATAAGAACAAGAAGATGAATAGTTAAAAAAAAATTGTATGCAACAATTAGGAAACTAAATAACAGGAGTTGAGGGATAAATTAATATATAAGTAGGTAATTTAATCAACAAATAAATAACAACTAATTTTAACGAATGACGAAATTAGTTTTAACGAATGAATAAATAACCTAGCCGACACGAATACGTAAGTGAATAAATTACCTAATAGGCAAAATAATTGATCAAATAAATAAATAGATAAATAAATAGGCTGATCAATAAATAACTTAATGGAACGTATAATTAATTATATAAATAAATTAACAGATAAATAAATTAATAAACAAATAAATTAACAAAAAAATTAATAAATTGAGGAAACAAAAAAAATAAATAAATTATTCAATAAATAAACAAAAAAAATAAATAAATAAATAAATTTGGCTATAATAAATAAATAACAGACTAAATCTAAACTATACCTAATATTGCAAACTTAACCTAAAATAAATTAACAGAAATATCACAGGGTCTGAGGGACTTCACTGTTTGAATAAATATTTAATACATTAACATGAAAATATCTTCTATGGCAACAAATAAATACGTAGATAAATAAATAAATAAACATATTATCTATGAGTTACAAACTCATATATCAATAAATAGATAGAATTAAGCGTAAATTAATAAATCTACAAAGATAAATGTGATGTTTAATATACAAACGTACGTTACCTGAAATATATAAGATGTCGCCGTACCAAAAAAAAGAAAACTGGAGTAATATCGATTAATGTCATTGTTTTATGTCTTTAGCATGATAAATACCAATGGGTTTACCCGATAAGTTTTCTAGTTCATACAGGTTCTTACCAACAGCTTTAACTACTCTACATTTAACGAATTTAGGACAAAGTTTAGCGTTGAGGTATTTTGAACTGTCACTAAGGACAAAATTCCTTCGGAATACCTCTTGGCCAGATACAAATCTAATATCGCGCGTACGAGTGTTATACTTTTGGGCACTTTTTTCTCCAGCTTTTGCTATACTAGCTCTAATTTTATCACGCATGCATTGTAGTCTGTTTTGACGGGAAAGGGTCATAAGCTCACCATCCTCAACGGAGTTTAACTTTTGAGCCAGCTCATAACAACTACCGTGAGTCATCATGTTTACTCCAAACAGGGCAAAATATGGTGTCACACCCGTTGAAGAGTGAACAGAACTTCTTAGAGCACAAGCTATTTCGCTCAAATGCAGATCCCAATCTCGTTGGTCGTCTTTAAGATATGATCGAATGGCGGCAAGAAGAGTGCGATTAACTCTCTCCGATGCATTCGATTGAGGTGAATAATTAGCTGTTTTGAAATGTCTAATTCCATGGGACTGCAAAAAATTTTGAAAGTCTTTCGACAAAAACTGTTTTCCATTGTCGGAGTGTATGATTTGAGGGACTCCAAACATATGGAAAATATTTTCTTGCAAAAATTTGATTATACTTGAAGAGTTAGCGTTTCGTAAAGACTTTAAGAAGACAAATTTGGACACATGATCAAGAACGACAAAGACGAAACTATTACCGGACTTAGAACGCGGATACGGACCTAAAAAGTCAACATATAACTTTTGAAACGGACGATCAACGCTATAAACACTTGACATGGGAGGACGCAAGACTTGATTTGTCGGTTTGCACTGGGTGCAAGTATCACATTTGGATATATATTCCCTTATTTGCACCGTCATATTTGGCCAGTAAAAATACTCGCGAACGCGTTGTAGCGTTTTCGCTACTCCACCATGGGAAACTTGAGGAGGATTATGGGCACGGACAATAATATCATTAGTGAGACCTGACGGTACCCATAATCTCCAAGTGTGTTCAACGGTCGTTGAATCTTCATGGGATGGAAAAGCTCGTTTATACAAATAGTTATCTTCAATTTTTAAATCTGGTAACTGATCTTTATTTTTTTCTACGGTTTTTAATAAATTTAAATATTCTTCAGATTTGAATTCATTTGACTGAAGATCGATCAACGGCGCAATATTATCCAAGGCGATACTATCGACTTCCATATAGACTCTAGACAACGCATCGGGGACAACATTTAGACTTCCTGTACGATGTTCTATATCGAATGAAAAGGCTTGAAGTTGCAAACTCCACCGCGCAAGTCTGCCACTCAAGTCTTTAAGACTCATTAGCCATTTAAGACTTGAATGGTCAGTTATGACGGTGAAGAGCATCCCTTCAACATAAGGCCTGTATTTTTGAATCGCCAATACTGCTGCCAGACATTCTTTTTCCGTCACGCTATAATTTTTCTGACATTTGTTCAATTTTTGGGAAAAGAAAGATAGGGGCGTTTCTTCCTCGGCGTCATTTTTCTGGAAAAGCACCGCCCCTACCCCTGTGTCAGACGCATCACATTGTATATAAAATCGCTTATTAAAATTCGGATGCGTTAACGCCGGAGCTTCTGCTAAGGCCTTCTTTAACTTTTCAAATGCCTCCAGAGCTTCTTCCGTCATTTTAAATTTTGTGTTTCCTTTTTTTAGTGTGTCCGTGATTGGAGCCGTCAGTGTCGAAAATTCCCGTATAAACCTACGGTACCACCCTGCTAGACCAAGCAGCCTACGTACCTGTTTTGCCGTTTTCGGGACTGGGAAGTTCTCAATCGCCTCAACTTTGGCAGGATCTGTCTTGATGTTCCCACCACCAACGATGAAGCCTAAGTACTTCAATTCCTTGAAGCAAAACTTCGACTTTGATACGTTGATGGTGAGGCCTGCTTTGTTGAGGCACGCAGCAACTTCGTCCAGCAGAGTGATATGAGTCTCGAAATCTGGAGCAATGACGAGCAAGTCATCGAGGTACACGAAGACACGGTCCCTTAACCTTGAGGGAATGACCTTGTCCATTAACTGGCATAACTTTTGGGCGGCATTACACAGTCCAAAAGGCATGACGGTAAAATGGTACAAGGGCCGTCCCGGTATTGTAAAAGCAGTTTTTTCTCTACTCTGCTCTTCCAGCGGTATTTGCCAAAATGCGTCTTTGAGATCGATACTACTTATAAAAATAGTATCACGAAGACGACTGAAGATACCTTCGAGATTTGGGAGAGGATAAGCATTTTTTTTCGTGAGGGAGTTTAGCTTTCGTGAATCGAGACACAGACGATTTTTGCCGGGTTTCTGTATCAGGACCACTGGCGAACTCCACGGGCTTTCGCTCTCTTCAATTACTCCAAGGCTCAACATTCTATCTATCTCGGCATACATCAGAGCTTGTATCGCTGGAGAGACAGGGTAGTGACGCTGCTTTACTGGAACCGCCTCTCCGGTTTCGATGACATGCTCGACAAGGGTCGTTTTTCCGAGTCCGTATTTGGTATAGCACCGAAATTTTCGCCTGACAGCGTCCAATCTCGATTCTTGCTCTGGAGACAATTGATGAGTATCCGAAGTATCCTTACCATCCGTTAGTGATATCTCGCTGACTATTCCAGGGGCAAGTTGGAATACTCTCCAGAAATCGACGCCGAGGTAGAGTTCCTGATCCAAATTCGGTACCAGATAGAAGGTAAGGCTGTGTAACATATCTTTATATTGAACATCTAAACTTATTTTGCCTATGATGGATTGACATTTTCCATCGGCTGTTTTCACATTAGATGTAAAAGGAGTGATTTGAACGTTCAGTTCATTTATTAAACTCCTACACCCTTTGCCAAGTATGCTGACGCTTGCGCCGCTATCCAGCAAGCCTAAAATTTCTTTATCAGCGACTTTTACTTTGGCATAAGGCCTAGGGTCTCCTGAGACATCTATAATAGTAGACAATAAGTTGCACCTTGTTTGTTTTCTTAGTTTATACCTTTTTCTTGTTTTCAATATTTTATTACTTACAGTACTGACGTTAAAGATTTTTTCTCTTGCTTTATTGTAATTATTTATTCTGACATGTAATGGCTCTCTATAGCTAAATTTATTATTTACGTTTTTTTCTATTTCTTTACTTTCTCTTTTCAAAATTGTTATTTTTACATCTTCACTTGTTTCATTTTTTTGTTTTTCTAAGAATTTGATGGGGTCGGTAGTTCCGGGATTAGCTTCGAACGCGATTCCCCCGTTGGAATCGCGCTCTTCAGTACGTTTTTCGACTTACATTTGGGACAATTAGCAACTATGAAGTTTTCTTCACCACATTTGAAACAAAATATATTTTGCTTCGGCGATGGGCACTCCCAATATAAATGTCCACTGGTCTTGCAATTCCAGCAAATAAGAGCTTTATTTGCTGGTCTTGGCCTATTGTTGTTAAGATATTGCATTGCAGCAATATTATCTTCACTGTGATATTGGTCTTCTTCATAATAATGCAGTTCATTATTTACTAATTTTTGAACGGGCCTATAAAACCTATTGGAAACATGAGAACTTAATGGGAAGGCATTCTCTGCTTCTTTGCAAGCAAACCTTAACTGGTCCATAGAGAAAATCGGCATTGGATAAACCAATTTTCCAATTCTATCATTAAGATTTCTCTTAAGCATCTTCACCAGCTCGGATTCGGGCATTGAACCTTGGAGTTGCGATCTGATTTTAAAAATGGCCGAGAAATAAGCATCGCATGTCTCTACAGGACCTTGTTTACGATCCGAAAGTTCCCTCATAATCTCAAAGTCAGACTTTGTATTGCGGAAATGAAGCAATAAAGCTTCACGTAGCATTTGCCAGTCCGGTCTGTAGCTACTGGACTTTTGAAATCCCCAATACCAATCCTGAGCGTCTCCTGTGAGGGTGAGATGAAATTGTTTCAGTATCTCAGACCAAGGACACTGATATTGATATTGAAGAGTTTCTAGTCTGAAGATGAAATCTTCAACGGTTAGGATTTCGGGCTTACCCTCAAATTTTAAACCCCATCGGTCGATTTTAATCTGATCTCGATAACCTCTGGCTGGATTAAGGTTAGGATCCGCATATGAGATTGAAGAAGGTTGTTGACAACCATTAGGGTTTCCTATATTAGTATGATTTTGTGGGAAATTAACCGTATGTTGTATCTCGGAATTAATGATTGGCTTGAAGACATTTGATGTTTGCGAAAATGCAGAGAAGTGACTAGCATGTGGATTTTGATTAGGTGTTTGATTCGGTTTTTGCTGCTGTAGGTAAGGAATATTCTGTGAAAGCTGTTGTTGATAGTGAATATTTTGAAAGTTTTGTTGCGGGGTGTTATTTTGATTAAATTGTTGTTGTTTTTGAATAGTGAGATATTGGGGAGTTTGTTGATGTTGAGGATTGGAATTTTGAAGATTATAATGTTGAAAACTAGGATGTTGTAACGATTGCGGTTGTACTTGGTTAGTGGAATTTTGTTGTGGCTGAGAATTTTGCAGGGGCTGTGCCGAATGTTGTTGTAGCGAATGTTGTTGTTGTGAATGTTGTTGCTGTGGGTACTGCGGAGATGGTTTTTTGACAGTTTTTGAGTTTGTCTTAGGGTTGGGAATTTGAACTTCATGTCTTAAAGGACGTGTTGAGCTATTGATGTCGCCTAGAAACTCGATAAAATTATCCTTTATTGAGTCCTTGATACTTTCGGAAATGTCCGATTTCATTGATTCCGTGTAGGATGAAAAGGCATTCAAAATAGCTAAATTAATATATGCTTTTAGATCATTTGGCACCGAATCGGTATTGATAACTTTTTCATTGCCTGTGTTTGTATTGTTATCTATAATTTTCTCGTTTCGAATTGTTTGTATGCTGTGGTCAAGATCCACAAAAGTTGCACCTACATTACTCAGACTGCTATAAGACGGAGCTGTAACCGACTCGGATTCCGTTGACCTATTAAGTGGCCCTAAACCCAAATTACTGTCCATGATGTCCGAAGTTTCTTGCTGCTGACCCTGCTCTTGACCTGGATTTTGAATTTGATTTACGCTTTGAATTTGAATTGGGGTTTCACTTAGGTTGTTATTGCTTATTATTGGGGTCCGTGCAATCCGGGGACGCGATTGAAGACTATTTAGAGTGTCGCTACTCGCATTAAGATTATTAGTCTGATCTACAGCTGCTGTAGGATCAGAAATCGGTTGGTTGTTAGTTGACTGTGGTTTATCTGGAACTAGTGGGCTTAAACTATAAAGCAAACGTTCCTGCTCGTTAGGAAGTAACCTAGCTGAAGACCTCAAGCCCTTTTTCTTAATAGTACCAGATTTGGAACTTTGACTCATTTTGTTTTAATACAATTTCAATATTTGATTTAATTGAGAGTTCGTAAGTCGCGCTGAATTGTGTTTTTTTTTGTAAGTTAAATTAGAAAGCTTAAAAAACTTAACTATGAGGAGAAAACCAAAAAAAAATGTTAAAGAAAAAGTATATAATAAAAGTGTATAAACCTGAGATTTAAATACCTACCTAGTACCTATAAAAAAAGTAAATTAACAAAAAAGGTAATAGCAAATGATTTATGTCAAACAAACGAAACAAGAATCTCAACCAAAAATTTAGTTTGAGAAACTTAGAAAAAAATAAATAAAGTTTGCCAACTAGACAAAAAAAAAACTAGGATTGGAAAAATTTAAACAAAGAAGTTTCGATAAAACGGAAAACGAAAATAAATAAATAGTCAATTTCAAGAACTGAATGTGAACTATAAAAACGAAAAAAAAATTATTAGCTTATTGTAAACTTTAACTATGTAATTGAGTTTTACAGTTTCCCAATAAGTGTAATCTTTTTTTATTAAACAATACAATTGAACACTTTTCTTTTTGATTTTACTAATAGTAAAACAAAAAAAGTGAAATTGAACAAAACGAAATTGAAAATTGTTTAGCACCCTAATTAGAATATATAATAATAGGATACTAATAATTATTTTCAAAACAAAAATGAACGAAAGAAAAAATAAGGTTGAAAAACACTTGTTGAAACAAGAAAAATTTGAATGAAAATTGTAAAATATCTTCTTATGACTTGAGATTTGTATTGAACTTTTGAATAAGTTGTACTATTATATTTGTTTACTTATTAAGATTTTATAATTATTTGTAAATAAATTTGAAAATTTATTAGAAATTGTGTACTTGTTTTGTTTTTGTGTTTTTTTTTTCATATACCGTTTCGGGGATGCTTCAGGCGACTTGTTCGGCGATGTTGTTTTTGGCGAAGCATGAACTGAGCTGAAAAAGGCAAGTAAATTTGAACTCTAAGAAGACTGTCGGACGGACTATTTTAGAAGTTTTCCCTCTGAGTGGCAAGTAGACATAAAAAGGTTAAGACATAGGACAAAATCTTTTGCTTACTGCTGGCAGCTTCCGCAATTCCAGTCAAGTCTGTGACCTTTGCTGGAAGACATGAGGCTGTCAGTTAGGCAATACATAAACAGGAGAAAAGGGATCTAAGGAGAAACTTGTGCAGCTGTAGTGACACTGCGTCAACTCACAGGTCACAGTTCTGTATAGAAAGACGGGACAACGAAGTAAAAGTTAAAAAAAAGATAGAGAGATAGAAAAGTAAAGTTTATAACACTTAAGGATAGGTAAAGACAGGACAAAACACGTTTGAGTTATTATTGCCATCACCATCTTGTTATCTCGTCGCAAATGAAAAGGTATGTTAAATAACTTTCCTACTTCATGACATACGAGTTGCCGATGGTGATGACTACAACAATTCGGGAATAATGAAACTGGGAAAAAGGAAGACGAAAACAAAGACTCACGTTGGGCGCCATTTGTAATAGAGGGGAAGGAGATTCGCTTAGTGTTGTGGATTTTATTGCGCATTCAGGACCGGCATGCTAGTTGTGCTCAGCTTTAGCTCGTCGGAACGGTGTGGGATCTTGTCCTGTCAACACAATATCCCGCCTATCACTTTAACATAAATCATGCCGAAAGGAAAGCAGCTTAAATCAATAGAAGATTGATATGAAACAAAATCAGACGGACTTTACCACCAGAGGGCGCGAGAGAAGTTGCCCCGCGTAGCCTTTACCCACCCTACCTTGGGAGTCGTCGGCCGTAGTTTGACTCCCCCTTTACCTTTAACTCACCTCTGCTTATTCAGCCCGGTTCACGCTTCATCACTTCCCTCAGTCACCTTCCGCATCCCCTGAAAAAGATAAATCTAAAAATCCATCAAGCTTTTAGCTTGAATAAAAGAGAGGAATTCAACCATATTGGTGCGATTCACAATCCACTTTTATTATATTCTTTTTGAAAGTTCTTAATAAAAATTACAAAATTTGGACATTTAACGATTATAACATACATAAGTTCGGGTAGAAAAAAGATGTTCGGTAACCCTAAATACATACGAAATAATAGATAAGTATCTCGAAGGTTACTATAAAAAAAAAGGTTATGCACTGAAAATATTTTCTCTTTTTTTTTTTTAACGATAAAGAAAACATGTAAAGTATCCTGGAATTGGTATACCTATAGATTTTTTTTTTCTTTTTTTTTTTTTTTGCAAGATATTGGCTTAGCTTCCGCTGATAGATATATTTTATAAGATTCCCGACAAAAGTTATTATATAGCACCAACAATTCCTCTTCCTACTGAGCTCAATATGGTCGAAAAATTCCTAGGCCTAGACCTCGTGTTCGGTAATTACGAACTTCGATTTTTTTTTGAGTTTCTTGTTTGATACGAACACAGGAGGAAACTAAACTTCTACCCAATTAAACGTTATGGTTCATACCCAAATTCCTTTATACTTTGACAAGGGAACAAAAATTTATCAAATAATTTAACCAGTGCAGGAACTTTAATCACAAACTTTACAATTTCAGAATTTACATAAAAAAAAAACTATCGCACCAATTAAAAAAAAAATACTGAGAATTATTTTATTAGTTTTGAACTTTCTTGACGTTGGTAACACCGGAACAAAATTTTTTTTTGATTTCTTGGAAGTTGACTTATTTTCTTGAGTCTTGAGTTCTTAGTAATGAATTCCGGTACCTCGATTTCTTGAAGTTTTGACGTTCTTGAGTTCTGATTTCTTGAAGCTCAGTTAAAAGATCTTGAGTTCTGATTTCTTGAAGCTCAGTTAAAAGTTCTTGAGTTCTTTGCGAAGGGATTCTTGATAGCTAAGCTAATCCTTGGGGGTTCTAAGGTTTTTTTTTTTTGCAGCGGCGATCACGACTTCTGAGCATGGGTCGTTGATCGCCGAATACCAGAAGACCTAGTTGGTACAAAAAAAAGGAAAAGGGGATTATATAAAATTACCTACATATATCAACGCATATATAAAATATATATGCGGGTGTATACGCTTATTCATATATATATATATATATATATATATATGTATATATCTAAAACCACTTAATTTTGCCAAAGCAAGTCACTCACCCTCAAAAATATATGTTTATTGGCAGCTAATAATTATATTTAGTGACCTGAAATTCCGAGGAGCATATGGGTGTAAGTAGACGGCTATTTATTCGTCGCAGTTTGACGGCATCCAATGTATAAGTTGCCGGAATCTCGTTCGACTGCGTGACCTGTTACAAGGTTATAAAAAAAATTTACGGGATTGAATTTCGGGCACTCCAGCGTATGGAATAGTTTTCTTTTTCTGAACAGTTTTTCTTAATTACTTACGTTGTTTGTAATAGGATATTTGTTTCCAAAGAAATAATTTGTTTAAAAAGAAATTATTATAATTTTATTTCCAAAAGAATTAGGTTGCAATTTTGTTTGAACATGAGCGCGTCTACTTCGGCTGCTGGTTCAGTTCACTTTTATTTGTCTCTTTTCCAACCACTCGTCAGAACCCATGGGTTTCTGTTCCACTGTTCCGGAATCACGGAACGAAAACCAAACCGCCAATCAGATCAGTCCACGTCTATCTATTCAGTTGGGGGGAACGTTCGGAATACCTCTATGTCTGCACGGGTAGATTTGTTGCCTTTCATACGAAGAAACAAAATTGCTTGTGATTTGCAATTTTCTTTCAAGGGTTTTTTTTTTCTTTTTGTCGACTTCTTATTAGGGACGATAGAGGAAGAACGTAAAAAAAATGAGTAAATGACATCGCTTCGTTGTAATTATAGCGATTTTAAACGCTTCATTTATAGCCAACTTCTCTCTCTTAACAAATAAAAGTTGTTGAAAACTCCCCCTATTCGTGAGAAAGTCATTCTCGTTTATGGGATTTCTATGAAGTCTAATATTTCATTCGGTATCTCGGACTTTTGCACTTGTCGAATGAAACCCATCAAACCATAAGGAAAAATCATTGCTCGCAACTTTAATTATAAAGGTTCTAGGTAAATTGGCGGTATTCATTTATGAGCGCAAACTTCCTTAATTCGCCCATAAACGGAAAAGGTGCGATGGAGCGACACACTCCAAACAATACCAGCTATGAATCTACCAATTACCGTCCATCGACTCGCTCTCCTAGTCATCGACCTCTGAGGAATCTGCAAACTTTTTCATTTTAATTGCTACGTGTAAACCTCGTATGATGAAACGACGAGAGCAACCCAAAAGTTCATTCCGATCGTTCACCTTTTTTTTTTTCTAGCGGCCATTACAACTTGTAGTTCGAGACTCGATGGGATAGATATACAAAAAAAACAAGATGAAATGTCAGATTCTATCAAAACAAAAAAGACGACGGAGCATTCAAGTGGTAAGGTTTACAATATCCATCAAAGTCTAATTTAATCGTTAATTTCCGTGAATGATAATTACAAGTAGTGTATTTTTGTGGTATTACAGGATTCGACCAGTTGTAATCTATGGAGAACCGCGGAGTTGTCAACCATCCCGACCCCCGCACCAACGAGCAACCCGACCAGCGTCAAGAACCTTTCTCCGCTGCACCGATATGTGGAAGTATAACTTTGCGGACCCTCACAATCATGATCACCGACGACGACAGGGATAACATCATTGTGGGCGATGAACAATCCTGCCGGGTTTCGGCAGTAAGTCTGTTTGTTTTGTTATTTTTATTGTGTGCCAAGTACCTACTTCCATTACAGGTGTCCACAACAGGGTTTCAATCATATAATAGCCTTCCTGACAACATTAAAAATGCAGAAACCATTTTCGTATTTAAAAGAAAAATTTTGAATTATATAAGACTAAATGTTCATTAATTTAAATTATTGTAAAAACTGAGCAAAATTTAGAAACAAAAACATAAAATGTATGTATTATTGTAAAATTATCTTTAATGGCACTTGTTGCTAAATAAAATTAAACTAAACTAAACTAAACTGGACCGAAAATCACCCGAAGAATCTTCCTTTCAAAGCACCCAAGCAGATTCTCATCCGTTTTTGACAGGGTCCATGCCTCTGCCCCATATAGCAGGACCGGGATGATTAGGGTCTTATATAAGGTCTCCTTGGTTCTCTGAGAGAGGGCTTTATTACTTAGATGCCTTCTTAGCCCGAAGAAACAGCGATTGGCAAGAGTAATTCTTCGTTTGATCTCTGTTTGATCTCTCCAACACATAATTTTAAAAGTATGTGTGTTTTCAGAGTGCACTTTCCCAGCACTCCTTAATAAAATCCGGAGTTAAAAAAACAATCCTTAATCATCACTCTTAACAGCAAATGGAAGATTTTTGGAATGTCGGGAGTGCGAATGGAGTGAAAAAAGAGTGCTAGGAGTGACCAACGGAAAACGACATAAGGCTTACCTAAATTGCAAAAAGTGCAAAAAGAAATGACTGTGTGCGAAAAAGCGTACTTACTAGAGTCATTATATTGTCATTTCAGATTGATTTCACAGACAAAATACATTTTTTTGTTTATTTTTTGTCAAATATTCATTCTTTGTTGGATAGTGTGCCTGTGCAGAACGGCAGCACCTTAAGGTATGCGCGAACTAAAATCACACGGATGACGCGTAATTTTCGTTGGAAAGGGATGTTGTTGTATCAGTTTTTTTTTTTAAATTATGGGTAGGTCATAATTCGATAAAAAAATACAAACGTCACACATTTCTTTTGCTCAAAAATGTTTGTAATTAACTTTCAAAAATTATTTACTTAAAGCATATCGCGGAACCCTGAAAACTCTTCCACGGAACCCAAGGGTTCCGCGGAACACAGTTTAAGAACCGAGGATCTAGGGACTATTTTTCGTCACAAATACATTTTATGTGATGTACATTATTTTAACTTGACGTTCCCTGAAAGTATGCAATCTTTTTTTTTAATGTATTAATTTTTAAATCAATATAAAATTTTTAATTGATTACAAAAAGTATTTTTTATTCTGCCCTATACTTTCGGATGACTAAGAGTTTATTAACTCTTAGTCATCCGAAAGTATAGGGCATTTTGTTTACAATTTCAAAACATTAATGGCATCCAAACAAAATTAATAAATACATATACCATCTATATATGCCCTTTCTTATATTTTATCATCAATGTAAAGGCAGTATTTTTCCTTTTACAATTATAAATTATAAGTTTATAAATTTTAATTTTAAAACTCCAGCAAAATGTAATGTTGCCTTTTGATCGATTCAAAATTAGAAATTGTTAGATGTGCCAAATGCACACAATTAGAGAAATCATAAAATATATCCTTATTACGGTAGGCAGTGTTATTTATGATTCCAGTTTGTGTTTTTATGTTTGAACCATGATACTGGTCACGTTCTTCAATTAAACGTAATAAATACATATCTATAAACAAGATTTTTTTTTTCAATGAAGTTTTTTTTTTTTCAACAAATAACCGCATGTTCTTTTTTTCCTATTTTAATCTCCAAACATCATCGTTTAAGAATTCTCAATATGGCCGTCTGGGTTTCGTAATAAAGCGGTGTTTATAAAATGAAAGAACTATGCCTAAATGAACCAATATAATCTTCAATAAAAAGATTTCCAACCCCGCATTTTATCTAAACGATTTGTGCATCTCCTCTGAGGAAAAGGATTTTTATGCTTCAGACGCATTGGTTGGTTGTATAGTTTGTGACTAAGGATTTATAGTGATTTTTATGTCCTAGACGAGCATCGCCATTTTGATTAAGAATGGGTGTTTGGATGATGTTATTTTGATGAACGAAGAAAGCTCAAGCATAGAAATTAATTTGTCTATACTGTAAACTTGGAAGACATGACATATATATTTATATTCAATCAAAATGGTTACGAAAAGTTGCGATACAGTTTCGTTTTGTATGAGTGTATATGAGCGTAGTTTAAAATCTATTGGTTACTAATTTGCAATATTATATACAAAAAGCAATAAAAAAAGGTTTATTTTACATAACATAGCATAAAAGAGAGAAACAAATGAAAAATAATAAAATAAGCAATGATAAACTAACTCACTTAGAAGGTAGGTAGGTAGAAATGGCGGCCAACGAACAAACTAGCTCGCTGACCCAATTAGCGCAGAAAAGCGCCGTTTCGAAGCCATAAACTCGTTGGAACCTATTTATAGAAGAATTTAGCATTTCGGTTACCCTGCATCCCGTGTCCTCTCAAAACCCGAGGTCCGCATACTAGCAGTCTAGCGAATCAGAAGGGGGTCGATGCAAAGGCTACCGTCTCATCGTCTCAAAGCCATTTCGTTCCGTTAAGAAAAGAGATCAAGTCTTTGATCTTTATTTCGGAAAGTTCGTTAAGGTCGTCATAAAAGGCATGTCCAAAGGATTGTACTCCATACCGGGCTAGAGAAGGGCATTTACAGAGGAAGTGAACTATTGTTTCCTTTTCCTGCTGATCCGCACAACTTCGACAGTGGGTATTTTAAGGTATACCCAATTTTGCCACATGTTCTCCTATTGGCCAGTGCTCAGTGCAGGTTGCAACGATCCTGGCAATGTCCTGCCTTGATCTGCAGATTAGATCTCTGGTTCGGGATTTACTATAAGTGGGCCACATCTTTCTAGATATAATACACTTGCTCAGACTGCCCCACCTTCGATTGGATTCGGTTAGCAAATAACTCATAACTCCTAGGGGAATATTAACTCGTTCCGCAAGTGAGCTATGAAGGGCTGATCCTTGCCTGTCCAGTTCGTCCGCCCGCTCATTACCCTCAATGCCTCAAACCCGAAACCCAGATTATGGTGACACTAAGGTTAACATTTATAGGCTTGCGAGCTCGTCACGGCATTGCTGGACCAGTTTTGATGATGGCCGAAGCCGCAGCTATTGCTTGCACAGCCGCCTGAATATCTGTCAGAATGCCAACATTTTGGCTTTGGTTTGGGATTATTTTAAGTATCTTGCATGCCTCCCTTATTGCCAGTATTTCTGCTTGAATTTGAATCAATGAAAAATAGGCACATTTTTTAAAAATTCTAAATTCGCACTCAGTTATTTACGGCCTATTTTACGTCACATATTTAAACATTTTATGTTGATGTATGTTCCGTGAATTAGAGCCCAGGTAATTTAAAGCATTGCAGAGTTTAGCCTACATGCTAACTTGAAGGGCCGCGGCCGATTAATTTGACTGTACTGGGTGTGGATTGTCGACACTCTATAGCCCATGTACCTATACAGATTGTGAAAATATCTCTTGTAAATAATTCTGCTAAAAAACTAACTCTTTGCCATCTTTAGTTTACAACTTCAAAATATTAATGCCATCCAAACAAAAATTGATACTCGTCGATACATATAAAATGTGCGTTTTTTTTTATAGTTTACCATCAATGTGAGGGCAGTATTTTTCCTTTTACAATTATTATCGTTTATAAATTTTAAAACTCCAACAAAATGTAATGTTGCCTTTTGCTCGATTCAAAATTAGAAATTGTTAGATGTGCTAAATGCACACAATTAGAGAAATCATAAAATATATCCTTATTACGGTAGGCGGTATTATTTATGATTCCAGTCCGTGTTTTGATGTTTGAACCATGATACTTGGTCACGTTCTTCAATTAAACGTAATAAATACATATCTATAAACAAGATTTTTTTTTTTTAATGAAGTTTTTTTTTTTTTCAACAAATAACCGAATGCTCTTTTTTTCTTATTTTAATCTCCAAACATCATCGTTTAAGAATTCTCAATATGGCCGTCTGGGTTACGTAATAAAGCGGTGTTTATCTTCAATAAAAAGATTTCCAACCCCGCATTTTATCTAAACCATTTGATGATGTCCTTTTTGTGCATCTCCCCTGAGGAATAAGAATTTTATGCTTCAGACGGATTGGTTGGTTGTATGGTGGTTGTAATTTAATACCATTGACTAAGAATTTACGGTTATTTTTATGTCCTAGACGAACATCGCCATTTTGAATTAGAATGGATAGTTTGGATGATTTTATTTTGATAAACGAAGAAAACTAAACCGATAATGATTGATGGAAATTAATTCGTCTGTTTTGTATGTAAACTTGGCCGACATGATACAAATTTATATGCAATCAAAATGGTTACGAAAGGGTGCAATCAAGTTTTGCGGTGACCTACCTACTGTAGCTTAAAATCTATTATAGTTATGTCACTTATAGTGTTACAAAAGTTGGCTCACGTCACGAAAAAGGTTGGTAAAAAATGTGAAGAATTATTGTTTTTTATGAGTGGGTTTTAGAAAATTTTAGATTAACACTTAGAGATTATTTATTATCTTTTTTTTATTTTGATAATTACCATATATGTAGGTATAGTAGGTATACTTTGTTCCTTTATCTATACATTGGGAATCGTCAATCGATTTTCGTTTTTTGCAAAAGATTCGAACATTCTGGGGCCTCATCAACGAAAACGATAGGACGATATCGTTTTGAAGATAGCTATCTTTTTTTTTTCTCTACTGATGAGAGAGATAGCAATGGTGGAAACTTTATCGTCCGATCGTTTTCGTTTTACGTGATGAGGCCCCAAAAAAATGAAAAGAAGCCCTAATAAAACAATGAAAAATTACCCAAATTAATAAAATATTATCAATTTTTTGTTGTTGTTGCTTTTATATAAATTTTTGTAGAAAATTTGTATTTTTTGTTTGGGGCTATTTTTCAATGGGGCCAAATTTCATGTAGATATTTTGTACCTTTACTTTAAAATTGATCATATTAAAATGTCAATGTAAAACCTCGTCAAAAAACTCAAATTCTATAAGGAATTTTGCAAATAAAACGTTTCAGACTTGTACCAATATTGCTGAAGAATTCTAAGTTTCATCGTCAAATTCTACAATTTCCACATATCCAGGTTTAACCAAGAATATATTCACGAAAATAGAGTTAATAAAACGTTGGTTACATATAAGTCTTTTACTCGTTTTTAAAGAGATCGTACTTAAATGAATTTTTGAACAAGTATGTAGATGCAAAAAATTCTATTTGTACTTGTACGTGCTTAACATTGATATTGTTAACAATTTTTTCTTCGAAATATAGAACTTGGACATAACCAGCATTTTGGTAAACAGAATTTTACACTTACAGCATTTTGAATATACAGATATTTGGATATACAGAATTTTGAAATACAGAATTCTGAAAAACAAAATTTTGGCCGTACAGTATTTAAAAAAAAAGAAAAAACAGAATTTTGGTCATACAGGATTTTGATAGCCAGAATTCTGACCCGCTCCCGCTTTTCTGTCCGTACTGCATTGAGTGACCTGTTTCATGTCGTCTTTGATTTTACTTTTTTTTTATATTTTTTTGTTAAGCAATCAAGATCCCTGAAGTCTAGATTTTTCCACGAAGGTGCGCAGGATAAATTTTGGAATTATCCCATATGATGGAAAATTAGACTGAAGAAATTAATTTAGCATTTGGCTACATTTAAGCAATAAACACTTTTAAAAAAAATTGTAAAAATTTTCACTTTTTTTATTTTTTGACAGAAATTTAACAATTATAACGGTATTATATAAACAAAACTAAGCAGCCTTAGAACTAGTTTCCATCATTTAAGAAATTTTCAATTTTTCCAAAATGTACTTTTATATTTTTTTATGGATTGTTTCTTAAATAAATTCAAAAACATTTCTGAACGGCGAGCAGAAGGATCTCACATGTTATTTTAAATAAATGCAGAATTTAATTATGAACAAAAAAATTTGAATTTTGTCTGTATTAAGTTCCATAACTTTTTTTTGCAAAAGCTTCAAAAATTCAAAATATTTAATAAATATTGAAATATTGAATATACAAAAAAAAAGTTATATACAACATTATGCCTTAGTATATTTTGTATCATTTGAGAAATTTTTTAAATTCTGGAAATGTATACCGTTGTATTATATTTTTTTTTTATTTTTTGAACTTAATTTTTTTTTTCAAATTCCGGAGGAGAAAATTCAAAAAAATCTTTAACGATGCAGAATTGAAAAAGGAAAAAGGATGTTAATAATATCTAATTTAATATAAATACTATTCATATTAAGTACAATTTTACACATTAAATACTATATTTTGTTGATAATTTATATTTTAAAATCACACTAATTTCACTCCATTCCTGCCACAGTCGGCGCTGAAATTTTCTTTAGTGTGGTGCAAAAATATGTTGCGCTACTGATTTTGAAAAAAGCTCTCCCATAAGGCGTTTACTGCCTTATCTATTCAATAGACTTTACTAGAATATGGAACGCTCTCCCCATGTCTGTCTTTCAGGAATATAATAGGTGGGGGCAAATTTAAGATAGTGCGATTGCTGCTCGTTAGGACTCCTCTCAGCATTCTTTTTATAATATCAGTGGCGTAGCGTGAGTTTTTGCCGCCCAGGGCAGAGCCAATTTTGTCGCCCTTAGCAATTTTTTTCTGGTCCTTTAATTTTGTTTGCTATTTTTGAAAACATCAAAGTGAAACAGCTACTTAACTTACCTTGTTATAATTTAGTTTTTTATTCACAGATTTATTTTATTTATTTATATTATATTATGTAGATAGAAGTGTCTAATTGGGTGATGATTGACGAAAAACAAAACCAATTTTAAAAAAATCAACCCGCACTTCCTTTAATTATTATTATTCTTATAATTATAGTTATTATTGTTATACATAAGGAAATGAAGAAACACAAATATTGGCCAAAGCTTATTTTTAACTTAAACATATTGCACGACAGCCCATCAAAATTAAAGTGTTCAAAACTGGTTTTTATCTTTTAAAAACGGTTAACATATTTTTTTTTGCAGCTCAACGAAATTACCACCGCTTATCTTAGATGGAATCGAAACTTCTAATTATCTATTTCAAAGATTCACCAATTACATAGCAAAACTGTATTACCTATACTTTTACATTTTTCAGAACTATTTTGGATTAGATTTAACATACCTATACATATGTCCGATTTGTTTTTACTTTCTCGAAAGAACTGTCAGTCTAAATGTTCAACCAGTAATCAGCTATAAGAACTTCGTAAAATGTGCTGCCTTGCAAAAATTCTCAACATGGGCTCTAGCTCCTTTACTATATGGTAACATTGACGAAGGGTCATGACCTCTGAGATAAATCCCTTTACACAAAGATTAATTTTGAAAACTAAACTTTCTAAAGTGAAGAATAAATTAACCTGCAAATTTGAGAATATTGAATAAAATTCTCTTGCCCACTGCCCATCTCCATGGCGGATAAATGTCGAACAATTACCCGAGCAATAAATCCAGCATTTGTCAGTTACTAACGAATTACTAAATTTAATGATTCGGCATCTGAATCTAAATTCTTAAGAAACGTGACAACATTTTGTTTGTAATTCATTTTCTATTTAAATATTTTTTTTTCAATTTAAAAAAAAAAAATACATTACATAATGTACTTTGTACATTCTTTATAATTTTTTGTATTCCTTAATTTGTTTAAATTAAAGTCATACAAACACATAAATAAATAAAGATTTAATTCAAACATTTTTTTAAAGTAAAAAAAGATCTTTACATTTTGCATTACATATTTACCTACATACAAGTAAGAAAGTTAAAAAAAAAATGACAACTTTTTTCGAACTTTCATTGAAGCAAATTCTTTAATTATTGCATCAGTATCAATGGCCTCAGTCGTCGAAAATATAAAAACATACAGCTATGGACAAAGAAATAGCACACTTATGAATTTTTTATGAAAATAGAATTTACCTCTAATTTTTTAAAACAAAATACTGTAATTTGTATGTATGGAACTTGGGGAAATATTAAGGATTCTTAAAAAAAAATATTAATTTAATTTCAATTGAATTGAATTTAAAAAAAATATTTTAGATTTTAATGACGAGATTTCTGGTGGACACAGAAATAGCACACATTTGCAGAAATGTAAGAAAACATAGTTTTGGTAAAGTAAAATTTTAAAATAGCACAATTTCTGAACTAGCCAAATTATTATTTTCTAGATTTGATATGTAGTAGCCGTGGCGTGATGGTTAGTGTGATGGACTGTCATGCCGGAGGTCTAAGGTTCAATCCCCAGCCTCGCCACCTATTTAATTAAAAAAAAAAAAAAAAAAAAACGGCTACTGCCTCTTGCGAGGAATTGAAAAATCCTCCAAGAGTATCTCCTGTCACAGAAAAGTGCCGCTCGTTAGCCGTTCGGATTCAGCAATAAACTGTAGGTCCCCTCCATTCCTGCAGACACGCACACAGGAATGGTTGAGAGTTGTAAGTCACTATGCACTAGTTCTTCATGAGCTGTTGTGCCATCAAATTTATTTATTTATTTTTAGATTTGATTTGATTTTTTATATTAGCCTAGCATCTTCAGTGCAAACTCCTTACCAACTCTTGCATCCTCTCTTTCAGATGGAGTTCCACGTTTGTTTTTTTCTAGCCCTAATTTTGACCTTAGTTTCTGTTTTCTTTACCTGATATGAACATTCACATCATTACAAAGATGTTATAAAACCGAGGTTGTGCACTTTGTGCTCACCTGCGTAAGAAATATCAATTTATTCTTCCAAAAACCAATTTTTTTTTACTGAAACCGCCACATGGTTTTGGTCATTCTGATGCATTGAAATTCAAATGGAATGCAGAAACCCGCATAAACACAGTTCCATCGGTCTTTTGATAAAGTTTAGACTTCGAAATTTAACCATCTTGCCATCAATTATTAAAACTGGACCCATTCTAAGGCATGCAAATGCACCCAGAATATCGCACTATTCGCCCATTATGATTATTGGTATTTTAGGGTACATTTGCAGTTGCATATCTGGCTTTGAGGACAATGGTCAAATATTTTCAATGCGTTAAAACTTCATTTCAGAGTTCTTAACCATTTTTTTCGAAAATTGTACAGCTTTAATTCAATAAGTCTCAGCAAATATTCATACGGATTTTGAAACATGCTTTAGACAGCTACAAACTTCTTTTGCTGAAACTTCCATATGGCTGAACCTCTTATATTTGTTTTCTAACAAGTCTACTTGAGATATCAAGAACTAATTTTCCATTGATTTCACCCACTTTGAACCAAAAGATTCATAAGGGTGGGCACAACATTTTTCTAATGTATTGGCTTTGTCAACTCAGATTGTAACTTCGGGAAGGTTAAGCATACGAATTTTGTTTTCTTTTCGTAAATCTAAATCGGCTTTAACGAAATTAACGGTATTCTAAACCATTTTTCAAAAACAGTTCAGTAATAAAATCGTTTTGAGGAACTAATACGTTGTGTGTAGAGTTCATAAATAACACACCTTTTTCCCGCTTATAATGGGACCCTTTTTTAAGTATCTTTTAAGCACGTGTCCGTTTTAATACACCCAATAAAAAAAACTGTATTTATCTGCTGCAACTCTCAATTGAAAAATTACAATTTAATATAGAAATCAAAACTGTGCCATTTCTTTGTCCACTTGAAAAACGCTATGTAATAACATAAATGAGCGGGAATTAAAATCTCGGAATAATAACAGGATATTTGGGACTCTAATTTGTGTTTACAGAATCTGCAAACAACGTGCCTAGAAAAAATGCGGTCAGCAATGATTCAAAACAACGGAATATAATTTTTCAATTTTATCTCATTGTTAAGTACTATAAAAGGTGTAAGTCTTACTTGTACGTTTGCTTTTAGTAAAATTGAATTGAAATTGAATTGAATTGAATTTACAGAAAGGTATGGAGGAGAAGTTTTAAATATACATAAATACCAAGAATTTGATACTGAACAAACTATTCTATTTTTATGGAAAAAACCACACAAAATTGTTAAAAAAAAATCACGTTTTCAGCTTTCAATTAAAATAATTCCAATTTAAGGGTTACTATATACAAAAAAAAAATGTAACGGGCGTTTTTAGACGTGTGGTTTTCAATCTGGCAATACTTTTTTCGGAGTTGGTCTTTTTGACAGCTGTCCTTGATTTATGCTCAGTTTGGTTTGCCATAATGAATAGATTTACTCCTGAACAACGCTTGCAAATCGTGCAAATTTAATACCAAAATAATGGCTGCGTCCAATATCCGGTTGACATAATCGCCCAGCAGAGTCGGTAATTCGAGCAACCATGGATCGGTTTTGCACCACGTTTACTCTAGTGGATAATGCGCATCCTCAGAGATGCCGTAAAGTGTACACCGAAGACGCTATTGCTGCTGTGGAGCAGAGTATCTAAAAAGACCCAAATGAATCCATCCGCCATCGCGCGCAACAATTGGAGCTGGGTCCATCCACTTTATGGAAGATTTTGCGGAAGGATCTTGGAGGATGTTAATGTGGACGACCTTTGGTTCCCACAAGACGGCGGCGCTACATGCCATACAGCCAACGAAGCAATCAATTTATTGAAGGAAACTTTTGGTGCGCGCATTATATCGCGTCGTGGGCCTGCGGCGTGGCTTCCAAGATCGTGCGATTTAACACCGCTTGACTATTTTTTGTGGGGTTATGTGAAGTCACTTGTCTACGCAGATAAGCCCGATCTGATTGACGCATTGGAAGAGAATATTCGGTGCGTTATTGCTGACATACGGCCCTAATTGCTGCAAAAAGTGGTAGAAAATCATTTTTTAAAAATAATGGCAAACCCTTATCTTTATAATAAAGCTAAATTCTTGGCCACAACATTAAATTATATGCGATTTATTTCTTCATGAAAACCACACGTCTAAAAAAACACCCTTTACTTATATAGAATTTAATTTTCAATTATTTGAAATGTTTCGAAAGTCTTTAAAATATACCGAACTATTTTTTTAAATTTTTTTTATTTTTGTACCTATTTTATTTTTTCATACCCTGATTGCAGGAATGCCTTAAGAGTTAGAGGTGGGGATAGTTCTTTAAATACTCCTTTCATCTAGCTTTACAACCGTACAAAATTTCAAACCTATTATACCAAAATTTAGAAGTTTTGCACTAAATTCCTGGGCTAGGAATGAAACAGGGTGTTATTTTGAGACCATCTGAGAAAAGTTTTGAAGTAGTCCAAGTTTGAATGCAGTATTTTAGAGGGGTTGATTCTGAGTATAAATCTGAGGTTTCAGAAAATTCGAGCTTGTGCGGCTCCCACCATCTTGAAATTAAAATTTTTTTATAAAAAAATTACTTAAAAAATCATTTAAAACAACGGCAACACCTACAGACATATTATACCTTTTTAAAATTAATATTAGATTATCGAAAACAATGTTTGGATTTGCATTCAAATATAGATAAACAAATGTCAGCTGCCACAGTGATGATTTTGAAGTTTGTGGTAAAAAGAGAGAGGGATATATTATGCCCGTTTGTTAACTAGAAACGTTGTACGAAGTTTTACGACATCGCAGAATTTGCTGTCAAAACGAATATGAAAAAAAAAAGTATGCAAAACTTAGTAAAGGTTGCAAAGAAACAAAAGTAACCAAACAGACCTATTGCTATTTGGTAAAGAGCTCTATTGACAAACTTTCAGCTGCCAATTTATGGTTTACTTTAATTACAGCAAGTTAAAGTGCTGCCAAAATCCACTAACTCGGCGATGCGGTGAGTTCAGTGGGTTAGTTCAGCGATTGGTTGTTGCTGATGCGAAACAAAAATTTTTTGAGGTCTCCAAAATGACAACGAAATGCTTACGAAAACCACAACGAAAAAATACCCATTTACAGTGTCACCAATTTCAAAAACAAACGCACAGAAAGTAAAGCACAGAAAGATGAAAAAAAAAATAAAAAAAAAATTGAAATACGAATATAAAACTAAAAAAAATATAGGTACCTACAATGTATATATTTGTCGGTATTTGATTGACAATTGTGACAGGAAACTAAGCTACGCTACGGTCAAGTGCTGACAATGAAAAGACAGAATTAGGGCTAAAATGTTAAATAATATTTTTTCAAGTTAAAGTGATGCTGATTCTCATTTTTGTTCCATTTTTCATCGTTTTTAGACGTTCGTTGGGCACTGCATAAAGTTATGTAGGCCATGACAAGCTTCAAGATTATACAATGCGAAAATTGTCACGACAAATGTGTCAAACATAATGATAACAACAAAATTGTAATGACAAATTTGTCATTGTATTTTTCTGACAAATTTGTCACTTGTCAATATTTTATGAAATCCAAAATTGTCTGACAAGTGTGACAAAGTTGTAGAATTGTCACCTGTCAATTTTTATGAAATAGGGCCCAGGTCTGTATTTTTTCATATAAATAACATGAGCTTTTCTCTATGTTTTCATTTTTTGGCGTCAAGAAATAGCACACAAAATTTGGTGACAATGTTTTTTTCAATGAAAAAAACTACATTTTTGAAAAAAAAAAAAATTTCAATCACGAAAAATAAAATGGCGGAACTAATTACAGAAAAATTAAGTTTTTCAGACCGCCATATTAGTTACGCCATTTTATTTTTCCTAGTTTTTTTTTTATAAAAAAAGAAGTGTTTTTTCGATGAGAAAAACATGGTTACCGAATTTTTTGTGTTATTTTTTTTGTATCTGCACCAAAAAAAAAAAAAATGACAACATGGAGATAGTATGTAAAAAAAGGTGCAGGGTAATAACTTCCCAAAGTAAAAACTTCACACCTAGTGGTAAATAATTTAATTTTTTTTTGGAGTGTAGTTATTGCGCATTTTGAGTGGGAAATAATATAATATCCTGAAATTTGGTTGAGTTATTTCCCACCTACACATTTTCTAAGTAGGTATTTTTTGAAATTGCACCTGAAATTTCTTCTCACCTTCAGTGAGAAAAAACTTCTTCAAAAAAAAGTTACGTTGTTTTCCACTTTAAGTGAAGTTATTTCCCATGTGAAGTTGATTCCCGTGAAGTTATTTCCCTGAACCATTTTTTGATAAACATAGGAAATTAATTGATAATGAAAAATGTATTATTTTTTCTCATTCTGGTGCTAGCAGCAGATGAGGTAGCTCACTCAAGTTATTGTTCTTTCATTCAAACCTTCAGAATTGATTATACTATAAGTTATAAGAAACTATTCTTAAGTTATTGTAATAAGCTCGCGTAAATTTAAGTAAGTATGTAATGTTATGATCTACCAAAATTAAGTTCTCGTGAAGATATTTCCCAATTGAAATGGGAAAAAATTCCAATTCCCAAAGTGAAAATATTTTCTACAAAAAATTAATTTATTTCTCACTAAAATTGGGAAATAACTTCATTGCAAAAAAGTGTAATTATTTCCAACTATATGTGTTAAGTTTTTTCCCATGTGAAGTTATATCCCTACACCGGAAAAAAAATATAAGCGTTTTATTACAACTTGTTTTGCTACACTAGATGTAAATTAGCAATAAAATGCTATTAATTGTTATATGGAGCCAATTATTAATTTATTATATTTGGAGAATGCATCAAATAACTATTAAAAAATGTTTTATGAAATCCGCCATTAGTTTCCTATTCTTATCCCAGACCCGAAAGCCAAAAGACCGTTTTATTTTTTTTCCTTTTTAAATAAAACCACACATAACAGTATTTTTTCCCAAATACCCTTTACATGGTAAATTTTGAACTAAAAGGTGAGGTTATCTACTAATGTAGATATCTTAGACTTACACCATATTCTATATTTGTTCAGAATGAACATTGCTACGTTTAAGAAAAAGAAACAATTGTTGAATGTTGAATTTCTTTCAACGACTGCTGGTGGGTGTAGATTTTTTTTTTTGGTCGGAGGGATTTGTTTTTGTTAAAAATTCCATATTTTTGTTCGTGATTATCGTGTGCCATTTTCACAGTTTTAGGCAAAGTGACAAAAACATTTGGCGCGAATTAAAACATTTGTTTTGTACTTTTAAAATTAAAAGAATATTTTTTGGAACTATGATTTCGATGAAACTGATATAGGATATACATAGCTGACATAGAGTTATGGAGAAAACAATTATTTTCAATACAGGGTGATTCGTAAAAATGTCAACTTCGTTGTTTCTTGACCGATTTCAATGAAACTGACACAGGTTATAGCTGACATGAAGTTATGAATAAAAAAATATTTTTAATACAGGGTGATTCATAAAAATGTCAACTTCGTTGTATCGTCACTCGCAACCGTTCTACATCTTCTTTGTCATCGCCAAAATTCAACCTGATTGGAAGATTACTATTGAGGGTTCAATCACCTATAGTGGTACAGGTGATGGATTTTCTTCTGTATACGTACTAACATTATTCAAATGATTTAAATAACTATTCTACCGGCTTTTCATTACCCTATAAAGCTTACATTCAAAAAAGAAAAATCTCGTACACAAACCAATTGCTACCATAAAAAAAATGCTATTGTGAATTGGCCTGAGCTTTCCAACTAATTATTTCTATTTCAGTTTTTAATTGTAGCTTTCCTTTTCCAAAAAAAATATCTTTTACACTATCATCTACCTGTTCCGTTTCCTCTTTCTAAATCCATGAGCTTTTAATAAGACAATATATCTATCTCGATTCTCATACGCGTCAGCGTCATTTATTTCATTTCATACAACAAGTTTTCATTTTTTTCTTATTTGCAGTCGTGTGTCGTGTCGCGGTAAACGTTTGATTTTTTTAATTTCCCATTTTTAATGCGCAATTAGCCATTTTGTTAGCCCATTTCGGGTGTTTTAACTCGCGTGAATTGTGAATACGCATCGGACAAAAGTTTTTAAAACAAATCGGTCTCTAGAGAGACCCCATCTCATTCTTATTCCTCCGGGCTGGCCGATGTGTACCTCAACTTCAAAACAACAGCAAAAACAGATTCCAGGGAGTTCCGAGTAGCACTGCCCGTGCAGACCCTGCCACCAGTGCGTACCGATAATGACCCATTAGTACTCGTACGGAACCAATAACCCACCCCAAGGTAGGAAGTGCTCAGGACCATCGGTTGACGTGCAGGCCCACCGGCCAGCGCAGATCCGGCTCCCTTGGCTTTCTCACATTAGACGTTCCACCTCCATCCACTCTTAGCCATTTTTTGCCTTTTGTTTTTCTAGGCACGGCATCGTCACCTAACTTTGCCTGCACTAGGATCTCATGTGTAGTCGGATGCACCCCTCTCCTTGCCCGGGTCACCATTTTGAAATCAAGTGAGTATAAGTGAAAATGAAAGATTCGTTTCGTGTCCAGTCTACGACTGATTCTTTATTTGCATTTTAAGGCTCTCCCAAACCAACGCGATTAGTCACTGTGACAGCGACACTTTTCCGTTGTCAAAATCGAGCGACAAAAAATTGGCAAGTCTACCCACACCAAAGCGACAGTTCTCGCATCGTAAGCTGTCATTTCGCGTACAACGTGAGAATTTCTGCTGTGCCCACGTTTCTTTGGTGCCATCTCCAAAAGGCTACAGGTGAGCCTAAAGCGGCCCATACACACAACACAAGTGTGTGCACCGGTGTCATGACACCAGTGTGGCCTTCCGCCATACACGCAACACATTTAGTAACACAGACACAAAAAATCAAAAGATTTAGATTTTCTTGACACCGTGTTCGACACCGAAATCGGTGTAGACACTTGCCCATACACACACCACATTTGAGTACACCGACACCAGTGTCAACACAAGTGTTGTGTGTATGGGCCGCTTTAAACAAAGCCAACTCAAAGTTCGGTTAGAGAATTGCGAGGACTCGGACTTAGTCCGGATTTTATTGTCTACCGATCAGAGAACCCAATTGGATCCGAAGTTAAGGAGAAGATAAGCAATTTCTGCCACGTAGCTCCAGGGCAGGTTATCTGCATTCACGATCACGACTTAAATTCAATTTATCATGTTCCATTGTTGATAGAACAGAATGGCGTGGTGAGTTTTTGAAGGAGAGATTGAAGTTAAGCATAAATCCCAGTAAGCGGGAGAAGTAAGTGTAATAATTAAAGCTTAGGAAGGAAAAAAGTTATATTTAAAAATTTTTTTTTTTTTAGATGTCTCCAACAGTGGAAGGATTTTGCGCGTCGTAGTGACAATCCCATAAAGAAGTTATTATAGCTGTGGTTGATGAATACACCCGATTAGTGGATTCCTATGCTTCCGTATCAAAATCCCTTCAGCCATGCATCATTAGCAGCCGGCTTTTGATTAAATCTTCGTTTTATTGAAGCGTGTCATTTAGAAGAACAAGCACGTGAACAAACACCGGCTCTGTACCATGAAGCATGGCAGTCGCTGTGCAATAGCCAGGAAGTGGTAGTGCCAGGTGGTTTTGGAAGCCGCGGGATGGAGGGCAAAGTAACAGCTTGTAAATGGTGTAGGGAAAATAAAATTCCGTTCCTGGGCATTTGTCTCGGTCTTAAAGCAGCAGTCATTGAATATTCTCGCAACATATTAGGCCTAAAAGATGCAAATACTACAGAAATGAATCCTAATACTCCGAATCCAGTTGTTATTGATATGCCAGAGCATAATACTGGTCAAATGAACGAAACAATGCGATTGGGAAAACGTGTTAGACAGTACTCAAACAAGGAGATAGCATTATCTAGCGATTGTATGGCAAACAGAAACAATCGAGGAACGTCATCGTCATCGATATGAAGTCATGAAGTGAATCCCAAATTTGTATCCGATTTAGAGAAAGCCGGCATGTACTTCGTAGGCATGGATATGGAAAAAGAGCGAATGGAAATTATGGAGCTGAAAGGACATCCATACTACGTTGCTACACAATATCATCCAGAGTACTTATCGAGACCTCTAAAGCCAAGTCTCCATCCTTCTTGGGTGTTATACTTGCGTCAGTTGGCAAATTGAAGAACTATATTGATCGAGGATGTCGGCTATCGCCATCAAGACAAAAATGTCAGACGCTAGCTCAGATGAAGCCGAAACCAGTATGCTCAGGGCAAGAAAGTTAAATAAAATGAATGGGGAATCAAATAGGTTGACATAAAGAGTTCACACACAATGAAAAATAGTTACATAAAATTTGATTTGTAACAAACTCGTACAAAATTTAAAATAAAATTATTTGAGAAGTAGATATAAAAAAATCAAAAGAAAGCGAAATGACTATACCTCTTCTTTGTTAAAGTATTTTGCAATAACACAAAAACATGATTATAAATATAATTATTATATATAATAAAGGGATAATATATCACATACATATGTATGTATACTTGTGCATTTTTTATTTATTGCGAATCTGTTATGATGAACGAACAACGATGGGTTGCCTTTTTTAGTATTGGAGTAACCCTTAAAATATTTTGGGATGACGAACGGTAAGCTAGATTTCCTACTACGGAGTCAGTTTTGATTAACTTTTAAGTAAAAGAAATCCGTTCGAAAATTGAAATAAAAAATTAAATTTGATGGCACAACAACTCATGAAGAACTAGGGCCTAGTGACTTACAACTCTCACCCATTCCTGTGTACGTGTCTGCAGGAATGGAGGTGACCTACAGTTTATTGCCGACTCCGAACGGCTGGTGAGCGGCACTTTTCCTTGACAAGAGATTCTCTTAGAGGATTTGTCACTTCCTCGCAAGAGGCAGTAGCCCGGAAAAAAACTTAAGTTGGAAACGGCTGGTATTGAACCCAGACTTTACCTTAAAGCGAAATAAATCATTTTTTTGATAATGGATAAAAAAATGTAACTTCGTTTGTTTAAACTTGAAACCCAATGAAAAATACAATTGTACCTACTCAAAATTTTCGAATTATTTCTACTTTATATTTTTACTTTGTTTTTAATTTATTTACCTTTGGTTTTTTAATCACTAATTTTCTATTTTTTTGAAAGAGATGTGCATACATATGTAGTTGCAAAATCAACATATATTAGCATTAAAAAAAAAGGAATGTGAGTTCGAATTTAAACTAATTCAAGATTGTTCTTTAAATTTATAAATTATTTGTTTCTTTTAGAAAACAAAATTGAAAATTGAAATTGAAAAAAATTAATATTTTTTCCTTTGAAAATTGATTTTATTTCAATAAATAAAAACTAAAAATTGAGCTTGTATTTGGAAAATAAGAAAATAAACTGTGTAATGTACTTAACAGATGAAGAAGAATCTCTTTTATTTCTTGCCCTAGAAGACGAAGAAAACTCGAAGTTTGTATTTTTATAACAACTTTTTAATTTAGTGTAATTTTACTTGAGGTTGTGTTTGTGTTAGAGCTGCGATAGATGATTCCAACAAGGATGAGAGCAAATTTAAAAAATATAAAGTATATCATTTTTTTAATGGACCTATGGCTGAACAATAAAAAATGTTCTCATCACAACTTGAAGTGCTTAACAGCTCCAACATAAAACACCCTCATTATTCAACTTAACAAGCCAACCCATATTTAATTGCATTTTTAGACGAAAAAAATGAATATTCGTACATGACATCAATCTGCAGCGTATACTGAATTCGGGGAATTCTATACTTTGATGCCTGAGCTGTTAAAGGATGAAAAACGATTTTTTAAGTACTATAGAATGAAAATAAAGTGTTTTAATGAAATTTTGAATTTCATCAAACATGATGTGTCGAAAATGCACACAAACTATTGTGAACCCATAACAGCGGAGGAGCGGCTTGCAATTGCACTAAGGTAAACAAAATACCCTCTTCTTTTTTAAGCCTTAACTACATAAGCCAAAAAAGTGAAAAAAGTACAAAAGTAAAAATTTTCAAACTCATTTTGGGATAGTTTTTCTTACTGGAAAACTAATAAAAATGATGCAGGAAGCTTAAATTTCGGTTTAAAAAGAATTGTATACATTCTTTTTCACAAAACAATTGCGCTATCGGGAAAAAAAAATTTGGTTAAAATTCAATCAAAAAAATTTTTACTTTTGTAATTTTGCAAAAAGTGGCCAATATAGTTAAAACTTTAGTCTTGGTCCGTAATTTAGAGAACTTTTTAGAAAACACTTTGGACTTCATTTCGCATATAGTTTATACATCGACGCGAAGTAAATTTTCATACAAAAAAAAAGCTTTTTTCCCCATAAGTGCAAATAAAATTAAATTAAATGCAATTATTTAAGTGACAATGAGGAAGACATTTGTTTCGAACTGTATATGAACCTAATATAAAACAAAGTTTATTTTAGATTAATTGATGTTTCATTTCGATTTGGATTTCATTTCACATTGATGTATAAACTAGGCTTTAGAAATTAAATTCCAAACAATTTGGAGTGACAGAAAGTGTGTCGTTTTCGCTTGGAATTAAGGATAGTTTTTACTCCTTTTTGCTTGCGTATATACAAAAACAAATACAAATGTAGGCATGTATATTAAGATGGTGTATTCGTTTTTTTTTTTTCATGTCTGGATGACCATAAATTCTTTGTTTCAAACTTTTATATTTGTGTTCTTAAGTCGCTTGTAGCAGTTGATTCAAAATTCGTACTTTAATTTATTATTATTAGTGTTACTTTCATTTTCGCATACATATTGAGCAATTTTTCCAAAGGAAAAGTTTTTTTCTAATTTATATTTTTTCAAAAATTAAAGTGAAATAATTTTGAAAAAATTCAGTATATAACATTTTTCCAATTTTGTTTTCAAAGTTTTGAGTTTCAAGATGATTTTTTTAAAATCTGTTTAAAATCAACTTGAATATACTTGTAGTCATCCGTGGAGTAATGGTTAGTGCGTTGGATTGTCCGTCCAAGTTATAAAAAACCTTTCTAATTGTTGCTAAAGTAAGCAGGGTTTTCATCTAACTTTGGACAGATCGATGACAAACGCATTATTTTTTTTTTATTAAATAAAGCATATTTCCGACATTTCAAAATACTTTGACATTGTTCAAAAATAGTCAGAAATCTAATAAATACGACTGCTCGAGTTTCTAGAAGAAATTTAATGGCTTTTGGCATTAGAAAAAGAAATATAATTATTTAATTATAATTTTATTAGTTCAGTCTTACGAGTTTTTTACATGATAACATTATAAGAGAATATTCAGGCTTAAAAATGGCAATCGGGCATATACTATGTATATGTACGCAGCTGCTCTCTTTGAGCTGACTCGACGTCGGATTCTAAAAATTCACACGTTTCTTCGAAATAAACTTCAAAATTGTATGCTGGGGAATACTCGAAATAATCTTCATATGTTGAATTACTTTGGCTATTTGACTCTGACACATTTTTTTCGCTATTACGTCTTGATGTTGACGAAGACTGATCTTCTTCTTCAAGATGTAGCAGTTCTTGTTCTATAAGAACTTTTGAAATTTTTTATTTTGGTGATGGCTTGCCTTTTCCTCGAAAATTTTCTTACGCTAGCTGCATATGATTTAAATAGTAAATCGATTACTTCGGTATTTGTTTTCTGTTTTTTTTTATTTCAAAATATTCGATTAAACTTTCTATGGATGATTTTTTAGTTGTGCTTGATACGTGGCGCTTTCGGTTTTTTAATGGAGTTGACGTTGAAATCGGTGAACGTTGTGGGGATGGAGCTGTTTCTAATGAATTTATTGTGTTGATATTTTCAGCATCATCGAAATCATCGAAATCTTCAACATCATCATCCTTGTCATTGGATATTTCGGTAATATTTGATGTAGTTTTTGCAAACTGCAAAAATGGTGTGAACATGTCCATCTGAGCTGCCCATTGCTATTTTTTGCTTTTTTTGACAGCCTGTCCAGTTTTGTTTTATTTGTTCTTATATACCTCGCGAAGGTATCTCTCAGGTTTTTCCATTTCTTTTTAACTGCATCACCTAAAAAATATATATGTATATTTAATATGTACACCTTTTTAATTTTCTAGATATCTCGCAACAGGCGATAATTATATTACAATTGGGCATAGTCTCAGAGTTGGCTTTGAAACTGTTAGCCAAATTGTAGTAGAAGTTTGCGAAGCCATTTGCAAGAACATGGGGGAATCTTTTATGCCGGAACCGACAAAAGAAATATGGGAACAATCGGCAAAAGGATTTGAAGAGATTTGGCAGTTCCCAAATTGCATTGCAATAAAATGCCCCAACAAGACAGGGTCCAATCACTTCCTCTATTTGCACAAGTTCTCCATAGTTCTTATGGCTATAGTTGGACCGGACTATAGATTTATTTGTGTGGATATCGGAGGATATGGAAAAAATAGTGACGGAGGCATCTTCGAGGCTTCAAATATGGGGCAAAAAATTTGAAGCAAGGTTGATGAACACTCCTGAAGACAAACCTTTGCGAGGAGAAACTCAGCCTTGTCCCCATGTTTTGATTGGCGATGAAGCGTTTGCACTTAAACCATATCTAATGCGGCCTTTTCCTTACCGCCAATCCAGAAACAACGTCCGTAAGGAAACATACAACACGAGGCTCTGCAATGCAAGACGGGTAGTAGAAACCGCTTTTGGGATATTGGCTCAAAAGTGGAGGATATACTTTCGAACAATGGCAGCGAAAGTTGAGACCACAACACTGGTAGTCAAAACAACTTGTGTTCTCCGCAATTTTTTAATTGAAAGAAATACCGACTCAAAATATAATGATTCAGAAGAAGACCTTACCCTAGGAAATCCATTCAACCCAATCGGAACTGATTCCAGGAGGGCAACAAACTCGGCTTTCGAAATACGAGATAAATTTGTAGAATTTTTCAACAAATAAAATATTGTTATGCTTTCCAGCATAAGGAAAGATTTGAATTAAAATAACTTCAACAAAATAAAGAACATAACACGATTTCTTTTATTTAAACTAGGTTGTTTATTATCAGAGATTTGCACTTAAACTAAATTTACTTAACTATACTTGAATCGTCGTTGCTAAGTACATAGCTAGAACTTGAAATTAGAGTCGGGATCATGTTTCCGAAATGTTCCCACAGAACATTATATCAGCGGTATGTAGCCAAATTGCCGAGTCGCAAAACTTGAATTAATTATGTTTTCTGTTTTTGTTTTAGTATTATTAGTATTTTGGATTAAATGACATGAAAAAATAACAATATACCTACATATTATAAATATCTCATAAACTTATTTACCAAACTATAAAAGTAAGTTTTTATATGAGCGGTCCATAACATGACATGCTCGGACTATGAGCATGTCTTGTAAAAACGAATGGAGGCACACAACTCTAAATCCGAGTTTATAAGTCCTATTCTGCTTAACGTTCGCGTGAAAATTTGTATTGTGCTATCCGTCGGAGCAGTGTCGGATCTACGACTTTTCCGAACAGGGGCAAAAACCTCATTTGGCGCCCCTTCAGCATTTGAGGTAAATGATTAAAAAAAAATTGAATAATACCTAACTACCTATACATATACATTAGTTGGTTGGATTTTTTGAAGCTGGGAGAAAACTTTTTATTTAGCAACTTTTATGTACGTGTGATATAAATAATAAAATAAATAAAAGACCATTCAATTAGTATAGGTACAGGGTGTTTTGAATAAGATGCGTCAATATTTTAAGGCTTGTAGTTTGGGTGGAGAAAAGAAAAAAATCGTACCTGAGGTGGGATTATTTCCCCCTTGTAGCGTGTCTACATCCTTACCTACTTTTCTAACCACAGTTTCACTTTGAACTGTACTAAAATCAAAGCTTCACTTTGAACTGTACTAAAATGAGTAATAAGTTTTGTTGCGAACTGTACCTACCTAAAAATTTCTTTGACGTTCGCCATCTTATTTTCGATTTTGAATTTAATTCCGAACGTGACTGTGGCAAGTCTGATAATTTCTTTTTTCTTGTTTCTTGGCCAAAATTTATAAAACTTTAAAGCATTTAAAAGTAAAACTTAAAATTAATCGTAATCTAATGTCGAATTCCTTTTACCAAAAATAATCGACTTTTTTTTCTAAACAGACTCCATTTTTTCTTTCAATACAAGGAATTTGTCCAGAAAAATCGATTTTTTTCTTCTAAACAAATCGATTTTTTTATTAAAAGGAATTCGACATAAATAAAACTTGAAGTTTAGTACTTCAAACTAAATAAATACAGCATTTGTGAATTTGAAAATTGTGATTAAACCAATTTTTTTTTTCGAAATTTTACGTAGTTCAGTAGTATTTTTGTTTTGAACTCCTAAATTTTTAAACAAACACTGCCTATAGTTTTTCTGTGGTGAGTTAAGCCAGAGTAAGATAGCTCTGGATATAAATTTATTTACAGTTAACTTTAGAAGAAGTTTCGATTTTATGCAAATCGACCCAACAAGTTTGGAAGATAAAATATGAAAAGCATATGTTCATTGTTCAGTAAATCCAGAGTTAACTCACCAAATTTTGTAATTCGGGTTAATATTATTTCATCTCCTACTTAAATTTTTACAATTTTTTTATTCAATATTTTGACTTTGGAAATAAATTTTCAAAAACTAAAGCAATTTGAATTAAAAACTTAATAAAAGAATGTATTTCTGACTTTAAAAGCAGATTTAGCATGATTTTGTAATCGTTGCCGTTGTTTTTTAAAGATATTCTCGGGAGTGGGTCACAATTCTGCTTGTCCTGCAAAAATTCTGCTTTTCGAAATTCAATTCTTTTTTCGATTCGGTATTATAAAATTCTGATTTTTCAAAATATTGACAATAAATATTTAATACAATAAAATTCTGCTCATTTAGCTCTTCCAAAGAAACATTTATTTCCAAAATGTATGCAAACTAAAAATTTTTAGGCTTACAACAGAAATTAAATAATAGCTAATCTGAGCAAAGCAGAGGATAGTTTTAGCTATTTTTTAAGAAAACTTATTTGGCCTAATTTAAATTTAATTTTCTATTTTTGATTTTATGTTCTTTCCATTTTTGGAAAGAACATATTGAGATTTTAAAAACCTTATCACATGACTCGACCGAGCAACCAACATTTTAAAGCGACCATATATGCTTCTCTTAATTCTTTTTCTAATAAATTATTTTTGATTTTGAGCTTTCTACCAGAATAAATATAGGTACAATTATAAAAAAACCATTTGGCGGATTCGGTACAAAATATTTTCCTGGAAGAAAAAATTCATATTTTCTACGCTGGTGAGCACAAAGTTCATACCCTCACCATCTTTGTCATGATTTAAGAAAGCCTTGAACTCCATGTGACAGAGTTTGCAAAGAGTTGGTAAGGAGTTTCCACAGCTAATTCAGAAATTTTTCGATATTAAAAGTTTACTTTACCAAAAAATAACTTTTCTTTCAAAAATGAAAATGGTGGACACTGATATAATTGTACTTACCGCTTTCATTTAATTGTAATCCTATTTCTTCCCAAATCCTGTCTTTTTTTTCTAATATTTTTGTAGTCTTCGTGACATAGGTTGTACAATACTGGATAACTTTTTACTAAATTTATTAACTTTTCTGTTAACATTTTTATTTTTTTAATTTCTCGAACTCAATAAATAGCTAGGTACTTCTTTTCAGCTTTTCACAGATATTAAAAAATTAAATGTCCGATTCCCTAGATAGAGATAGTAGAACGACGGTGAAGAGTTGACACTTGACAGTCAATAGCGAATTTTTAAAAAATCGTTGTACTAGGGCGACGTCGTCGCACCGATTTCATCGCGCCGGTATGGTTACTCTCATTTAAAACCATGTATAATTTAATTTTGACAATCAAAAAGTGTCGCCGTCGCAGCGACTAATCGCGTTGGTTTGGGAGAGCCTTTATTTTTCTTTTATTATTATTATTATAAATTTATTAAAATGCAATATATTACAAGCTAATAATACATTTATGAGCTTCTAGCTGCATAGGCCTACCGCTCTATGATACAAATTACTTCTAATATTAATGTTTGTAAAAGAGTTATAGGATAATAGGATAATTCCAGTTTTTGATAATATTTCGTTAATTTTTTCTAAGTTAGGTTTGTTTGGCGTTTTAAATACTTCGATTATATCTTTTCCTTCTAGAATTTTGTTGATGAGTGGCCTGAGTCGGTTGCAATGGTGGAGTAGATGTTGGAGATTTGCAGTGGTGTGGCAAGTGGGGCAGGTTGGGGGACTTTCTTTTTTTAGAATATGGAGGTGTGTGGCAGAAGTATGACCAATCCGCAACCGTATGAAGTTCTTTATTTTGGCTTTGTGGACATTTGTAGGGTAAATAGGCTTTGCCTTTGTGGGGTCGGTTTTAACGTAGTGGTGCTCATAAAGACTCCATTTAGTTTGCTCGGAATTAAAGAGTCTGTTATTAATACTGTTGATAAGATCCGTTTTTGTATATATATTGTTTAGGTGAACTGGTGCTTAATTCGCAAAATTGGCAGCTTCGTCTGCCAGTTCATTTCCTCGAATACCAGCGTGGCCTGGGGTCCACATCAGTTTCGTACGAGAGCTGGATTTTATTAAAAGGTGGCGTATGTTACTGATGAGAGATGTGTCATTGTTCGTGTTTCTGATAGCTTTGATTGTAGAGAGACTATCAGTACAAAAAATATATTTTTTTCCAGTTTGTACTGGCTCCTGTAGGGCGATCAGGACCTCAAGGGCTTCTGCAGTAAAGATGGATGCGAATTGTGGGAGAATTCCAGTCTTAAAGTTGCGCCGTTTTCGAGGGTGATTGCGAAAGATGTAGATTGGGCAGATTTTGATCCGTCCGTAAACATAAAATTCCAGTCGTTGGCCTTGAGTTGAGTTGAAATATCCATGAAAAGTTTGTGATAGAGGTCATTTCCAGTGTTTGTTTTCCTATAGGATGACAGATCCATTATGAAAGAATCTGACTCTATAAGCCAAGGTGGTAGGAAGGCTGTAGATTTGATTTTGTTGAGTTTTGGGAGTCCGATAACTTTACTTGTATTGAGAATGTTGAAGATAGCAGAAGGTATCTTATTTATCCGTTTTCGTTCTATGGTAAGATTAAATGCTTTGTCGATAACTGAATTGTTTGAAAAAGCAAGCTTGGCGTAAAGGTTTGATATTACCTTGTCTCTTCTCTCTTCAATAGTTGGAAGGCCAGCTTCTGCCAGGATATTTTTGATTGGGGATGTGGGAAACGCCCCAACACTGCATCTAGCTGCTTGATGATAGGTTGGTTTAATAATTTGAAGGGTTGATTTCGGAGAGTTGCCGTATATAAAGATGCCGTAATCTATTTTACTTAAAATAATCTGTTTGGTTACATTACAAAGTGTGTTGACGTGAACGCTACTTTTTCTACTCGATAAATACTTAATAATATTAGACCTTGCAGCTAGGGATTTTTTAAGTTCTGAACAATGGTCTCGCTAGTTATATTTATTATTAAATATGAGTCCTAAAATTTTTTTAGTTTTGTACATGTCTATTTTCAATATCATTAATATTAATTGAAAGAGGTGTGCAGGAATGTTTTCGGCAAACATGTAGGACTTTGCATTTAGGCAAGGAAAGTTTCGCTCCAGAAGAAACAGTCCATACTAAAATGTCTTTCAGGGCAGGAATGTTTTAGTATCAATATCATTCTGGCTTTTACAAAGAATGTAAACGTCGTCTGCATAAAGACAATAATTTAAAGATTTGTGTTTGGATAGGATGTCGCATATATATTGAAATGCGATGGAAAATAAGACCACATATAGTGGCGATCCTTGGAGGATTCCATTATATAAATGATGTGTTGCAGAATATGAATTATTTGCTTTTATGCAAAATTTCCTATTAGTGAGAAATGCTTTCACATAATTGAATATTTTTGGCCCAACACCCCATTCTTTGAGTTTATTCAAAACAACATGAGTTCCTATCCTGTCGAACGCTTTCTCAAAGTCTAGGGTGAGTATTGAGACATGGTTTTTGGAACTGAGTGCTCTAGAGATATAGTCGTCTATAAAAAGAAGGGCATCTGTGCACCCTCGGTTGGCCTTGAATGCGGCTTGATTTACACTGAAAAAACGCTTCGATTCTGCATACCATGAAAATCTTTTTGCGATTATTTTTTCGAGCGTTTTTGCTCAACAAAAGAGATGTAACGCTCGATGATTTGAGCGTGGGAATTACCTGGGCTTATGACGCTGGAATTGGAAATGGCCTGGGGTTTTGAGGGGGAACCTGACTAATCCCTGCAAACAAAATCTCCGCACGACACATCCTCGCAAGCAAAATCATCGCAAAACCAAATCTCCGCAGCGACAAATCCCCGCAAACAAAATCATCGCAAACCCAAATATTCGCAGCAACACATCCCCGCAAACAAAATCATCGCAAAGACACAACTCCGCTGCGACACATCCTCGCAAACACAATCATCGCGGTGATTACTTTAAGGAAGCCAGTTGACCGTGGTATTTGTTCGCTGAGCTTTTAAACTGGCAACAATTAGGTAAAATGATGTGGTATAGCAATGGGGTGGTAAGAGTTACGTTGAACGCGAGTGGAGTAAGAAATATTAAAATAGGGCGCTGTTATTTGTGATTTATCCATTAGGAATCTACAGAGATTGGGTGGCATGGGGAATGGGTTTATTTAAATACGGGGTCGGATACAAAAAATGTTTTGTCGTTCTCCACGAAACGGCGTTTCATAAAAATGTCAACTTCGTTGTTTCTTGACCGATTTCAATAAAACTGACACAGGTTATTGGTGACATGAAGTTATGAAGAAAAAAAATATTTTCAATACTGGGTGATTCATAAAAATGTCAGCTTCGTTGTTTCTTGGCCGATTTCAATAAAACTGGCACAGGTTATAGCTGACATAGAGTTATATAGAAAACAAATATAAAAAAAATATTTTCAATACAGGGTGATTCGTAAAAATGTCAACTTCGTTGTTTCTTCACCGATTGTAATGAAACTGACACAGGTTATAGCTGACATAGAGTTATGTAGAAAACAAATATTTTCAATACAGGGGATTCGTAAAAATGTCAACTTCGTTGTTTCTTGACCGATTTCAATAAAACTGACACAGGTTATTGGTGACATGAAGTTATGAAGAAAAAAAATATTTTCAATACAGGGTGATTCATAAAAATGTCAACTTCGTTGTTTCTTGACCGATTTCAATGAAACTGACACAGGTTATAGGTGACATAGAGTTATGAAAAAAAAATATATTTTCAATACAGGGTGATTCGTAAAAATGTCAACTTCGTTGTTTCTTGACCGATTTTAATGAAACTGACACAGGTTATAGCTGACATAGAGTTATGTAGAAAACAAATATTTTCAATACAGGGTGATTCGTAAAAATTTCAACTTCGTTGTTTCTTGACCGATTTCAATAAAACTAACACAGGTTATTGGTGACATGAAGTTATGAAGAAAAAAAATATTTTCAATACTGGGTGATTCATAAAAATGTCAGCTTCGTTGTTTCTTGGCCGATTTCAATAAAACTGGCACAGGTAATAGCTGACATAGAGTTATGTAGAAAACAAATATTTTCAATACAGGGTGATTCGTAAAAATTTCAACTTCGTTGTTTCTTGACCGATTTCAATAAAACTGACACAGGTTATTGGTGACATGAAGTTATGAAGAAAAAAAATATTTTCAATACAGGGTGATTCATAAAAATGTCAGCTTCGTTGTTTCTTGACCGATTTTAATAAAACTGGCACAGGTTATAGCTGACATAGAGTTATAAAGAAAACAAATATTAAAAAATATTTTCAATACAGGGTGATTCGTAAAAATGTCAGCTTCGTTGTTTCTTGACCGTTTCAATAAAACTGACACAGGTTATTGGTGACATGAAGTTATGAAGAAAAAAAATATTTTAAATACAGGGTGATTCATAAAAATGTCAGCTTCGTTGTTTCTTGGCCGATTTCAATAAAACTGGCACAGGTTATAGCTGACATAGAGTTATATAGAAAACAAATATTAAAAAATATTTTCAATACAGGGTGATTCGTAAAAATGTCAAATTCGTTGTTTCTTGACCGATTTCGATGAAAATGACATAGGTTATAGCTGACATGAAGTTATAAAGAAAAAATTTTTTTCAATACAGAATGATTCATAAAAATGTCAATTTCATTGTTTGTTGACCGATTTTGATGAAACTGATAGAAGTTATAGCTGAGATAGAGTTATGAAGACAAAAAAATATCTTCAAATCAGGGTAATTTTTAAGAATGTAAAATTCGTTTTTTTTGGAGCAATTTAAATGAAAGTGACATATGTAGGTTATAGCTAAGATCGAGTTATGGAAAAAAATATTTAAAAAAAATGGAATTTTATATCAACTATATGTATACCTATAAAATAAGTTTCTGTCAGTTTGAGGATGATGTAATTTCCACTCGAATTTCAAGGGTTAGACCTTCTAGTTTACATAAATCGTCAACAATCTTCTACAGTTTTTGTTTCCTCGTATCAATGGGGAAAACTTGTATCGAAGCTTGGGGTTTGCATAAGGAAACATTTTGAAGTTTGTAAAACGACTGATCAAGTTTTTTCATCTTACAAATTATATCTAAGATGGTGGAAATGGTAGAGTGGTAGACATGTATAACGCAGCGCTGCGTTTGAGCAATGCATTCATGCAGCTGCTAACTGTAACCCTCTGACACCTTGAAAATTAAAATTCAAAATCCAACCAAAAAAATAGTAATAGTTTTATACTACTCCAAATTTTTTTCACTAGTAATTGGTTGTTAGTTACTCTCCAAGCTAAGTTTCATTAAATTGGCAGTAGGGGAGAGTGATCAAAAAATTAAGAGTGGGTCAGTTGTAATATTTAATTTTAATGAAAAGCTGCGTGAGTTCATTTTCTAATGCAAAATTCCTGGCAATTAGGTTCTCAATGCACCCATAAAAAGTAAAATGTCAGTACACTCCAATATGGCTTAACAAATTAAAATAAAATGCACGACTAAGTCGCACGCACTTGCTTTTGTAGTAATAGTTTCTGAAAGACGTTCTTTAAGTTGATAAAACTAGTACTTAAAATGTGTTAATCTCAAAATGAAGAACACCATCTCTATTTTTGAAAAAAAATTAAATTATGCAGAAATAATTTTGGAGTGCTTTTCTTAAAAAATAATTTCTTATATATAAAATTTCTTTAAATTTTTATAAAAAAAAACAAATTTGGTATGCCATTTTTAAGAATATTTTTTTCTTCATAACTCTATCTCAGCTATAATCTCTGTCAGTTTCATAGGAATCAGTGAGGAAACAACGAAGTTGACATTTATATGAACCACCCTGTTTTGAAAATATTTCTTAATATTTTTTTTTCTTCATAACCCTATGTCAGCTATAACCTACATAAATTTCATCGAAATCTGTTAAGAAACAACGAAGTTGACATTTTTATGAATCACCCTGTATTGAAAATATTTTTTTTTCTTCATAACTTCATATCAGCTATAACCTGTGTCAGTTTTATTGAAATCGGTCAAGAAACAACGAAGTTGACATTTTTATGAAACGCCGTTTCGTGGAGAACGACAAAACATTTTTTGTATCCGACCCCGTATTTAAATAAACCCATTTCCCATGCCACCCAATCTCTCTAGATTCCTAATGGATAAATCACAAATAACAGCGCCCTATTTTAATATTTCTTACTCCACTCGCGTTCAACGTAACTCTTACCACCCCATTGCTATACCACATCATTTTACCTAATTGTTGCCAGTTTAAAAGCTCAGCGAACAAATACCACGGTCAACTGGCTTCCTTAAAGCAATCACCGCGATGATTGTGTTTGCGAGGATGTGTCGCAGCGGAGATGTGTCTTTGCGATGATTTTGTTTGCGGGGATTTGTCGCTGCGAAGATTCGGGTTTGCGATGATTTTGTTTGCAGGGATTTGTCGCTGCAAAGATTTGGTTTTGCGATGATTTTGCTTGCGAGGATGTGTCGTGCGGAGATTTTGTTTGCAGGGATTAGTCAGGTTCCCCCCAGGATGGACCAAGGCCTCAACCAACAAGCCCCTCCAGCCAGCTCGGACCCTAGCTAGCGGCCTCCAGTTATGCACTCCAAGTTGGTTGAGGTCGTTCTCCACTTGTGTGCGCCACCTAAGGTGGGGTCTTTTTCTGCTGCGCAGACCGTCAGGGGTAGATTCGAAGACTCGTCGGGCTGGTGCGTTGGTGTCCATTAAAAATGTTGATCGTCTCTGTCTACGCTATCATATGCGACTTTAAAATCGATAAAGAGGTGGTGTGTATCGATTTGAAACTCCTGGGTTTTTTCCAAAATCTGTCGGAGTGTGAACATTTGATCGACGGTTGATTTGCCGGGCCTAAAACCACACTGATAGGGGCCGATCACATCGTTGACAAACGGTTTTAAGCGATCACACAGTACAGATGACAAGATTTTGTATGCGACGTTGAGGAGACTTATAGTTGGAACAGGTCAGAGCATCTCCTTTCTTGTGGATGGGGCACACTATACCGAGGTTCCATTCATCGGGCATACTTTCCTCCGACCAAATTTTGGAGATAAGCTGGTGTATACTCCCTACCAAGTCATCTCCCCCTGCTTTGAATAGCTCGGCTGGCAGGCCATCCGCACCAGCAGCCTTGTACGTTTTAAGCTTGGCTATCGCTAACCGCACTTCATTTGGGTCGGGTGGACGGAATTTTGGCCATCTTCGCCGTTTAGCAGTCTAGAAAAGTGTTGTTTCCAGATCCTCAGCACTGACTGTGTGACTACCACCATATTCCCACTCTCGCCGCGGCAGGCTTCCATTCTGGCCTTGTAACCCTGGGTAGTTTGCCTCACCCTTCGGTAGAACTTCCGAACATCACCCCTGCCGCTACAGTCCTCAATAGACTCGACCGCCCGCTTCGCATGCTCTCTTGTTTTCCTCCTGAGAAGTCGGCGTTCCTCCCTTCGTTTTTGCCCGTAGAGGTCCCGGGCTGCTCTCTCAGCAGCTCTGGTTCTAGTCTGCAGCATTGCTTGGTAGGCCTCGTTCTTTGCTTCATGCGCCAGTCTGCATTCTTCATCTAACCAGGGGTTTCGTTGTGGTGGCCTAGTGAAACCCAGCACATCAGTAGCGGCACTTTTTATGGCATTTTGGCAGTGCTTCCACTGGTCCTCTATAGATGATTCTTGTGGCGGGCCTGTTGAGAGTTTAAGAGAGACGTGGTCTGCAAAAGTCCTGGCTATCTCTTGCGATTTTAGCTTCGCGACGTTAAATCGTTTTACAGCATCCGCTCGTCGTTGTGGCGTCATGGATATCCGCATACGTACTTGAGCTACCACCAAGTAGTGATCCGAGTCTATGTTGGCACCTCGGAACGTTCGGACATCCAGGATACTGGAAGCATGTCTGGCGTCTATCGCAACATGATCAATCTGGTTGATGGTTCGTTGATCTGGAGACCGCCAGATCCCTTTGTGTATATTGAGGTGTGGGATAATAGAGTGCTTGCTATGGTGACATTTCGCCCAGCCGCGAAATCAATGAGCCTGAGTCCGTTATACCGGAAGTGTTGTCGTGCAGGCTGACTATCGAACCAAAGATGCCCTCCTTTCCGATCTTGGCGTTAAAGTCGTCAAGAATAATCTTGACGTCGTACTTGGGGCACCTATCATACGTATCCTCGAGGAGATCGTAGAATTCTTCTTTGGTTGAGTCATCTTTTTCTTCCGTTGGGGCATGGGCACAGATCAACGTGATGTTTTTGAACTTTGCTTTGATGCGGATTGTGACCAGGCGCTCGCTTACATTTCTGAAGCCCAAGACTTCTTACCTAAGTCTTCCCCTTACCACAAAACCATAACCAAAGAGCCGCTAACCCGCTGCTCCTTGCAGCACTCACCGAAGTAGATGTCACACGTTTTCATCCTTAGCCCTTATATTAGCCTATCCAGGTTCTCCATTAATTGTTCGGCTGCACGTGGCCTGTCTATGGTGCGGACATTCAACGTGCAGATCCGAAATTCATTGTCCTTGTTTCGTTTTCTGGGGTCGTCAACATTAAAATCATCCATATCCGAGGCTTGTTGTCGTTTCGGAACCGATAATTAATTATATATTAAATTTTAAAAAAAGAAATATTCCCGGTAAATGCTACCACTCTCCTGATAGCAGGTACCAGGAAAATGTCCAATGTCCTGGTATATTGTACCAGAATGCGGGTACATTTTACCAGGAAAAAAATAATATTCCTGGTAAATACTACCTTTATCCCGGTAGCACAGATACCAGGAAAATGAATCTTTTTTTCTGGTAGAATCTACCATTCTACTGATACATTTTATCAGGAATTCTTATAAAATTCTATCTGGAGGGGAAATATTTTTTTCTGGCAAGGGCTACCAGGTCGGATTGGTATATTTTATCAGCCGACCTGGGAGAATCTGTTTATCAGTTAACCGGATAGATTCTATCACGAAATTTGATAAATAGCACCAGGAATATTTTTTGAGTGCAGTGGTGTAACCGCTGTAACGAAACTTTCACAGTAAATTTGTACTACCTAGAGGTCTCGGATCTAAAAACTTTAGATTGGGGAACTTAGGGCATAAAAAGGCCCCTTAAAAGTTATTGTTAATGAAAACTACAAAAATTTAATTATGTAGTATATATATTTTTTGCTTTTAATAAATCATTCAATTTGCTTGATGTGAACAGAGGTAAATAGGATTGCAACGCTCTGGTTCCATTCATCAACATAACCAAATTGTTGTATCAATGTAATTTGAGGCGCCTCAAGGTTTATAATACAAATACGACGGACAGTCAATATTCCCAATATAAATAGGGTCTAACTTCACAGTGAAGTTTTTTGGAGACATTTTATGTTGTTTTTTTTTTTTTGCGTAGATGAGAAGTCTTATACAAAAGTACCTACGGTGTATAATACAAAACCTGCACTTTTTGGCCCACATCATTCATTCATTTCACATCATTTCTTTGCCATATTTTCCGATGTTAATTTTGGGACTGAGTGTGAATGAAATAAATCTTGCACATATGAGGTGGCGTGGAAATTTTTTGTGTTGAGATTTTTTTAATTGTTTTTTTTTTCTTTTGTACAAACACAGAACAGTGTGAAATATTTTGAGATGAGTTATAGGTAAGATTAAACTTGCATAGGTCTAGTAGGATCTTTAATTTTACGATATTTTGAGTTAAATTCTCCTTCAATGCAACAAAGAAAGTGATGTTAGTTAGTGTGCAAGAAATAATTTAGCACAGTTGTGATGGATGTTATTTTGGGATTATTTGAACAAGTTTGGCAGTGTATATTTGTTTGCACAAGATCAGATTACATTTTATTGCTCGTGGCAATGCGCTCTGTGCATTTGAACATCTAGCACATATGGTTGGTCCGGCCCTGCATTGAAGTAAATCAGAATCAGAATAATAAGAACTTACAAATTTGGGCCAAGTTGTTTCTTTAACTGCTAAATTGGACCCTTGTTTTAATGTGATTGCTTTCCTCGCTTGTCGAAAAAATAGTGTGTCACATCTTACTACATATTTGTTGAACTGCAAAATCCACAATTGATATATTTACAAAAAAAAAAAAAAACTGCAAATTCCTGTTGTGGTACTTTAACCTGCAAACCTCTACAGACTTTATTGAAATTATTCAGTCATGCATTGGGAGTGATCCCTGAAAATTGCAGGCATATCTGAGAAAATTTTAAAAACTACTTTTGGAGTGCTAATGCGATTCTTCTTCATTATTAACAAACTCGTGGATTATGGAATTAATCACTCGTTCCACTGGTATTTATTTTAACGCTTAAAAACCTGTTTTTGTTGAATTTCTAAAATATGGGTACCATTAACCTACATATGTACACATTTCGGTTTTATTTTGCATACATTTTGTGTACATATATACCCATTATTAAAATAAATCAACGTGTGACCTTGAGTTCTTCAATAAATAGTATTGTAGATCTACAAAATGGTAATAAGCCAATAATTCATTATTCATACACACACTCGCGTGCTCTTCGTTAAACCAATTAACATGTTTTTACACCATAATCAAGAAGATTTGTTCATTTCAATGTGCGAAGTGATATGTTAAACATTATCCCATTGGAAATTTGCCTTATTTAAGAACAAACACAAAGTTAAAGAACTTTGATTTCATTCATCTTTCCTGTGTTGGACTTGCTTTATAGGTCGAGTATTGGTTCCGTGTTAAAAAGAAAAAAAAAACAAAACTTAACTTGACTTGACTTGACTTGACTATATGATAGAGAAGTAAAAAAATTCTTTTCTTCATACCGTGCGTCGGTATGTCACATACACATACGGTATGTGTGTGTTTCTTCATTCTTTACATTGATCTATAGCCTAAATATAAAGCATAGAAATACATTTTTTTTAAAACCTTTTCACGTTTAATTTTACTAGCTGACCGGACAGACGTAGCCCTGTCTTAAATACATATGAATATTCAATTGGAACTGGAATAGATAATAAAACAAAATGTGTACCCACTCCTAGATGATTTACCATCAGGTGAAGAAGGAAATAACCAAATTTTATGACCCACAAACAAAATCTAGCCAAAAGTGTTACACACTGATATATTTTTTTCATTTTTTTTTACCTTTTAACCTTTTGCATGTTTAACCAAGGGCAAGGAATCCTCTTTATTAATGTTTGCCTGTCTTTAGTACCTATGTAAAACATTACAGACCTTTTAAAATAAATAATACAAAATAAGCATTAGCGCAGTCACTGTGGCGTATACGTAGATTTAGATTTATATTTATTTGTAAAACTTTACTCAGTAAGATACAATACCTTATAAACTAGAGTAAACATCAGTATCATAATACTATAAGTATATACATTATGCTAGTTGCTTAAGTGACAATTAGATATTTATAATAATGAAAAAGAAAAGCTTAAAGTACATTTCAATATGAAAAAAAGAAACAAAATTTAAAGTTATATTGAAGTTAGTAAAAAAAACAAAAAAACAAAAAAATTAAATTTAATGCTTGCATATCATCATCATCATTAAAGTTATTTTCAAAGAGTCTCAAAGAACTCTCTTAGCGTCTTCCCAAACTGGGTCGTGCTGCTTATCATCTTCATAGAACGAGGGAGTGAGTTCCATAACCGAATAGCATGTACATAAAACTGGCGTTCGGATACCAAAAATGTGTAGCGTATAGGGATGAGGTCACAAGACCTACTAGAACGTGGGAAATTAATTTTATTATATAAATATACCGGTTGATGGGATTGTAAGATATTATGCAGTAAGGTTAAAGTTCTAAGCTTAAACAAATTATCTAGCGTAATGCCATACATAGATTTAGAGAAATTGGAGATGTGGTCATATCTTCTAAGCCCATATACATAACGCGCGATACTATTGAATGCAACATTAAGTCTCCGTTTATGCTCATAGTCACAATTACTGAAAACCTCACAACAGAAAAGCATAACTGGCATAATTAAGGTTTTAGCCAACATTAACCGGGTTTTCAAAGGCGTTATGTGATGAGATGTCCAAAGCATACGAAGACCTCCATAGATCTTTCCTAATGTTAGTCTAATATGATCGTTCCAAGTAAGTGTCTTATTGAATGTTAGACCAAGATTTTTTGCGGTATCAACAAACCCAATGACTGTATTATTAAGATATATTCTAGGGAAATAGGAAGTGTCAACATTGGTTCTGGAGATGACTAAGCATTTTGATTTCTTTGGATTCAAACAAAGATCATTTTTACGAGACCAAACTACAATTTTGTTCAGATCCTCATTAATCTCATGTACGCCATTCTCAAGCATACCAATTGGAAAACTATTATATAGTTGGACATCATCTGCATACATGTGCAAAGAAGAGTTTAGCGAACAAGAAGGTAGATCATTAATATACATTGAGAACAACAAAGGCCCCAAAATAGACCCTTGAGGAACACCTCTATGCAAAGGGAGAAATGAGGACATGGAGTTGTTAGCAAAAACTGCCTGTGACCTATCGGTTAAATAGGAAAGAATTAGGTTCGCTGATTGTGATGAAAAATTAAACTGATTCATAAGTTTATCACAAAGTGTGTTACAATTTACTGTGTCGAATGCCTTCGAAAAATCCAATAGAGTAATAATGGTTACTCTATCATCATCTAAAGCTTTCCTTATGTTTTCGACAACCTCAATTAAAGCTGTCGTACAGCTGTGTTTAGGTCGGAAACCTGACTGATTGCTACATATCATTCCATTAGTGTTTAGGAAAACTCGTATTTGTAAATTCATTAGCTTTTCCAGAACTTTTGAAAGAAAAGGCAAGATAGCTATGGGTCGAAAGTCATCACAATCATGATTCTTAGGAACAGGTATAACCTTAGCTTATTTCCAAGCCTTAGGGAAGGTACTGGTCATACAAATATTGTTAAATATGTAAGTTATGTATTTTAGTATATAAGGCAGTATAGCTTTCAAAAAAATCGGATGCATGCTATCAGTACCCACTGAGTTAGATTTAATAGCTAATAGGCTTTCGAGAACGTCAGCATCGTCAACGGAAGAGAAGCAAAACCTAGGGGAATATATTCGGCTATTAAATGGAACTTCAGACAATTGTGGCACAATTATTCGATTCTCAAAATCAGAAGAATTTAATGTTGTGAAACTTTCGTTGAGTTCATTACAATCCATAGATGTACTTTTGTTATTAATTCGCTTGCCCACACCAATTTCTTTAAGATTCTTCCAGAGTTTTTCTTTGGCAAGAGAAGGGTCTAATTTTGGAGCATAGAAACGTTTTTTGGATTCACGTATTTTACAAACTACTTTATTTCTTGACACTTTATATAACTCATGCAATTCATCAAGCCTAAAAATCTTCCAGCGTTTAAATGCTAAGTTACGTTCTCTAATAAGAGACTTAATATTATTATTAAACCAAGACAGATTATTATTATTTCGGTATTCCTTTGTAATAAGAGGGATATGCAAATTATAGAGATGATTAATATTATTTTGAAGAAACAGTACTTGTTCATCAACAGATGGTAAACTATATATATGAAACCACTCAAGTGAATTTAAATCTGTTTCTAACTGCCGTCTGTCAACATTTTTGAAATCTCTAAAGCTATACGTAGAACTTAAATGCAAAGGTGAACATTGAAAGGTAAGGTAAATAAGATCGTGATGAGAGAAACAAGAAGCAGAAAGTTGGTCATAAAGAAGAACTTTGTATAGATGACTCACAAAAAACATATCGAGTAGGGTACTACTGTCCTTTGTAAAGTGGGTGGGAGTTGTCGTATTTACAGGAAATAAATTCAGTGATTTCATGCTGTCCGTAAGCTCAGAGCTTCTGAGGACATTATTATTAAAATTTCCCGCAACAATGACGAAAGGAGACACAAAAGATAACTCATCTAAGACTGAGAACAATGGTGCCAAATCAATATATCGATTTGGACGATACACAGACAGAGTGTTTTTTTCGTTTTACTGCGGTAGGTGGAAATCGAGCGTAGTACAGTGCTTTTATCGCGTGGTGAAAGAAATTTAATTATCACAGGTGGATTAGGTGTTTCAGTTTTTATTCTTAAGCGGAAGATGTCACGAATATTAAGTGGCTTTAATCCTACACTGTGTCACAAGTGATTGAAGTTTAATCTAAGATTTTCGTTTGGAAGCAAAGGAAGACCATGTATTAGGGCATCACTCTCCGTTTCCTTATATTGGTGCAATTCTTCATTTCGATCAATGCGGGCGATAATCTGTTGAAGTGCGACGTTATGTTGTTGTAGTTGTTCATTAAGTTTCACATTTTCTTTTTTTATGACGTCGATTTCGCTGAGCTTATTCTCCAGTGTTATTATGCGGTTAGTGACATCATCAATTGAACTCTTAAGTTTTGATACGTCAGCTTCAATTTTCGCCGTAATTCTCTCTTCGAACTCGAGTAATTTATTAGAAAGAAGTGATACTATGTATTCGCTTTGTTTGCGAAGATCATCTTCAGATTTTGACATTTCGACGATGTTGTTGTCCAAAGAGAGATTATTTGTGAGTTTTGGTGTGTTAACTGATACTGACGATGTAAAATTGTTTGCCTGTTTTGGATCTGGAGACTGCTGCTGTTTTCCTGGAGATGATGATAAAACCTTTCTGTTCCGTTTTGCTGACATGTACACGGAAAAGTATGTATGTATGTATAATGCAAGAGGTGTGTGGTGTTAAAGTAGTGGGTTTTGATTTTTAGCTTTGCGGTGAAGAGTAGTTAAAGTTTGTAATTAAAGAAAACAAAGTTTTCTCCCGCTAGGTACGTGTACTGTACATATATGTACTACTTAGACTCCAAAAAAAAAAAAAATGATTTCAATAATTTAGTTATAAAACCAAACTGGGTATAAGATTTAGTTTATATTAAATTTTGCCCGTAACAAAAAATACTCCGGAACACTCTTTTAGAAAAGAAAAACCTTGGTACGCTTAAATAAACGCTTGAAAAACTTGAAAGTTATTGCCACACAATCGCGCACGTACACTCAGCAACACATGCTTATATCTTTATCAACGTACTTGTTTTATCGGCATTATATTAGCTAAATTTAAAAATCTGTACATCATAGCTTTACAATAAATTTCATATAATTAGATATGTTTTGAATAAGAAACCCCTCTTAAGCCAAAAGAAGTCTTTATGTAGGTTAAGTCAGAGTTTGTTGTTAAAAAAAAATTGAAATCGATTGCGAATTCTATCCCCCAAAAATTTTACTTCAAAAATATTTTGTTTTCATTGATGAAGAGGTCAAATTTGTCACAGAATTTTAATATATTGAGTTTTTTTTAGTACCTACCGTAAATACCTACATAAATGAAAATATATGAAGAACCACCCGAAATTCTACGTCAATAGAAACAAAAAAGTTATACTTTTTTAAAAAGTTTAATTAAATTATTAAAGTCCCCTCCTATGCAAATCGGTTGATGTTCAGGTGAATTATGCACGTACAAACAAAAACCCAATTCAGAATGTATGGTTTTTACGATTTACCGGTTTGTCCGCGGGGCAAAAAATAAATATTCAATTCATAATACTTTTGTCGTCTCAAAATTGAAAAAAAAAAAAAAAAAAACAGCAATAATTTGCTTTTGCTATTGGTCTTATTGCGAAAGTCTATTTGGAATAAGAAAGTCAATACAAATTCGAAATAATCAAATAGAAACATATTAACGGTAAGACTTTTAAAACAAAAAGAGTATGTATAAATTAAGCCTATTTGAACTCTATGTTGAATAGACTCTCACAATAAGCTACTGCATTATGAGAGTCTATTCAAAATAATGTACAAAGACCGTTTGAATAAAAAAAAAAAAAACATTCAGAAAGAATGCAATTAATTGTTATAATGACTTTCCGACTTTTCCGGCCTAATGTTTCAATTTTTATCTCCGGAGTGTGTTTATCTGGTTTAATACAAATCCAACAAAATAATCTCCATCCAATTCGGATTATGTTTAGACGAGTTATGCGTACGAACACAAAAAGGGATTTATTTTAATATATTTATAGGTATAGAAGAAGATTTAAATTAAACAGACTTTCAGAGAGCAGTTAAAGTTTAAACTCAAAATACAAAAACAAGAGATAAAAATTAAGATAAAATAAGAGTAAAAAAGAATTATTGACATTACGTAGGTTTACAAATAAGTTTAAACGGTTCAAAATGCATTTTACTCATTTGTATTCCTCCTAGTTTTAGTGAATAACATAAGTTTAAATATTCGGGTTTAAGAAATACGGATTAAGTCAGTTTTCAAAACTTTTTTATACCAATCCATATTCTGTTGAAAAAATAAAATAGGTCAAAATGTCAGTTTTGGAAAAAAAACCTTTATTTCTATTTCCAACCCAGATAGTTTAAAGTTTATAAAGTAAGAAAAGCACAAGAAAGAGCTCCATGCACATTGATAATGGAAAATAACGCCATAGATTTTTTTTGGAAAAAATGCCAAAAATTCTGGAGAGATCGCAGGAATTTCGTTTGAATTTTTCCTGGTGTTTTTATCCAAAAGAAAATCTGGTACCCGGGAGTAAAAAAAAAACTTTTTTCAGCATACAGGACTAATAGAAATAAAAAAAAATAAAAAACTTATTGACTCATTTTTTTTTAAATTCTTTGTTTTTAAATAAATCTAAGTTTTTGTATTTTTTTCTTTTACTAGCTTGTTTCTAGTTATTTTATAAAAACCAGTTGGTCTATAAGTTAAGATGGTGCAGCGGAGCCGGCGGTCAACGGGTCAATGCAAACTGTTGGCAAATAAATCTGCTTTGTAATGTTTGTAACTTTAAATTGACATTGATGTAGTCATATATGTTTTTATTTATTTATTTACATCTATAAAAAGGAACTTTATTTTAAGATTAACATCTTTAAAATAACTAAGCTCTTTTCGAAGGAGATTTCATTTTTAACTTACTAGTAAATTTAGATAATAATTACATTTATACATACATATGTACAATGTAATTATATTTTAAAGTTGAATTAACAGCTTGTGCAGCAAAGACAATTTAGTGATAATATTTTGACAATTTTAATGTTTTGAAACATAAAGCGTATACAATATTGAAGATTAGGTTAGGTTTGAAGGGGTGATGATACGGCAAACCGCATCATCACACTCGGATCTCAGTGGATCCATTGTGCTCCCCAAGAAAAGGGTTAGTAGGGTATAAGGACGGGTGAGGAAAGGAGTAAGTGGAGCCTAGGGGTTAGGTGTGGGGTGCCTTCCTCAACCATCTTGAATTCTGGATGAATTTTATGATGTTTTTCAGTGGCAAACACGAGATGTCGCCCAATTCTTCGAAGAAGTATTCTCCGAGGGTTATCTTCCTAGTTCTTGCTAAGCTGGGGCACTCACAAAGGAAGTGATAAGAGCCCTCTTCCGCCTCTTCGTCATGACACCCTCTGATGCATAAGTCAGATGTGGTAATACCCATTCTGCTCATGTGGGTTCCCATTGAGTTGTGACCAGTTAGGAATCCAACCAGGAGGGACAGTTGAGGTCTACTTAGCGTAAGAAGGTAGTCAGTTTTTTTCTTAGAGATATCTGGCCATAGGTTCCTCGAAACCCTACAAGTATCAATTGCTGATCATCTGTCGTTGGCGGCCTTAAGGGAACTTTGGCGTATTCTACTTTTTTCTTGTGCCAGTGGCATAGAAACAGAGGATTCAATTTGGCTCGGATCAAGGGAAGATCCGGTTTTGGCCAGTTCATCCGCCATTTCATTCCCATATATGTCGCGGTGTCCTGGGACCCATCGGAGGGTAACTGTGTTTGCTGCACTGAGTAATTTCAACTCATTACGGCACCGGTTCACCAGTTTGGATTTTATGACGATTGATGAAATGGCTTTTATTGCCGCCTGACTGTCAATGAAGATATCTATATTTTTGTTTGTTAGTTCACACATGTGGCAAGACATTTAGCGGCTTCACAAACTGCAAATACTTCCGCTTGAAAGACACTGCAAAAATTTGGAAGCTTTATTGATCTACATAAGGGCGGATTTTCGGAGAAGATGCCCGACCCCACCCCTTCATCTGTCTTATGGAGCCATCCGTGAAGATAGAAACATGATCAACGTTTATGACCTGATTTTCAGCCCAACGGTCCCTGGAGGGAATATCCGTTTGGGCAACTGGATTGAAATCAGTTTGCGGTATTGAATAGTCCGTTTGAATGTCTTTATCCGTAAAATTTATAATTGTTTTATGTCCGAATTGGCCCCCTTTCCAGTTGTTGCACTGTTTGAGTCGTAAAGCACTATTGGCCGCCATTTCTTTCGTAAATAAATCGAGAGGGGCTAGTGAAAAGAAAGTCTCCAGGGCTGCGGTAGGTGTCGTTTTCATGGCACTAGTCGTATATCAATACACGCAAGTCTTTGAATTTTAGTCATATAGTTTTAAGATTGGTTGCCTTGTCTAAGGCTGGCCACCATACCAAACAGGCGTACGTCAAAATTGGCCTTATTATGGCTGTGTACATTTAATGAATGGTTTTGGAGCTAGGACCCCATCTTTTAAAATATTGAAGTTTTTAAACATAAAATTAATTAGAAATTACTAAAGGTGATAATTCTATAGACTCGAAAAATGAGTAAACAAATCTTTTTGAAAAGTTTTTAATGAATCTGATCTTCTTATTTCTCGTGGGAGCGAATTTCACCAACGAGCACCATTAACACAAAATTGTCTCTCTGAAGTAAGACAAAGTAAATCTCGGAATTAAAATCTGATTTGTTCTGACTTTAGGTAGGTATATGAATGTAAGTAAATCAGCGCCGGATCGCCGGATCTATGACTTTTCCGAACAGATTTGGCGCCCCTTCAGCATTTTAGGTAAAATTTAATAATAGGTACCTATATCTTGTTGGTTGGATTTTTTGACGCTGGGAGAAAACTTTTTATTTAGCAACTTCTATGTACAGTGACATAAATAATAAAATAAATAAAAAACCATAAAATAAGTATACCGGGTGGTTTGGATAAGATGCGTCAATATTTTTAAGCTCTTGTAGTTTGAGCGGAGAAAAGAAAAAAAAATCGTACGAGAGGTGGGATTTATTTATGATGAAACCAATTTTGTTTTCAAAATTTTACGCAGTTCAGTAATATTTTTGTTTTGAGCCTCTAAATTTTTATTCAAACACTAAGGCCCAGTTTTTCTGTGGTGAGTTAAACCGGACTTAGTTAACTCTGGATATAAGTTTTTTTACAGTTAACTTTGGAAGAATTTGCGAATTTATGCAAATCGACCCAACAAATTTGGAAAATAAAATATCAAAAGCATCTGTTCAGTAAAACCAGATAATTTCTAGTTTTTGAGAAAATTCCAAATTCAACTTTACTATGTACCTACTTGCTTTATGGAAATAGGATCTTTGGAGAAACAAAATAAAGGATTGACGTTGAATTTAAGGAAAATTTACTTAATTGTTGTTTTCAACTTTCTTAAAAACTAGAAGAGCTATAAGCATAAAAGACTATATCTTATTTTACCTTTATGCTTAAATAAATTGAATTAAATAAATGTAATTGAAATTGAAATAAATTGATTTAAAAATTGAATTGAATTGGATTTAAGTGTTTGACTAAAATTGAAAGGAACATTTGAATACAAAAATATTATTTTATATTATATTAACGTAAAATTTTTACCAAAATTATTTTGAACACAATTTTTTAACTTTGCTATTCAAAATTTTGAGTTTGGAAATAAATTTTTCAAAAACTATTCACTAAAGCAATTTGAATTAAAAACTTGATAAAAGAATGGATTTCTGACTTAAAAAGCAGAATTAGCATGATTTTGTAATCGTTGCCGTTGTTTTTCATCATATTCTTGGGAGTGGGTCACAATTCTGCTTTTCGAAATTCTGTTTTTTTTTTCGATTAGGTTTTACAAAATTTTGTTTTTGAAAATTCTGCTTTTCAAAATACTGTCAATAAATATTTAATACAGTTAAATTCTGCTCAGTCTGCTTTTCTAAAGAAACATTTTTTACCAATATTTATGCATACTAAACATTTTTAGACTTAAAACGCAAAGTAAATAATAGCTTATCTGAGAAAAACAGAGGATATTTTCAGATATTTTTTTAAGAATACTTATTTGGCTTAATTTAAATTTAATTTTCAATTTTTTTTGATTTAATGTTTTCTCAATTTTTTGGTTCTATCTGCTTCTGCTTTGATCGTAATAAGATCTTTTCTTATTGAGATTTTAAAAACCTTATCACATGACTCGACCTAGCAACCAACACTTTTAAAACTTTTAAAGACACATATTTAATTTTTTAATTTTAATTGGCTAGGTATACGTTTATATTTTTTTTTTTTTTTTTCAAAATATGTTGCGTGTTGATGGTCTTTTAAAGTGTCTTCTCGACTTTGGTGCCCCCTCAAGCTAACGCCCAGGGCACGTGCCCCAGTTTGCCCCCCATAGATCCGGCGCTGAAGTGAATTCAGATAAATCTTTTTATAGATATTCAACTTAAAACGTTACAGTTTTAGTACACTTGAGCTATATTAGTATACTTTTGTGTGACCCTTTTCGCACTTTATTTTTTCCTTTTCTTGTTTTTTTTTTTATTAATAAATGGCTATTTACATTTTGTTTAACATGTCTCATTTGCATGGTACCTTGTACAACATCTTCCTTCGTCATTAAGACCCGTTATGCAATCTAAATGACATTTCCTAAGAGGTGTTAAAAAATTAACACCTGAGGATGATAGCTTTTATTTTATAATTTTTCTATGTGATTTGTAAGAAAACAAATGCTTGTTTGTTATGTAATAACAACACCTTATGAAATGTTTGACATACATAAGTGCAATGATAACTAAAAAGTCATACAAAAATTTTTTTTGTCTTACCTTTACCCTTATGTAAGTATAAACGACTAAGGCCCAGTTAAGTCAACAAATTTGGTGAGTTTAAATTACTTGAACTAATTCTTTGGGTATAGATGTACATATGTATTTTTTTTCCGGGTTTGTTGGGTCTTTCTCACTAAAAATGAGCTTATTGAGTAAAGTTTATAGATTAGTTTATGTTCAGGCTTAGCTAACTCTATTTTAAGCCGCAAACTTACAAGATTTGTTAATAATATAGAAACATTAGGTACAAAAAAGTTTATAGAAGTTGAAAATCAACTTTGTGATCATAGAGAACTTTGGATTCCAAATTAAAATTTTTCACCTCTTCCCCATTTGGCCCATCGCCCACTAGGCAACTTTTTGTTGCTAGCCCCAGCAACTTTTTGTTGCTTCCAATCCAATTACATTAGCTTATATGGGAGAGCGCATCTTTTTGTTGCTCGGAGTTGCTCGCGTGGAACTTTTTTCCCGGCAACTTTTTGTTTCTTACCCTCACCCACTAGGCAATTTCCGAGTAATTTCCAGCAACTTTTGGGAATTTTCCAAAATTTTTGCGAAATGAGGGCAAAAACAAGTTTTATTTTCACACTGAACGACTTTTATATCGTCACTGATCCAAAATACAAGGTCAATTTAACATTTCAATTAAAAATACTGAACCCAAGATTGCTCGGAAATTGCCTAGTGAGCGATGACAAAGGCAAACAACTCCGAGCAACTTTTAGTTGCGTGACAAAAAGTTGCAAAAGTTGTAATTAAAAAAAAATTACTAATTTTTTTATGTTAAGGCAGTAACATTAAAAATGTTGACGACCCCAGCAAACGAAACAAAGGACAATGAATGAGCGCCTGGTCACAATCCGCATCAAAGCAAAGTTCAAAAACATCACGTTGATCTGGGCCCATGCCCCAACGGAAGAAAAAAATGCTCAACCAAAGAAGAATTCTACGATCTCCTCGAGGATACGTATGATAGGTGCCCCAAGTACGACGTCAAGATTATTCTTGGCGACTTCAACGCCAAGATCGGAAAGGAGGGCATCTTTGGTTCGATAGTCAGCCTGCACGACAACACTTCCGGTAACGGACTCAGGCTCATTGATTTCGCCATTGATGACGCCATGACGCTATAAAATGATTTAACGTCGCGAAGCTAAAATCGCAAGAGATAGCCAGGACTTTTGCAGACCACGTCTCTCTTAAACTCTCAACAAGCCCGCTACAAGCATCATCTGTAGAGGACCAGTGGAAGCACTGCCAAAATGTCATCAAAAGTGCCGCTACTGATTCAAAGCAGGGGATTAGGGAGTATACACCAGCTTATCTCCAAAATTTGGTCGGAGGAAAGTATGCCCGATGAATGGAACGTCGGTATAGTGTGCTCCATCCACAAGAAAGGAGATGCTCTGACCTGTTCCAACTACAGAGGTATAAGTCTCCTCAACGTCGCATACAAAATCCTGTCGCTGTTTGATCGCTTAAAACCGTTTGTCAACGATCTGATCGGCCCCTATCAGTGTAGTTTTAGGCCCGGCAAATCAACCGTCGATCAAATGTTCACACTTCGACAGATTTTGGAAAAAACACAGGAGTTTCAAATCGATACACACCACCTCTTTATCGATTTTAAAGTCGCATATTAGCGTAGACAGAGACGAGCTGTACAGAGCCATGGCGCATCTCGGCATCTCTGCCAAACTCGTCCGCTTGTGCAAGATGACGATGAAGACATCTGGCTGCTCCGTCAAAGTCGGAAAAAACACCACCGAACCCTTTGATGTCGAGAAAGGTTTGAGACAAGGCGATGCGTTATCATGCAACCTCTTTGACATCGTACTTGAAGCAATTGTACGCAACTCGCAAGTCAACAACAGTGGTACAATTTTTCAAAAGTCTTGCTTATGCAGATGATATTGACATCATTGGAAAAAAAAGCTAACTGTTACCGGTGCGTTTTCAAGTATTGAATCGGAGGCGGCGAAAAAGGGTCTAGCTGTTAATGAGGACAAGACCAAGTATATGCTATCATCGAGAAAGGAATCTCAACATCGTCGACTCGGGCAGAACGTCACGATGGATAGATACAACTTCGAAGTCGCCAAAGACTTTGTCTACCTGGGCTCCACTATAACATCGCAAAATGACATCAGTGCAGAGATCAAACGATGAATTACTCTTGCCAATCGCTGTTTCTTCGGGCTAAGAAGGCATTTGAGTAATAAAGCCCTCTCTCAGGGAACCAAGGAGACCTTATATAAGACCCTAATCATCCGGGTCCTGCTATATGGGGCAGAGGCATGGACCCTGTCAAAAACGGATGAGAATCAGCTTGGGTGCTTTGAAAGGAAAATTCTTCGGGTGATTTTCGGTCCTGTCTGTATCAATGGAGTATGGAGGAGAAGATTCAACATCGAACTTTACGGGCGTTACAGCGATGTCAGCCTGGTCAAAAAGCTGAAAATACAGAGGCTGCGAGATGCCTGGAGTAGAGCGTATGAACACCAACACACCAGCCCGACGAGTTTTCGAATCTACCCCTGACGGTCTGCTTAGCAAAGGAAGACCCCACCTTAGGTGGCGCACACAAGTGGAGAACTACCTCAACCATTTGGAGTGCGTTGGAGGCAGCTAGCTAGGGACCGAGCTGGCTGGAGGCCGTAGTCCATCCTGGGCTGTGAGCGCCATCTAAAGTAAAGTAAGAAAATTTATTTACCTCACGCACACTTTTTAATAGTCGATTTCTTGTTTTGTTTCTTGGTGTAGTCGATACTAGCGTCAGGGTTAAGCTTCGCTATAAAGTGTTTCTATTTATTTATTTGTATATAAGTAGTTATGGTTTTTGTTATTTTAAAAGAATTTTTGAGTTTGTATAATTTTTTTATTTTTTGCTTTAAAATATTAGCCGCGTTTTATTATCCACGGATCTAGATCAGGACCATCCCTTGAAAGTAAAACGATACGGATCATCATAACAGCAGTGTTATATGAACTTCTCTTTTTTACTTACGTTTTGTTATTTTTCAATTATTTCCTGTCTTTTTTCTTCACACTGCAAATAACACTACCTTACCATCGAAGCCATCTACCCGTCACAGTAAGAATTAACTTATTGATCTTTGAAAAAGATCCAGATAGAGAGCATGATCGTGAATTGTTTTTGTATTACGTGCGTTAAAAAACAATCCTGATCCAAATCCGTAGATAATAAAACATAAAACGCAGCTATTGTGTCTTATTTAGCTCTTTGTAGTTCTTAAAACTGTTGTAAGACTAAAAATTTTAATCTTATTCAAATATATAAATTAAATAAATAAAAAAAAAAAAATAATAAATACATACATACCATACATACATAATCCTTAGCTATATGGACAACAAACAAAAATAATTAAGTGCAACTTTTATTTATTTTTTTTATAATTTCAGAAAACCGGGATTCCTCAAGCAACAAAAAAACTTCAGCATCAAAAAGTGGAAAATCAAAATGAAAGTCATCGCGTCCAGGCTATTAAATCTCATAACTTCCTACCCCTAAAAACTTCAAGCTATCAAAATTGATAAAAGAAAATTACAATTATTGTACATATCCGACCCGATGGAATGGAACATCATAAAATGGCTGGAGATTTTTTCAATAAAACAAAGACTGTTTCAAATATAATATCAACCATCTTTGAGGGTTGTTGTCGAAAGATGCCATAAAGAAATAGCCGACCAAACACAAATATTATGCTTCTGTCATGTTGCTGCCTTTACCGGCACAAATTTTGGATTGAAGAGTGCAATAAATGGTTTTATCACTTTCTGCCATTATAACGTTCGATTTTATTTTGAGTGTCTTGCATGGCGGCCGGAGTGGCGTTGGCGTCTCCGTTCGTCGTCGTTCTTCATCTTCATGGACCGGTATGATGGTGCAGATAAGCACCCCCTTCAGTTTTGCGTCGCAGAAAATCCTTATTTTGTGAAATATTTATATAGCTACATACATATAAATTGTACGTTAACGATAAAATATATTAGGCAACCTACCCTTGTACATACCTTCTAACATACACTATAGAAGAAAATAAATTACTGTTAATGTTAAGAAGGACCATAACGAAAGTGTAGTGCTTCGCATCTTCCTCATGGGATGGCTGGTTGGGAAGATTTTTACATTTTGTTTCCGGAAAAGTCGTAAAATTGAGAAAATTCCATCTTCTAGCGTTCGTAGGTATACTTATTGCTTTTTTTTGGCAAATGAGTTTTTCCAAAATTTTATGTTCCATGTCCTCTTGTGTATACTGTGCTAAAGTAATTTGAAACTTAACTACCATGGAACCGCCCTCTTCAGCGTACATTTTCAACATAATGAAGAAAATTTATTAATACTGAAAAATTAGGTATAGCTATATTGCTATAAGTATAACAAAACATTAGTTGAATCTTAAATCTTAAAGAGGACATTTTCTTAGACTCCTTGAAATGATTTAAAAAAATATTATATTGATGCGAAATTATCTATGAGAAACAACGAAACCAATTGTTTTGTAGTTTTAGTATTTTTGTTAACTTTTAATTTTAAATTGGCCCGAAATGGGCTTAGAAAATAGAAACAGGTCACCAAATTCATCATTAAAATAGAATTATTTTGATTTACGATGATGACTACGGCCTCAACCAACAAGCCCCTCGAGCCAGCTCGGTCCCTATAGCTAGCTGCCTGCAGTTGGTTGAGGTCGTCCTCCACTTGTGTGCATCACCTAAGGTGGGATCTTCCTCTGCTGGCAGACCATCAAGGGTAGATTCGAAGACTCGTCGGGCTGGTGTGTGTCCCAGCCATTTCAGCCGCTGTATTTTCAGCTTTTTGACAAGGTTGACGTCGCACTGTGGTCCAAAATGACTTTTCGTTGCAAAAATCATAACTTTTAAACGCATTTAGATATTGCCATCATTTTTTTTTTCTTCTCAAAGGAAAATTCTAAAGCTAAAAAAATAGTGATTTTTAAGAAAATTTCTCTACAGGGTGTTTCTAAATCATAGGCTAAAATAAGATTTTCTTAGAAAGAGGAATTAACAGAGAAAGAATTAAAACAAAACATTAAAAGCAGTTTAAATTTAACTAATTTTTAAAAAAAAAGTCAGTGGCTATTTAGTTGTCTACAGGGTGTTACAAAACATAATTGTTGACAAAAATAACGAACAAATTTTTTATGTTTTTAGCAAGTATTAAAACAATATTTTTTTTCATTTTGTGGCATTTCGACATATCGTTTAAACTGTCTAAGTGACCAATTTGATGTTAAACAGTGTAGGAAAAAAGTTAACGGACTAAAATTTAATAAAATTTTTTTTTTTTATATAAAATAAAATAGAATACGTCTTTTTTATATTAATTATAAATTATAATTTTCAATAAAATCATTGGGATCATCATCATTCTCTATCTCTATATTTAATAGACTTTCTAGTTCTGGGTAATAACTCTTATTCAGCTCTTTTTGAGATCTCACGTGCCTTAAAGATGAAATAAGAGTATCCGGCGATGATATAGCCAAGATACCTATTATATAAATCTTCATTTTGACGTTTCCGTGAAACTTTGCATGTATTTTGGTATCGATATCGCCTGCGTAGTCTTTATTCCTTGATTCTTGTGCTTCTTCTGAAAGTTCTCCTATTGGAAAAATTTGATGCTTAATGAGTTCTCCACCATGGTCCAAAATTTTGTGAAGTGTTGGAATCAGGAGCTTGTGCGGCTGTATTTGGCTTTAAGTAGATCGGAAGTGTTTTTAATGTACTCGTTGAATCTTTCCACATTAATGAATTCCCGAAATGACTGGTGGATTTAAAATTACTTGCGGTTTTTTTTATAAGTTCTTCATCTATTCCAGTTAAAGCTGACGTTACTTCTGGATTTTCAAAAATCTTCGTGATGTGTTTCCATCATTTGTATTGCCAAATCCTTGTTTTGTGGCGTATCAATAATTAAGCCAAGTTGCTCCCTAAATTCCTTTTGTATATCAGTTTCTTTTCTTTTTTCGACTGCACCCTCCCCCTGCGGGTGCCTATGGTGGAGCCATAAAACGATTTTTGTTTTCTCAAACTTTCTCCAAAAAGTGATTGCGAAATTCACACAACGAATATAAAAATTTTGAGGTCTTTTGAGAAAATTACCTTATTCTTGGTTGACACAGGCTAATCAAATCAAAATGTATAGGCAATTTTCGATGCCTGAGCTACCATATCCATTCTAGTTCTAATATTATTTTCTCGATATTGAGTGGTTTTGATTTGACCTGCATAGTTTAAATTGAACCTAAACAATAACTGCTTGCCCATACCTTATTTGAATTTTTTTTTTCTGTATATTCTGGCGTTTATACAACTCACAAGTCAATGCCAAATTTTATAAACATTCGTTTGAATGAACACAAAATCAATGTGTGGTCATAAAAAAACTACCGACCGACGATATTCAAATGAGGCATGAAGGATTCGTTGTGGTAACACTTTTAAACAAATTCCAAAATATGTTGTTTCTTCTTCCAATTAGTTCTTCAGCAAAACAGACAACAATTTGACAGGCCGGTCGACATGAAAAACGGAAATTGAAAGTTTGTGTACCAAGGGGTCATAAAACTCTTTGAAGATTTACGAGAAGTTGACCTACGCAGATGAACGATGACGGTATTGACTCACAGTTTCATGCCCAATCGGTTAGTTGCTCATTTAGAGACCATGCAAGTGTAAAAAGTGAAACAAGTGTGAAATTTTTGATTCTTGTTATGGGTTCGATTTCTCGGAATTTTTTTTTTTTTTGATTTAGATCTTATCCAGCTAAATCTGAAGATCTGATTCTTGATCTTAAAGTCACGGAACACCAGGTTTGAGTACAGCTGGATTTTTATTAAAATTTTTGGAAATTAATCTTAGGCTATAAAATAAAATATACATACATAGATGGAAGTTCTGTTTGTTTTTGAATATTAATATACATAAACATACAATGAGGAGACATTATAATTGACGTCACATTAGTTTATTATTCAAAATTAAGCATAAAGCCGAAACTAAATTTAGGCCTTAATGAGACCATTTTTGTTAAAAATGGGACATAAATCGCAAATTTTTGAGAGGCATAGAAGATTAAAAAGATTAAAAATTTCAATACTTACAATAAAGATAAAGAATAAGAGTTTGTTTTATTTGAACGAATATTAGGAAAAACAAAAAGCACGAGTCAGGCGATGCAAAATAATAACGGATTTTTGCAGAGTTGTTTAATACAATCATTTTCTATTATGGAAGGGAGGGGGGGGGGGGGGGGGGTATAGCTACGGTATTTCTACAAAATTTATTTTCTTTATATATGAACTTTTAATTGTTTTCGCTGAAAATTGGTAGCAATTCGTAGTTTTGGACAGTACCCGAACAAAGCTATTACTTTTGTTTTAAAAAATTACCAAATTCAAATTAGCTACCTAATGAAAATTATTTTGATATATCACGCGAGTTTCATTGGAAATCGTTATTTATGCAAATACATCGAGAATAGTCGATGTGGTTACCCTATACAGAGTTTATAAAGGTTCCTCCAATAAGGACTTCCAAATTCTGACAGTTGATAGCGGCTATATTGTTAAAGCTACATCTGTCAAATTAGCTGTCATTTATTTAGTCTAATTTGACAAATCATCATAGACAGATTTAGCGTTCAACAACACGTGCAAATGATAAAATTGTTTTATCAAAACGGGTGTTCAGTTCGGACAACATTCCGCGCGCTTCGCTCATTTTACGACCGCCATAATCGTCGAGAGGACTATTCGCAGTGTGGTGAAAGATCTTCCAAAATCATCGCCGCTGTCCGTGAGAGTGGGCAGGAGAACCCGATGCAGTCGATTTACCGTCACCCACAAGAATTCGGCCTTTCGCATGACTACAACTAAACGAATTTTTTGTCGTGACTTGCGGGCCTGCTACCGTATAAAATTTAACTGACCCAAGATGTGAAGGTAAACGGCTATCATAGGCAACGACGCCAACGTGTGTTCGCTGAATGGGCTCCGGAGCAGTTGGAAACTGACCATAAATTTCATAGATTTTTGGATGAATGGGTACGTCAAGAAACAAAATTGTCGAATTTGGGACGATACTAATCCACACGTAATCCAAGAGCGTCCAATGCATTCGGAAAAAGTTACTGTTTGGCGGTGGTCCATATTTCTTTGAGAACGACGCGTTGGCCAGGCCATCACGGTTAGCGGCGAGTACTATAGGTCGATGATTACCAACTTCTTTTGGCCTGAACTAGGCAATATGGACACCGTCGGTATGTAGCTCACACATTCGAAATTCTGCTAGAGCGATTCGAGGGAATTATCATCTCACGTGGAGGTGATAAGAAATTGGCTACCGATACTGAGGTCGTGCAATATGACCCCGTTAGAATTTTACTTGTGGGGTTTTCTAAAGTCTCAAATAAAGTCGCAAATAAGCCACAAACCACGGCCCTCAAAGCCAACTTAATTCTGCAATTATCGTTCAAATTAAGGCTGATTTATGCGTCAAAATCATTATGAGTTGCGAATATAAGTTTGACTTGTAATGAGTGGGTTCATGATGTTCAACCATAATGAGTTATACCCGATCTTTCCTTTAAAACTAGAGACCCGGGCCCTTGCACCAACAACTTATAACTCAACACTAAGCTAATTATAACAAATTTTGGTACGATTTTGCTGTGGCGGGACCTTAAATCGGACACAAAGTTCATATGCATTATGTGCGGGGAAATTATGTCATTCCACGCTACAAAATTGTACCATGATTTATGAAAAGTTGCTTAGTAATTATATGATTAGTGATAAGTTGTTGGTGCAGTAGTGCCCCGATATTATTTTTAATTGATGAAAATCAAAATTTCAAGCAATTAAATTTTCTTTAATTTGAGCCTATACATCTGTGTAGACCCAACAGTTTCAAAAATGCAGATATTCAAAATTTAGCATAGCAATAATAAATTTATAACAACAATTAGTATAATTTTCAAAAGATACATAAAAATACTGCGTATAAGTTGGGTCAAAAGAAGAAAAAAAATCCTTTGGAGTGGAGTCTTTATCGCTCCATTCAAATGGGAGGGGCAATTTTTCAAAAAATTAACTTAACGACTCATACAAATCCAACAACAATTTTAAGAATAAAATCTTATACTTTTTGTAAAAACCAGGAATCCATTCTTCAATTTTCTATTTAAATAAAGTTTTTTTCGAGTGGATAGTTTTTGAAAAATTTATTTCAAAACTCAAATTTTTTCAAAATTCAATGTTTTTTATAAAAACAATTTTTTTTTTTAAATTAAAATTTTACGTTATTGAGCACTTCTTTTGTTTTCAGAATTCAATGCTATTATCAATTCTATAAGTTAAACACCAAAAACGAGATGATTTTTGACAATGATGCGTTCGGCGCTTGAGTTCGAAAACTTGGGTTTTTTATGAGGCCAATATCATAGACAACTCAGCAAAAAATCCAAACTACCGGATCTAACGCAAAAACGCCCTCCTATGAGATGACAAGGTTACTGGACTATGTGTTTTCCTTCTTAAAAACGCTTCTCAATCAATGCAAAAACAAAGGATTTTTAAAATATACACTTGTTAAAAAAAAATTAAGGTCTTAAAAAAATCGTTTTTTTGACCTTTTCTTAATCTTACGGTGAGGAGCCAAAATATAAATATTTTTTATAAAATTCAAAAATGGTCTTGTTAAAAATAAGTTTCAGTTTTCAAAACTGCTCCCAAATTTTCCGTGTCGGAATTCCTTGCTGAGATATTGGTAACCAAAGTCAAAAAGCTCTTTTTTCATTCAAACCCAGATTTTTTTCTGAAAAAAAATTGTACAACAACGAAAAAAGACAACATTAAAGCTAAATGAACAAGTTATCGAATTAATTTATTAAATTGGCCCAAAAAAAATATTCGAAGAAAATGACACTCTTCAAAAAAAAAAAAATGTTTAGCTTGTGCTGTTTCTTACTATTGCACAATAATGGTACTTAAGAAAAATAATTTTCAAAAATTTCTCAACACAAAAAATATGAAGCTTTAGAATGCTTTTTGTTTCATCTCAATACAACAACTTTCCACAGAGGTACAGCTTTTCAAAAAACACTTGTAAAAGTGAATTTTTTTTTGTTCCCTCAATTTTTTTTGACAAGTGTATACCTATAAAAATAAAATATCAAAGATGCCAGTTTGAACTCGCGTAGAGCTGTTATTTTACCAGAGACATTAGAAATATTCCTATACCTAGGTATGTGGCATTGGCTATTTTGCAACATCCGTGTGATGTTTTTAGTAATTTTTTTTTTTTAATTTTGTCCACCTAGATCGACGTTTTTGTCAACTGTGCTTTAGTCGAAATTAAATTATTTGTTTGGTTTACAAACCAACCTAAATATATTTATGTATAGACTCACAATGTTCTTGCTATTATTTAAGGACTTCTGCCTATGAATATGAAAGCGTCAGCTTTTTCTTTTCCTTTGACTCACGTCATTAAAAATCGATAATGGTCCATTCGGAGAGATGTATGTAGGTAATATACGATTGGGTACTTTTACGCGCAAGTCATTCCAATTACATAACAAAATATTTTAAGGTACCAATACCATCTTTTGAAAATGTTCAAGTGGGTAAAGCATAAACGTATCTGTTATATACCTATACTTCAACAATACTATACCTACATCTTATGATAAGGTGTATATAGAACTTACTTAAATAATTTCTATACTTATAGCTTAGCATAAAATTTCATTAGAGATACTTTATTAAACTGTTTGTACATATTCATTTCTATTGAAAAATTAGTTTTTTCCTGCTGTGATCTAAGTGATTTTTTGAAATTTTATCCTTCTTCATCTTTTAAGACACTTAATTAAGAGGAATTCGAAATATCCAAAATTTGTAGCAGAATATTTTTTAAATGCGAGTATTTTAATTTTCTATCCAACAAAAATTAAAATACATTTATTTAAAAATAAAAGTTACAAAATGGTGAGAAACCTGAGGAGGGGGATATGCCAACATTGATATGCATCAACTTAGCAGGTCACTTTTTCCAATGCATACTAAAAAGTATATAGTAATTAGTTGCCAGTTAGTTGCTAATTAGTTACGCAAACAAAATTAATTGCTCTGTTGGTTTGTGAGAAAATGGTTATCCTGCTAAGTTGACGTCAACTTAGCAGGTCAACTTTCTCAAAAATAGAGATAAACGGTCGGGGAGTGGATATATATTGAGAACTACTTAATTGCTAATTATTTACGCAAAAAAAAAATTAATTGCTGTTTTAGTTTGCGAGAAAATATGGGTGTCCTACTAAGTTGACGTCAACTTAGCCGGCCAACTTTCTCAAAAATAGGGATAAACGGTTGGGGGAGGATATATATTGAAAAGAACTAAATTGCTAATAAGTTACGCAAAAATATTTAATCGCTGTTTTGGTTTGCGAAAAAATGGGTGTGACGTCAACTTTATAGGACACCCGTTTTCTCGCAAACTAAAACAGCATTTAATTTTTTTTTGGGTAACTAATTAGCAATTAAGTCCTTTTCAATGTGTATCCACTCCCCGACCGTTTGACCAAATTTTTGAGAAAGTTGGCCTGCTAAGATAACGTCAACTTAGCAGGACACCCATTTTCTACCAAATTTATTAAAATAATGTCATGGATTAACTCACAAGTGAGTCTTAAAAAAAAAATGCATTTTTAATGCAGCATTATCTGTAAAGGCTCCAAACCACGGCATGCAAGATTATTTGTATACCGAAAGTAAAGATCTATCTCCTAACTCCTAAAATTTGCTGAGGGCTTTTAAAGTCTATTATTATTTTTTGAGCTCTATATTTTATATGCTTTTAAAGTGATGCAAACGAACTATAGGAGAACCTCCAAGTTAGGTACTGATTAATTCAATTTCAGTCTCCAGCGAGAAGCAATGTAGGTCCAGGTCCAGGTCCAGGGCCTTCGCATCGTCGTCGCTGGCACAGTACACATATTGAAAGTAATATATTGCGCATCTTCGAAACCCAAAAGGTTTATGTTTTTAGTTGCGCAAAGCGTTAGTATATGCACAACCAAGATGGTTTCAAAGAAACTATCTTTTCGAAATATCTCATTATCAACCTACCAAAAAAGACATTTTAAAGTTGGCTAATTCCTTCTGGAAGCAAAAAAAAAGTACTGGACTGGTCTCAATACCATCATCACTACTCTTAAATTAACCAAAATCGAGATCCTGCTATTTATCCAACAACTACAACTGCAAATATGAATAAGTGCTTCATCAGATTGAGAATCCTCAACAAAGAACTCCCGCCGATATGCCACCTCTGCCAATTAAATATTCAACTTTCCGCTAATCACCTAACTACTGAATGCATAAAAGTAAATGATATGTGTACCAGATTGTTCAACAAAAATTTAAAAAATCTCCTTTTGGTTCCTTCCGAACAAAATATTAAAAATGTATTTAAAATTTTAAAAATATTTAAATTAGCTAGCTGTATTTAATTTTTATATACCTATACGTTTCTGCCTACGGGGGCGGTCGAGGGAGGCGGGAAGCCTGAACTTGTTTCTTGTTCTTGCCTCTCCTGTCCGCCCCGTATGTGGTGACTTAAACCACTATGTTTTTAACGTATTTATTGTACCTATTTTCATTCAGCTAGAAGCCCTGGCAGCTATTAGCTTTAAGTATTATGCTTTACATTTATTGTAATGTTTAATAAATAATAATAATAATAATAATAATAATAATAATATTTAATAAAAATGTATGCTATATAAACTTCGATAAACAAATTGATCTAATCAGGCTCGTCTTTCTTAGATAACAAATTGGTTAAAGATACATTGTTAAAAATATTATGCAAATGAATGAGAAAAAATTGACAAGCTTAAAATACCGTCCTACATTAAATTTTCTAAGAAGCATTCTTCGTTAAAATCATCTTTACTCTTCCCTTGCTTGATGTCCACCATCATTTAATCAAATTTATGCAATTCAATATTCTTATAATGCAAAGCTATAACAATAAAATGTCTCTATAGTTTTATTTGGCTGTGTTTTTCTTTTGTTCTACTGAAATTCCAATTTCATGCAAAAGTTCAACATAAATCGAAGTACATAAACAAATCGTATATCTTCTCTTCTAGGTATATATAGGTACATAGATAGGTATAGATAGTGAGAAATATTTCATAGATACTCTTAAGGTAAAATAAAAATTAAAACGAAAACGTTGCCAATTCAGACATGGGTCGTAAATAAAACTTGTCAAACCTTTTCATCAAAATATAGGGAACATGGCAGTCAGTACCGACTCCAATATGGCACAAAAACTGAGCCTTTATGTACCGAAGATATACCCAGCACGATTTTTTTTTTGTTGCCTTCTCTATATATATGTTTAAGTAGATACAATATCTATAAGTTCGGAGTACAATGGCATTGACTCCATTGCGTGCGCATCCGATAAAGCAAAACATTTCTGCCATATGTGTTCTATATTTGTATATATAGATATACATACATATACAAACAAAAACGTATAATGTAAGTAAAGCCGACAATATTGCTTCGACTCCAATAAAGTATCTATGGATCCGTCTTCAGGGTTTTGTTGTTGTTATTTAGTTGGAAAATAACGTGGAGAAACTGCGCCACACCGCACTGCGTCTTAAAGAAGATATCTATCTGTCTATGAGTCAGTTCCAGGAATCTAACAATTCACACCCTGGAGGAAGATACAACGCTTCATTCACTATCCGTACGTATTCGAAACAACGACGTCCGAAGAAGTGTTAAACAGTTTTAACAACCCAGAACGGGCCAAGAGTTGTTTTTTTTTGTTTTTATTTGGGCAATTGCCGCAATAACTTGAGATTGTTATAGCCATTCGGTTTGTTAGTGTTATTGTTATCGCCCAACACATATCTCGATGTCGATGTGTTAAAAAAAAAACTAATAAAACAACAACAACAAAAAACTGACTCCAATAAATTTAATAAGCGTTTACCGCGCCGAACATCCAATCCAATCCGATCCGATCCGTTTTCAATTTGACTGAAAGTGAAAGTTAGTATATCTTTTCCGGTTTCGTTTGAGGATTCACAAATTTATGGGTAGCTAGCCAGGTATATGGTTGCGGCAAAGCCAAAGATACTTAAGATACATTTTAAAGTCTATCCCCTCTAATATACCTATTTTGTGAGTAATTTGTACTTTTTATTTCGTTTATTATTATTATTGCTATAAACGACTTTTGTGTGGTGTTGTTCCCATAATAGTGTAGAGTCGTCATTAACAAATTAACATCACAAGTAGATAAGTACATACATAACTTCCTACTCTATATTTGCTATATCATAAAATATGAATATTAAATGAATGTTTATGATTTGTTTATATACATTTTGTGAGCCTTTAAGTTTTTATTTAATTACTCGTGTGTGAAGAGTTAAAATTTATATAGACAGTGGCACATCAACGGAACAGGAAGATATTTTAATTTTTATTATCACGCGAACAGTTTTAAAGGCAATTAACATTGAATATTTTGAACGCACTTAAATAAGCTGTTAATCAATTAAGATTTGACTTTATGTGGTTTTGATAATAAGATCGACATAATCTACAAACAAAGTGCAATCAGTTTTTTACTTTTTATATGTGTTTTGGAAATTACATATAAATTAGGTTAGAAAACGTGCGTACTTATGTCATCTTTTCATGGAGATTTTATACAAAAGCTGGCTGGAATCAAACAAGGTAAGTGATGTTTATTTAAATGAAGAGCAATACAACATTTTGTTGAAGGAAGGAAAGATTGACGAAGACTTTAAAGTCTTAAAAACCGTTGGAACACTTACGGCCGTATTATTGACTTTGTTCAAAGCTAGTTTTACAGAAAAAAACTAGTTCGAGGAGTTTCAAGTTTTAAGTTTTTTCAAAAACAATTATTTATTTGATTTAGATGTCAAAGTATGTATAAATATTTTGATTAAGATGTCAAGCTTATACAAAAATTTAAAACTCGAAACCCTTATAGAACTAGTTTTTCCGTAAAAGTAGCTTTGAAGAAAGTCAATAATATGGCCGTTAAGCCCTATTCACATGAGAGCGACCAACGAATGACGAATTTATGAATAAATGATTTAATAACCTAAATTCTTCACAAAATTTAAATAAAAAGACAGAAATGTAAATTAGATTAATTTTTTAATACTAAAATTTTCATTTTGATAACTAAAACAAGATAAATTTGAGAAAATAAATTGGTCGTCGCGAGCGATCGCAATTCGTTACGACCAATTTGTTTTCTCAAATTTATCTTGTGTTAGTAATTAAAACTAAAAATGTTGGTATGTAAACATGAATATAATTTACTTTTCTATCCTTTTATTTAGATTTTATGAAGAATTTAGGTTATGAAATGTTTTAAAATCCCATTTATTCATAAATTCGTCATTCGTTGGTCGCTCTCATGTGAATAGGGCTTTACATGTTTTTTTTTTTTATTATTTGAATTGGAACTACTGTTGTTTCATTTTGCTGCCACATAAAAAGGCCATTGTGGAAACTTCAAACAATGGTTCTGTGAAACTAGGCCAAAAAGACCAATGGTTCTATTGCGTGAATGAAGCGACAATTTACAATGGAACTATACGACATATACATATAATTATGTAAATAATAAAATACCTTCTGATAAATGAACCATTATGCCAAAGGTATGTATATTTAAGTCACTATATTGGTTTCTCATATGTTCACTATATAAGATCTACCGGATTTTGTACCTAAGCCATTTAGTTCCTCTCTGATATTTTCCAACGTGAAAATGAATATTCTGCATATTTGTTAAGCTATTTTGCTTTTAGTAGTAGCCGTGGCGTGATGGTTAGTGCGATGGACTGTCATGCCGGAGGTCTAAGGTTCGATCCCCAACCTCGCCACCTAATTTATTTAAAAAAGAAAAAACGGCTACTGCCTCTTGCGAGGAATTGACAAATCCTCCAAAAGTATCTCCTGTCACAGAAAAGTGCCGCTCGTTAGCCGTTCGGATTCGGCAATAAACTGTAGGTCCCCTCCATTCCTGCAGACACGCACACAGGAATGGTTGAGAGTTGTAAGTCACTAGGCCCTAGTTCTTCATGAGCTGTTGTGCCATCAAATTTATTTTTATTTTTTATTTTGCTTTTACATTTATCTTTAATTTGTGTTGAAAAAATGCGAAAGCCACGCCACACAGTGGTTTGAGAGCGGAAAAAAATCCTTTTCAGAAAGTAATGAGTAGCCTTTTAAGTTTTATGTCTAAGTACTTTTGTATATCCGGAGCATATAATTTCAAAGTATTTTTTATATATATATTTTATATACATGTTTACAAGCCATCAAAGTCAAAGAAAAATTTATTCAAGTCGCGAACCGTATTTTCAACAAAATTTTATATGTCTTTTACCGAAGTCTGTTAAATAAAATTCTGAAAATTTATATATCATTTTGTTGGGTTGGTCTATTCTTGGTTATCTAAAAAATAAAAAAAAATAATGATCAATTCTAAAAGAAACCTTCTATAAGAAGCGTCAGATATTGGTACTAACAAAAATTGGTTTTTATGAAAACTTTTTGACTATCAATTTTAGCTACACTTGCCTGCACGTAGTGAAGTACGCCAATATGTGCTCCATACCTTTAAGTAACAACACGGAAAAAATCAGCTGCGGATGCCTACGGATCTGGAAGTTATGTTCAAATTTGTTTTACTAAATCGGTTTTCAAAAAACTCGGTTTTGAGGGTGGTGAGTTATAATTTCTTCGGTTATAATTATCAGAACGAGCTGCTTAAGCCCATTATTTTTAGAAAAAATGCGTACCTTTATTTCAAAAATAAAATAAAATTCATACTTTGACCAAGGTCTGCGAAATTCTATTTTTTGCAAAACAATTTATTTCTGCCTGGAAAATTTTTCAGCTTTAAACTCAATTTTCTTGGGAAAATTATGTTAAAAATTTTATTATTATATGATTGTTATCCTTTATTAATAAAGAATAAACAGAAGGATCCATGATCTATGGAGAAGAAATCATAAAAAAGTGTGCATTTCCTGTTGGATCACTCTCCGAGGAAGGCCAAGAATGCCGAAATAAGGACTATAAAATCTATCGCAGATTTAAATCGAGAAAATGCAGGCGGATTGCGACGAATGAAGATGTGATGCATCGTATCCTCATATCCTCAGATCCACAAATAACAGGATTGAGGCCACAGGCAAAAAAGAAAATACTACCAATGAGTGCAGATGCTAGAAACCGCATTTCAGCACAGTGAAAAAGCAAATGTTTTATTTATGTTCTTAATATTCTTTTTGAAGAATTTGTTTTTATGTTTATGATATCGTCACCTGAATGCAAGAACTAGGTAACTCGCATTTTTCATATTTCGAGTTATCAGCAAAAACGTTATTAAGAATAGTTTACTAGACTCTTTTTCCAATGTAATCCGAACACAGCAACATAATTTTTTTTTACGTGATAAGGATATTCGTGATCTATAAGATATCGAATAAATCATTATTATTTTTGTTATTTAACCTGAAATATAAAATAATTAGTGAAACAATAGGTAGTTACCCAATTCTTGCACCAATTTTTTTTGCTGATTCTTAATTAAAATCATTTTACTTTTCTGAGATAAAAATGCTTAACTTCATTGAAAATTGTATGTACATATGTAAGTCTGAAACCACAGAGACATCGGAGACAGCTGCCTTCTAACTAAAGTCTTTTTTCAAGATCTGAAATAACTATTTTCGCGGTTAAGCACCTAGCTATATTCCTAAAAAAAATTTTGCATGTTTTAAGAAAATACCTCTTTTGTGAATTTTTGCGTACGATACTTAGCTCGGGTAATCATTTTTATTTTTACTAAAACATCACTTTAAATTTAAAATTCGCGACGAAATATAAATAAATTAAATTCGATCACATCGAACGCAATAGTTTTTTCAGATTTAATGAAAAGCTTTTTTTGCTGTGTAACCAAGTGCATAAAACGGTAAATTATGTATTATCTTAAACAACATTGTCAGTAGAATTATCCATATTGTTTGATACATTTTATTTAGCTGCTGTTTGGATAGGTATACAGTAGTAGTAAAAAAATCATACATATAGGTATTTATACTTAAATTTTTTTTAATACTTTTTCGCTTTGGTTAAGTTTTTGAATTTTTTATTAGACTTTACAGGTCTTACTTGAGTTGCAGCTGATTGTGCGAGCCAAGTGTTCAAATTAGATAACTTAAATTACCTGATTAAGATCACCCAAAAAATTCATATCGCAGATACCTACTTCTTGCACTGAAAATTCTTGCGTTATTTTAGTTGTCTAGTTTTTTCATTGCTCCATATATAGTAGCAGAGAGGGAATTAGACTCAAATATATGTTTCATTAAATGGTAACTACCGTAAGGTACCTTAAAATCATATTATCTCAAAAAAGACAAAAATGTAGTTACCTAGTTCTTGCATTCAGGTGGCGATATACAAACATAGTTTGTTCTACCTTATTTAAAATAAAAAGTTCATATTGAAAAACAAAAAATATATTTCAGTACAACATCAAAAACCCATAAATTTTAGAAAAAATGTCAATAATATTTTTTCTAATAATTATTTCTTAACCAAATTCGAACCACGCACGTATAAGATAGATCTAAACATGTGTGCCAAATTTCATTTAGATCCGTTAAGTAGTTCTCCCATACAAACCAAACCACTGTGCGCCACTGACGCCACGCCAATGACGCCACACCACGCCACGCCACACCACGCCACGCCACACCACGCCACGCCACACCACGCCACGCCACTGACGCCTCGCGCCGTTGCCTCGACCGAAATGAAAAATTTTTTTCAACTAGAATAGTAATACAAGTCATGGCCTATATTTTGGCATCAAAATATTTACCGATTTGACTTTCTAAATGTCCCAAAACTAACAATTAAAATTTTCAATGATGGGTTTCATAATGATAGCTATAACTGGCCCCTTAGAGTCATGGAATTAGGCTTTGAAAAGCAATTCGACGATGCATATTTATATCCTAAGCTTTTAATCTATTATTTTTCCCATACTGGCACTCTGACAAGGTACAAAATATATAAGGTGTTGGAGCGCTGAGGACACCGCGCCGACGGACGGATTAATTTTGAATTGTAACGAAAATCAGTAGGGTACATACCTTATACGATTGAATGAAAATATATTGATGTGTAAACATCTACGCCGCACGGCGCGGCGGGCCGCCGCTCTGGGAGAAGGGGAAACAAAATCCGTAGAGCTTACATGTAAGAAGCATTTTTTCAAAGTTTGTGTGCCCTCTTCCGAAAACTATGACCGGAATTCTGGCAATTTCGGTTTGGATAATCTTTTAAAGCTTTCAGAGCCATGGGACAAATATGGTTTGATTTCAGGATCGCTAAGGGCCTAATTAGTAAAGTGCGTGCGGACTATTTGAAAGCGCTCTTTAGTTAGGTATATAGGTATAAATAAAACAACCGTCAAATGTTCGAAGATAAAATTAAAACATACCCTCAGTTTGTGGGCTGTGGCTTCATCTTATTGGGAACCATACGTCTTCAAGTTCTACTTCGTCCAATGCACCTGTAAGACACAAAGTAGAATTGTGGTTAGATAACGTGTAGGAGGACGGGGACAATTAGCCCCGTTGAGGCAGGAGAGGGGTAATTTTCCAAAAAAATCAACTTGAAATAGAAAAAACAAAAACAACAGCAACAGAAATAGAAACAAAAACAGCAAAACAACCGCAACATGTTTTTGAAACATCGATGTTTTTGTCCAAAAACATAGATGTTTGCCATCGATGTTTTGAATCCGAAAACATCGATGTATCGATGGTATGTGGAGCGATGTTTTACATCGATGTTTTTTAGTCTTCTGTCACACAGAATTTTTGAAAATCTCTCCATTTTTAAGTTTGATGATTTCACCCGCTCAAGCCTCAACTATACATTGGCCAAAAAAGTGTTTCTCACTGGAAAACTTAAAAAATAATGCAGAAAGCTTAAATTTTTGTTTAAAAATAAAATGTGTATATTCTTTTTCACAAAACAACTGCGCTAGCGGGAAAAAAATATTTTTACTTTTGTAATTTTGCAATAAGTGGCCAATGTAGTTAGGGCTTTAGGCAACTTTATAGGTACTTTTTAGATAAGTCTCTAAAAAGTTAAAGAAAATAGAAATGAGGGCTTTTCAAAAAACATCGATGTTTCGATACATCGATGTTTTCAAGGCCGATGTTTTTGACATCGATGTTTTTTTTTTAGAAACATCGATACATCGAACCGTCGATGTTTTTTTTTTACGATGTTTGCATCCCTTATACCAGTGCAAACTACCTGCTATAAGCTAAATTTCATCGGTCTGGCAGCGATACTGTGCGGCCCTAACGCACCTGCATAATGCACTTTCAAAATACAACCAAAAAACGAAATGGGTTTCATACCACTTTAACTTCGTTCCTTTTGTTTTGCATTATCAAAGTGTATTATGGTAGTATTGGGGCTGCGATATCACTGATAATTAGAATCTTTGGAGCACCAAGCTTAAGAAAAACTTACTTTTGTTATTTAGAAGACATTTTGACATCTGCAGTCGTATTTATTAGATTTTGAACTAGTTAGTCAGGGTCGTAGTATTTCCAATTGGTGGGAAACACGTTTTATGTAATAAAAAAAAATTTGCCTGCATTTGTCATGGGTGAGCTAGTAGCTTATAAAAACTTATTTGGTAAGGTGGTTGCCAGTGTGGCGAGAAATATAATTTAAAGAAAGCAGTAAGAGGCTCTGCAAAGAGCTCAGCAGTATGAAGATATTGCTTTAAAATGAAGAAAAACTCATTTTTAGTCTTGGGGGACAAAAGGTAACCGAAGGGACGAAAGGTAACCCTAGGTAGACAACGTTTATAAATATGACTGCTGATTTTTAGTGTTTGACTAAAAATTGATAAGAGTATTGAAAGATAATAACATACCTACAAATTTGAACAGAATTTATTTGACATATATTTTTTTTTCTCAAAATTTTGAACATTAATTTTTCACAAAATTATATTATAATACTGTAAATGTTGCCGCACATGGGCCGTAGCTTGAGCTATGATGGAATTGACATAAGCAAACTCATAAATTACTTTACTAAACTCTATTTGCCAAGCTTTTCGGATTATAATTGATTTCAATGAAAAACAATTTACACTTAGGTACCATTTTTTAGAAATAGTCGAACACAAAACATGTTATTTTACAAATGAGTACAAATTTTTAATTACCTTCCTAATAATATTAAATAAGAAACTAAAACTAGATTTAAGCACTCAATTATTTATTTTGTAAAAGAAAATTATTAATGGAAATTGTAAAAAAGCTTTCAAATAGCAAATTTAATGCTAAATAAATTTATACTAAACTAAACCAAACTACAATGTTAAGCCTTTCTAGTTCCATTGTGCTTCACAAATAAATTTTGAACATATGTATTTTCGAAACTGTTGGGTCCACACAGATGGTTCTGGGCCCAAATTAAAGAAAATTTAATAAATTTGAAATCGTACAGCGAAAAGTTATACGGATGATTCTACAAATGATGGAATTTTCGGTGACTCTGTTAAAATTCGTTCAATTATTTAATCTGATTTTTCTTTATCTATATATAAAGGCTTAAATAAATTTTGTGGTACCATTTTCTCATAAAGTATTTGACCGATTTCGATAAATTTTATATTGTTGGAAAGCCACAATTGCGGAAATGTGCAGAATATACTTGAGACACGCATTTACACACGGTGGGTCATTTTTGTTTTTTTTACTGTCAAACACTGCGCATATTTAAAAAAAAATAAAATTAAAAAAAAAAAAGGTTTTTTTCTTCAATATTTTCAAACAAATTGTTTGCGAAATTGAAAGTGTCGAATTTCGACACAAGACGATACTAGTTAAATTAAATCTGCTAGATACCTACATATATTATGTACAAACAAAATTATTAGCGTGGCATTTTGTTTTGTGTTCAAAAAATTCTTCAAAGTGCCTGATTCTCAGTCCCAGAGGTGTTCTCTTTGCATTTTCGCAAAGAAAAATCATTACCGTTCTTTTATTTCAGGTCTCACACTAAAATGAAGCTACCCATACTTACGTCCAATGTTATGAAATAGATAAATATTTTTTAACAACTTATTTCATGGCAAAAAAAAATTTAATTCAACTTTGTCCGCGGCATTTCTAATCAGTCCCCTGGAATATTGAATCAATCGAAAAATCGATAACTACAATATCGATCAAATGTCTAGCGCTAGAAATGTAAAGTATCTATAGTCTCCTTAAAATAAAATAGTTTGACCAACTCGCTTCTGTTTTGTATGTGAGTTGTGAAAAGTGCATTTGTGCGAGAGCTCGTCGATTGACCGTTCAATTTATCAGTTCATTGATGAGTATATTTACAAAACAAACTTGTTTAAAAGTAGGCATTATTGTTAGCACTATAGTATAGGCTGAATGAAACTATAATATTAAATATTTTTAAAATTTTTTTAAATAACAAGCTAGGTATGTTTTTTGCGCAAAAACTATATGAAATTTCTCAGTCCCCTGGCCTAAGTCCCCTGGCTTTTTAACGAAGAAAAGTACTGAAATATCCAGAGCCTGAGAAATTTTGAATTTTTGAACATATTCATTTGCGAATTTTTCTAAAAAGGATAAAATTTATTTAAAATTGATTCTAAATTACAAAAAATTATGTATTTAATTAATGTTTCATATATCGTGATTTTTTTCGATCAGAAAAGAAAATGTAAAAAAAGAAGAATTATGCTGAATTTGTGTCTGTAATTTGAATCAATTTGAATGCTAGAATTACTTTTTGACGATGATAGAATATCCTGCAAAATAACCTGGAAATAATAATGATGATTATGCAAATTCTGGCTCACATACTTCAAAAATTATTGAGTGGAGACGACTTTGATACCATATTTTTCTACTAAAATGTAATGTTACACCATATGAATTTTTCTGTTATAAAGGGTGATCGGTATAAGATCCACCAAACTGCTGGAGCGAGTAGGTTGGGTTGAGACAAGAAAAAAATCGTATGGGAGGGAGGGTCTATTTCCCCTTGTAAGGGGCAATTTTCTAAAAAATTGACTTAAAACAGAAAAAAAAATATTTAAAAACAACGGTACAATTTAAAATGCCATCCTATACCTTTTTGGGAAGCCAGAAATCTCTTCTTGAACGTTTATTTTAAATTAAGTTGTGTTAGTGAATAGTTTTTGAAAAATTAATTTCCAAACTCGAAAGTTTGAATAAAAAAAATGAAAAAAAAAGTTTCAAGCTAATTTTTTTCAAAATTTTATGTAATTAAGTATAATTTTTGTTTTCAAAATTTAATGCTCTTATTAATTTGCAATAAAAAAAACTGGAAACTGGATGTTAAAACGTATCTTAGTTTTTGAGAAATAAAAAAAAAAAATAAAAAGTACTTTTTTCTAAGAAAAACACTTTTTTGTTTGTTCTATCTTTGCATAAACACCATTAGTTTTATTAGCAAGTAATACAAAAAAGAACTTTATTAAATAGTAATATTTTTAATATCTGTTACATTTTAGCCTATTCTAATAAAAATTAATGATATTATAAGAAATTTTCGATATGATCCCCCCCAACTCTTTAGAAGGCAAAGGTTGTATCTTCTTCTTATGGCTGCAGATAAATTTAAGTCCGCCAAATTCTCCTGCAATTTGACTCCCAGCAACTTCAATGCGTTGTTTAAGTTGCTCCAAATAAGAAATTTCAAAAGTGAATATAGTGGGGTCATCTCCTATTGGGGAACCTTTCAGCGTACAATCTCTGTGCTTCCCGACTAGAACCATCTGTTAAACCGTAGCAATAGTGCATATCGGTCAATTCTTCCCGAGAGCAACTTGCCATCGTTTTGTATTGACGATTTGATACGCAATTTAGAAATAAGTTTCAAACAGAATGTCCTTCCACATTTATTTGTGGTTAGGTAAAAAATATTTTTTTTTTTTATTTGGGAAACATGTGAGACATGCAGGTCAATTTTGTTAAATTGAACACATTCCTCAATAAAAAAAGGTGAAATCTAATTAATCCAGTTTATTTTTTTTAATTATTTCCTCAAAACTAGATGGTATGCAATAAAAAATAAAAAATAGGTAATCCACTAATTTAATAATTGACCTGAGCAGATCAAACTTGGGAAAACCAAAAAAATTGTTTTTCTTGGAAAAAAGTACTTTTTATTTATTTTTTAATTTCTCAAAAACTAAAATACATTTTAACATCCGGTTTTCAGTTTTTATTGAAAATTAATAAGAGCATTTAAACAAAAATTATACTTAATTACCAAAAATTTTGAAAAAAATTAGTTTGAAACTTTTCCCATACGATTTTTTTCTTGACTTAACCCAACCTACTCGCTCCAGCAGTTTGGTGCATCTTATACCGATCACCCTGTATAAAACCTAAATAAATCTATAGTTTCTATATTTCAATACATGAGTCATATTTTACAGAAAATTAGAGGAATATTAAGGGATTTAATTTTTTTTAGTCAGTCGCCTAAAAAAAAAAAATCAGTCCCCTGAACCTCCTTTTTTAAAAATGTCCCTAAAATTGACATTATTTATTTTGTCAGCAACGTAAAATGCGTTCTAATGATTGACTAGGACTACTTTTTTCGACTTTAGGCTTCCAAAAATGCCGTTAAGAAATATTCGCCATTTTATTCCATTTGTTGTAGAATCACCCATGCTTAAAATAAGTCGAAAAACTAGACATTTTAGGTCAAAATTGCTAATAACTGAAAAAAGCGCGAAAATTTAACGACTCAGCAAAAAATCAGAACTACCGGAGCAAACAAACAAAAATTAAAAAACCCGCCGCATAAAAACAATATTAGAAACAAAATATCGTTATGCCTATACATACGTAGATATACCTACCTACTTATACATCTTTTGATTTATACTTTGACTTTGAATCCAATAAAACTAGTCTTAAAATAGATGAATGTATCTATCATACTGAGATTAGGTACCTAAAAGAAAATGTTGTATCAACAATCTTAAGAAACGTGGCTCAAGTCTCCCGCTTTCCCCCTACACATCTTCTTGACATACAAAGTAGGTAGGTAGGTACCTATACATGCAAGTAGTAAACACTTAAACGAATTAATTTTTTTAAACATTGTCAAGCAAGATAACACTCGTACACAATAGTCCTTTTGAATAACTTCCGTTTTGCTGCTGTTGTCCTCCATTTATACATTTTAACAAATTTACTGCCGAACGTGTCTCCATCAAAAATATACAGCTTCCCATTTTCGAAACTTCCCACGTAAAAGAAATTCCTTTTTATGCGAGATCCGATATGGCGTTATAAAAAAAAATGGAGAACGAAAAAATGTGTTAAATGTCACTTAACTTCAATTACGCACAAACATTGTAACATTTACACGAAGTCATTTCATCCGGTGTCGGGTTGTTTTTGTCATTCAACCCTCCAGGACAGCTGGGAATTATTACGACCTGCGGCTCCGGGCTCAGTATGTCTGATACTCCAACGACGAAATAACGCCATTGTAATAAAATAAGAAAGGAAGTCGCATGACTACCTGCCCTCCTACTTACAAATGGCCGACTTTACCCATAATTCAATTATGGGCGGAGCGTGTAAGTAATAAAAGAATAAAATAAAAGGAATTTTATGCATTGTGTACAGTGTGTATGGAAAGTAAGGTGATATCTTGTCTTCTTAGAATGTAATCTGCAATGAAAAAAATAGTGAAAAATAGTTTGATAAAAAAGTACCTAATTTATTTTGTTGTTCGGTTAGTTTTTTAAACAAATGGTTATATGCATCAGTTAATTCATTAATTGAAAAATAATGAAATGAAATTAAGGCAGAGGATTTGATTAAATATTAGGTACCTATATGATGTTAAATGACCTTTCTAGTTGCCACGTATACATATATAGGTGCCTACCTAGATTTACCTCATTAAGGCTATTTTTTTTTTTATAATGCGAAGTGAAATCAAAATCGAAATAAAATCATCTCACGTCGAAAATCTTACAAAAAAGTATATTCTGTTTTATGTTTTATTTATTAGATTTACCTAAAAGTATTTGTTACGAAACAAATTGTCCCTGTAACTTTAATGATTGCAATCAATTTAATTCTATTTTGCAGGCCTGGGAAACAAGTTGTTTTTTGTATGTAAATTTTACTACCGTACCTACAGGTACGGTATCAAAAATAAATTTTCGGATAAAATATAATCGAATTCACACTGCACGAAGCACTGACTTTAATGATTCTTGTTTTGAACCTTTTCATATATTTTTACAGAGCGACTACATATTTAAAACAAGGCACACAGTTGCGATTTCGATCGCGCGACTATTTAGTCGCAAGAAATAGAAAAAATGAGTGTCAATGTGAGTGACCTAACATGCAACCGAGAAAACGCGACGCTTAGAAGACTGAAATTTGCTCCATTTGTGACCGCACTTAGAATTTAAATTTCTGCGCGATTAAAAAACCGAAGTCGCGGAAAAAAATAAACATGCACGCACTTGCGATTGTCAGTCGCGCGATCTTGTAGTCGCAAGAAATGAGACACATGGTTTTAAATGTGAGTGCGCACGCACATGCAATTGAACAATCGCAGAGCTTAAGAAAAAGGAACAGTTTCCATTTTATGAGCGATTTTGTAGTCACACTGACTAAAAATCGCAAGCCAAGCCCAATTCTGGTGTTGGTGAAAAGGATTCTGCAGGTTTTTGTAAAGATATAGATTATACATCTATCTATGATTCCATTCATTTGATTTAAAAGAGAATAAATTACGGGAACCTTTTTTTTCTGCCATGTGCACCATGAAGACGGTAAGTAGGTACATCAAAATGAATAATACGTATTTACTTATATCACTTTGTTGCACATAATAATGTATACCTATAGTTATAAAAGCACGGATAATAAAACTTAAACTGAACAATTATTGTTTAAAGTCAATTTTATTTTAAAAATAAATTAAACTAGACTAGTGTTGGTGTCAAAACGGGATATGCAACGTCTTTAATAATACTATAACAATGAAAGCAATAAAATTGCACGAATGGATTGAATAAACTTGCTCTTGTGGTTAAAGTTGCTTTGAATTTTAAGAATAATATACAAAATGCATTTAAAATAAAAAACAAGGTATTAATTTATTTTTTTTTTAAATAATTTTGGATATGTACCTACCTATAAAATTTCTCTGAAATTGAAATGGTATGCCATTATGAATCATTTTAATAATAGGGGAGTACGGGGCACAGAGCACCACTTAACGTTTGACAGTAATTAAAATAATTTGAACGAAAAAAAGGCTCAAATTTTCTCTCCGCATACCTTAAAATGTAAACATCAAATATGTTTAATTGCTATTGCAACTCTAGTACTTTAATTCTAAAAATTATAAATGCATAAAAATTGCTTTTGGTCCGCTGTGTCCCATCGTCCGGGCAAAAAGGCCCTCCAGGCTTTATGAAACATCTTCTGCTCAAAAAGTTATAATTATGAATAAACTTTCACATGTATGTAGGTATTTGAATTAACTTATTCTTTTTATTGAATAAAAAACTTAAAAATTTTATTTGCAACAAAAACAATACAAACATAGAGTTTGTGTTTCTTTTTTCGTTCAGAGCGTGCTCTATGAGCTCAGAATAAAACAACCGAGCAGAAGGAGTAAAAAACTGAGCGCGGCCAACTTCATACAGTCTTTATGTAATTTGACAGATGTGACAATTGAGTGCTCAGGTGCGTTTCATAATTAAATCGGAGTGCTCCGAGTTTACTCCGTTCGCTCAGAGTCTACTCAGTGCTCTGCTCTGAACAAACTCTGAACAAAAAAAGAAAAACGCCTGATAAATAACCAACTGAGGAGTGGATGGGGGGTTTTATTATTCTACTTAACTTTTCTTCAACGTCACTTAATTATCGTTTTAAAAAGAATATGTTTAAAGTTTAAAAAGCACCTCCAGAATAAATTTTTTTTATCAAAATCGGTTTGACAGGTACCGTTAACTACAGTGGTCCACACAACATTTTTTTTATCAAAATCGTTAGAGCCGCTTTTGAGGTAAATAACTTTTTTTCAAAACGGTTTTATGCAAGTATACCGTTATTTTTGTTGCTAAAGCCGAGTACGCTGGTAATGCGGAAAATTTTAGTTGGTCTCCAAAAAAATGCTTACGAAAACCATAACGAAAAATTACCCCCTTAAAAGTTACAGGGTTTGCAAAAACAAACACAAACGCATAAAAGTAAGAAAAAGTCATGTAGTGATGAAAGAAACAACAAATACAAATATGAATAGAGACCAAATGTCACCTTTCCACAGACAATTAATAGTACAGAAAGTAAATACTGTGCGGAAAAAGAGGGGAGATCTCACCAAATAATCTGCTACAATTATCGATTTCGCTCATCGAACAGTGTACCGCAAAACGAAAAGCAGAACGAAATTTTTCGTTTGTGACTTCGTTGTGTTATTTTTGTATGGGATTTTTCGTTTCGCATCAGCAGCATACTAGGCTTAAACAAAACATCAATTTTGCCTTTAGAGTTTCAGGTTTAAAGTAAATTGTTTCAATGGTTTAGCCTGCAGGCCAAGGTACAGACAGAAAGGCCTAATGCCCACCAGTAAACTTTTTGTTGCTCCCGATCTAGTTAAATTTGGTTATATGGGAGATCGCCCACTGTAGGCAACTTTGTTGCCAAGATTTTAGCTAAATGAGAGGCTTTTAACCTGAAAACCAAGTTTCATTCTCACACCGAACGAGTTTCGTACTGTCGTAGATCAAAAATTCAAGGTCAATGTAACATTTCAATTGGAAGTACTTAACCCAAAGATTGCTCGGAAGTTGCATAGTGGGCGAGGGCAAACAACTTTAGGTGCTTGGAGTTGCCGGCTACTCTCAACCAATTACAAGTTGCCGGCAAACAAAGTTGACTAGTGGACCACAGGACAAAGACCATATAGATATAGACAGAGAGGCTGAGTCGCCGCATCCACTTTTTCTTGTTTTCTTTTATCGTCATGTCAGGTTTGAATTTAAATCTAGAGTTCAATTTTTGTACGAATCCAAAACTTGCCCTACAGTACCCACCTACCTACTGACATGCTTAAACCATCTTTAATCCTAGTTTAGTCCGCCAAAATATGTAACAGAAAATGGTTGAATCACGGATTAAATATCAACTGGCACTAAGTAGTGAAAAACTTCATTATGTTTCGTTTTTTTTGGAATGCATTTGTCCCGTTCTACATGTAAGTTCACCATAAAAAAAAAACTTCAATGACAGTCCAACTGCAAAGAATAGAATAAACTACGAAGTGATTCATTCTGGGGGCACCTTTAAAAACTATAATTTAAAAGAAATAAAGAATTTCTTACCATTTAACAAACATGGTTTACGCACTTGCTAAAAAGTATGTGACAATTATACAGGGAATTCTTCCAGATTTTTTCTTACTAATTCACCATTCAACACAATCCCACTATTTAAGGTTTGGGTATTTGCTAAAAATAATTTACGATATATCGAAATGTCTACTTATTTATAACAAGAGCTTCCCCCTTTAAACCATAGAGGACGCACATAAATTATTCCTATGCGCAGGCTTGGGCGTGGCTAAAAATAATGATGGCCGCCAAACAAATCTACTCACACAATGATAACATTTTTTCTCTTTTACACCCAATTTAGTACTCAAAAAGTAGAGACAGGCGTATTTTTGTTCAAAGTAATATTTTGGGAAGACGTGATAAAAAAAAATTGAAGTAGGTACATATGTATGTACCTATATATCTTCCATTTCCATTAGCTTTTTTCTGCTAAAAGAAGATAAGTTTTAATGATGCAAAGCTTGAGTGGAGGTTGTGTAGCCGTTTTTGTTGCTCTTATGTTTTCCTGTAAGATGAATTTCAACTTTTCATCTTGATATCGTTAAAATGTTTTTTTTTTTAAATTTTTATTATTATTATTTAAGTATGCCTAGGTATTTATTTTTAATGACAGGAGGAGGGAGGATTTTTTTTTTAAATTAAAATTTAAAATATGTTTTAAGATATGTAAATACCTATTTGGTAGATATGCAGGTAAGCTTGTTAGATATAATAGGTATGTTGCTTTAACCCTTTTTTTTTTTATTGTTGGTGTAGGTAGGAAGGTATACCTACCTACCTATAATCAACTTTATATCTAATAAAAAAGTAGATCTCTTTATTGTAGGTATCCACAGGTGCGATATAGGTACCATGTATGTATCTATAATGAATTGTCTATTACCTACTAACCTGTAGGTATATGTATTACCTATCTTTTGAACATGTTACTAAAGTTAAAATATCCAAATTCCTTTTTTATTTAGTGTCTTTTCATCTGTACTGTAACTAGATAGGGAATATGTATACTTTCAAGAATATTTTGAAAGTATTTTTTCTAGATCACATTTCTTGAAAAATTTGAAATGAGTTTGGATTAAAGGTCAATAGCCTGAATCGAAAACGAAACCCATGCGAAGTTTCCTAATATTTTGTGACGAACACACTAAACGAAAAAAATAAATTATTTTTTTTTTTTTAGCAAAATGTCAATTTATTAAAAAAAGACCAAACATCAAAATAATTTAAAAAAAAATGCGATATTTCACTTATTCGCTCCAAAAAAAATTAAGGATGAAAAATGATTGGCAAGCAAAGTTTCGTTCTAAAAAAATAAATTATCATTTTTAGATACTCATGTATTTGTTATACCTACCCGCACAGTTATATTTCTATTCTTCAGCTGTTCTTCATTTTTAAAATTCTGTGAATTTGCAAATTATTGCATTCACGATTCAGTATAAGCAAAAATAAAATTTCCCAATTTAACAAGGCATCGCATTGCAAACACCCCCCGTGAAAAATTGGAACACGATCAGTGGAGTCATCCAATAAATACCTACACAGTAAACGCAGTTTTATAATAATCAAGTACTTTGGAAATAAAAGGTTAGATTTTGATTAAAAATTTTTCAGAAAATTTTAATACCTACCTAAAATAAAGTCTTATAGCAGCTACCGGTTCTAATTCGAAAATTATGGGCAAAAATATATGCTTCCAAGAATATTTCATTTAACAAGCCTTTGATTTTCCAAATAATACCTACAATTAATTTTTTTCTGGGCCTTTGAAGGCTATAACTTCTGAAAATATTATACAAGCAAGTCTTAAAATGTTTGCGGTTAAAAATTAAACAACCGAATACAATTTTTTTCCAAAGGACTTTTTTTAGCAAACCCTAAAATTTTTGTGGAGGAATCCATTAGTCCGAGATTGCAAATATATATGAATGAGACTTCATAAGCCTGAAGTGGATAATGCTGCTAAAGTTTTTTTTCTTAGAAACTAATTTAAAAAATAACTTTAATATTTTGTGTTTATATTCAAAATGCAAATACACTGCTCAAAACACACGACCCCCATGACCCTCATGACCCGCCCTTGTATCTGCCCTTGAGCTTTAAAGATAGAAAATTTTTAAGTGGTCATGCTAATACCTTAACATTAGACTATTTAAAATTTTGCGCCATTGTCGATTGTTAATTTAAAAAAGTTTTGTTATACCGTATAGGCTACTTTTTGGTAAAAAAAATAATCCGAAAGATTTTTGTTTCTGCGACATCCTCCTTTTCTCTGATTTTTGCTTTTCTCAAAAACGATTAAACAGAATTTGTTAATTTTTATTATGAAAAATGTTTTGAAAAAAAGTTTAAGCGCATTAGAAAAAAATTTTAAAAATCTACTTATAAAAATTTTCAAAAGAATATTCTTTGGGTTTTTAAAGAAAAGTGTTTTTTACTTGCGATATATGTATAGGTACTATATGGCAAGTTTTGGATTCGTAAAAAAAAATGGAACTCGAGATTTTGATCAAACTTGACATTACGATGATAGGGAAGACGAAAAAAGTGGGTCTCGCAATTCCGTCCGTCGCTGTGTCTGTCTGTCTGTGGACTCGCCTACAGCCTAAACCCATGGGCCAATTTTAATTAAACTTGGTATAAAGTGTTTTTGGGACATTCCCCCGACACATTTCTTTTCATTTTCTTTTAAGGACCAAAAATAACGGTACCTGCCATATAATTTTTTTTAGCATTTTTGAAAAATCTTATTTTTTCTGAAAGCTAGACAGATTTTTCTAAAAAAAAATCAATACATTTTATTAGGTATAGGTATGCTATTTTTTTGTGAAAATTAAATTTCCAAAAAATGGTTTTAAATGGTCCCTCCAATAGAACCATTTTTGTTATTTTCGTTTTTCTCTAAATAGACTGATTTTGAAATTTTTTTATGGAGAAATAAATTTTTTTTGAAAACCAAATATTTCGAAAACGACTTCGTTGAATTTTATGAAACTTGGTAACAAGTGGTTTTTTTAAACATTATCTCAAACATTTTGAACAAAGGTTTTTCTTATAGTCAAAATTAACGACTCCTACCATTTTGATTAAAATTGTTCTTAATATTAATATTAGTATGGTCTACGATTTGTTAAAAACCAAATTTACAGTTAGCCATTACTAAGAGTACTTCTCATAGAACCATTTTCTTTATTTTGGACTATCTCATTATTATGTGTGTAACTGATTTAAATTATTTTTTGTTTTTACAAAAGCTTCTCTAAAGTTTAAATCATACTTCATATCAAAATTTTCAAAAAAAAAAAAAACAAATTTTGGATTAAAAAAAAAAATTTCAAAATATTTCAGAAACTTTTTTTTAAAAATTTAATTTTATACATAAAAAATTAAATTAATCTCTTCTTCTTCATAAAAAGTTAATTTAAAAAAAACCGCTCCTACGATTTTAAATTTTTTCTCCAAAGCTAAGATTAGTTAAAGAAATCAGATAGTTCACTTTTTTTAGATCTAAAAATTTAAGAAGATTTTTTTAATAAGTACATTTTTTTGAATTATGTTGTTTTTTAATTATTTTTCAATTTAAGCTCTAAGTTACATGTAATACTAGTTTAAACTTAAGGCTCCCATACAAAAATTATTTACTTAAATTACACTCACAGTCGTATTAATTAGATTTCCTCTTTTGGACAGTTGTCCAGCTAGCCACTGTCTAAATATTTGGACAACTCATTATTAATAATCACATTCCAGCAGCTGTCTAAATACGACCTCATATTGCCCGTGACATACCTGGAATAATTCATTCTCGAGTGAATTAATGAATTTAGCCGACTTTTTGGATACGTTTAAGGGACATTTATTTTCATTTCTACACATCTTTTCGTTTAGCAACAAAAAAATTGCCTTACTTTGTTCACTGAACGTGCCGACTTTCGGTGTCAAAGTTGGACAATCGATGGAAATGTTTATTAATACGATTTTGGAGTTGGACAGCTGTCTAAAGTTAGACATACTTTGGAATGGATTTATTAATAAGACTTTCAATCTTTAATATTCGAAGAAACTTTTACTACAAGTTTGTGCGATCCAGTAGTGCGTTTTATTTTTTGAAAACTCGCAATACTGACTTAGTTGATTTTTATGAAACTTGGCACCACCAATAAACGGTATTCTTAACATTATCTATCCTATTACAGGTATTTTAAACAAAAATTATTCTTATATTCAAAATTAACAGTTTCTTCCATACGACTAGAAACCAATGGGAATTTTTTGTTTTAAACAATTACCTACCTTCATTACGATTTTGATTACACTACTTGTCTGATGGTGCACATTTAGTACCAAAGGTCTACAATTCATATTTTGTATAATTATGTGTTTAACATAACCGCGGTATAAAAGTACAACAGCATATCACAAAATCCAAAAATTAAATTTTGACAAATGATTCGGGAATTTTATTTATTTTTTTTTTTTAACATGACTTTGGAAATTTTCGTATATCTATCGGAGATATTGAATTGATGATTTTAACAAAAACGGACTGTAAGTACAACAAAAATTTCAAAATTTTTTTTGATTTTTTAATAAAAATGAAATCTATGTTGGTTTAAATCTGTTTATGATGCCTCCTTTGTTCCCCGGTGCTCTCGAGCATTTAGCTATATGGATTGCATTTGAATACAAAGTCCGACAGTGTTCTACTTGATTGAGCTATTCGTACAATAGACGGACGCTTTTAAGGCGCCATCAGTTTTCCAAAAACAACCATTAGTATATATTAAAGCAATTGATAGTCAGGATAATGGTGTTCTTTAGCACTTTTCTAAGAGCACTCTTTCAGTAATGAATTAATTTGATCTATGATTTTTTACTTGCGATATATATAAGTACTATATGGCAAGTTTTGGATTTGTAAAAATCGAAAAAAGTGGGTCTCGCAATTCTGTCTGTCTGTCTGTGGACTTGCCTACAGCTTAAACGCATGGGTGTTTTCGGGTCATCACCCCGACACGCTTTTTTCCTTTTATTTTAAGGACTAAAAATAACGGTACCTGTCATATATTTTTTTTAGCATTTTTGGAAAATGTTATATTTTTCTTAAAAATGGCTTGACAGATTTAAAAAAAAATCAATAAATTTAATTAGGTATATTCTACCTTTTTGTTAAAATTAAATTTCCAAAAAATATAGTTTTAAATGGTACCTCCCATAGAACCATTTTTTTTATTTTCGTTTTTCTAGAAAAGGAATAAACTGATTTTGATAATTTTTTTTATGGAGAATCTTCTGAAAAATTTGAATAGTTTTGTATACCAAAATTTTCCAAAAACTTTTTTTTTGGATTTTCAAAAAAAGTTTCAATTTTTTTTTTGAAAACCAAATATTTCGAAAACCATTTGGTTGATTTTTATGAAACTTGGCACCAAGCAGTTTTCTAACATGATCTAAAATATTTTATACAAAACTTTTTCTTATAGTCAAAAATAACGATACCTTGCATATAAATGTTAAAAAACCGTTACCGAAAATATAAATTTTCTCGAAAACGACTCCTACGATTTTGATACGATTTTTATTAAAATTGTTGTGAATACTAATATTAGTATGGTCTACGATCTGCCAAAAACAAAATTTACAGTTAGCCATTATTAACGGTACCTCTCATAGAACCATTTTATTTATTTTGGACTATCTCATTATGTGTCTAACCGATTTAAATTAAATTTTTTTACCAAAAAATTTTGAAAAAAACAAAGTTTTTTTTTTTTGAAAATTCGATATTTCCAAAACGGGTTGATAATTCTTTTTCGAAATTTAATTTTTAAATCGACATAAATAAATACTAAGAAAATTGTGTACCAATTCTTTCTCTTAAAAATGGTTACAAAATTTTATATATAAAAATCTAATTTAAAAAAAAAAAAACCGCTCCTACGATTTTAATCTTTTTTTCCAAAACTTTTAGTTAATGAAATCATATGGTTACTTTTTTTTAGCTCTCACAACAATTTAAGAAGATTTTTTTAATAAGTTTATTTCAAATTATGTTGATTTTTAATAATTTTTCAATTTAAGCTCTAAGTTACATGTATAATACTAATTTAAACTTCAGGCTCCCATTAAAAAATTATTTACTTATAATACACTAAATCCTTAAAATTTGAAGAATCTTTTCCTACAAGAGCAAGTTTGTGCGATCCAATCGTGCGTTTTATTTAATTAAAATTTTCAGTTTCAATGAAAGCTGTACAACTGGCGAAAAAAGTAAAGATTTGATTTTTCATTGACACATTTAAAAAAGAATATTCCACAATGTAAAACTATTATTATTAGGTACACCACTTTCATATTAAAACTCCATATACAAACAAATATAAATATACCTACACAGGGTGATGGGTATAAGATGCACCGAGTAGGTTGGTTTAAGACAAGAAAAAAATCGTATCGGAGGGGGGGTCTATTTCTCCCCGTTTAGGCAGGATGGGCAATTTTCTAAAAAATTGATTTAAAACAGAAAAAAAAATGTTTAAAAACAACGGTACAATTTAAAATGCCATGCGATACCTTTTTGGAAAGCCAGAAATCTCTTCTTTGATTTTCATTTAAAATTAAGTTGTGTTAGTAAATAGTTTTTGAATTAATTTCAAAACTCAAAATTTAAAAAAAAAAAAATGAAAAAAAAAGTCTTAAACTAATTTTTTTCAAAATTTTATGTAATTAGGTATAATTTTTGTTTTCAAAATTCAATGCTCTTATTAATTTTCAATAAAAAACAGAAAACCGGATGCTAAAATGTCTTTTAGTTTTTGAGAAAATTTAAGATAACGAAATCTACTTTACTACATATTTTATAGAAAAAGGATCTTTTGAACAACAAAATAACGGATAAAAGTCGAATTTAAGGAAAACTTACTTTAGTGTTTTTCAATTTTCTCAAAAACTAGACTAGATTTTGACATCTGGTTTTCAATTTGAATATTAAAAATAAAAATACTACTAAATAACGTAAAGTTTTGAACAAAATCAGTTTGAACACAATTTATAATTTTTTTTTTCTTCAAAAATTTAAGTTTGAAAATTAAGTTTCAAAAAACTGTTCTCTGAAAGAACTTAGTTTATAAACAAAATGAAAGCTTATATTTCTGGCTTAACAAAAAAGTACAGCAAGTCGTTTTAGCCATTACCGATGTATTTAAATAATTTTTTTTCTGTATTAAGTCAATTATTTAAAAAAAAATTGCTCCTCCTGTTATTTTCAATTTTCTCAAAAACTAAAAGTCAATTTAGCAACTGGATTTCTTTTTTTGACTGAAATCTAATAAGGGCATTGAATTTTGAAAACAAAAATTATACTTAATTACATAAAATTTAAAAAAAAATTAGTTTGAAACTTTTTTTTTTAATTTTGTTTTTCAAAACTCCGAGTTTGAAAATTAATTTTTCAAAAACTTTTCACTAACACAACATAATTTAAAATGAAAATCAAAGAAGATATTTCTGGCCTTACTAAAGGTATAGCATGGCATTATAAATTGTACCGTTGTTTTTAAATATTTTTTTGTTCTGTTTTAAGTCAATTTTTTAGAAAATTGCCCCTCTTGCCTAAACGGGGAAAAATAGACCACCCCTCCGGTACGATTTTTTTCTTGTCTTAAACCAACCTACTCGCTTCGGCAGTTTGGTGCATCTTATATCGATCAGCCTGTATAGTCAATCCTCAAATTTGAATCGCACATCCTTTAAGAAAAGTCAGCATTGAAAACAGCCTGCCAGACAAAATGCAGATTCCAATATCAGTTATTCAATGTCCAATTCTAGAAATCTACTTAGGTTACAAAAATAAAACAAGACAATAGAAATAATTTCTCCATCAAGGTCACTCAAATGCTGCAATAGCTATTACGTATAACGAATGTTTTCAATAAAAAAAAAAGGATTTCACACATCCATAAACTTTATAGATATTCACATTAAAATTACGTTTTCCTCTTTGACTCGATATTCAAATTCAGAATTCAAAAATTGTCTTTGTGAGATACACATCTTGCCACACTGATGACAAAAAAAAAATCATCCAATTTTATGTGCATATTTTCTGTCAAGGACAATGATGTAATATAGCCAGAGGCTCATGTGCGGCACTCAATCCTTTTAACAATCGTTATTCAAATGATACTTTATTTCATTCTAATTGTCTGCTGAATTTTACGATAATTGGGGCAATGTAAAAGGTTTATGCAATTCTGAAGAGAAATTCCCATACTGCAAATGTCCTTGAAGATACTGAGAAGTATATATGGGTATGTCCTTGTCAGGTGTGACGTAAAGGATAAAATAGCTAACGCCAACATTTAATTAGATTTGGTTCTTGAATGTTTCCTATCATCGATTGATTGAAATCAGTTTTTCGAACATTTTCCGGCGGCACGGATGCAAACGGTACACGTGTGATACCTTCGAATCGGATCGAAAATGAGAAAATGTATGGGTGTTTAATAAATAATGTGATAGTGAATATGTGATTATTTTAAGTGTTCTTGGTCTTTTTATAAGAAACGAACGACCTTAGTTCAATATAATTAGAATTCCGCATAAGAAAATCCAAAAATCCAATTTAAAAAGCTTAAAAAATAAAAAAAAATCAGTTTTATGGAATAGGGATTTTCTTCTTTTCCATTCGTGATTTGTTATCCGTATCCGTACATTACCTACAGTAGTAACGCGCCATAAAGCTCAGTTGTTGTAAAATAAATCGTTTCGTTTAACTCAACGATGATGGACAGTTGGATACGTGATGGCATTAAAATGTTCAACGGTTTTCAAAAAAAAAAAAAAATGTTCACCCTCGGTTTTATTTCGGATCAGAGTGGAACTTTGATATATAAAAGGTATTAAAACTAAGCTACAATTTACTTTGGTATTTTATTTTTGAATCTTAAATGTTGATATCATGATATTTGGCTTAAGGGTGGAAGTTTTCGGATGGTAAATCCGAAAATCCAAGTATACTATAAATTCCTTTTTTCTTAGGAATATAAACATACATATACATGTATGGTATTGGTATATACATACATTTGTTCAAAAATGACAAATCTATTTTATGTGTCTATTTAGACAGATAAGCTTCTAGTAGATTGAGTATGAAATTTATTCAAGACAGTTGTGTTTGAAAGTTCAAATTTACTACATACATCAGTAATCCTGATTGTCAATAAAGAATGATTTCTGATATGATGGGTGTTTAGAGGTTAAGGATATTTTTATAAATCATACATGGTTCTTTAACTATGTATTTGAAGTTTAAAATACATTTGGTGGCACTCCAGCTCATGAAGTACCAGGGCCTAGTACCTAAAAATCTCAACCATTCCTGTGTGCGTGTCTGTATAGGAATGGAGGGGACCTACAGTTTATTACTAAACCCGAACGGCTTTAGGTGAGTGGCACTTTTCTAAGACAGGAGAGATGCTCTTGGATAATTTGTCAATTCCTCGAGAGAGGCGCAGTAAAATGTTTTTGTTTGTAATTGGCAGAGGCTGGGAATCGTTTGTTTGGATTAATTGTCAAAATATAGTAAATGCTTCTTGTTGGGGTGTTCTGGAATTGAAATTATTGAAGAATTCATTTTAGTTTTTACTACTACGTAGGAACGTATGTAAATACACATATTACGGAAGACAATTTTTCATATTACATTGAAATCAAAAAGGACTGAACCTCTCTGAAAATTCAATCGAAAACGACATTATACTAATTTTAAATAACCGACTAAAGGCACTTAAAAAGCAGGATTTTAAAACTAAAATTCCAATAATTGGAGAAATAATTTTTGGGAATGTTCCAAGATAAAATTCCGTATGGGAAAATGGATTAAGTATTAACTTAAAATTAAGAAAATATTAAATAAAATTAAGTAACTCTAATGAATTAATTGTTTTTAAAACAAATAAAAAGGTATGCATATACGGAACTTTTAAATTTTTTTATTATTCCATCTTAAAAGTTATTCTTTCAGCCACTGAAAACCGCAGTTTTCTCAAAACAATATAAGAAGACTTTTTTAATAAATTTAATTCGAATTATGTTGATTTTTAATAATTTTTCAATTTAAGCTCTATAATGTATAATAGGTACCTATTAGTTTAAACTTAAGGCTCCCATAAAAAAATTATTAATTTTATAACACTCAATCTTTAAAATTCGAAGAAACTTTTAGGTACTACAAGAGCAAGTTTGTGCGATCTAATCGTGCGTTTTACTTTATAAATTTTTATTTAAAAAAAAAATGTTGAGTTTGGTACGCCTTCAATTGTGAAACAACAAATTCTTCCAAAAAATGTTCTGATTGGTTTTTTCGTAACATTAACCGTTGAAAAGTTACAGCAATTTGAAAAGTCAAAAAATCTGTTATAAAGGGCTAAAAGTCATGAAAAAGACCATGGGCACTTGCACTTTTGTCTGGACTTTGGACCCACTTTCAACATTGTCCAACAGTGATGAAACTTATGTTATGTGAAAGCTTATGAAGAGTACTTTATTTCACCATATAGCGACTTAATTGAAATTGAGCGCGAAAATGGTGTTCTGGTGCATTTTATTAAAAAAAGAAGTATATAAAATGGAAAAAAAAAATATTTAAGAAATAATAGCAACACTTACTAAAAAGTGGTTTATCTTTTTTGAAAGCGAAAAGTCTGTTTTTTTTATAAATTCTTTTTTTTTAAATCAACTTATTTCTGTTTAAAGTTTTCGGAAAAAGTTTTTTTAAAACTCGAAAATGCTGAAAAATGAAAAATTGAATAAAGAGTTTTTCACAATTTGAAATACTAAGTTCTAAATTGGTTTATATACACTGACTTTTAGAACTAAGAATCTAAAATTGTGAACAAAATCAGTAGGTATTCAATTTTTTGTTTTTCAATATTTTTCAGTTTGAAGTTATTTTTTCGAAAACGCCTAACAAAAATAGGTAAGTTGATTTAAAATAAAATAAAAGGACAGTCTTCTGGTTTTCAAAAAAGGTAGAACACATTCTAGTAAGTGTTGCAATTTTTTTTAAATTATTTTTTCCATTTTAAATACTTGTTTATAAAATATGCCAAAACATCATTTTTAAATAAATAAATTACTCTTCATAAGCTTTCATTATATGACATAATATTCAGCACTTTTGAGCAATGTTGAAAAATTGGCCAAAAATGCCCATGGTCCTTTGGTACAGAGCATTTTTATGTGATACCCTATAGAAGAAATATTCGATTTTTAGTTTTTGGCTAATTTAAAATGGGTAGTTAGGAACCGCATATTACAACGGTTTTTATTGTAATTTTTTTAAGAAACATTCCCAACGATTTTGATTAAACTTCGATTCTGCAATGCACGCGAAGGGTGGTTGTAAGAAAACTACATATCAGTTTTTTAATTTAAAAAAAAAAAAGGTTAAATGTTTTTACAGCCAGAGAGAGTTGTAAATTAGTGAATATGATACAAAATTAGAAAAAAGAAAAAAAAAAAGAATTTGAAGTAATTTTTGCAACTAGTACGAGTTTTTTTTTTAACAGACAACAGTGCTTTTCTTTTCAAAAACGCTATCTTTCTCTTTTTTTCTCAGCTGAATAACTTCATTAAATGAGATAAAAAATATAGTTTACTTATAGTACCTTCACTATAGGGCCTTATCAATTTACTTATAAAAGGTTGTAGAGTCGTCAGAAATCTTTAGTGCAAGAAATTGGAAAAAACGAATATTATAAACAAAAATCTTACATAATAACGTAAAATTTTAAACAAAATTAGTTTAAACACAATTTTTTTTTTATTTTTTTTATCCTTCAAACATTTTAAGTTTGAAAATTCATTTTGAAAAATTGTTCACTAAAACAACTTAATTTAAAAACAAAATAAAATCTAAGATTTTTGGCATAACAAAAAAGTCTAGTATGCCCTTGTAAACATTATCGTTTTTTCTTAATAATTTTTTGTCTGTTATAAGTCAATTCTTTTAGAAAATTGCCCAACCCCCCCGTTATTTTTAATTTTCTCAAAAACTAAAAGACATTTTAGCATCCGGCTTTCTGTTTTTAAATAAAAAAAACTAATAAAGAGATTGAATTTTGAAAACAAAATTAGTACTTAAAAGCTTAAAATTTTGAAAAAAATCAGTTTAAATTTTTTGTTAATTTTTTTTCTTCAAAATTTTGAGTTTAAAGATTAATATTTCAAAAAATTTTACCTTAAACAGATTTATTTAAAAAATAAAATAAAAGAAGAAGTTTCTGGCTTTACTAAAAGGTATGTCACGGAATTAATAGTGTAACCATGGTTTTTTAATATTTTTTTTTCTGTTGTCAATTTTTTTTTCAGAAAATTGGGCCTTCTATACGATATTTGCTTTTCAGATATCGTTACAAACCCCTCACCAAAGGAACAAATAAATTTAAATAAAATTTTGTGTTATGTACCTATTTTTTTTATCTCTTTTTTTTTTTTTAAACTGTTACTAACCGTTACAAAAAAAAAAAAACACCTAAAGGTATTTCAAAATTGGATTTTTTTTTTTTTTTTTTTTAATGTAATTTTACAGGTACCTGTACCTGCATAAAAATAATATTTTCCTTAAAATGCTTTAAAAATAAATCAAAACCAACTTGAATAAAAAAACCAACTTGAATAAAAGAATTGAATAAATACTTTACAATTTTACAATAAAACATACAAGTTTAAATTCTTGTATTCCACGGTTTTTTGAGGAATATATCTTAGATCATTGCGTTGATTGTAGAGACAAATTAATTAATTAATTTTTTTAAATTGGTTGTTGTTAAATTTTTACATTTCCTTGTCTTGCTCTAGTGAGAAAATCAACTATAATACACTTTGTCAAAAAAACTAAGGGAACAAAAAAAATTATCACTTTTTTTTTAGTGTTTTTTTGAAGAGCTGTATATCTCTGTGAAAAGTAGTCGTATTGAGATGAAACAAAAATCCTTACAAAGATTTATATTTTTTGTATTGAGATTGCGCAACGAAATCATAAGAAGCAGCACGAGCCAAAAATTTTATTTTTTTTTTTTTAATTTTTGAACATTTTCATTTACTTTGAATTTTTTTTTGAGCCAATTTAATGTTTTGTTTCGATAACTTGTTTATTCAGCTTTAAGGTCATCTTTTTTCATCATTCTACAATTTTTGTTCAGAATTTATATGGCTTTGAATGCAAAAACAGACTTTTAACTTTGACTACCAATATCTTCACAAGAAATGACGACACGACAAATTTAGGGGTAGTTCTAAAACTAGAATTAATTTTCTACAAGATTTTTTCAAATCTTTATAACGAATTTTTTTTTTGGCTCCTTTACCGTTACATTTAGAAAAGGTTAAAAAAACGACTTTTTAAAGACTTTTTGTAAATCTTTTACTGATTTACAAATATTGACTGCAGGACTTAATTTTGTAAGAAATTCTAAAGAACTATAGACCACCAATATTTCTGCAAAATTTCAAATTGATCTCGTACCGAATAATCAAATTCTTACAAACCAATTAAAGGATCAAATTGTATGGTTCATAAAAATTGTGAAATCGTCATCAAAATGGGAAAGAAAGAACAATTTCTGTCCATTTTTTCCACGGTTTTGCATTAGTTACAATACATAATAATATAAATTTATGTCACTTGGCATGTGTACCCATAGGTATAAGATTTTTTGAGCAGTGTGGTTTTTCTTCCAAACCGTTGATTTAGCTGCCCCCTCCCTGCAGCCGAGATGTTTTAATTAATCTAAGTTTTACATGAAGTTATTCAAAATAATTTGAATCTTCAAAAATAATAATCTTAATGCCATCTACCTGAAAATATTTGTTCCTATTTTTTATTTCAAAAGCTAACTCAAATAATCTATCTGTTTATTTTTTATATGAAAAGTTAATTTGATATAAAAAAAAAACTCCCGCATAAGCGATGAAGACCTATATACATAAAATATACAAGGTGTAATCACATTTTCCCACTTTCATTCCTTCTATGCCTACATAGATAGGACATTTCATATTTTTAAGGGTGTGGCCACATACATTTTAGTCTATAAAAAAAAAAAAATATATATTATAATTATCTAAAGTAGGTTTCCAAAGTTTATTTTTTTTATTTTTTGTAATATTGCTAATGCACAAACACATGCCGATAGCATTTAATCTGTTTCGTTTTTTTTATTTATTTTTATTCAACGAAAAGCTATAAAATATTTTTATATTTTTGAAATTTGATAAGAACGTGATGAAGGGTCCGCGGTTCCAGACAAAGAGAATGATTGAAGTGTATTGGATAGCATTTTTTTTCCTAAAAGACGGTTTTATTTATTCTTTGGTTGAAAATATGGCGTCCATTACAGATAAGGTATTTTATTTTACCCAAATCCAAATTATGTTCTGGCAAAGTTTTAAACTAATATAAATACAAAAATAATGGCTATTTTATATATTCAACATGTTTCGTTGTAAGGATCCTGTTTTTTTTTGACAGTCTTGCTGGGGTAAACAGAGAATAAATAATATTGATTTATATAAAAAAAGCGATATATTTAATAACTTGGACTGTATATATAGCATAATATTACTCGATATGTCAATGTTTTTAAGACAAAGATACTAAATAACTCAATTTTTATGGGTAGGTACTCTAAATCAAATTTCTTATCGGCAAGATTTCTAATTAAGAGAGAAAATTTATTAGCATGTTCTGAAAGTTTATTAGAGAAAATAGATTAATTTTATGCAGAGTATTTTATGAGGAATAATCGAAATGTTTTGAAAAGTGTTGTGATGGATTCAAAATTATACTTGTTAATTTTTTCAAGAAATAAATAGAACAAAATGTTTCAAACTTACAAATCATAGCCTTAATAAGGAGTTGCCTAAACTTGTGGCTGACGAAAATATCATATCACTTTCTCAAAAAACCAACAAAGTTTATTTTTAACTCAGCCATGTCCTGAAGTTTTCAATAAAATGCTTTGCACATGAGACACGACCAGCGAACTGCGAATTGCAAATGGTCGGGTATTTTGACATTTCATTCACATGAGAGGTCGCTGACAGTTGCGAATTGTCATGAAACATAAGCAAGAAAAATAAGAGTTTTAGTCTAAATTCGAGCGAATTTTCTATTCGCTAGTTTGTGGAATGCATCCTGCTATATTGTGGATTGCGAATTGACGTTTGACAATTTGCAGAAGATAAGTTGCTGCTAGCGTAAATAATATTTAAATACAAAAATTTCGAATTCAAACTACTTTTCCGCTGTATTTTCTAATTTAAATTTGATGGATTGGTTCATCTATTCACTTCGTCACAAAATTAAAAAAAAAAATCTCAAAAAAACAAAAAAAAAATGATATTAGCTGTAGAAATCGCTTTTAAAGACTTATTCGCGTTCGCTGGTCGCAGCTCATGTGAAAAGCACTTAAGTTCAGCTTTCATTCACAAGGCCACATCAAAGGTTGCCAATCAACCAATGTCGATATCGTATTTAATTATTATAGGAATGAAAAGAAGAGGACCTAAGTGGCTGCCTTGTGGGATCCTGGAGAGGTAGCTAAGAAGGGTTGGAGAGGGCAAATATGAAATGAGAATGATAATAACAGTCTTCAGGTAAAGAAGAAGGAAACATATTCCAAGAATATTGATTCAAAGCCGAGTATTGAAAGTTTGAAAAATATTATCCTACGCAGTAAAATAAAATATGTAAATTAAAAATGTTTGAAGAAAGCGAGAGAAATGGTGTAAGAGTAGAAAAATAGTGAGTGGAACTTCGGGACAGGGAATACAACTTTTTCGATCGATTCGATTTTAATAATCGGAATCCTGTACGAATTATTCAACTTAAAAATGCCACTATTGTTTTTTAAGTGGAATAGCCTGAGTTTCAAACCTAAGAATCTTGCGTGGAAGTCCTTACTTAGAACGAAAAGATTTTTGATTTCATCGATTTTTTAGTAACAGCCTTTATGATATCAAGTTCTTATAAGGGTTGTAGCCAGGATATTATTTCGGGATGCGGTTTTAGGAGCTTGCTTTAAAGTTTAATGTTTTGTTAAAAAAAATATAAAAATAGCTTTTAACAGCCTTTCGATAGTTATAGGTAGAAATGATGACCACGAGCTCAGTGACGACTCAATTTCCACTGGAGTGCACTCATGTGTACATAATGCCTTACTGGGAAGTTTACCAACTGATGGCTTTGGATCGAAAACCAATTCAATCGGGTTATTATCCGGCCACTAAGAGCCTGAAAAATCTCTCAGTTACCTGTAGAACACTTGCGCGCAGAAGCTTTGTGAGGTTCGTCAAATCAAATCCTTAACCATCAGTTCCGAAAGTTTGTCAAGATTGTTCGTCAAAAATGCCTTTCGAAATAATTGTGCTCTCATTATGACCAGATTAATACATTTCCTGAGATATTGTGTGACTGTTACCTTTTTCTGCTAGTCACCTCACAACTATTATACATATATTACAGTGAATATCGGCCAGTTTCACCGAATATTCTCCAATTGGCTAGTAGCCCAAAACAAGTCGCAATTACCCTGGCTCTTGTCTGGGTCTGTATATATATATAAAGTCAGTTGTTAAGGATTTGGATCAAATATTTCAATGGATAAAACGCAGATTGTTAAACTGCGCCACCGCCATTCGCTTCCGCAAAAAAATTGTGAATATTTATTATTTTCGCAAGTAAGTTTTGAAATGCGGATCATTGTATATGTCCAGATCGTCTGTCCCCTTGTTTCCCTCATTTCCAACAGTAAATTGGAGACCATAATAGACTGACCTTGAGGGTATAACATTAAGACTTGCGAGCTCATTACGCATCTGCGGAAACAATTTAAAGGATAACACAATAAAAGACATTAACAGCTGACTGCCTGTCAGGGTGGAGGTATTTCGGTTTTGGTTCCGGTCTCGTTTGAAGATTTAGCATGATTCCCAAAATGCACGGTTTTGTAGAACAATTCAGCAAAGAAGCCAAGAAGATCTAGAGATATTCATAGAGATTCAAAAAAAGATTCTTGACCCAATACCCACACTCCATCTTTAAACCATCCAGTAAAAACAGTTGTGTCAAAAGTCTCTTTCCTATAACCTTTGTAAGTGAAAATACAACGGCAAAATCCTCACTGACGTATCGTAATTCATTCGGGCTTTTCTTTTTAGTAATTTAAATGCTATAAGTTCTTAGGCCCCTCAAACCTCCTTTTTTGTCATGTGCCTGGTCCTTAATGATGAAAGCATGCCATAGTTTCCTTTTTAAGTCCGTGTCCAATGTGAAAAGTGGATTAAAATCCAGTCCACAAAATTTGGTATTTCAAAGATCTCCCTCTTTTCTGAATTAGCTTGGGAAAAGTCTATACCATCATAATATAAAGCGAATGAGTTTATTATGAGTTTAAATCTCTGGCTAAGGTAAATTTCAGTTTAAAGCCTTAAGCCTAGTTTATAGATCGAAGCAAAGTTAAATACAAAAAAATAGTTTTTTTTCCCATTCGTAAAAAATAATTGATGTTGAAAATATTGATGTTGATTATGAAATCCGCAGTTATTCTCAGTTCAGGCTTTCTTTCCTCTTCACTTGAAATCAATGAAGACAAAATGAGAGCACTATACTGCGATTCACTGCGGATGCAATTTTTTGGATTCCATAATCGGCATGATTATTTAAGCGACAAGGGAAAGAAATTTGTTTCGAAGTAAATATATGTAATTCTATGAAATTATGTAAATCATTTACAAAGTAAAATTTTCTTTTCTTTGTAAACCTTTTGACGCGAAATTTATTGATGTTTCATTACGATTTGGATTTCACTTCGCATTAATGTATAAATTATGCTTTGCTTATAACAATATTCTATTTATCAAATGCTATACATATTTGAATAAAACCTCGAAAAATCTTTTTGCCATAATCAATACTTATCCTATAGAGCAAATAAAAACACGTTATATTAGATTAAACTTCATCTTTTATTTATATATAATAGTTCAAATCTTTGTCCGGTGACTAAAATAGAAATATGTTTTTTCAAAACCTCACATTTCAACAGAGTGATTTTGTTCTTAAAATGGCGGTAACCTTAAACACAACTTTAACCTTCCCTTCCCAGAGCTCAGTGCAGGAACCATGTAATCTGATGCGACTCGGTTCTGTTAACATTCATTTTGGAGTTTATCTTTTTAGATTCTTTTTTTTATTTAATGTCATCTGTCAGATGAAGTAAAATTTATTCTTTTGTAATCACACACTGGACCCATGTCACGTCCATTTCTCAAATAACCCACCATGCAATGCCATTGACTTAGCCGTCGTCGTCGTCGCCATCGTCATCGTAATCTTTGCCGCAAGTTAACCAAGCACAAGAAATGCATTTACATAAATTATACCCCGTTGTCCGTCCATATTATTTTCAGTTATTTTCTTAAACAAGGAGCGACTCACTTGCTGGACGGACGAGAAGACCCTATAGCGTTCTATACGCATCAACCAATAAACGTCAGGCGATACAACAAGAAAAGGCCACAGAGTGCATCGCATCGCAGCATCATCTCCATCTCTAGTCAGGCAAAGTCTGATCAAATTTCTTCCCTCCGACATTGTAGTCGGACACCGATTCAAAAAAAAAAGCCATTAAAACTTCTGAAGATACATAAATATCTTTTTCTGTTTCGTTGTTTTTGTTTTGCTATATTCTTTTTTTTTCCATTTGAACCCAACTCAGTTTTTTTTTTCTTTATTTTTTTTTGTTGCCCCACAATGGCTGCCATCGATTTGAAAAAAAGAAAAGAAGAGATTAAAGAAAAAAATTAAGTTAATGGAAAACGAAAACCTGTAAGAGTCTTAAAGAAATACCTCGAAAACCCACCTCTTTTCTGGCTTTTAATCGATTTAAGCTGAAAATCAAGTTTTTCGTTTGTATCTCAGTTGGATCTCAAGTCAAATTGGATTAATGGATGATGAGTTTTTTTTTTGTTTATTTTTTTTTTAATCAATTCATATCCTGTAGGTTTGGTGACAAAGGGAGAAAAAATCTAATTATATCTTTGAGTCGTAAAATCAAAAAGGAATTTTATGACAACCACCCATAATGGTATAGCTTTTTATTTTTAAATTTAAATTTGAATAAGTTGTCTGGCGAGGTAAAACACATCACCAAGCAAAGACAGGGCAATAACCAGTGTAAAAAAAATAAATTTGAATTTAAGATTAAGCTTTTTCATATATAGCAAGTGCTATGAGTATCTTGAATCCTGTTTCCAATATAATCTTAGTATCTATCTACCTATACCTTATGCTATAAAATGCGTTGTGCTTGTGACATATTCTATGAGTTATCCAATGCACGTGTAAGTAGAATTAAATAACAAAGTAAACACGAGCTTATTGAGTGGTGTTGCCACACAGAAATTCACACTCACGAAATATAAACAAATATCTTATGCGCGACTGGAAAGCAAAAATTTCCTCTTGAAGTTAAAATTATAAATGTATTTAAAATTATAAATGTATGATATCTTTAACGATATACAAGAATCACTCGAAAACAAGACATTTTTCTCAAAAAATATCTAAACCCTTTTTCCGGGCAGGACTTTTTTTTTGAAAAATACCCTTGGTAGATCGCCTTTGTGGCACCTGCCGAACATGGATTATATTTCTTATGTGCTAAAACGTGAATTAACGATAAGGAGAATATGTATGCGGAAGGGATGCCCTTTTTCAAACCCTTTCGAATGAGATATCAATGACGTCAATGGCTTTTATATATCCGAAGAAATTGAGCTCAAATTAATTTGAGTACTCCTAATTTAGCTGCAATTTACCCCAAACGCGATGACTCATCACCAGAAACTATGAGACGATAGCTATAAAACAATTCCTCTATAATCTTTGCGCAATCCTTACCTACCGATTGGTATATGTATAGGATGTCTGTAGTGCAAACAGTCACCGAGAAGTAGGGCGCGAGCTGTACATGTTTTCGTGACGGTCCTCTTTTCGCTACATACCACCCAATCCTCCGAGACCAAGGGCGTACGCAGGATTTCGATTAGGGGGGGGGGGCAAACTCAAATTTAATTTTATTTTTTTTAAATAAGATATCAGTCGGTACAAATAACCTTTAACAATTAGTGAAAAAAAACTAAAGGATATGTTTAGATATTTTCTTAAGAAATCTTATTTGGCCTTAGCTTAGCGCCTTAGGTCTATTTTTAGATTTTTTTTTTCATGTTCTCTCCATTTTATGGCTCTATCTGCTATCCAGCTTTGAAAGTAAATAAGGGCTTTTCTTATTGTGATTTAAAAAAAACTTAAGCGACGATAATAAAAAACAACATTATTTCTATTAACAAATATATAATATTATTTTTAAAATTGTAAGACAATATTTTACATAATTCTGCAAATAAAAACAAAAAAATTTAAAATTTTTTTTTTAATTTTTCAAAACTTTTTTTTTTTTTATTATTTGCAGAATTTTATTTAAAATATTGAAAATAAGCTGAATTTTTAAAGCAAAATTTTGAAAAGCAGAATTTTGGCAACCCTCGTAAGGTAGATAATATAATATTCAGTGTTTATAAAAAACTCCGTTTTATTATTCTGACTGAAAAAGTAAATTTTTATATCTTGTGCATGCATATTAGGGTGTCCGTTATTTCCTAAACTCATTATTTGCTTTGATCAGAGACCCCCTCTATAAAAAGTGTATGCCCTACAATAAATTTATGGACTAAAATCAAAAACTTGGCCGAGCTCATTAATTCGTGTGGTGCCTCTAAAGTCATAATCTTCCCATACACATTTTTACGGAATTTATGAAGTTTTACGTATTATTCCCCCTGAACAATATTGCAGATATCGCTAATTTTCATCCTTTTGAAAAAACATTATTCAAATTTTATGGATGAAAAAATATCCATAGAAAATATTTTCAAAATTATTTTTTTTTTTTTATGTAAGATGTACAGGTTAATGACAGAGTTTGTTTGTAAATAAATTTTTTGTAGGATATAATCTTTTCATTTAGGTGGTGTCTGATGAAAAAAAATTGGTCCCATAGTGTATATAATAGTAGCTAGTTAGTACAGAAAACTACAAAAAATTTGTATTTTTTGTTAATTTTGAAGAAAGTATTGAAACGTTTTGTTTGTAATGACGAACGACATGTTTAAAGAAAAATTTTAACATCAAAGATAGTTTTTAAAATTAATATTACTCATTACTCAACAAAAAAATGTAGGAAAGTAAAATTTATTAGGGGGGGGGGGCAACCGCCCCCTGCCCCCCCTGCGTACGCCCTTGTCCGAGACAGACATGTAATCCATGTCAAAAAAAAAATTGAAACGCAGTTTCCTCACAACTAATTTAGTCACTACAGTTACAAAGTTTAATCAAAATCTTTAGAGTCGGTTTTAAGAAAATTTGAAAAAATAACGAAATTATAAAATTATAAAATTATAAAAAATTTGAATTTTTCCTCTGGGGAATCACATAAAAATGTGCTGTACCACATTTGAAGGAAATCGGTTCACCCGCGTTTAGCATCTTGCTCAAATTATAGTAAACGCATGGACTCACAGACCGATATGGATGGTATATGTCTATAAAGCTAGCACAAACACAAAATATGCTAACACAAAAATCGGGGATGCCACACAAAAATAGCACAAAATTCTAGTTATGGTTTCAATTGATTATGGTAATGTGTACATATGTGCTAATTTTATAGACGTTCTAAGTGCTAATTTTGATTACAATTTCGAACATTTCTTTTTACAGGAAACCTATAGAGAAAGTAAAAATACATATATATATTATTTGTCTCTGTAATAAGAAGTTACATACGTTTGTTTTTCTTGGAAATACAATTATTTGACTTGGCAGGACATTTTTCGCGTAGAGTCTTAGGACCAAGACAGGAATTTGCAGTTTTTTTTGCATTTCTATTCCAGATTTCGCAGTTCAAAAAAGTGGGTGTGATCGCGTGACCTGCTAACTTCGCAGTGAAGTTAACAAGTTAGAGTATTATAAAGTTAGAGTTTTATAAACATTTTTAAGAAAAAATGTGTTACGCCAATTTTAGAATCATGTGCGGAATTAAAAATTTTTATTAAAAAATCGTTTACCGCTTTTGGAATATCGAATAAATAATTTAAAAACCCAAAAATTTATTTTTGAATATATAATAAAGATTCATTAGAATCTTTGGCATAAATACATTTTATCTTTTAGAGGTAGGTACTGTTAATAATGGCATAGGCTCAATTTTATAATTTTAATTCACCAATATCGGCGGAGTGGTTTTCATTAAATATAAGATTTTCCTTAACAGTTTTTAACTTTCCGATGGCAAGCGGGGTTATCAAACATCCCACTACTTAAGGCTGATTTCCAATGGCGCGTTCGCGTTAGAGACGCTTACGTATACGTTTACAAGCTTTACGAACGCGTCGAAATGACAGACGACTTGAAGAGAACCTGAAAATCAAAATGAACGTACATAACTATAATTTCGAATTCCTTTCAACAAACTATTCCATTATTTTTTAAACAAAATAGATTTTTTTCTTTCAATAAAAGGAATTTGTCCAGAAAAACCGATTTTTTCTTCTAAATAAATCGATTTTTTTGTTGAAAGGAATTCGAACATTAGTTTAACTGTCAAAACGCACGCTGAAGTTGATTTTTTTCAACTTTTACTTTAACGTTGAGGTAGCTTATGTTACGTTGGTTTGTGTACATGCTAATAGGTGCCAAATCGTAACGTAATACCCAACGCGTCATTGTAAACAATTTGCTTAAATTGCTATGTGTGAGCTTTCGCGTTGAAAGAAAAATATGTCAAAGCGACGCTCAACGCGGTATTGGAAATCAGCCTTTAATAAAAGCTCTAATATTTTTTGTTTCTAATGTTGGCCGTTCCTATATCGCTCGTTCTATTCTCCCGTACTCCACATGCAAGTCCAACAAGTTTTGCTCTTTTCTTTAAGAACTTGCAGAAAAAGTGAGCGATAAATCCTTAAACGATGGTATCTTGATTTTGGACAACGCCCAAATCCATAAGGCTCAAGAAGAACGGTACTTTCTATCTGCTACCAACTTAAGATTAAAATTTTTGCCTCCCTATTCTCCAACTCCAATGCTAAACCCCAGTTTAGCAGAACAGTTGCCCAAAAGTACATTAAATTTAAAATAAAGAATATAAAATTGGTCCCCGAATTAAATGCTAATTAAATGCTCTACAAAAAAATCAAAAAAAAAAATTCTGGAATTTTCTCTAAAACAAAATTTTGAAATCCTGATTTCAAATAACGAAAATTTAAAAAATTCAATTTCAGTGTTCTGCTAACTTCATCGACCATTTTGGCCCCTTTCTTGAACGTTTTTATCCAAAAATTGTTTCTAGAATTAAGTGCTCATTGAATACGAATTAAATGCTGCATTATCTCAACAAAATTTTAAAATCCTGATACGGAAATTGGCTTTTTTAAATTTTCGTTTTTTTAAATCATGAGCAATAAATTTTTTTCTTTGGCATTTAATTAGCACTTAATTAGCATCAAATTATGCAATCATAAAACCTTTGTTCTGCTGACTTTGTTCTGCTAACTTCAGGGACATTCAACTCGTCGTCTCACACTCCTTTTTCGAAATTGCACAGTGGTTTCGCTTCAAAAAAATCTGACCCACTTTATCGATTTTGATTAAACTTTTAGGTATGATAATAGAATGCATAATTAAATACACTAATAAATCATGAAACAAAATTTCCACCCACACACGCTCACTTTGACAAAAATTTGAGTAACCACAAATTTTGAAATCAGATTTCGTCAAAGAGATAATAAATATATTTCGCAAGAAGAACAACATAGTTAATGAAGGAAATATAGCAACTAATAATTACTGGCTGAACAGAATGGTGACGCAGACGGAACCGGAGCCGGAGCTGGAATAGCTGTCAAAATATTGAATATACGCAAATTCAATGTTGCGAACACAACGGAACGTAGACGCACACGGAACTGCAGACGCAGACGGAAGAGTTCACCAACTTTTAACTTTTCACGTACGGCACTTTTGACGTTTCAATTTGTATGAAGAAAAAAAACAACTTTTTGGGTCGGAAAAAAATATTGTGATTATTTGTATCGCGAAAAAAATTATTTATTTAAAGAAAAATTATTGAATTTGTATGATTCCTCTTTTTGTCAGGCAGATTGGAATTTTTAGTTACTCCACTGCACTGAAATTTTAAATACATTATATTGTTTGATAATAGGCAATAGATTAACTTTAAATCCGTAAAAATGCAAACTACATTGTTTAGCATTACGTAACCTATGAGGTAGTGGTTAGGATGCTAGACTGTCATGCTAAGAAAGACCTCTGGGTATCGAATTTTAACCCATTTCAACAAAATGTTGAATGTTTCTTGAAAGGAAGTAACAAATCCTTCAAGGGTATTTCCTGTTTTGGAAAAGTGCCTTTCATCTCGGCTTCGATAAAATCTGCGATTTTCTATTTAACAAAACGCACACAGCAATGGCTTAGATTTGAAAGCCATACACTAGACTTTTTGAAAATTGATTCAACTCAAGGGTTTTGTGAGTAAAAGTATATTAAATGAGAAAAAAAGGATATTTTTTTTTTTAATAAAATTATTTTCTTTATAAACGATTTGTTGAATCTGGCAATGATTCGTTACATTTTTCATTTATAAAACCTCCCGTTTTATTACAAAGGACTTTCAAACTTGCGCTAGTCAACTGTATTAGGGTATATATGATGTATAGATAACCTTGTATGGGTATATCGTATATATATATAGACCAATGACGACGACCCTAAAGTATAAGAAAAGTGTCATAAAAGTTCCAGGATAATTTACATGCAAATATGTATTATCCTTGCTGGGAGTTTTACGGCTTTTTGCTTGATGCCAAAGCCATTACATACACTACGGGAGTGGAGGCAAAAAGGTAATATGTATTGTATATGTATAAAAATATACTTACGGGGCAAATTCCTTTCTGTTGAAATGTTTCTTTGCAACCAATAAGGGCAAAACTTCCCGCACATAAACTCATTCAACTTGAATGAATATTTAAGTCCTTTGTTGACTATGCAGAGGGTATACTAAATTTACATGCAAATATTTTAACAAACGAACAATGGGGCATACTATAAACATTCATTTTGTTGCAAAAAAATGTTGCAAACTTCAGAAAAACAACGCAAAAGAGGATGTTATACTCGCACTCATCCTCTGAGTGATGACTGATGACTTTAGGTATACATGGAGCCCCGAGATGCGCCATGCTTCTTCCATCGCATATTTTACTAAATTCATTACTGTGTGGCCGCATGAATAACTTCGGGCTGTCTAATTATGCAACGTCCGTCGTCGTCGGTCGTCATCGTGTCGTCCAATATAATGACTATGGAGTAAATTTAATTTTGAAACACGCTTGCTTCCGCTTGAGCTATTTCTTTATAGTTAATAATGAAGGATTGCGAGTAAATAATGTCTACAGTTAGACAATTTGGCGTTTCCGACACTTAGAAAATATAAGTATACCTACTGACAGACATGCGTGAATAAGTTTTTCTGCGATGAAGGCGGGTGGAGGTTTGCAACAGCAACCATTCATATGACGGATTTTATGTCTACTTTTGAATTAATATTTGTGTACCTACACCATTTAATTTGGTAATAAAGTGAAATTTTATTGATAGTTTTGATAATTCGGATTTTCATTCACATCTGATTAATAAAACTTTATGTACCTACATTAGGGTGCACCAGCTTCTTTTAATCTAATCTAAAAATAAAAATAAAAATAAATTCAGCTCATGAAGAACTAGGGCCTAGTGACTTACAACTCTAAACCATTCCTGTTCTTGTCTGCAGGAATAGAGGGGACCTACAGTTTATTGCCGATTCTGAATGGCTAAAATGAATGGCACTTTTCTATGATACTCTTGGAAGATTTGTTACTTCCTCACAAAGGCAGTAGCCCTGAAAAAACATTTTTGTTAGGTAGCAGAGGCTGGGAATTTAACCAAGACCTCTGGCGTGACAGTCCCATGCACTAACCGTTACGTTATGGGCTACTAGGTATGAAAAGTTCATTGCTTAAGGCTTGGAACGTACTTGCGATTTGGAATCGTTGCGACTAAAAATAACAGGATGTCTACGAGATCTCGCAAATTAAGATCTCACATTTTAAATCTTGCAATACAAAATCCTGCAATTACAAGATCTCGCTTTACATAATCCCGCAATTATGTACAAATATACCCCGAAAACTAAAATCTAGAAAAATCTTGCATGTAAAAAAAAAATTAAATTAAGCTTTGATTTAATTATAGTCCAAACGTAAGAGTAAGTAGCCGTGGCGTGATGGTTAGTGCGATGGACTGTCATACCGGAGGTCTAAGGTTCGATCCCCAGCCTCGCCACCTATTTATTTAAAAGAAAAAACGGCTACTGCCTCTTGCGAGGAGTTGACAAATCCTCCAAGAGTATCTCCTGTCACAGAAAAGTGCCGCTCGTTAGCCGTTCGGATTCGGCAATAAACTGTAGGTCCCCTCCATTCCTGCAGACACGCACACAGGAATGGTTGAGAGTTGTAAGTCACTAGGCCCTAGTTCTTCATGAGCTGTTGTGCCATCAAATTTATTTATTTTATTTATAAACGTAAGAGTAGAGTAATGTCCCTGTGCCATTCCTGACATAGGTAATTTTTTTTTTTTTTTTTTTTTAAGGGAATTAAGATTTTATTTTTCAGAGTGAAAATTTTCAGAACGACGACGTGTTACTGCTAAATTTGAGCTTGCGAGATTTCAGTTGATTTTTTCGTATAAAAACCAAATGCGAAATTGTTAAAAGCGGGATATTGTTATTGAGAGATTATGAAAAGCGGGTTTATAAATTTGTTGGATTTCGTTTTTCGAAATTTTGATTTACGAGATATCGTAGAGCTCCCAAAAATAACGCTCTAAAAATGGAACCCGTTTCATTTTGGAAATCACCCACTATCAAATTATTGACGTTAGACATAATAAAATTTTTAAGTTACGCGAAGGTCCAACTTTTGAGTGGTGAGTTAAACCACAGCTAGTTAACCCTGGAAATAAATATATATACAGTTAACCCAAGATAATTAATATGAACCTAAAAATTTAGATAAAAACTTTAAAAAGTATATCGTTTTAGTAAATTCAGTTAAAACTCATTAAATTTAGTGAGTTAACTCGGGTTTTATGTTAATCTCACACTTAAAACCTGGGATATTAGTGATTTGTTTTCTAAACAGTAACAGTAGGTATTAAATTTTCTAGACGATATCAAATTTCATTTTGTTTTCTTTTTTTTTCTCAGAAAAAATTGATGAAAGATATAAGCATCTAAATGTAAAAATTTCGAGCACATACTTTCAAATAAGAAAGAATAAATTTTGTTGAATTTGGCTCACCCTAATGTACAGTTGCGTATATATACAATGTCTATAAATATGAAGAAATAAAATTAGCATGCTTTATTGATGTCAATTAGTTGGTCGTTGAATTTGATGTGTAGACAATACAGTGTGCCGACAATATAGCCGTGTTATAATAAATACAGACTGTGTCAGGGAAATACTTAAAACGAAAGTTTTATAACATTTTGTCTGTGGTAAAAAAATGTCAATAAATAAAGTTACCTTTACTAACAGTAACAGTAATAAATAAATTAAAAAGTTAATGGTGCTAACAACCTTATAAAATAAATAAGGTACTTTGATTTATTGGTATTTATTTATTTCAAATATTTTGACCTCATTTATCATCTCAATATGGGAATCGGAAACATGCTTAACAAAAACAATAGAAAACTATTATTTTTGTTGTTGTTTAGTGAACTACATTGAATAAAATTCAAATGTATTAAGTTTTGTGCGACTTTTATTCCAATGCGTTTCGCCCAGGTACGAAAGTTGGGCTCATCCTCAACAACGTAGACCAAAAATCCCGTCCGTTCGCAATCCCGGGTAAAGTGAAGATACACCATACCATATATCCATGGTATATACATCTAGATTATTAGGTTTTTTGTACTATTTATTATATAAGATTTATATACAATGCTATATATGTATTTCAACTTAAGTCCAATAAATTTGATGAAACGGAGGTCAATATGTACCCTAAACTTACAATTTCAGCATTATTTGTTCAATCTTTAAGAAAGGAACTGAACTGCACCACGAAAATTCACTTCTAGGTGAATGAATTAAATCAAAATCCCCTAGAAAAATAAAATTTACAGTGTATACATCAATGCTGCTAAATGTATATATGTGTTGGTAGCCATCGACTATAAAAATATGAGTGTCAAGTTAAAGAAGCAATTTTCGCGAAGCAACTTAGCGAAGCACCCTTTCAAAAAAGATTTAAAACTTCCTTTATCGAGTGGTTTATTGCTAAAGCAAATAGTTCGCAAAGCACTTCTCGAAAAGGGGTTAAACTTGTGAAAGCGAAATGTTTTTTGCCTAAAATTTCCTGTCCAGTGAGACTTTAAAGCTGTAAGAATTTCTATTTTGTCGAGCAATGTTTTATATGTTTACAAAAAAAAACATAGAACACAGCACAACAAAATAAAATTGTAACAAATAAATTAAAGGCAGATGAACGGCCATGACGCCACAACGACAAGCGGATGCTGTAAAATAATTTTAATGTCGCGAAGCTAAAATCGCAAGAGACAGCCAGGACTTTTCCAGACCACGTCTCTCTTTAACGCTCAGAAAGCCCGCCACAAGCATCATCTGTAGAGGATCAGTGGAAACACTGCCAAAATGCCATCAAAATTGAGGACTGTAGTGGCAGGGGAGATGTTCGAAAGTTGTACCGAAGGGTGAGGCAAATTACCAAGGGTTACAAGGCCAGAACAGAAGCCTGCCGAGATGAGAACGGGAACATGGTGGTAGACACACAGCCGCCCCATCCACTAGAAAGGAGATGCTCTGATCTGTGCCAACTATAGAGGTATAAGTCTCCTCAACGTCGCATACAAAATCCTGTCATCTGTACTGTGTGATCGCTTGAAACCGTTTGTCAAAGATCTGATCGGCCCCTATCAGTGTGGTTTTAGGCCCGGCAAATCAACCGTCGATCAAATTTTCAAACTCCGATAGATTTTGGGAAAAACCCAGGAGTTTCAAATCGATACACACCACCTCTTTATCGATTTAAAAGTCGCATTTGATATCGTAGACAGAGACGAGCTATACAGAGCCATGACGCATCTCGGCATCCTTGCCAAACTCGTCCGCTTGTGCAGGATGACGACGGAGACACGCGTTATCATGCAACCTCTTTAACATCGTACTTGAAGCAAGTGTACGCAACTCGCAAGTCAACAACAGTGGTACAATTTTTCAAAAGTCCGTTCAACAACTTGCTTATGCAGATGATATCGACATCATTGGGAGAACGAAGCGAGCTGTTACCGGCGCGTTTGCAAGTATTCAATCGGAGGCGGCGAAAACGGGTTTGGCTGTTAATGAGGACAAGACGAAGTATATGCTATCATCGAGAAAGGAATCTCAACATCGTCGACTCGGGCAGATGGATAGATATAACTTCGAAGTCGTCAAAGACTTTGTCTAACTGGGCTCCACTATAACATCGCAACATGACATCAGTGCAGAGATCAAACGAAGAATTACTCTTGCCAATCGCTGTTTCTTCGAGCTAAGAAGGCATTTGAGTAATAAAGCCCTCTCTCAAAGAACCAGGGAGACCTTATAAAAGACCCTTATCATCCCGGTCCTGCTGTATGGGGCAGAAGCATGGACCCTGACAAAAACGGATGAGGATCTACTTGGGTGCTTTGAAAGGAAGATTTCTTCGGGTGATTTTCGGTCCAGTCTGTATCGATGGAGTATGGAGGAAAAGATTTAACAACGAGCTTTACGGGCTTTATAGCGACGTCGACCTGGTCAAGAAGCTGAAAATACAGTGGCTGAGATGGCGGGGACACGTGGAGCGTATGGACACCGACGCACCAGCCCGACGAGTCTTCGAATCCACCCCTGACGGTCTGCGCAGCTGAGGAAGACCCCACCTTAGGTGGCGCACACAAGTGGAGAACGACCTCAACCATTTGGAGTGCATTAGAGGCAGCTAGCTAGGGACCGAGCTGGCTGGAGGGGCATGTTGGTTGAGGCCGTAGTCCATCGTGGGCTGTGAGCGCCATCTAAAGTAAGTAAGTAAGACACATTGGGTCGTATTTAAAGTCATTTTTAAACTTTTGCTAAGTTAAAAGTGGGCTTAATTTAATTTTATGACAATTATTGTAATTTTCCTGGTTTACTATTTTAATATTTTAATTTAAATATTTTAATAAACTTCTATTTTGATAGTTAGAAAAAAGAATTTTTTTATAGGACCTACAGTCATTGATTATAGGTCTTAAACTGCAGTTTAGTAAAATGACTTAAGCAAACGAGAATACGCGCCTATTTATTTTTTAAACAAAAATCTACTTATGACCTTCAAGCTGTTTCCATCCCAATTAAGTTCAAGTAATCCTCCTCATAACTTAAACACATAATTTCATACATGCGGGTGAATTGGCATTTTGCGTCACCTTTCTACAACCTATATAAGTAATTATATATGATTGAAAAACATATACTAAAATATGTCCGTCCATGTCCAATATATCTTCCTTTTTTTATTTAATTTCTAGACCTCCAAGTTCCAACTTGAGCAATAACTGAATTTATCTCCTTGACGTATCCTCTTTTGTGGTTTGGGGAACGGATATAAAATAGTCTTCCATTATATTGTCCATGGCATTTCGAATGCCCGCTTTTGTTTGTCTCTACTCTATATAGCGTTTACACTCAAATTCCCATTATAATATTTTACTGCAAGTACCTACAATAAAAAAAAATTGTAATACGTGTTTATTTATGAGTTAATAAATTGTGTGGAATTATTGTACCTACTCGACAGCGCGGCGCGGCGCGGCAGCGAACATTTTAAAATATTCAATGATACAGATAAAAGGTGTCTCCGTAAAAGAACAGCGAGATTTAAATTAAAAAAAAAAATACAAACATTATACAAATAATAATTTATGTCCACATTTTTGCAACAATGTTTGGGTAGATTATTAAAACGTGAAAAAGTAAAAAAAAAAAATTACATAATCCAAGAAGATTTATAGGCTTAAATAAAAAGACAATATAAATGCAAGAATTTGTAGGAGGTTGTGTCTTATACGGAAAACGGAGTTCTTAATGTGTGTATAGAAGCAAATTTATTAAGTTTTGTTGTGAGAAAAAATAAATACACGCGGATACTGTCCCATCCATCTCGTTTTAGTCACTTCGCCTACATAATTTCGCACTTTAATTGTTTTGCTAATATAAAAAAAAAACCCGTATTCTGTTCATTATTCATTTAGAAAGGAGATTTTTAAATTCACAATACGTGCTGCAGTAGAGACTGCATAATTGAACTTTTTAATAAAACAAGAACAACTTAATTATGACGTGTGCTAACTTTGTTTGTGGCTTGAGTCCAGTTGGAATTTTAAACTAGTTTTTAGAATAGTTTAGTTATAATATTCATTAATTATAGTTTCATACTGATTGCATACCTGCCGAAACATATGGACAAATTTACCAAAAAAAAAAATCAGACAAACGATTAGGAAATGCACAATCGCAAATACCTAATGATGAAGAAATATTTTTTCATACATAAATCAGACTTACATTTAGATAATTAATAAAATTATCCAACAGATAATTATAATGGCTACAGTTTCTTTTTAACTATTATTGAATCTTGTGAATAAAAAAGTTAAAGCTGTTTTTAGAAAAAGCAAAAGCCAGCTAGTCACAGCTTTTACTTAACCAGAAGCTAAAGCTAGACAGTTCAAGCTTAAACCTTGATTTATGTGGATAAAAACAGACTATACGCGAAATAGCCTTATCTAGAAAATAATAGTTTAAGCTTCATATTATTAGCTTTCGTGTGTTTTTTTATTAACATGTTTAGGCTTATAGCTAGTTTAACTATATATGTGATATTTTAACTTTTAAATTGCTCTTTTGGGCTAACTGCTTTCAAGAAAAGTACGAAAATTTAATAAAACAACAATGATGAATCTAGATAAGCCCAAAACATATTTTTATCATTATGTCGTCCTTTGTCCATCGAGTTAGAGCCAAACGGATGGAACGATTTGATTCGATATCATTTGTACTTCATTTCCAAAAAGGCAATCTCTGATTTTTGTCATAGCATTTTTGTTACTTTTTAAATTTATGCCTGAACTTAATGAGACCTTTGTATTGAGAGACGTTCAACAACCCAACTTTATGCCCAACGATAAAATCCTATATATGAACCTTTGAATTTGAAGTTTTGACTGAATATGATGTCATAGAAAGCATTTGTTCCATCAAATCTGATGCTTTTGTTGAAGATGGAGTGCCAATAAGTTTTTTAAAAAGGATTTTGCCACATATTGCCAGTACATTGACACATTTGGCTAATTATTGTTTAACGTTTTCATCGTTTCCTGAAAGCTGGAAAATAGCTAAGGTAATTCCTGTAGCCAAAAAATCGAATGCTAGCTCTTGCTTGGACTTTCCTTGTCTGTCAAAAGTCTTTGAGAAAATCCTAACCTCACAAATATCTTATCACTTGAATATAGATTTAACTTGCGCTGTCACCATTCCAATCTGGTTTTCGTCCACATCATAGCTGTCAAACTGCTACTTGATGATATAAGGGTGCAATATGACCTTGATTATGTGACTATTACTCTATTTACTGGATTTTTCAAAGGCTTTTGACAGAGTAAACTATAATATTTTGTGCAAAAAGTTGAAATATTATTTTGGATTCCATTAGAGAGCTGTATGTCTTATTAAAGATTATCTCTGCAACCGTAGCCAAAGAATGAATTTGGGTCAGTTACAATCTGAGACTTTGAATTTGCGTATGGGTGTTCCACAGGGTTCTATTTTAGGACCCATATTGTTCTGCATTTACATAAATTACCTTCCAAAATCTTATTCAAATGTACTGCTGCACCTATACGCAGGTGATGTACTATTGTGCATATCCCGTCCAATTGGTTTGCAAGATTTTGTATATGCAGATTAAATGAAGATCTCACAGCAATATACATTTGGTCACTCCCAGATGGTCTTACTATTAACCCCTCAAAGTCCCAACTTATAGCAATATCTAAATACCACGTTGATACCTCATCTCTGCCTCCAATTTTGCTCTTTCAATCTCACCTTGAATTCGTGAACACTATAACCCAGTCTTGGCATTAAGATAAATAAATCGCTTTCAGCTGAAAACCACACAAATTATGTAGTCAGTCGGAAGAATCTACGCTGGTCTGCGTAAACTTTGGCTCTTTTCTGCCATAAATCCAGTAGATACTAGACTTAGACTTGTCAAAGCCTTTCTTTTGCCATTATTAACATATGGTAGTATATTTTTTTGCAAACCTGATTCCCATTCCCAGCACAAATTCCTTGTCGCTTTTAGTGATATGACAAGATACGTATGGCCTTCGGAGACATGATCACATATCACATTATCATCGGTTTGTCCTTGGATGCTCTCTTCAGCAATATCTTGATGCAAAGGTGCTGTAAGTGTTTGCACAAAGTTATTCAAAGTAAAATACCTTATTATTTATATGAAAAACTTATATTCGCTCAATCCATTAGAACTGTAACGCTTTTGATACCAAATTTTAACTTCTTGAACTCTTCGCGGCTCTTCATGATCTATGCTACTAGGATATGGAACGCTCTCCCCATGTCTGTCAGGAAGATAATAAGTGTGGCAGATTTAAAAGTGCGATTGCTGCTCACTTTCGGTAGGACTCCTCTCAGCATTCTTTAAAGATATTAAGCAGCAAATTTCTTTATATCTTTCTTTCTATCTTCTATCTCTTTTCTTTCTGCATTATTTTCATACAAATATTTTTTAATGTATTGGTAAAATATATTGTATTATATAGATTAAGTTCATTATATAATTATTGCGTAATATCCAATTGTTTAGTACTATAAAAGATGTAAGTCTTACTTGTACGTTTGCTTTTAATAAAATTGAACGGAATTGAATTTAATTGAATTGTGAGTCATGAAATAACCTAACACTAAATTGACTTAATAAATAAATAAATTTGATGGCACAACAGCTCATGAAGAACTAGGGCCTAGTGACTTACAACTCTCAACCATTCCTGTGTGCATGTCTACAGGAATGGAGGGGACCTACAGTTTATTGCCGAATCCGAACGGCTAACAAGCGGCACTTTTCTGTGACAGAAGATACTCTTGGAGGATTTGTCAATTCCTCGTTTTTTCTTTTAAATAAATAGGTGGCGAGGCTGGGGATCGAACCTTAGACCTCCGGCATGACAGTCCATCGCACTAACCATCACGCCACGGCTACTACATTGACTTATATAATAAAAATTAGTAAAAATCACGATAACATAATGTAGGTTTTTTCAAAGCTTATATTTTATTCTTCTATAGATATGCTTGTATAAGAATTTTTGAATTAAATTGTGCATTTTTTTTCCAAGTTGATTTTTTCAAAATTTGCGTAATTAAGTGCCACTTTTTTTTCTAACATTCAATGTCCTTTCATTGTTGCTATTTGTCCCTAGTATATTAGCATATTACTGAGATCCTCATCCTCCGAAACTCTCGCAAAACAATATTTTATAAAAAGATGCCTTAAAGCCCTTATATATTTTTATAGTTGTTTTCACATGTACGATACGATTTTTTAATATTTTTATCAATACAAAATTAATATTAAATATTATAATTATAGGGGTTAATAAATAAAGCGATCATACGAAATTTATTTAACTTGAGTTTTACTTCAAACAAGCTAAAAGAAAAAATAATTGGGTCAAAAACGCTCCAAAAAGTTTTTGTTATAAAAAATTTTCTGCGTGTAAATTGTCTAAAAGGATGTTAACCAAAAATTTTTTAATTAAACACGCAATCCTCTTCTTTATAAACTTTGGCGATTATATTATGTATTTTTATTTTAAGTGAGCGTGTCAGTGAGCGGAAATTAATTGCCATTTTGCCAACTCTTATAACACCTGCAAATATCATCAAATTCAGTGGAGTGGTTCAGATTTTATCATTAACGGTTTTTTTTATAACAAACCCCCGTATGCTTACGGTGACCAACCGTCCCGGGTTTCCCGGGATTATCCCGTATTTCTATAGCCTATCCATGGTTCTTTTTTAAGAAACCCGGGACGTACAAATGTTTCGTATTTAGTTATCTGCCCCGTATTTGTCCCGTATTTGCACATTTTCTCATGTTTTTTTTTTTATTTAATGTTTAATATATTTTTGATTTTTTTTTTGTTTGTTTTTTCTGCTATTATTTTTACCTCATTTAATATCTAAAATTAATGAAAAAACTAATATTTTTTCATACATTTAAATTTTGTTACTTTTGTCCCGGGTTGTGCTCTAAGAAATGTGGTCACCGTAGTATGCTGCACTCATAATTTTTTTTTAAGTATTTGTCTTACAAAAAAAGAAGGAAATTTTCTCAGTTTTAATTTACCTCTTGACTATTTTAGTCATAAAATTACTCGGAAAACAGATTTTGGCAAAAACCCGTTTTTGGCTGCCACTTTTGTAAAATAACGGCACAATGGGCAAACGTTGCGAGGTGGCAAAGGAAAAATTCAAAAAGAGAATCTATAAAAATGCCAATTTTAGAAACTCCTACAAAACTTTCCATGCAATCCCCTTTTTTCGGACCAAATGACTGATGGATTACTATAATTTCGCAGTAAAAATATATGATCAGTCGTATATCGATAGAGTATCCAGGTCAAAATCCATCTTCGAATTCTTGTAATAGAGAATTTTCTTGAATCCAACGTACTAGTCAATTTTGTAAAATACTCGTAAATTTTTTTTCCGAAGAATTCAGGATCTGCAATATAACTTTTCTTAAAGATTGGATAAATTATGACGTTGTTAGCCAGGTAGCCAGAGTCTTAAAATCTTTCATTCTAAGTTTCGTGTACTTCTTCTATGAATATGGGGTTGCCCAAACTTTTGGTTTAAATATTTAATATACATATGTATTTGAACTTGAGCTTTAAAATCTGTAAAAACTGCTTCTTTTCAAAATTCTGCTAGGTTGTTGCAGTTAGCATGTTTTCTGGCTTCGGATTAAAAAAAAACTTGACATAGTTTTTTTTATATTAAATAAAGGATGTACTGTAAAGGGTTGTAGGATCTTAGAACCTCATATATCTAAGGGATATTCGCAAAAAAAAGTATCTAAAAGTTCAGTATGTGGTCATAAATGGTCAGCTAGTTTCAGAAATTGCTCAGTCTTAATTTTTTTTAATACATTTTAAAAGTGTTGTTCAAGGTCATTGCAAGGTCATGTGTTTATTTAGCACCTCATTTCTGGGATATTCGTAAAAAAATATAAACCATCTTAAAGGTTACTTTATCCACATAAAAGGTCAGATGGTTTCAGAAATTGGTCAGGCATAGATTGTTTTTTATAATTTTTATAAAAATAATTTCAAGGTAAAGGTCAATGATCTTTCATTTTTTTGTTTTTAATAACTAAAAATCTATAGCTGACCAATTTCTAAAAAAAGGCCTGACCTTTTATAAGGAATAAAGTCTTTCCAGATGGTATATACTTTTTTCGAATATCCCATAAATGAGGTGGAAAAAATCGCGGGTGACCTTGAAAATCTTTAGCCCTATATTAAAAATTTTCTAAGTCTGACCAATTTCGGAAACTACCTGACCTTTTAGATTGGATTTTGCGAGTATCCCATATATGGGGTGATAAGATATCCTGGGAATACTGTTCTGTTAAATTTTCTAAGTAAGCAAATGATTTATTTCTTGCCTTCAAGCATTCCTTTTCAAACTATTGAGATTTTGTTTCCATCCTGGATGAATTTGTCGGAAAATTAAGGATTTTCAGACATCTTTCGAAATGGACAGAATTTAAAACTAAATACCTAGTGGAACTCTTTACTAAAGCAACTTCAGCTCTAACTGGCTGAACAGAATAGAATGACGGAACTGAAGCCGCAGACGGAACTGGAAGAACTGTCAAAAAGTGTCGTAAGTTATTTTTTTTACATGTCCACAACGGAGCTGTACAGCTTTGAAAGTATTTTGAAGAAAAACAAAAGAATATTATTGTGTACAAGCTCAGAATTCACATTTTTTGTTTCCAATAATTTTCCTTTTAATAAATAATTTTGTTCGCGATACAAATAACCACAATATTTTTTTCCGACCCAAAAAGTTGTTTTTTTTCTTCATACAAATTGAAACGTCAAAAGTGCCGTACGTGAAAAGTAAAAAGTTGGTGAACTCTTCCGTCTGCGTCTGCAGCTCCGTATGCGTCTACGTTCCGTTGTGTTCGCAACATTGAATTTGCGTGTATTCAATATTTTGACAGCTATTCCAGCTCCGGCTCCGGTTCCGTCTGCGTCACCATTCTGTTCAGCCAGTAATGCATAATAGAAATATTAATGAATAAATTCTGAAAAAAAAATCATATATCCAAGTTCTTGACCAAATTTCTTAACAATCGATTATGTAACATTTATTTTCCTCGTCACATTGGGTGCAATGAACCTTCAGAACACATGCTCACATCTATCCTACCAACCACTGTCGTACCTACCTTTGCAACCTATACAATACATAGTAATGGATGCGCCTATAAGAAGATGAAGAATTCCGTATAAGCTCCCAATGTTGGCATGAAGCATGGCAAACTGTTATTGTACTTCCTACTTCACCTTAAAAATGTTAATTCTGAGAACCACACACTTTAATTGTGTGACTAACTTTGTACTCGTACGTAAAGTCTCAAAACCAACTGTGTAATAATTACAATTCCACACTCTTGTTTCAAAGTCATCAAATGTCACTGCACTCTAAGCGATAAGATGTTGCCATAAATACCTGCATAACGTACATTTTTACGTAGGTAAATTATACCGTGAAGTCTGTTCTGAGGAGTAAGTTAACTAAAACGAAGCTTCCGTTGTCGCGTTGGGATGGGACAATTCCTAGAAATAAATCATCACCCTAAATGCATGATTTTGTAGCAAAAACTCCCATCAGTTGACAACTCACCCATTAAGATTATTCGTTTATATATTTTGATATTTTTGTCATAAATAACACGCCTTTTATTGCTAAAAATATTATTATCTGCGAATTTATTTGTTGAAAAATTGGAATCGTTTTTCCCATCTTCCATTTTTAGGTATATAAAGTTGTCCCTTTTATATGTAAGTATAAATGGATTTATAGAGCTATTGGTAAAAATAATTTCCGCTAGAATAATTTCATCTCCTTGTGCTGAACTTGTATAGATACATAGATATGCATGTTTAAAAAAAAATAAAAATCGATTTCGTGCAGTAATAAACAGTGCTGTGAAAATATTTCCAATTAAATATGCAGCATAATGAACTGAACTTTTCAGGGTCTTAAACTTATAGAAACTATGCTTCTTCGATAGTGACGTAGTCTCCAGTACTCATATGATTATAATTTTCATTCTTTACAGAATGACAAATTTTATCATGAATAGGAAGGAACCTATCAATCCCTAAGAAAACTCATGGTTTGGTTCCAGCTGTTACTGTTAGGTATAGCTATTAGGGGCAAAGGAGTAAATTTCCGCTAAAACTTACGATATCTATGAAATACCTATACCTACCACATTGTCTTCAGTTCCAACACTTGCGACGACATTCTCAGTGCTTGCAGCACACTTTTGGATTCGTAAAAAAAATGGGTTCGAGATTTTGATCTAACTTGACATTACGATGATAGGGAAGACGAAAAAAGTGGGTCTCGCAATTCCGTCCGTCTGTCTGTCTGTCGGTCTGTCTGTCTGTCTGTCTGTCTGTCTGTCTGTCTGTCTGTCTGTCTGTCTGTCTGTCTGTCTGTCTGTCTGTCTGTTGACTCGCCTACAGCCTAAACCCATGGGCCAATTTTAATTAAACTTGGTAAAAACTGTTTTTGGAACATTCCCCCGACCAGTTTTTTTTCATTTTATTTTTAGGACCAAAAATAACGTTACCTGCCATATAATTTTTGTTTAGCATATTTGGAAAATTTTATTTTTCTCAAAAATGGCTCGACAGATTTTTCTAAAAAAAAAAAAAACCAATAAATTTTATTAGGTATATTCTAAATGAGGTATATATTAAATGGTACCTCCCATAGAGCCATTTTTTTGTTTTCGTTTTTCTCGAAAAGGAATAGACTGATTTTGATAATTTTTTTTTATGGAGAATCTTCTGAAAAATATAAATAGTGTTGAATATCAAAATTTTCAAATTTTTTGTTTGATTTTTAAAAAAAGTTTGAAAATTTTTGTTTGAAAACCAAATATGTATTTCGAAAACGTCTTATGTTTGATTTTTATGAAATTTGGTTACAAGCGTTTTTTTAACCTTATCTAAAATATTTTGAACAAACATTTTTCTAATACTTATTAGTCAAAATTAACTGTACCTTCCATAAAAATGTTAAAAAACCGGTTCAGAAATTATACATTTTTTCGAAAACGACTCCTTCGATTTTGATTTAAATTGTTCTAAATACTAATATTAGTATGGTCTACGATCTGCCAAAAACAAAATTTACAGTTAGACAGTATTAAGAGTACCTCTCATAGCACCATTTTTTTTGTATTTTGAACTATCTCATTATGTGCGTAGCCGATTTAAATTAAATTTTTTTTTAAATTGAAATCATAATGCATATCAAAATTTTCAAAAAAAAAAAAACAAATTTTGGATAAAAAAAAAAATTTCAAATTTTGTTTTTTCAAAATTCGATAATTCAAAAACGGGTAGATAATATTTTTTGAAATTTATATTTAAGTTCAACATAAATAAATACTAAAAAATTGTGTACCAATTTGTTTCTTAAAAATTTTTACAAAATTTTATATAGAAAAAATTAATCTAAAAAAAAACCGCTCCTACGATTTTAAACTTTTTTTCTCCAAAACTATGATTAGTTAAAGAAATCAGATGCTGTACTTTTTTTAGCTCTCAAAGCAATCGAAGAAACTTTTACTACAAGACCAAGTTTGTGCGATCCGCAGTCGTGCGTTTTATTTGGTTTGTATTACTCTTTTAGATTTTTAGATTTTGAAAAAAAAACAGGGTTTCCTCCTATGATGACATCATAATAGCAGGAAATTCTTTATTTTTTTTGGCCAACTTTCCTTTACGACATCCCGAATTTGGATACGCGGATGGTCTCATTCGATAGATATTCACTAAAAAACACCAAATATCCCAATTTTAGGGTGAGGAAATATTTGTAAGTATTTTTAATTAATTTTCAAAGTTACACTTTTTCCATACAAAATGCATGGAAATAAATAAAAAACACTAAGATGGGAATGAAAGAACTTCCCTTGTCGTGACAGTGTATGCTTAGTATTGCCAGACGTACACAATGGTTTTGGGATATTTTTTATTTTTGCGATTTCTGGGATCTTTATTCGTAATTTTCAGATTTTAGCCCGATTTTTAGGGAAATTACTTATATGATCAGTTATAAAAGAGTAAGATTTTAACGGTCAAATATGCGGGAAACAAGTCACAGTTGCAATGTTATTTGCATTTTATTTGAGAAATATTGAGATTTAAAACTATTATTTAACCTCACTAAAAGGTATTTCAAAATAAGTTTAAATAATAGTTTTAAATTTCGCGCGAAATTTAAAACTTTTATTTAAACTCATTTTGAAATACATTTAAGTGAGGTTAAATAATAGTTTTAAATTTCGCGTGAAATTTTAAACTTTTATTTAAACTCATTTTGAAATACATTTTAAATGAGGTTAAACAGTTTTAAATTTCCCGAAAAAAATTCCCAAAATAAAAACCCAAGTGAAAAAATACATGCCTGGCAATACTAAACAGACCGTATGACATTTCTTTAATTTGTATTGTTTTCAAAACCAAAACTTCTAAAATTTAATTAAAAATACATTATGTATAAATGTTTCATCACTTTAAAATTGTGATACTAAGTGTTTTTAGGTGTTCATCTTTCCAATGAGACTATCCGCGTTTCCAAATAAAAAGTGCAAATCGGTAAGAAAAAATGACCGATTTTGAAAATTTTAAACATTTTTTAATTGCATTTAGGGGGGTTTCCTCACATTAATATTTGATAAATATTCTATTGAGATGCCTACCTACCCCTAAAAAAAAAAATCAACTTTGAAATCGGGATGTCGTAATGGAAAGTCGCCCCTTTTTTTTTCGAAAACGAAAAAAGTAGTGATAATCTGCATTGGAAAATTTTTTAATTTTAGTTGAAAGTTCGTATTTTGTATAGCCCCCGAAGAAATTAAAAACATTTGAAAACATTTTTCTCTCAGTACTGTTTTTAGAATTGTGTTAGTATAAGCTGGATTTTTGAAGTACCTACACACATATCTATAATTTCTATCAAATAAATTATTTCAGTTTTAAGAGCTCTTCGATATTACATACACAAAACATACGAATGAAAGACCAAGAAAACTAATCGAAACGAAAGGCCATAAGACCAAAGAGAATCCTTATTTAGGGCAGTTCCATAAAAATTGTGTGACAGGATACAATTTATGGCGAAAGTTGTTCTCTAAAGGGACTTGGTTTTTTTCAAATGGCAAACATACATAAGCGAAAAACGAAAATATCGATCAAAGAAATTATAAATGGTTCGGATGCAAGGGTGTGCCCGATGGCTTTTGGGAATGGATAATTTTTGCATGATTTTATTACATATATACGTACTTATGTATGTACATAATGTAAAAAATAAACTGAATATTTCTAAAACTAATGCATATATTTGTAAGTAGGCTTAAAGGTTTGTAAGAGCTAAGAGTTTAAATTTGTGAAAATATAGAAATAGAGTACATACATACATAAATTAATTCTCGACAGAGAGGGAATTATAATTTTCAAATTTATTATTATTAAATTATTATTAATTCAATTTATTATTATTTCAAATTTATGTTTGAACAAAAATCTGCATTTGTTTTTGAAATTCTGCCTTAAAACTTCTTGTTGTCGAGTTTAATTAAAATCGACCAAACTGTTTGAAAAATATTTAAATTTTTATTTTCAAAAAAAAGTAGGAGCTCGGTAATTCGAATTGTTGAGACCGACCCTTAGTCGAACCATGGAGGTTTTAAAATTACTGGATACGTTTTTCGTAGTCAATATTTTAGTTGAGAAAGCAGTGTAAAGTGGTTTTAAGTACATAGTGAAATAATATTTTTTGTTTAAGACAATAAAAAAATAATTTTTAATGCTTAAAAAAGTCTGACAAAAGATGAAATAAAGCTCTAGGTTGTTTAAAGTTGTCTAGAGAAATTTGAAATTGTGGTTTGCTTAGTTTTTTTTGAACGGTATTTGTTAAGATTTCATGTTTTTTAATGTTGAGCTGATCGATATGAACTATTGGAAGTTCTTGTTCCACAATATAGTCCAGTAACTTGTTGATTACCAACTCGGAATCCATGGCGTTATTTGGACCAAAGAACGTGACAATGTAAACTAATCAGCGAGCGTCGCGTTCAGGAAGCTGTTTACCTATGAATTCAAATTACAAAATACTACGGCTGGCAACGAGACCGAGACGAGACTACTTTAAAAGCACCCGAGACGAGACCGCATTTTTGGTACCGAAATTCGCCGAGACTCTCGGTGGTCTCGGTGGTTTGATTTCGGTTTTCGCTAGAAGAAATATTTTTGTATTTAATTATTTTTTTAGTAGGTCTACTCATGTTCAATTTTTATAATATTCACAAGTTTTTTTTGCGAAATATAAAATATCTCGAACCACATTATGTATGTAAATAAAATACGTATGCATGTCGTTGGAATAGAAATCGCTCATTTTTCAGACTTTTTTTCCCCGACGTAAAAAGGTTTTCCGATTTCATTTTTTGCTCCGGAAAACAGGCATATTAAAATTTTCACGAAAAAAAGGCGAACCGAGATCGAGACGAGACTTGGTTAGGCGAGACCAAGACCGAGACCGAGACAAGACTGAAATTTTTCTATTTTGACGAGACCGAGACGAGACTAACAAAAGTCTCGCCTGGTCTCGTCTCGTTGCCAGCCCTACAAAATACCAATGTTCATACTTTCCATTTTGCCAAGGCAAAGCAGCCCTCGGGGGCCAAAATCCAAAATCCAGAAAACCCTAGATCCCGAAAGCCCAAAATCCCGAAAAACCAAAATCCGTAAAAAACTTTGTAGGGTAAAGTCGGGTGATATGGCACCCTTTCAATATCTCCCACTTAATGACTTCTTTTCGAAACAAAGACAACAAAATATCATTCATAATTACGTCAGCTCTAATTGTATCCGGTTAGAATCGCAGTAGCACATAAAAATATTTATTTAAAATCGAATGAAAATAAAAATCGAGTATATTTGAAGCAAAAAGTTTTTTTGTGTGTTACTGAAATGCGTGCAGCTCCGAAATTATTTGACGCCAGGTGTTAATATGAACAAAAACAAGAACAGTTAACTGTGATTTCTTTTATCTGATTATTGAAATAACTAAGCAAACGTGTTTATTCGTGTTATTTGAAAAAGCAGAAGTAATGTCAAAAGTTGAATATGACACCTCGCAATCTCGGGATATATGGCACCGGTGCCATTTGCCCCGTTCCTACTTTTTTACCAAATTTGTCCTATAGAAGGGTACTTAAAAAACCAAAATATCTCAAAAAGAGTACCAACGATGGCGATGACGTCAGTACATCATAGAACTAAAACATATCATTCTATGACGAATTAGATAGACCTGAAGAATTCAGGTAGAAAGTTTGTGTAGAGGCTATGGCGAGGATAATGCTGTGATAACAAAACCGGATGAGCGGCTTATGTGCATAATAGTCACTTTTGGTGTCATGATTCATACAAATCTTATTCAACACTACATACAACAAATATGGCTAAAACAACTATAAAAAACAAAAGTATCATATCACCATGCAGCAGGTGCCATATCACCCTCCATTTTTTGCATCGTTTTTTCAATGTCTTTGCAAAAAAATATACGAAACCTATGAATTTTACTTATGTTCCTGCTTTTTGTTTAAGAATTGGTTTAAGTATAAAATCATCTTTGTTTAATATAAAAATCTTTTTTATTTTTCAAGTAATAAAGAAAAACAAAAGTGGGTACCATATCCCCCGACTTTACCCTGAAGCAATGCGCAATCCTAAGCGATGGCGGTGGCGATCACGATGGCCTTTATCGCACGATAAAGGTACGATCAAAAACCAGCTCACATCAATGCGATATTGCGTTACATTTTGGGACGGGCAAGTTGTCAAAAGAACTTAATAATAAATTAAAAAAAAAAAAACAAGTAGCAGATAAATCTGGGCACAATAAATCAATTTAAGACGACAATTTTGTAGCAAATTGTGTGCTTTCATAATTCATCAAAATAGAATTTTCAATCGATTAATACCAATTTGACGTGCAGAAATAAAAATTTTAGTAAAATTTTGTTAAATAAAAAAAAAGTGCGTATACGCCCCAGTGTACCAAATTTCAATTAATTTTATTTTTTAATGGTGCATATTTTGTATGCATTTTTTTTGGAAAAAATATGACGAATGTAATAAAAGTCAAGCCCTACTTTTAACAACAAAATGCTACAAAAAAAGTTACTTATAAAATTATGTACGGAATTAAATTTTCTATAAGATTGTTGCACAATTTTTTTTTTTCGAAAAAAAAAAAAACAACATAATCTTTAAAAACAAGATGGCGACCAAACAACACTAGGTGCAATTGTGAAAAATGTGCTTTTCGGCTTGTGAATTGATACTCTATAAAATGCCAAAGGAAAAATGCCTCTTGGAATTATTTCCCATAGCATCATATAACGAAATCTAAATATCTCGTACTAAATTGTATGATCTATGTAGATGATCTTGCAAAATTCATAACTTTAAGAATTGTGTACCGATTCTTAAGACCGATAGCTTTTTTGACTCACTATAAAATGTTTTTGAAATATTATTACCAACAAAAAAAAAAGTATGCAAAATGTTGCCAAAAACGGACTCACAACTTTGAAAAACGTGAAAAATTTGTGTTAGTTTCAGATAACCTTAAGAAATCCACAGATATTACGGTAATTACGGGAAAGATGCCGGGTCGGGAGAGATTCCGCATGCCTAAAAAGTCAGATTTGTAGCCAACCGTGCCAAACCGTTTGATTTGTTTTTTGTTCATTAGGTTTTCAAATACAAACGACAAGAAAAAATTGGTTATTTATGGAAGTTAACGGGAGTTATTATGCTCTTTGTTTTATTTTATGTTCCCTTTCATTACGTGCAAATTTATCGGTGAATAAGGATGACAAAACCTGTTTTGTTGCAAGTTGGTATTTTAGGTGAATGAGTGGTCTTGTCTGAAGTGCCACAAGTGAGTTTTTTTTTACTAATGTTTTTTTTTTTTTATTTGTTTACCATGGTGTGGCATCTCATACTTAGTTCAGGGAGAGATGCAGCACTTTTTGAGAGGTAAGATGCCGCACATCAAAATTGTTATTAATAGGGATTTTTTTAAATTTAAAGTGCGACAAAAAGTATATTCGAAAGATTTTCGACTAGGAAGCATGGCAACTTTTAGTGGGAATGGGCATCTGGAATCTACCCCTTCAAACACTTCTTTACTATATCAAGATGAATCAATTTACTTCCCTTCATCTTTAAATCCACCTCCACATCCTGACATAAGTCCTCCTACATTCCCAGTTGTTCAAATCAGCATAGTGACTAGCTTATTGTAACCATGAAGAAATGAGACCCATTATTTTCTTGCTTCAATACATCAACATCCAACAAACTGTTGCACCAAATTATTCCTTTACGGAAAACTCCGGCGTCCTTTAGCAATAGGAGAATACAGAGGTTATTTCTCTACCAAAACCTTAAAAAAAAACTGGAAAAAACCACAGAGTCTTATGAAAGCTAAGCTAAAAAAAATATTACAAGGAAGATTCAGACATTTTTATTGATACAAATTAAAAAATATAAAAAAAAAAAAAAGCCAAAGTGTGTATGAGATGTATCAAGATAGCAACTATTTCATAAGAACTGGACATTTTCCAAAAAAAAAACTGCTTTGCATTTGTACTGATTCTGGGCGTAAAATTAAAGGTAAAAAGATTTTTTTTTCAGTGTTCTTACACTGCGGCATCTCTCCCACACTTGTTGTGAGAGTAGCCTCATAAGTCGCGGAATCTCCCCCACAATTACCCTTTTATCCGTTCTACATACATATGTACCTAACACATCGTTGGAAAGTCCTATTACTTTTTGAAACCGAAAATAAATTATAAATCGGATGATATGTGGCCAAGTCAAAAATAGTTGAGTGTATAGGAGATCACTCGATAACGTTTTTTTTTTTAACAATAAATTGAGATTTTGAGGAAAGTATATACCAGGTCACTTTAAAAGTTTGTGCATTTTTTTTTTATTTTTTAGCAGTGTTATTAATTAAGCAAACAAAATTATCATTAGGTACCAGTTATAGTTATCATTGAAAGTCATCATTGAAAATGTTAATGATTTATTTTAAGACGTTTAAAAAGTAAAATTTATGAATATTTTGATTCTTAAATAAAGCTTATTAAGGCATAAGCTAAATATATCTGTCTAACCTTCCACATAAATTGACATTCATTATTTATTTCAATGATTAAACTACCTTATCAATGATCATTGAAATAAGAAAAATTATTTCATGAGAAAGGTTGGGCCGAATTTACATTTTTTTTTTGCCAGATATATTGATTAACCCGTAAGCTTAATTTTGACATCAAAATAATAATAGATTTTGCACCCTAAACGTCTAAAAATGAGTCATTAAAATTTTCAATGATAGCTATAACTGGCGCCTTATACAGATAATTTTAAGCAAAATATCTACAATATATCTACAATGTAAAATTCGTAGAAACTCTTAGTTTCGGACTGAGTTATTATAATAAGTATATTCTATCGCATATATTCATGGAGCTATTGGACCAAAAACTAAAAAATATAAATCCTTCAGATTTTCACTGGTTGTGGTTCAGTGATGGAGTACTATGTTTTGTCTATACAATTAACAACAAAATATATATTTAGGTTATAATCTTGTTTTTCCTATTTCCTCTACTACATCTACTTATACCTTCTTTATTTTAACACACAAAAATCAAATTAAAGTTTTAATCATCTCATTCGCTGGTTCATGTCTTATTCGACCTTGTTATTTTTTCTCTTCAAAACCAATTACCTACTTCGACTTTATATAATACATCAAAACTAACCTATCATTACAAGAAATAAAAACGCCAAACTCAATTTTTCTTCGTTTTAACACTTCTTTTTTTTTTTTGTCTGATGGTATAGAATGAACGACTCAAGTTTTATGACTCTATACGGTGCATATAATTCAGTAGTTAGCTGTACATTTATTGAACCATGTAATTATAGGTGCACAAGCACACATACAATTATATACTCACATAATATAGGAAGGGTACGAAAGGTATATACTATAGACGTTATAAATCAATAAAGCTATCACTTTAAATGGCCATAGAAATTACATAAATATTTATAAGACCTTATAACACCCCCTTTGGTCTTAAAATTATAGAAGCAGCAATCGTACAATTATTCAGGTTTTTTGGGGTTTAATGGACTGACTTACATATCTATATTTTGAGGCAGAAATAAATTACAATCTCAAGTTTCTTAACTTTAATATAAATAAAATTACTTAAATTTATTTATTTTCAATCTTAAATATGATATCTCTATTTCAAAAAAAAAAGCACTCAGCTCGTAGGCAATAAAATTGAAAAATTAATTTAAGCCTAACAGCATTATATAAAAGCACATATAGGGTACCTTACTATAGCTTGGCTGGACCTACGACCACTAAACCAAATTCAAATTACTCGGATCCATCCAAATCATACAAAAAAAAAAAAAAAAAAAAACAATAAAAAAAATCATTCCATGATGGATATGCGGGCAGGAACAACCACATATACTTATTTATATACATAAATCGAGCCGATATAGTGGTGCCCTCGGAAATACCGGTCTCAGTTTAAGGAGTTCCCCCTCACCCCCATACCCCCAACTACACAACCCTCTCAATTCTTTCTTTCTCCAACAGAAATCAACTCTGGCCACCAAAGGAATTATTGTACGCCGCGTATACCAGTCGACCTACCAGCAAAAGTATCGAGATACTTTTTCGGAATTTTATTCTCCGTCGAAAATCACAACGTTTACTACATCATCGGGCGGTTTTAGTACCGTCGTATAACTTGTGCGAGAAAGTGTTCATTTGCTATTGGCTGGAAGTGAATTGGTCATCTTGATTGACTTAATAAAATTATATACTGTTTGTTTGTTTGTTTTTGTGTTGAGGTTGAATGTTCAGTATAATTTTTGTCTGAAATGTAATCAAAAATATTAGTAAATAATCATTAAAATGTATTGATTTAGGCAAAAACTTCGGAAAAAACTGAAAAAAAAAAAAATTCTATACTCAATTAAGTATCTTCAAACGGCTACAAATGTTATGTACATATCTATAAAATAATAATATCATCTTTAATGCTGTCCGCGGTCATTAATATTTTTTCTTTATTTCAAAGTGATTGATTTTGTTTGTTGTTTATTGGTTTGTGTGTTATAATTTTAATTAATGTTTTATTAATTCAAAAATAATTTTGTCGGTGTTCTCTTCTGATTGATTTATTTACAACTTAGCAGAATATTGGCTTATGACATTTTTCTATGTGTTTCTCCAAGAGGAGATTCGAAAAGAGAAACAAATTTCTTTGACAACGAAACGAGAGAATTTAGTAAACTCTTTTTGTGTTTTAGTTTTAATTTGTAAGCTGTAAAATTTAAATTTAATGTTCGACGAGGTATACATGCGCTTGAAGAAGTATAGTCTGAGAGGTAAGTGATTTTCTGATATTTATTTGAAGAGCTAATTAAGTTTGTTTTGGATACATAAAATTTGGCCCCAATGAAAAACGGCCCCAAAAAATTATACAAAAAACAAAAACAACAAAAAATGTACAAAATTTTGTCAATTGGTGGGATTTTTTATTTGGTCCTCTTTTTAATTTTTAATTTTTTATTATTACTTTTATTTTAAACAAAAAATGAAAAATAACCCAAAAATGAGACTTTGATATGGTAAAAAAATTCCCCGAAAACCCTTAAATACAAAACAAATCTGAAAGTTAAAAAAAAATAATCTTAAACACAAAATGTTCGATATTTTACTTTGAAATTCATAAACATATCTTTCAATTTTGTATACCTACTTACAATATTATTTAATCTGAATTTTCAAAATTTAAAAGAATCAATACTTAGTAGCCGTGGCGTGATGGTTAGTGCGATGGACTGTCGTGCCGGAGGTCTAAGGTTCGATCCCCAGCCTCGCCACCTATTTATTTAAAAGAAAAAACGGCTACTGCCTCTTGCGAGGAATTGACAAATCCTCCAAGAGTAGCTCTTGTCACAGAAAAATGCCGCTCATTAGCCGTTCGGATTCGGCAATAAACTGTAGGTCCCCTCCATTCCTGCAGACACGCACACAGGAATGGTTGAGAGTTGTAAGTCACTAGGCCCCAGTTCTTCATGAGCTGTTGTGCCATCAAATTTATTTTATTTATAATACTTAAATTACCATACACAAAAAATGTAGGTCTATAACAGCTTTGGTAAATATGATAATTCACAGAATGATCTTTTATTATTTGGAAAATCTGATTAAATAATCTTAGGGAGCCGGACAGAATCCCGAAAACCCAAAATCCTGAAATCCAAAAATCGAGAAAACTCAAAATTCCGAAAATCCTAAATGCCGTACTAAAATTGATATATGTAGGTAAATATATTTTTTTTAAATTAAATAGTTCATATTGTCATCTTGGTGAAGTTTTTATTGAACAAAAGATAGAATAAAAAACAAAACTTTAAATAAGGAAAGTATTAAAATTATGGCCGTTCTTTTATGAGAATTGACCCCTATAGATAATCGAAACAAGAACACGAGATCCAAAAATTAAATTTTTTTATGCGGGTAGTTGATTATTTGGTTTTGCATATAAATAGTATAGTATAGAGTAAAAAAAAAAAGAAAAAAAGAAATACATGAAAACTAACCAAACTCAAGGAAAAATGAGATGGGTATCGCAGTTTCTCACTCTGATTCGCACTGTTCTATTTTCATACAATTATCTAACAGTCATAAGTGAATTTAAAAAAGCGTAAACAAATTATTTATCCATACTTTACATTAATTAATATTATAAGAAATTCCTTTTACAATATTTTTTAAGTTCCTCGAAGATTTTTTTCGATTTATTTCTTTTCCATTGTCATTTATTTAATTTTATTTTTCCTAAATTATAAAATTATAAATGAAAAACTTGCGCGAATTTTTTATTTTATATAATTTTTCGGGTTTTCGATTTCGGGATTTTGGGGATTTTGGGTTTTCGGGATCTTGGGTTTTCTGGATTTTCGTGATTTTGGGTTTTCGGTATTTCAGATTTCGGGAATTCCTTTTACAAATATTTTTTAAGTTCCGCAAAAATTTTTTTTGATTTATTTCTTTTTCATCGTGAACCTTTCTGTCATTTATTTAATTTAATTTTTCCTAAATTATAAAATTATAAATGAAAAACTTGCGCGAAATTTTCATTTTATATAATTTTTCGGGTTTCCGATTTCGGGATTTTGGATTTTTGGGGATTTTGGGTTTTCGGGATCTTGGGTTTTCTGAATTTTCGGGATTTCAGATTTCCGGATTATGACCCCAACCCATTATGTTAGGTATACAAAAACTTGAGTTTTCGCCATGAAATCAGTCTCATCACAAATCATTTTTTAGCTTATTGGGTTTTCCTGCCAAAAGCAAACATGTTTCGGACATGTTAAATAACATAACGAATCAGACAGCGACTGATTTAGGTGAATTTTCAAAAATATTGTGCAGACAGTTCAAGCAGAATACAAGTCTTAAAATTTAATTTTGATAATTTTTTGAGCCGTATAAAGTTAGCATGACAACTTTCGAAAAAGTTACTTTTGACTGTGTCAGAAATTGCCGTATAATTGCCGTAAATATGCCGTGAAGAGAAAAAAATTGCCGCGCCACTAGTTCTCCCAAAAATTGATGTCATGCTAACTTTATATAAAGTTAGCATGACACTTTTTAAATTTTGGTCAAAAATTACTTTTGAATATGCCATATAGTTGGAATTAATTGCCGTAAATATGCCGTGAAGAGAAAAAAATTGCTGCGACAGTGGTTCTCCCAAAAATGGTTTTCATACAAAATCTTCATATAAAGTTAGCATGACACTTTTTGAATTTTGGTCCAAACTAAGTTCTGAATATGCCATGTCGTCCAAATTAATTGCCGTAGATATGCCGCGAAGAGAAAAAAATTGCCGCGACAGTGGTTCTCCCAAAAATGGCCAAAAATGGTTTTCATACAAAAGCTTCATATAAAGTTAGCATGACACTTTTTCAATTTTGGTCCGAACTAAGCTCTGAATATGCCATGTCGTCCAAATTAATTGCCGTAGATATGCCGCGAAGAGAAAAAAATTGCCGCGACAGTGGTTCTCCCAAAAATGGCCAAAAATGGTTTTCATACAAAAGCTTCATATAAAGTTAGCATGACACTTTTTGAATTTTGGTCCAAACTAAGTTCTGAATATGCCATGTCGTCCAAATTAATTGCCGAAGATATGCCGCGAAGAGAAAAAAATTGCCGCGACAGTGGTTCTCCCAAAAATGGCTAAACATGGTTTTCATACAAAAGCTTCATATAAAGTTAGCATGACACTTTTTCAATTTTGGTCCGAACTAAGCTCTGAATATGCCATGTCGTCCAAATTAATTGCCGTAGATATGCCGCGAAAAGAAAAAAATTGCCGCGACAGTGGTTCTCCCAAAAATGGCCAAAAATGGTTTTCATACAAAAGCTTCATATAAAGTTAGCATGACACTTTTTGAATTTTGGTCCAAACTAAGTTCTGAATATGCCATGTCGTCCAAATTAATTGCCGAAGATATGCCGCGAAGAGAAAAAAATTGCCGCGACAGTGGTTCTCCCAAAAATGGCTAAACATGGTTTTCATACAAATTCTTCGGCTAACCAATATCCGATTTGGTTGGGGATTTTTTTGTTGGATTTGTATTCAACCAGATAAACGCACCACAAACACAAAAACTGGAAAATTAGGCCGAACAAGTCGGAAAGTCGTGGTAACAATAAATTGCATACTTTCTGAATTGTTTTTTTTTTCGAACGGTCTTTCTAGATTGGCTATTGATACAAATTGGTAAAGTATCGATACAGAAAATTATTGTGAAATCTATTTAAAATAAATTAATGTTGTTATTTTGACAATCTTATGTTACTATTTTTCGACTTGATTATTTCAAATTTGTACTGATTGTTTTGTTTTGAAATAAGGCCGATAGTGCTGAATTTATTGTTGTTTTCAATTTTAATGCGACAAACAGTAAAGCTGTGATGTCCAGATTTTTAAATTTAAATTATGTAATGCTGATAAAAAAGTAAGTATACGCCACAGTGACAAAATTATGATTGAGGTAGTATGAATGTTGAGATTTATTGAAAAATAATTAAAACCAACTTTAAACACAGAAGGAAATATTTAGAATGAATAAAACTATAAAAATATTAATAGATAACAACGTTTCGTTATTAGATGAAAAATAATTGTGAAAATAAAAGTAATTCACGTGAAAGCATTTTTTGTTCGCCAAAACTGTCGCGGTAATTATTTTCTTTTCACGGCATATTTATGGCAATTAATTTGAAGGATATTTCATACTCAGAAAATATTTTGACCAAATTTTGAAAAGTGTCATGCTAACTTTATATGAAGATTTTGTATGAAAACCATTTTTGGCGATTTTTGGGAGAACCACTGTCGCGGCAATTTTTTTCTCTTCGCGGCATATCTACGGCAATTAATTTGGACGACATGGCATATTCAGAACTTAGTTCGGACCAAAATTGAAAAAGTGTCATGCTAACTTTATATGAAGATTTTGTATGAAAACCATTTTTGGCCATTTTTGGGAGAACCACTGTCGCGGCAATTTTTTTCTCTTCGCGGCATATCTACGGCAATTAATTTGGACGACATGGCATATTCAGAGCTTAGTTCGGACCAAAATTGAAAAAGTGTCATGCTAACTTTATATGAAGATTTTGTATGAAAACCATTTTTGGGAGAACCACTGTCGCAGCAATTTTTTTCTCTTCACGGCATATTTACGGCAATTAATTCCAACTATATGGCATATTCAAAAGTAATTTTTGACCAAAATTTAAAAAGTGTCATGCTAACTTTATATAAAGTTAGCATGACATCAATTTTTGGGAGAACTAGTGGCGCGGCAATTTTTTTCTCTTCACGGCATATTTACGGCAATTATACGGCAATTTCTGACACAGTCAAAAGTAACTTTTTCGAAAGTTGTCATGCTAACTTTATACGGCTAATTTTTTGGGACTTGGAAAATTAAAACGTTGTGGTCTACGTTTAAGGTAGTCTTTCTCAAGCCCTGAGTACCCCACGTTAAAAAATCAAAAACCAAAGTAAAAATTATAATATTTTTATATTAAGGATAGGCTCGAAAGATTCAAGACAAGATATTGATTTAGTGAGAACAGAGTTTTAGTGTATTAATTAAAAGAGCTGAGCATCTTATACATGAATATGGGGGTTCAAGACCTCTTAGGAGTGGCCTTTTGTATGCAAAACGAACCTAAAGATGAGTACTAAACTGATTTATAAATAAATTGTGATGGCAAATGCGCATATAATTATATGTTCTCATTTAAAGAAGCTTCCGTTTGATAACAAATAAATGTGGAGATCCGAGACCTTTTCCGTGGGACCACTTGTCAGCAAGACGAACTGAAAATATGCATATGAAATACTAAAAAGTAAAAAAGTTTTTTAAAAATATTTTTCTATTTTTTTTCTTTTCCTAATAAAAAAAAATTATATCTTCTTCGCGTAACTCACCATCACACTTTGGGAAACACTGATCTAAGGTGCATGTAACTCTGCCAGCGTCAATTATAACAGTTTTCTTGCAAAACATTACCCACTTAACAAATGCCCTAAATGATTGAAGAAAACAAAAAATTTTGAAATTACCAAATTACCAAAAAAATTCGAAAATTTACTGTTAATTTTACTATTAATTTTGAACCACTCTGTACTTTTATCAAAAAAATTATTTGTTGCAACTATTCTATAACACACTTTCATATTTTGAGACAAAAAAAAAAAAAAAAAAAAAAACGGATTTTGGTCTTGATTCCAAAAAATACTAGGTTATTTCTAACACCTGGATTTAGATTTGAAACACGATCGGTATGAAATCATCCTTTATAATTTTAGCAACAACTTCGGCCGAGTATTTGAGTAGTATGTTAAACCAAAGTTAGAAAAAGTTAACTTTGGACATAAATTTGTTTACAGGTCACTGAGGGCCAGTTGTACAAATCTTTGATCCGTGGTTCAGGAATTTTAACTCACCAATTTCAGCGGATTAACTGTGGTTCAACGATGGTTTAGGCACGCAATTGGCTTTTAGTGCATATTAGAACCTTGAACCATCGTTGAACTTCAGTTAACCCTCCGAAATCGGCGAGTTAAAAATTCCTGAACCACGGATCAAAATTTAAACCACGATTGTACAACTGGCACTGAAGAAGCAGTTTTTCAGTAAAAAATTGTTTCAACTCGACGTAATAAATTGACTCATAGGATAAAACATCAAAATCATTTGTTTAGTAAATCCAGAGTTAAGGAAATAAATTTGATGATTTAACTCGAGCTTACCTTAAATCTCGCAGTAAAAAACTAGGCCATAGGGGAAGATTTTCCCGAGGTGATTAAACGCTGAGTTAAATAAAAATTAGTTTAGACCAGTTGTAAAAACGTGTCTTCATATTTATTCCGTGATGGTTAAGAAATTTTGACTCACCAGTTTTGGCGGATTAACTGAGAGTAAACCATGTTTCAAGTTTCAAGTATATAAATGTGAATGGTATAATAGTCATCAGTATAGAAATATTTTAACCACGGTTCCGTTATTTGAATCCACCAATTTCGGAGGATTAATTAATTAATTTTTTTACCTGATACGTGCGATATGTATCTATAGAGTGACTTAAAATTCCGTGTAAGTACAAGAGCTTTTGAAAAACTATGTGCTCCATATGGTTTCGGAAGAAATGATCGTTAAAAAGAACTAAAGTGCCACAGCCATTTGGCCTTGAAATACCTTTCAGACCATATTATGTAGGTGTTTATGTTGAATATGAATGACGAGCTCATTCCCAAAATTAATATTTTTTGTACCTTGTACCGCCATAAATATTGGTTCAAACTTTGAACCTTTCCTGTTGCGAAGAACAGATTAAAAATTAAAAATATATAAATTAAAAAACGAAAAAGAAAAAATGCAGTTATTGAACTTAAAAATGAGCTTTGGCACTTTTTCTGATAATATTGATTCTCATTTTGGAGATTTTAATCCCATTTTAAATTGAATATTAATTTTAAATGGTGTTCGTTTATGTCTGTATTGTATGTCAAAATAGACAGTATAGAGAGAGTTTGAAAAAAACAATAATTTTTTTTTTTTAAATGGCGCAGTGAATATAGTCACGTACAGTAAACACCTACTATTACTCTAAGTATAACCAATTGTATACTTGTATATATGTACGTATACAGTTATGTTGGTATACGAAAAATACCGATGCAACCTTTGCAATGGATGATAATGATTTATTTTAAAAGACCATATGTTTTACGGTTGGTGTATTTCTTAAAATTTCAATGGCTATTATGGCACTTTTAGCGAGCAAGTGTTTGCTTACAAACCATAGTTGCCACACCATTTGGAGCCATGTTAAGATAATGAAGTATGAAAACCTATAAAACAGCAAGAGCTGATGCACATGCATTGCCCTGCCCATTCTTTTAATTCATATTGTGTGCGTCTACTTATAGGTATAGGTGTAGGTACACATTATATTAGCAGATATACAGATCCTCGTAAAAAATATATAAAAACAAAAAAAAAAAAAACAAAAATAGATTAGGTTCCGAAATTAGTTCATCCCTTTAGGCGTATGTACATCATTTTATTGCCTTATAATTATCTCCTTTGTGTTTCCTTTTTTTTCGTTGTACACCATATGAATATAAGACAAAATTTAATTCATTTCACTTGTAAGACCAAATTTGTCTGGAAAATTTATAATATTCCCAATAAGAGTCTATGTTTCTGGTTAAATTTTATTTTATTTTATTAATATTTTTAACACTAAAACTTATGTTGGATTTTGAATATTCTTGAATGTTGTTACATAAATTAAGACGATTTAAAATAGTGTGAAAAAATTCCCGTTTTCCAATTTCTCCTCATCTAATGATGGGCATAATCGAATGATTTCAATAATCGAGACATTAGTATTCGAGTGATGCTACGAGTAGGTATTTCGCTAAATAAAAAACTTTAATAAAAACTTGAAAACTAATTTAAAATTATTTTATTCCAAATATAAGGGACCGAAATAATTAAACTTGTTAAAAACTTTTCTATAAAAACAAGACAAACATTCGATTTTGTAGTCTATATTCTTCATTTTAACATTTTTAAATACAAATAAATAAATAAAATATTGACTTGACTTCTATACCAGTATTTTATTTTACACACAAATTCAACAAAAAAACGAACCTCGAGAGCTCGAGAATTCGTGAGCTCGAGAACTTGGACTCTGTGAAAGAACTCCCCAATGAAATAACTCAAAAAAAAAGTGAAATAAATCCCCAAAATTTATATGAAAATCGGAAGTTTTTTCATATGAAAAAACTCCCTAAAATTGAGGATTTATTTCATCGATTTTTGGGGACTCATTTCATTTTTAAATTGCAGGGTTATTTCATGGTGAAATAAATCCCCAAATTCAACTATGAAATAAGTCCCCAAATTAGGGTACATATTTCCTTGAAGAAATAAAAAAATTACGGCGTAAACAACAGTGAATTATGTATGGGGGAATGCTGCCCCCCGGCAACCCACTTTCTTGGCCCACTATAGGATTTGGGGAAGGTGCGAGGTTGGGTGTATGCAACCTTCTTTAAGCCCAGACTCTTTAAATGCCTAAGAAACCTTGCATACACCCAACCTTGCACCCACCCGAAATCCTATAGCAATGGGGTTGCAGGGGGTAGCATGCCCCCCATACATACTTCACTCTTTATACGCCGTACTTTTGTTATTTCTTTGGGGATTTTTTTCATTTTTTTTTGGGGAATTATTTCACGCGCTCTTGGAGATTTTTTTAATCTTTGAATTTGGGGACTTAAAAAAAAAACATTTTGGGGATATATTTCATTTTTGGAATGAGAGGATATTTCTTTGGGGAGTTATGTATTTCATGGAGCCCAATCAACAATAACAAAGCAAATTTACCAAGCCATATTAATGTAGACACCCACGATAAACAGAAACAAGGTATGCTCATTAGCTGTATGACGTCACAATCATCTGGGTTTCTTCGGAGAGCAAAAAGATAATTCCATGTTATTGGATTGTTTTTATTTGTTGGTTTGTTTTCACAGTGCCTACCATTAAAAAATAATTTGTTTAAATGCTAAATTTCAAATAATAGTCCTTATTTAAAAAAGAAAATAATACTTAAAGATGAGTGTGACGTCATAAAAATGCCAAGATGGCGACTTGGGTGTATGTAATGAGCATACCTTGTATCTGAATATCGTGGTAGACACCTATCTTTTTCGCATAGGAACTTCGGAATTTTCCATATTTTTTTTTTTTGCCCACATTTGTTCATGATTTTTTAAGAATTGCATAAATTCATGTATGATTAATCATTAATCCCGATCACTTTACTCTGCCACTTTTAACTGATTAAATAAGCCTTTAAGTAAACTTTCGTCTCTTTCTAAAAAAAAAGGTTAAAAAGTACATCTATACAAGAACACAAGGCATAACATAGGTATATTATGCACTTACATGATACAGTTGATTTCTCGTCTTGACTTAAAAACATGACGTGTTATTGTTCATCAAAACAAAAAATATACAATTATGCAATTAAAAATTAATTAAACTGGCAAATTGAAATGATTTACCCAAACTTAAAACATAATGCGAAAACATCCTCATCAGTGAACGCAATGAGACATGCGATGCCATATGCCGTATGTAAAAATAAAAAAAAAAGACATTTATAATGATTATTTGATTTGAGTAATAAAAATATATTATTTTTTTGTTGTTTTGGTCAATCAATGATTTATTTATTTTTATTTTAAGCTTTTAAAACAATGCATGTAAAAAAATATGCGCTAATAGCTTAAATAAAATAAAGAAATTGGTAAATATTCACTCCACAAATTGCTTACAATTATTTTTGATTGTTAGAAGCTGCTCATGCAACGACTGGGACGTTTTTTATGTACATCTTACTGCCTGAGCAGAATAGAATGCTGCAACTAGAACTGGAAACGGAGCTGCAAAAGATGTCAAAAATTGTCGTACTTTCTTTTTTTGAGCGCCCACAATGCAGCTGTACAGCTTTGAAAGTATTTTGAAGAAAAACAAAACAATATTCTTGTGTACAAGCTCAGAATTTCCATTTTGTATTTACAATATTTTTCCTTTTAATTAATAATTTTTTCGCGACACAGATAACCACAATATGTTTTTCCGAAGCAAACATTTGTTTTTTTTCTTCATAAAATTTGAAACGTCAAAAGTGCTGCATTTGAAAAATTAAAAGTTGGCGAACTCTTTCGGCAGTGGGTGCAACTGCGTTAGCGACTAGGTTGTGGTGTGTTCGCAACATTGAATTTGTGTGTATTCAATATTTTGACAGCTATTTCAGCTGCAGCTCCGTCTCCATTCTGTTCAGGCAGTTAACTGTAGCTAAAACATCATGTATTTTTATCTTCTTGATAATTAAAAATGGTTAAATCAAAGACCAACCATATTTGAATATTATACATTTTACAACCTGCTCAATGCTCATGCAGAATTAAGAAGCAAAAATCAATTAATTTGTAAAAAAAAAAGGAGATTCGCCTCGATATTTGTAATAAAAAAATTGAGATGCCTAGAATACCTATTGGGACCGTGTAAATATATACTGAGTTGAAATTATTTGGCAAATCATATAACGAAAGAATTTCCTAATTTTTCGGTACCATTTAAAAAAGCATAGGCTTCCTATTTTCAAGAATAAATGATAGTAATTAAAAAATTGTTTCTATTTTTTTAAGATGATATAATATCCGGCACTAATCAAATCGGTTTTCATGTAGGTTTTCTCTTCATTTCTTATTCCTTGTGATTTTTTTATTTCTTTTCGATCATAAAATTAAAATTAAATTTATTAATGAATTTGATTTTGTTTTTAGAAGAAACTAAAATTTAAAAAAAAAAAAATAGATAAAAATGAAAATGAGTGGATTTCAAATAAAAAAAAAAAATATTTATAAAATAAAAAAAAATTAACAAAAATAAAATAGAAAAAAATAGAAAATTAAATTTTATAATAGTTAATTATACATTATGTACTTATGTATTTATAGTTAAGCAACTATATTGATTTTTGATGTTTTTTATGCGATACAAATACCTATACATACCTATATGTAATATGATTTGCATGCATAAGATATTTAAACAAAAATTGGTTTAAAAAAATTCAATTTTGTCGACAGCTCTTGGATAGGAAGTCCGACCAATGACGGATATGACGTCACCCAATTTAATATTTATAGTGCATGGTTAAACAAAAAACGATCATAAAATACAAATAAAATTGTCTGCTTGATGGTTAGCAAACTATGAGTTTCAGTTGAGATTGAGACAGGCCATTATTTTTGCAAAATTCCTGAAAACTATCGACCAACTTGGCTATTTGTTGAATTTATTTTTAAAAATTAATGAAAGGTGTCAGTAAATTAAGTACATATACATGAGCTTTGAATCCTAAATCGATTTGATTGTTGCTTTTCAAAATTTGATGAAAAATTTCAAAACTTCGAAAAATAATGGCCATATTTAAGAAATTATATCTTATTTTTGTGACCTTCTTCTCTAAATATTAATACCTGATGAAGCCCACAAGAGGTATTTATACATATTTAAGAAATTTGTTGCCCAAACCCTCCTCTACCATTTACTTTTGGTATTTTTTAACACTCATACAGACACATGGATATAGTTTTTTATTGGGTTTTATTCAAATATTTAAATGTTCATAATTTTCCTTTTTCCGTTGTTATTTTGTTCATAATTTTAAATGTACCTATTTTATTCCTAGAAAAATGCCAAGTATTTTTAAGAGAACATATTGGGCTTTTTAAATAAGAAAGAAAACTGATAATTACTTACGTGTTTTTGTAAAAAAAAAAATAATACCAAAGTAAAAAAAAATGAAACAATCTAAAAATGTCAACAAATTTTATAATAAATAGCGGGAAAACCGTAAATCGCATAGAAAAAAGTTGTAATGTGGGTAAAAAGTCCTAACTTCTCTTGTGTTAAAATACAAAAAAAAAACAAAATCAAGATTCGGTTGCAATTTGGCAAAAGTCGACAAGGAAGCGAAAACGATAAAATAACCTTTTAAATTTTTCGACTAAGAATTTTCTCAGGAACCCATGGTGTTCGTTTGCATCGCCGACCGCAATTTTTTTACCAATAAAATCCATTTTGACTTTTAAAATTATATGTAGGTACCTTGTCAAAAAACTGATATGTATTTGTAACAATAATTTCGAGCAAAACACAATAATTATTTAAAGTAAAATCGGATCATCTGAATTAAGTTTTATCCCTAAAAAAATATTTGTCTATAACAAATATGAGAAAAGAGGATGGGGTTGACCCACACTGATAACTTCACATTGGTTCCCTTTGAAAATCGACACCCGATGTTATTTTTTATAAGAAAATTACCAATTTAAGGGAAGGCTGTTTGCTCTAAATATATGCGACACGAAAAATTCTAACAATTATTAGCAGTTTCTTCTGTAGTTTTTTTTGGCCTAGAAAAAAAAACTGTCTAATGAATTTTTTTAAAAACCTTATCAATTACTAATTATGGCATTGTGTGTAGACTAAAATTATTCTGGAGTTGATATCATTGGTTGTTCTCGAGATATTCGAGCCGAAAAACATTTTTTAACAATTTTTAGTAGTTTTTTTTTTACGTTTTTTTGGCCTAGAAAAAAAACCCTTGATTGATTTTTTTTCCAAAAACTCTAATGATTATTAAAACTTTGTGTATTAAATAAAATTAATCCGAAATTAATATTTTTTGTGTTCTCAAGATATTTGATATTTTTTAAAAATTCGTATGGTTTTTTTAATTAAAAAAAAACAAAAAACTGTGGGTTGATTTTTTTTAAGTGATACCATTCTTTTACTACGTCATTATGCATAGAATGAAACCAGGCCGAAGTCGAAATCATTATATGTTCTAGAGATAGCTATTCGAGAAACAACCATTTTTCATTTTTTTTTTAATTACTGTAATGAAAAAACCGAGTTTTTCTGAAAATTCTTTTTTCCTTTTCACTTCAAATGTACGACTTTTAATTTGAACTATCTTCTAGCAAAGTGTCATTCCATCCATGATGTCAGGACATCCATTTATACAGAAACTGAAAGCACCGCAATGCGGAAAGTTTAACTGCAATAAAATGGCATTTTAGTGAAAATTTATTGTAATACCCGCAATAAGCATATCTTCTCCGTTTGTTTTGCCGATGGTCGATCAGCTCAAAATTGTCACTTCAATGACTTTTAGCATCAGTTTTTTGACAAGATTTAATCCATTGCATAAACGAAAAGAATTTCTAGTTCATTAATTCTTAGTAACAATTAATGCGGTGGCACAGTAAAAAGATTTAATGAATTCAAAAAACTCTTAGTTTTGTATTTACGTATCCTCATTCATGGCGCTGAATCGATTTATATGTGATTAACTCGCCGCACGCAGTTTATTCGTTAATTGCGTATATTTAAGGAATCTCAACATCGTAGGCTCGGGCAAAACGTCACGATGGATAGATACAATTTCGAAGTCGCCAAGGGCTTTGTCTCTGGGCTCCACTATAACATGGCATAATGACATCAGCGCAGAAATCAGAGGAAGAATTACTCTTGCCAATCGCTTTTTTTTCGGGCTAAGAAGGCATTTCAACGTCGAGCCTTACGGGCTTTACAGCGATGTCAGCCTGGTCAAAAAGCTGAAAATACAGCGGCTGAGATTCCATGGAGTAAAGCGTATGAACACCAACACACCAGCCCGACGAGTCTTCGAATCTACCCCTGACGGTCTGCGCAGCAGAGGAAGACCCCAACTTAGGTGGCGCACTCAAGTGGAGAACGACCTCAACCAACTTGAAGTGTGTAACTGGAGGCAGCTAGCTAGCCGCCTGCTATCTGCTTTAATTTAACGATAGCTCTACCGGGTATAATTTTTCATTTTATCGGAATGTTTAAAATTATCGTTGAAGCGGAAATACTATGCACACTTGAGCTTCTGCAAAACAGTCCAATGAATTGTTATATTGACCTTGTATTAAATAAACAAGATAAATTGTTTGTATGTTTACATAGAAGGGAGGGGGCAGGGGTCTGTGTGATAGTAAGATACAATTTTTTGGGGTAGAAAGTTAGAAATAAAAATAGACGAATAATTCCAAGAAAAATATAATTAAAGACATATACCTACAAAACTCCATAATAGAAAAAAATATAACATTTTACTTTAACTTTTTTAAAGAAATAAATAAATTGTAGAATCTAAGACAAACATTAACTCAACTTATTTTTATTTTTTAATTGACGTTAAGCTTTGGTAATATACAAAGGTACAACATAAATTAACTCATTTTTCTGCGACCATTTTGTTAGGTCTATGATATTATATTATACAGATCATGAAGTGTGAAAAAATTAGATTTCCTTTCCAGAAATTATAAAATTGAAATCCGATTTCTGATGAAGAGTTCAATGCAATATTCTTTAATCATTTCATCATACATAAGACGAATTGAAATCTTAACCTTATACAATGACAATATAAAACTATAAATCAAATAAACCGAGTTTGATTGTTATTTCTTTAAACCACCACATGACTATCGCTACTGGGAAATTGCTTTTAAATTAGTCCAACAAAAAGTCAGCTGCTGATGTTAAATTAAGCAAGCAACATTTAGCTGATTTGTTTTCTCTATCAAATTATACATACAGCTATACCTATATCTATACACATAAGTTTGATTTTCGATTAAGAAAATACCACACCCATACAAACCAAGAAGAAAAAAAAAAACCATAAAATCCGCATGTTTTCCTTTCGACTTTATTTCGATTTGATTAGTTTTCTAAAAGAAAGAAAAAAAAATGCCAACATTTTCTTTTTATTTCTCGCTTGCCCGACGAAAGGAAAAAAACTCATAAATTTTCTTTCATCCATCAGGCATCCTGCGTTTGACATCTCAAAGCAAACTCCAGAATCCCAAAAGATACATACATACATACATACATAGGTATATTGGATCCAGGGAGTAAAACCAATTTCATAGGGAAACATTTATCTTATGGCCTTGGAAAATTGTTTGCAGCAAATATCTATACCAGATTAAGGGTTGGTGTATTTATATTATTTACCCTTGCCTCGTCCTTTTATAAAGAAGAAGAGTATCAAGCAAGGTTTGCAATGCCAGAGTTTTTCCATCCATAGGCGCACACAAAAATTACTATATGTTCTAACTCACAAATATATCTTTGGTCAGAGGGGAGAAGACAAGAAGGCATTATGAACGCAGTCGGCACACTCATAAAATCCCACCATCATCGTCAGGCACAGGGTTAGCACCATAAAAACCCTGCGAATATCCATTAAAATATTTTTGGGGTTGAATGTAAGGATAGGACATCTAGGTACCTGCACACAAAGTTGTCGAACCCTTATATTTTTCCATCACAAGTAGTATAACGGTAGCTCCCCCGCAGCACGAAGGCACGTAATGGTCGAAAACCAAGATGGACTTTCTAAGAAGTTTCCGTTTTTGCTCCCTGTGGCTACCTATACCTAGAATAACTTTAAGTATATTCAACGGGAAAAAAGAGAAATGTACATAATTTATCTTCTGCTTAGCACTCCAGTTAACCCGGTTCCACCCCAAAACAAATCAACCCTTAAGCATAATTCCTGGAATATTAGGATACCAAAAAAACATGCAGCATAAGTATTATGGCGGCTGAGGGTTTATATTTTCCGAGCTTAGGAATACACAATTTTACACTTATCGTATTTACTTAAGGCACATACACACACACAAGAATTTATATAAAAGGAAAAAAGGAAAAAAAAAAAAGAAACATGGCAGCTTGTTTATAATTTGTTATTACACTCCGGACCCCATTGAGTTACGTTATATACATAAATGTAGGTAGGTAGGTATATGGTGGCTTCTTTTTCTCTCTCTCTCTCTTTCTCAATTTTGTTTACATGTCTCACACATACTCACATAAAATGCCACAAAACAGCATTTTCCCGTTCTGAATTATCTCCAGAGGTGGCAGTGGCAGCCACAGTAAAAAGGAAAAATCTATTCGAGCTCCAGAGTTTTTCACAATAACGTTTTATGGCATTCGGTCATAAACTTGATTGTAGTGTGCGCGAGCCAAACGGCGGCAGCTTATTTTCTGGTGGCAATTTTGATTTTTTGAGCTAACTACTCTATACCAATACCAAACTACTCATAAACTTTATTCTTTTTCCATCTTATTTTGGCTATTTCGCAAAAAAACACTTTTGTCAGAAAAAAAAGAAAGAAATAAAAATACAACAGTAAAGTAGGTACATGTCCAATAATTATCTTCCATTGTTTCATGGTTATTATTGTTAAGTTTGAGTATAGTTTTGTGTCCTTGTTTTGTATTTGTACCTTTAAGGTATCTAATTAATTAAAATAAAATTCAAAAATCTTGAGTGTCTTAAAGAATTCAAAAACTCTGGAAAGGTGTGAACTAATTTTCTGAATTGTTACGTTGAAGAATATTAAAAACGACAGACAGACAAAAATATCTGCGAATTTATGTGGCTCTCTTTCTTGCTATGGTGTCGTGTTAAAGTAATGAGAGTGATACCTACACACTCATTGAGATGGTGGTGATGAAATTGCGGTGCAATTCAGTGGTTAGTGCCGATAAATTGTAAAATTTTTAAGACCAATAAATTAAATTAAAGTGAGTGAAAGGATAAAAATATAAAAAAAAAAAATATAAGAACAAATCTAGAAGAAACTTAAGATTTAAATGGTGTGGCATCAGACAGCTTTCCGAATGGATTGCTGATGAATATTTGGAAAGGTATGTTTTTGCAAGTTTTCGTACTCGAAATATCGTAAATATCTACAAGATAATGTTATGTCAAATAAAGCAATTTTGTTGATCGAATCGGTTATTAAATTGCGATGATGTATTTCGTAGTTTGTATACTGATTTATTTTTAAAAAGGTATCTAGGTATATACCTACATGTTCAGCAGGTAATGAATTAAAAAAAAAATTTTTTTTTTTTTTTTAACCTCTTCGAACAAAATGTCAGTGGTCAAATGATAACAAAACAAGACCCTCGATTTCCTTCTACAAAATATTAAAAAATCCGTTTTCTATTTTAAAATTCGATATAAAAATAGAAAATCACAGTTTAATTTAAAAAAAAATATTATACAATCCGTTTTCCATTTTTGAATTTGGCATAAAAATGACAGTTTGATTTAAAAAAAAAAATCAAAAAAAAAAAAAAAATAAAGGTTTAAAGCGTTTTTTTCCCTTTCCTGAAAAATTGCAATTTTTGACTTTTACTCCTTCTACCGCCCAAATTAGATATACAAAAATTCTGTACAAAATTTCAAACAAATTGGACGGGCCTAACTATATACTTCCATTTACAGGGTCTAGCTCAAACAACAACAGTAGACATACGGGCGCACGGATGCCCATGCCGACGGAGAGTATGACGAATAGTACTTTTTGAAACTTCTCCTTGATCTTGCGTTTCCTTAAAACCTCAAACCTTGTTTCACACGAAATCAATACAAGTAGGTGCATGATGTACCTACACGAATTAGCACTTATACGGCGTGGAAATAATTTTTTGTTGGGTTCTTGCGCAATTGCGGATCAAAAATTTTGTTTCGCTTTATTTATTATTATCAAAAATAATTTTTCTCTACAAAAAATTAATTCAAAATAGCTTTTAATGGCCTTTAGTGCATACAAATTGGCGTTTTGTCCCGCCGACCTCACTTATTGGACTCATCAGTTGACTAGTAAGGTGAGGGCCTTATTAATACGCAATTTCTTTTAAGCTCAGTTCATCTTACACAAAGATTTCATGACGAATACCTAAAGTGTGAACTATATCCAACCAGATAAGAATTCCTAATCATTAAAGCTGGAAGTTTTTTTGTGCTTGTGGCCTTGCAATGTTTTATATACGAAGACTTTTTTTTAATAATACAAATTCTTTATACCATCTACTGAAAAAAATCAGCCAACTATTTAATTGGACTTATTGAAATATTGATTCACCATGAAAACTTTGTAATATTAACTGAACTTAATATAGAAATTGCGTATTAACAAGGCCCTAACTGATGAGTCCAAGTGGGATCGCCGGGACGAAACACCAATTTGTGACGGCCATTAAAAGCTATTTTGAATCAATAATTCAACAAGTCCAATTAAATAGTGCTAAGTCTTCTACTTGGCTGATTTATTTCAGTATTTCAGGATTTGTATTATTAAAAAAAAATCTTCATATAGAAAAAATTAATTTGTTGCTACAAAAAAAAAAAAAAAAACGCTTATGCCTTGAAAACCAATTTTGAATATTTTCCACTGTCCTATAAAAAACCGTTCATTAGTTGAAGGCTGAACCTTAAAACTCTTAAGCGGCCCATACACACAACACAAGTGTGTGCAAAGGTGTCAGACACGGTGTCATAAAAATCAAATCAATGTTTTGATCTTTTGTGCATACACCAGCCTACACAACACACATCTAAATCCAGTGACACAAGTGTGTGCACAAGTGTCGTGTGTATGGGCCGCATTAGTTTCAAATGAAGTTAGCTCTTTGGGTTTGCCAAAAAATGAGTTTGCCAGGAAATGAGTTTCCCGTTAAATTGATGTCAGCTTAACAGGGCCCCTAGTTTTTCGCCTTCCAAAAGAGTGATTAAATTTTTTTTTTCATTAACAAACTACCAATTAAGCCGTTTTAAACCTATTAGGCCATATTCATGGTCATTTAAAATCTGCTGTTAAGTTAAAAGTGGGTTTAATTCAATCTAAAGAGCATTATTATACTTTTTCTGGTTAAATATTCCAGTCCTCTATTTCGATTGTTTTTGAGGGTTGAAATAAACAACGGTGGAAGGCCCCTCTCTAGCATTAGAATGTGGTTGGCTGTACTATTTGGAAGTTTCAAAGTTCGTTTCAGGAAATACCTCAAAAGCTGCTCCACTTTCTCAAACTCTTTGTGTCCCCAAACTTGAGCTGCGTAACACATGACTGATTTTGCTGTTGTACTGAAAATGCGATATTTTGCTTCATATTCAACAAGCTTGCATTTTATAACAGTTCTCCAGGTGGCATTTAGAGCACTTTTGGATTTCGCTAATTTGTCCTTCATATGGTTTTTTAAGTTTAGGTTTCTAGAAATCGGTACCCCGAGGTACTTATATTCGTTTACGACCTCAATATTTTGCTCTCCAAACTTCCATATTTCGTTGCGACAGTTGCGGCCTCCAGCGTTGCGAAAGATCATTATTTTTGACTTGGCGAAATTAACCTGGAGCCTCCACTTGTCGCAGTACTCAAATAATCTGTTGATCATCAATTGGAGACTTCCGCAGGCGACTCAGCCAGAATAACGATGTCATCTGCGAACATTACACTCAGAAAAAAAAAAGTTGTTAAAACAAGAACTTAGCGTTTTTAAAAAGTTGTAAGCTTAAAATTGTTGCCTTAAGAACTAGTTGTTACTATAAGAATTATTTTTTGAATGTTCAAGAACCAAGGTTCTTGGCACAACAATTTTCTGTTTGTTAAAAGCAATTCAAAATGCAAAATTGTTCTCCCAAGTATAAATTTGTTGTGGAAACAATTTTTATTTGTATTATTTCCTATCAACAATGGAATTGTTAGTCGAAGAATCAGTTCTTGCGGTAAAAATTATTTTCAAGAATTATTTTTCTTGGCACAACAATGAAAATTGTTGCTTTAAGTATTTTAATTTATTACTTATGTTCAAGAACTAATTCTTGATATTGAAACAAAAATTGTCAAAATATCAACAATTTGTTCTTCGCACAACAAAAACTTGTTGTTGAACTGTAGGAACTGTAAATTTAATGAAAAAAAATGCACCATTCATTTTGTGGCCGCCAACGCTCACTGGAGTGAGCAAATTAGAAGTACTTATAAGTTTTACAAGTGTTCTCTTTTCAGTTTTAATACATTGAGTTAAGTAAAAGAGCATAGCGACCAAGTAAAATTAGTTTTATGTTTGAAAACTTCTTTTTTAGTGAACACTTTTCATGCTGCCCAAGTGACGAAATCCTCCTCTTAGCAATTGGAAACAAAGAAGGCCGCTCCCCTGAAGCCTGAACTAATCAGCCAGTTGCTTCCAGAAACAAATGTTTGTTAAGAAAAGTTTTTGCAATAAATGTGTTTTTAAAGAAATGTAAAAATATAATTACAAAAAAGTCAAGATTTCATGAAAGAGTGAATTCAGTCTTGATTTTTTTTGTAGATACGTATGTATGTATATGTTTACATTATCTTGAAAATACATTTTTATCGCAACAAACTATTAAGAATTGTTGGCGCAACAAATTAATTTTAAATTTTCTCAACAATTAAATATTTGGGTTAACAATAAAAGCTCTCAATTATCTGACAATTTTTAATTGTTGGGACAAAAACTTAATTTTTAATTTATTTTAAAAACTAGTTTTTGAGGCAAGAACTTTAGTTGTTAAGGGTTTAACAATTTTATTTTTAATTTAAAAATTTTTATTCCGACAGCGTTGTCAACAATGCATTCTTGATTCAAGAATTTAGATATTTGGGTTCATTTTAACCAACGAAAATTGTTGAGCCAAAGTATAAAATTGTTGGCATTACAACTTTTTTTTCTGAGTGTAGAACTTTTATAAGAAGATCAGTTGAAACTCGCGCTCCACCTTGCGAAACTTCCTCAATATCATCGATGAACAGAGCAAAGAGTAAAGGACTCAAGCTGCAGCCTTGCCTTAGTCCTGTTTCTATTTGAAATGGTTCAGAAATTTTGTTTCCAAGGACAACTGGCTGAAGTTGTTTTATCGTATAAAAGTTCTAAAATGTTTCCAAACATTGTCGAGACTCCTTTGTTGTACAGTTTCAGTATAAGTGCTTTTCGATCTATGGGTGTCAAATGCCGCTTTAAAATCAATGAAGAAAGTATAGAGCTTCTTTTTGTTATCTCTAAATATTTCAGCTATGTTGGTGAGCGATTAAATTTGGTCTATTGTGGAATAGTTTTCCCGAAAGCCAGCTTGTGACTCACTTAACAAGTTGTTACTCTGAACCCAGTTTTAAAGACGTTTAGATAAAAGCTTTACAAAGATTTTCATTGACAAATTCAGCAACGATATCCCTCTATAATTAGCTGGAACTCTGTGGTTACCTTCCTTGAAAATGGGGCATGTAATAGCCTTCCTAAAACAATATGGTATATAGTTGGTATCATATGCTGTATTTAAAGCTTTCGTTAAAAGTGCTGAATTTGTAGGATTCTTGGGGTATTCCATTTGATCCTGGAGACTTGTTTTTTTGAAGCTCATTCAAAACTATTTGTACCTACCTCTAGACATAAAAATGGGGCATCCAGTCTTGACTCAACCCATAAGCTCTAGCTATTTGTCACAACTTAGGTAAATCACCCTGTATATATTCTCACGAGCTGTTACGTCACTTCCTTGTTAATTTGTTTGTATACTTCCTTTTATTTAGGTATATTTTTTGTCTTTTTGTTTGATTTGATGTCCTTTAAATTTGTTGGGTGCAATTTATTGAGAACAATAAAAACTGCAACAGACAAATAGAATTACTATTACTACTGCCATAATTTAAGCTATATAAAAATCAAAATTTTATTCCTTGATTTGTGAAACTTAACTTCCTACTCTCTAACTGGAAATAACACAAACTTAGTCATAATTTACCCGATACACTTTTCTTTTAATATAATTTTATTATTTTTTGTCAAGCTTAGATACATTACTATCTCATTAACATTTAGCTATAGGCAAGGAGAACGATTGACATTGAATGTTTATAGCAATTAAATTCCATACAAATGACTTTATTACTAGTCATAAAACTTAATAAAATTACGTGCAAGCATATAAAATTTAAGTACAAAACTAACCAAAACAAAAAATAAAAATAATTCTTCTCCATTCATACTTTCAACCAATTAAACTGTCTCTTCCAAAAGATAGCTAGAAAAAAAGCATAAAGTTCAGAACTCACTTGTAAGACTGACGACGACGACGACGCGACCGACGCTTCACTCTCACTTAAATTATACAAATAGTTTCACACTCATATCCGTAAATGGTTTTATTACTGCAATATTATTTACTATTATTGGCTTTATTATTCCAATAACAAAACTATATACACAAACAAATTTATGTATCTATAAGATGGCAAACAAATTGGAAGAAGAAATTAAGTCATTAGGACGAAATAAGGCAAAAATCGAAGAAAAAGGATGATGATGATGGCATAAATAAGTAAAGTATATCCTTCTTGAGACTTCCCCAGTCATAAAAATTTGTATGAAGGTGCTAAACGGATAATATAACCCAATTTCATTTTTCATGTTCCATTTCGAGCCTTGACTTATATTCTAGAGCTCGTCCTTTCCTTATGTATCGATGTATACCTTCTTACCCTGGAAGATACGTCTTCTCCTAGAATATAAAATATTGACAGGGCTCTAACTTTTTGACTATAAAGTGAATTTGTTTGGTTTCTTTGGCTTTTGTATGTAAGTATGTATTTTTTAAGTATTGTAAATTTATGACACAAGAGGATTGCCGCTTCAGATCGTATAAATTAATAAACCATCGACATGCAGGATAATATCTTTACTATCTCTCGCGTTCCATATCTAACCTACATCTTGTTGTCTCTTTCTCTCTGTCTATCTATTCCTATTTGTATCTAAAAATCTGCTGCTCACATATAAAAAATACATAATTATGTTCGCATAAAGTTTTTTGGTACCAAAACACTCTCTGGGTGTACTAAGAGTTGACTCTCGACTGATGCCATTTTGAGTCCTTTTTAACGGCCCCTATTTTATACCTACATTATAGCTCTGAACTCTGATTGATGATAAATGATGGCTATTTGTGGTGCGGGCCTTTAATGGATTTACACTAAGTATATGGGTGCGATTCCCTAGCTAATGGGTTCATAAAAACCTGACCATTAATGGAGATTTTATAAACTTGCAACCAGGCCGGGTTGTGCTAATTGATATAGAAAAAAAATTCTGTTCCAGTTATATAGCAAATTGTTATGAAGATTATAATAATGGATGATGGTGGTGTTGATTATAATTTGTGGCAGCAATAATAATTAAGTGGAAAATTCGGTGTGCTCAAACGATTTTTCTATTAATTTACTATAGTATATAGATGTATGTATTTACATAGTATCTAGGTACATAAATGCGAACAAAAATTCTGGTAGCATATAAAATACATTTTTTTCTTAAAACCATGAAAATACAGAAAAAAAAATAAGGGAACAAAAAATAATTACGTTTTTTGTAGTGTTTTTTTGAAGAGCTGTATATCTGTGAAAAGTGGTCGCATTGAGATGAAACAAAAAGCATTATGAAGCGGTATGTATTGAGAAATGTCAGCAAATGATTTTTCTAAGGTACCGTTATTGCGCAATCATAGAAGCAGCACAAGCCAAATATTTTTATTTTATTTTTGAACATTGTTATTTTCTTTGAATTTTTTTTTTTTGAGCCAATTTAATATTTTGTTTCGATAACTTGTTTATTTGGCTTTAAGTTCGTCTTTTTTCGTCTTTCTACAGTTTTTTTTTTCAGAAGAATATATGGCTTTGAATGAAAAAAACAGACTTTTGACTTTGACTACCAATTACCAATATCTTCGCAAGGAATGACGACACGGAAAATTTAAGAGTAGTTTTAAAAAACCGGCATTAATTTTCTACAAGATTTTTTCAAAATTTTAAAACGATTATTTTGTTTGGCTCCTCACCATTAAAATAAACTATTACAATAAGAAATGTTCAAAAACGACCTTTTAAATACTTTTTGTAAATCTTGAACTTCTTTGCAAATGTTGACTGCAGGACTTAATTCGGTAAATCATTTTAAAGAACTATGGACGATCAATATTTCTGTAAAATTAAAAATCGATCCATAGAACAGTTTTCCCGCACCGAATAATCAATGTCGTACAAACCAATTAAAGGAACAAATTGTATGGTTCATAAACATTGTGAAATCGTCATCAAAATGCAAAAAAAAGAACAATTTCTGTCCACTTTTTTAACAGTTTTGCATTAGTTACAATACTGATAAGAGTTGAAAAAAAACAACATTTTTTCGAAAAAAAAAAAAATAAAAAAAAATGAAAAGTTTTTTAAAAATTTTAAAATCTTAGTTGTAATTTTTTTTTTTTGAAAAGATTGTTTGCCCTTCAAATTTTATCAAATGTAACTAATGCAAAACTGTGAAAAATACGACCTTAAAGCTGAATAAACATGTTATTGGCTCAAAAATAATGTTTCTAATAAAATGACAATGTTCAAAAATTAAAAAAAAATTAAAATTTTTGCTCGTGCTGCTTCTTATGATTGAGCAATAAGAGTACTTTAAAAAAATCGTTTGCTAAAATTTCTCAAGCTTCAGAATTCTTCTTGTTTTATCTCAATACGACCACTTTTCACAGAGATACAGTTTTTCAAAAAACACTAACAAAAGTGATTTTTTTTGTTCCCTTAATTTTTTGACAAGTATACGTGTAATAAAATAAGAAATATAAATTAATTTTAAAGGACATACATAAAGGGAAAAAATTTAGGAGAAGGACTACGGCTGGCGATTGGATATAATTTTATTCTATTTATTCATTGAAAATTTTAATAGTAAGGTTCTACTAAATAAAATTTACAAAAAAAAACTGTTAGTGATAGTAGTTTTGTAAACTACTTAAAAACCTATACATTCAAGCGAAAAGTAAAAAGTAAATACCAAAAACATGCGCTAGAGATGCCTGTGTGGCAAAAAATTTTACGAAAATTGTGTTTGACCCTTCATTTCAGATTGGATTACCAAATTAAATGTAAATTTTTCCGCACACAGACATCTCTGGAACAATTTTTTTGATTTTTACTTTTCTACATTTTGCTTGAATATGGTAAGCCTTAACTCTTCTCTTTACTAGATATTTGTTGTCTTTCGGTGTTAAGATAGACAAGCGTTCTTTAATAAATTGTTTATTTATCTCCAATCTCATTTAAAAAAATTAATGTTCTGAGTAAATTATCTATTAAATTTGTTTATAGCAAAAAAGAAAAAGTATTTGAATACCTATAGAAAAATTGTAGAGAGTTTGAAGTCCTATACAACAGGGTTTATCGGTTTTTATTCAATTTTATAAAATGACAAAACAGTTAAAAAAAAAAAACAATTATTCTGAAAAATATAACTTTTACTCCATTTTTATAAGTTTATTCAATAATAAATAAGTATAAACAACATATTTTTTTGAATCCCTTTTTCAACTGTACCTACATATTTTTTAAAAAATTTAATAAATACATTTTTAAAAGTATTTCAAAATGTTAACTTTTATAATTTTGTTGACTATTTTCAATATTTACAATGTCGAAAGAATATTCATAAATAAAAAAATAGGCAGTTTAATTTTGCATTCTTTTTCCTTTACAATTTTTTTTTGTAGAACAAATAACAACTGAGATATTCAAGTGTTGTATGTCTTCTTGAAGATTTTTTGCTTGGAGATACTTGGCTATTCTATTAGGCAGTCATTGACTTGATTGAGATTTGAGATACAAAAACTTTCTGAATAAAAGAAAATTCCTTTTATAATATATTAAAAATGCAGATCAAGGGTGTTAATTATAGTGGCGATACACCAGTTTCAAGGTGTAACAAGCTTTAAAATTCCAAGCCATTTGAACCACAAGATGAAGTTAGTGCGATCCAGTCACCAGTCGTGCATTTTATTTGGAAGGTTTTTGAGGTTCTTAAGTTCGAATCTGGGCGTCATATTTTTTTTTTATCACGCCAGGGGTCTTAAATAAAAATTTTAAATTAAAATTTGGAGGCACAACCTACTACCTTACCTACTGCTGGAGGTTTTGCCACTTCCTCGCGAGAGACAAACCTCCGGCATGTCAGTCAGTCCTACGCACTAACCATCACGCCAGGGTTCTTAGGATTTTTAATTTAAAAATAAAGGCTAAAGAAGTTTTTTTTTTCGATAAGTAGGAAGGTTGATCTGGTAGATAGGTAACTTAGGTTGGTATAGGTGTTTGTGGTGTGATGGCAATAAGTACCTACTTATTTAAATCCAATTAGGTATATAGGTACCTACTTATTCTCATGTGAAATTAATGTTAGGTAGGTATAATAAATTTATACCTACCTAACATTAATTCCTAATCTCAATTTACAACTTACATGCATACTGCCCAATAACGGAACTCAAAAGGTACTCAACAACCAGCACCATACCTAATTAAACAAAATAAAAAAAAATGCAAATAAAAAATAAACATATTTTATTATGTTAAATTAAATTATTTTCTAAACAATCAAAAGGCTCTTTTAAGCGGCTTAGGCCTACATTATGTATAAATGTCTATATCTATAGAAAACCTTACTATATAATGTAGGAACGTGCATGTCAGAATTTCACAGTACCTACAGCTGTTAATTATATTTTCAGTGCGCTGCGGGCATCCATGCAACTAATCTAAAATTCTATTTAACTTTTCTCAACTTACCGTAAATAATAAACGAAAGCAGAGTTGATGCAAGACCGTAATTAGTTTTATACCTTTGTATATCCATTGCCCTTTGGCTTTGTTGGCCATAAATCTTAGCTTGTTTCCCGTTTAATCTATAATGAAAAAATGTAGCTCTGGCATCTTACACACAATCATGTAGAGACAGCCATGTTTTTCGTTTCTCAACACAAGCATAAGATGCCATCATGAAAAAAAAAAAACTCATATACATAAGAGCCTGCGCTACACCACCTAGGCCACCATCATTGCTATCAGCAGCCATGATTAAATCGATGGACCGAACGAATATGGACCGACCGCAAACCAACAGCCATGAAATAAATAAACCACTGGACCATTGCTTGTGGTTGTGTTTGTGGAAATTAAGGGTGGAAAATATTAAAGGTATTATTATAATTAAACCTCCCTGAGTTCCTTGGTGTTAGTTACACACATAGTTGGAGTTTAGATTATTTACCTACCTGTAAAATCAAACAAATCATAAAGTAACCTGTCATAAAATCCCGCCCTCAAAATCGGTTCCATTTTTAATACCATCTTGTTTCTCTGTTTCTCTTATTCTCTGGGACTTTCCCTTTCTATATATTCTTGAATTTTATTGTACTAAAAATACAAGCATCTCTGTCATTTCCAATAACCAGGTTTATGTATAGGATATTGACTTAAATCGTAAAAAAATACGGTTTACTTTACGACCTTTGAAATTACCAATATTAAGTCACAAATTTCCCCTTGTCTTTGAATAAGAAAAAGTTTAGAACCGAACCAGTTGTTGTTTGGTTGGCTTAACAATATTTTTTTTTAGTTCAGAAGATGACCGTAAGATGGCAGTTAAAAAATAAAGTGGTATAATTTGGATAGGGCAAATTATGATTGAGTTGTTTACTACTTTTTAATAAAAATATCTTTTTAAATTAATGTAACAAAATAATTGGACAACGAGGCAGAAAACCAACTTATATTGTTGTTACTTTTTGTCCGCAAGTACTTTTTAACAAAATAAATGAAAGGTTGGGTACCTAGATATACTTTTGAAATTACTTTAATTCAGTAGGTAGGGAGTACCTATACCTCCCTACGTACTCTGAGTCAGAGCTTTGTATTGTTGACATGAGTGTATAGGAATACAATAGGAAGACATAGATACCTAACTATAGGTTTGTTGGTGTACTTTTCTGGACTAAAACTGGTAAATTATCAAATTTTGAGGAGTGGGGATGAAATTCTCTCAAAGATAATGGAAACAATCCAAAAGTACACGAACGCTTTGAACCAAAAATGTCTGCCAGATTTTATAAACGTCATCAAAAAGTAAACAAAACAAAAAGTAAACAAAACCACTACATTGGAATACATTTACTGCAAGTCTTAATTAAAATTGAAGTAAACAAATTAAATTGAACTTAACACACATCGTTTTAATTTTGTTCAGTGGTTTATCAAAAAATTTAAGAAGAAAACAAAAAAAAATATTCACTTCTAACAAAAAAACAAACTAAAACAAAAAGTAAACAAACAGCAGCCATTTTGTATTTTTGTTGTTTTGTTTTCTACCCACAGAACACCCAACTTACCATTTTCTGCCGGAAGAAATTTCTCTGGTAAAATTTGGCAAAAAGGGGAAATAATTTACTCTCTCGCGAGTGCTCTTTTCTACACAAAACTACCCGAAATGTGCATACGCGAACAGGTTTGGACTAAATCTTGTAGAAAATGGTAGCTAGTTTTGGGTAGTTTCAGACTTGTACGCGAAGGCGAACGCGAACGAAATTGAAAGGTAAATTCTTTTAAGTTTGAAACGAAACAATTTTAATTCAAAAAATATTCTTAAAAAAAAATTAAAATATTTTAAGTAGATAAAATTAAGTTTTTCTATTCATAAAAATTTGGATTTTTGGAAATTGTTAGCAGGTATTTCAAATAAAGTGGAAAAACGTCGAACGCATTCTAACACGACGCATAGGCTGGGAAACCTATAGACACCTATACTAGATAAAATCTACTTTTTAATTGCTCTTTATCATAGGGTAAGGTTTGGTTTGTGTAAAAAGAAATAGATTTTGTACTCAAAATTATGATGGAGTAGTAGTGGGTCTCATTATTTCATCTGTTGGTCTAAGCCTTTATTGCGTTCAGTATCTACTGTTTTTTTAGCTAAAGGTAGAAATGTGTAGGTAGGTACGGATTAGCTTAAAATTAGGTTAAGAGCATTTTATGTGATTCTCTAGAAGGGAACTTCAACTTTGAATCTTGTTTTAGCACATTTAGAATGGGCATATCTACCTATAGTTGCCTTACCACGATTTCGGTCTTTTTTTTTTTAATTTTCTTGAAAATGTTCTTTCTAATTTCGATTAAATTTTCAACATGAAAGAATTAAAGTTATAGCAAGAAAACTGCGTTTCAGGTTTGTGACAAGAAATTCGGACAGCAAAATAGAGTTTGTAATAAAATTGACTTATTTTTGAATTATTTACGTTTTTAAAAAACATATTTAAAAAAAAAAAGTTTTAATCAAAAAATATAAAATGCACCACAGTAATTAGAAATAAATTGATAAAAAAAAAATGTTTAAAATTGTTTTTAACACAGTTGGGATATACATACATCATTTGATTTTATTTACAATTCTTAATTTATCAGAGCAAAATTTTAAAAATCTTTGAAAACCTTTTTTAAGAAAATGTTCTTCATATTATACAGGGTGTCCTCCTATTTTTGCTTTATATTTTGGAGGATGATTCCTGGTATCATTCTTAGAAACAAACTTTCCAGGTAAAAATCCTGTCCCCCCCTCCCCCATGAGGCGGGAAGGTGTAATTTCTGAAAAATTGACTTAAAATAAAAAAAAAAAAACTTTTAAAAATTAACGAAAGTACGTAGGTACTAGCTTTTTTGAAAGCAAGTATTTAATTCCTTATTTGCTTTTAAAATGATTTTTTTAATTAACGGTTTTTGAGGAATTAAATTTAAGTCAAAATTTTTGAAAAAAAAAAAAATTGTGAATTTTTTGATTTTGTTCAAAATTTTGGTAAGTACCTAAGTACCTACACAGATTTCAAGTATATACATATTTATTTATTGCAAGCTCGAAATGGAATTTCGAAAATAATCATTTACCCATTTTTGAAATATCGAATCTGTAAACAAAATTTTGATGATTTTTAGTACCTATTATTTGAAAGTAATTTAAAATTTAATTTAGACATGCCTTAATAAAAAATGGAAATAATGATAGCTGAAAGAAATGGTTCTATGAGAGGAATTGTGTAATTGGCTTATCTGACGCAGTTATTTTTTTTTTACAAATTCTATGAATATTATCTATAGTAGCCCGTGGAGGAGTGGTTAGTGCGTTGGACTTTCACACCAGAGGTCTGGGTTTGATTTCCTGCCTCTGTTACCTAAAAACAAAAAGTATTTTTCAGGGCTATTGCCTCTTCTGAAGGGTAGTGACAAATCCTCCAAATAAGTATTTCCTGTCATAGAAAAGTGCCACTGCGTTCAGATTTGGCAATAAACTGTTGGTCCATCACTCCATTCCTGTGGACACGCACACAGGAATAGTTGAGAGTTTGTAAGTCATTAAAGGGCTTGGTTCTCTATGAGCTGTGTGCCACCAAGTTTTTTTTAATTATGAATATTATCAACATAACGAAATAATATTTTAGCCATTTTAGAAAATGTGAAATAACATTGAAATCTTGTTTTTAAGTGTTAAATAACTCCAGGCGTGAATAGAAGTGTTTATTTCTTGCTTAATGTGAGAAATAGCTAAAAACTTTAGTGGACCTAATTCCCCAGGGCGGGAATTATTTCCCACTGGCACAAAACAGTTTTTTTTTAGTTGTTTTTAAAACCAATTAATAAACGTGGCTTATTTTCGGAATATGAAATTTTGCCATTTTGTTTCTTTTGAATATCTGTACTAACCGAAAATTTTAGGAAAATTTACTTATGTGTACAAATAAAATAATTAAAACGAGCCATTCATCTGAGTCAGTCCGTTGGACTTCTTTACCGACCAATATCTTGTTTAAAAAATAAAATTAAATGCTCCCCCCTCCCCTAATCGAAATCCTTCATACGCTCTTGGTCCCATCAGATAATTGTCATGAAAAACTTATTCCAAAAACGTCAACCATTTCAAATGAACCCGTTCGGAGTAAAGCCGCAATGGTCTTCTTATTAGCAATTTTTGTTGGATTTTTTGTTTTCACACGAGCTATGTTCTAAAATAAATCCCAGTACATACCAGGTTCAAAGGAAATTTTCACACAAAATTCTTGCATCCAATCTAATCAATTTCACCATATTCTGATATACCCCCAAATGGATAGTGTGCATATACTTACATTAGTAGAGATTATATAATTCGATTGAGGTCACTTGAACTTTTTGTTTTACTCATCAGAACTAGGTAGACCTACTTAGAGTTGACTCACAATTGAAAAATTGGGAAAATAGACCAATCTATGTTGGTGGTAATATAAACCAATTGTTATTTAAACATTGAGAAGTTAGTTAGCTGTTCTAATTGGAAAAATTCAGCCTAAAAATGCACTTTAAAAATCGCTTTGAAAATGAGTTTGTGCTCTAAAAATAATTGCCCAAAATTTAAGACGATTTAGTATGATGTTAAAGCATTATTAGTATGATGCTAGGTTAAAAAGGTGATTTTCCAAATTTTTAACGAGTTAGAATCGTATTATCTTTTTAAAATTTGAAGATATATCCAAATAGCTGTTTTATCTTTTTAGTATCATACTAACTCCAAATATCAATTTGACAATTATAAATGTGAAAATTGTGTGAACTGTCATTGTTTTAGGCGTGTTCAGGGCTCTGAACTCTTAGCACCCCATACATGGAAAATTCGAAAAAAAAGTATGCAGTCTAAAAGGTCAGTAATTGGTCATAAAAGGTCAGGTAGTTTAAGAAATTGGTCAGGCTTAGAAAATTTTTAATCCAAGATGAAGTTTCTCATGGTCACCCGCGATTTTTGGCACCTCATTAAGGGGATATTCGAAAAAAAAGTATACCTTATTAAGGGCCACTGGATAGTGATAAAAGGTCAGATAATTTCAGTAATTGATCAGGCACAGTTTTTTTTTAATTAATTTCCAAAGTTTTTTTCAAGGTAACAGTATAAGACTTTTAGCACCTCATTGGTTTGAATTTTCAAAAAAACTGTATGTCATCTGAAAGTCTACTTAATCCTCGTAAAAGGTAGCTATTTTCAGAAATTGGTCAGGCATAGTTTTTTTTAAATCATTTTTTAAAGTTTTTTCAAGGTCAATACAAGGTCACGTGAACTTTTAGCACCTCATTGGTGGGATATTCGAAAAAATGTATACCATCCGAAAGGTATCTCAATCCTGATAAAAGGTCAGCTAGTTTTAGAAATTGGTCAGCCATAGTTTTTTTTCTATGAATTTTTAAAGTTTTGTTCAAGGTCATTTCAAGGTCGTATAGACTGTTAGCACCTCATTTGTGTAATTTTGAAAAAAATTGTATGTCATCTGAAAGTTTACTTAATCCTCATAAAAAGTCAGGCTGTTTCAAAAGTCGGTCAGCTATGGCGTTTTTTTTAATGAATTTTTAAATTTTTTTTCTCTGTCCCAGTATGACTTTTTGCTAGCATCTCATTTAACGAATTTTCCAAAAAAAATGCAGAAGTCAGCGCCAGTTATAATTAAAATTCATCATTGAAAATTTTAACTAATTTTAAGACGCTTAGAAATCAAAATCCATTATTATTTTGATGCAAAAATAAAGCTTATGATCTAATTGATATATCTGGCAAAACAAAATTTAAATTATTAAATTAAAAATTTTCAATTATAAATTCCAATGAAATCTAAGTACATATAGCTGGCCGCTGGTGCCTAACTCTTAAAGCATAAATAAATCTTTAAACATTTTGAGTTAATTAAAACCGACTCTTTCAGCGGATAATTTCTATAAAAACAAAAAAATAATTAAATCAACCATAGTTATGTAGGTATCGATATTTAGGGTACAGGATTTTGTTTTTATTGTTTTTCCAAAATATTATAACACATTTATATAGAGATTATTTCTCATTGCGTGTGTTTTTGTGTACATTGCTATATAATTGTATCATTTTTCAGTCACATAGGATAGCAAAAAATCCTTAAATTCTAAATAAAAAGGAAAGTCTTTCATTTTTGTTATAATAGATACAAGTAGTCCTTGGGGTGAATTTATTCTGCCATGCCCTGTTTGGATAACTTTGCTTTGAAACAGAGAAACACGAGATCACCATGCCGCCTTTATTATGTCACTTAACTTTGGGTCGACATGCTTCACAGCTCCCTCCTTTTTCTATTCTAAATCCTTCTTCTTTGACTCATTACTTTTATTTCTTATACATATACTCTAAAAAGGAAAGAAAAAAAAAAGATAATGCTTACAAGAACAGTTCGAAAATAAAGGAAGATAGCTAAAGAGGTATGTATATATGTATATTTAGTATGAATAAGAAGGAAAAACTTATCTTAAGGCGAAAAACTTGAATTCCTTGTGAAAATTCCTTAAAAATAAATTTAATGAAATGGAATAGAAACATAAAATCCATCCAACAACATCAACGGAGAACACATGAAGCTAGGGGCGGCACAGAATACAGTAGGGAAACTAATAGGGTTTAGTTTGAAAGAATTCAAATAAGAACGTAAACATTTACTGCCTTAAGCCTTAACTACATTGGCCACTTTTTGCAAAATTACAAAAGTAAAAATATTTTTTTTCCCGCTAGCGCAATTGTTTTGTAAAAAAGAATGTATATAATTCTTTTTAAACCAAAATTTAAGCTTTCTGCATCATTTTTATAAGTTTTCCAGTGAGAAAAACTATCCTAAAATGAGTTTGAAAATTTTCACTTTTGTACTTTTTCACTTTTTTGGCTTATGTAGTTAAGGCTTTATTGTATTTATAAACAAAAAATGGTTATTTCAGCTCTTGTGTTCAGGGAAACTTCACCATGGTATAAGAATTTCCCGGACTCAAATGGAGAAGTTAGCAATTACCTTTAGTTTGAGTGCGGAAATATCCTATTCCATGGTGTAGTTACCCTGAACACAAGACCTGAAATAACCATTTTTTTTTTTAAATATTATGTAAATATTTACATAAAGACTTAAAACATAATGAAAGAGTGATACTTTGTATCACTGTTTGGCCTTATGTCATTTTCTAAAGCGATATAAAGCCTATTTGGCATTATGTCACATTTTCTTAAATTTTTTTTTTAAATGCTCCGTAATTTACTAACAAAATTTAGAGTCGTAATTTAAAATTGTACCTAGTCAATTTTTTCTTCGCGTTGGGAGGAATTTTTCCTGCCCCCCCTCCCCCAAAGGAAAAAAAAATAAAAATCCTGACACTGATGGCATTATGCCACTTTTTCAAAGTGTCATAAGACCAAACACCTATACCTACATTTGGCTTTATGTCACTTGGCCTTTTGTCACGTCACCAGCAACAATGTCACATAAAAAGAGATGTTTTGCAATATCCAGTCCGAAGGCACATTCATTTAGGTAGAAATGGTGGCCCCGAGCAAAAACCTAGCTCAAAGAGACCAAATTATCGCTGAGGTGCGCAAATTTGATACCATAACTCGCGTGATCTGTAATGAAAACGATTTTTAAGAGTAATTTGCCAGAAAAAGTGCCCGGCTAGGAAATTTCAATAATCTATTACCACTTACTCATGGTCTCAAGTCTCTGATCTTCAGTTCGGAAAGTTTGTCGATGTCATTGAAAAAGGTTTTTCTAATGATTGTGATCTGGTTTTTGCCAAAATCGGACATCTGCAGAGGAAATGAATGACTGTTTCCTTTACCCGCTGGTCCCCACATCAGCTACGACAGTGGGTATTGTGAGAAATGCCCAGCTTCGCTACATGTTCTCCGATGGGCCAGTGTCCGGAAAAAGTTACAACGACCCTGTCTTGCCATGGGTCTGCCGATCAAGTTGGTCAAGTTGGTTGTTCGAGTTTTATTATATGTGGGCCAAATCTTTCTAGATATGACGCCGTTTTTAGACTGTATCACCTACGATTTTATTCAGTGAGGAAAATTGAGAAAATATTGCCCTTCATAACTCCAAAGCGAGGAATGTTGACTACGAAGGGCTGATCCCTGCCTGACCAGTTCGTATACCTGCATGGTTTCCCCATAAATATCACAGTGACTTGGAGTTATATTTGTTGTTTTTTTATTTATTTTTTTTACATTTTTTTTTTTTCTGATTGATTTAGTTCCAATTACAAGGGTATTTTATCCTACTGTGAAGTGGTGGTATCTATTCTAAAGTAAAGGGAGTTTACTGATATTTTTGTATCCAAAAATCATCCACCCACATGATGCAAGACATAGACGCTGCGAGCTAGGGTCTTTGGTGTTGTTGTTTTTATTGTTGTAAAAGAAAACAAGATTTAAGTCTAAGAAAAAAAACAAACATGAAAAACGAAAAAAAAAAACTTTATTTTTGCCGACATAAGCAAAATGCTAAAGAAGAAGAAAATTCAAGACAAAACTACCCAGGAATGCGGTGGGAATAAATAGGAAAGGTCTGCAGCTTTTGAAAAACTTTTTCATCTATTTTTTTTTTATTTTCTATCTTCTCCGTTATCTTTAAGTTCATAAATCTGAATCATGCAAAGCATTTTTTCCCTATTTTCCCCTCTTTTGTCTATACTTAAACCGTTTTCAGTTTTTGTTTCCATTTACTTTGATAAAAGAAAGATATGGTGAGGAAGTTTTATAAGAAGAAATGTTCGGGTATTAATATGATACCACGTGCTATGGTTGTCTATTTAAAAAAAAAAAAAAAGACGTCGTGGGTTCGGGTTGATTTAGTGCTTTTCCAATGAGATCTCAGCAGGACAGGGAATAAGGTTTCCAATCCTAAATGATTAAATTTAAATTTAAATAATGTATAACAATTTGTATGCAAACAAACGTGTATAAATAGATGTGTAAATATATGCATATAAAAATACAGTGAACGCTCTCATAAACGGACACTGACGGTACCAAACATTTTATCCGGTTTTGAGAGGTTTCCGCTTTGTGAGAAAAAAAAGGGGAATTTTTAACAGTTAAATTAGCACATCAATACTCTCGAATTTTTGTATTTAGTTGAAGCACGTTCCTGTATTAAAAAATTGGAATATACCTTCGCAGTTTTTAACAGAATAGAGCTTGACGCTCCAAATTTGTACCTATCCACAAATTTCTGAACCAAAAAATGTTTGTGAATTTTTATTTGCTGATTTTTTCTTCAATATCTTTCAAAATTTGACAAGATGAGGGAGCTTAAGAGATAGCCAAACTGTATTGCGGTCAGCGGTTGTTAAAATTGGTTCTTTAAAATATGTCCGGTTATGAGAGGAATCCGCTTATGGGAGGTATCAGGTGGGTGTCCGTAAGGAAAGAGTACACTGTAAATTAGATTACATGTTATTTGTTTCATTTTTTTTAAATATGTATTTTTCCTTTAACTGCTTACGCTTTGTTTTTTAAAACTGAAAGGTTTGTCATAAAAAATACGGTTACATTATTGGCATTGAATTTATACAAAATATTTATTATACGTGTTTTTTCAAGATATACTAAGTTATTAAACAAAAAACTGTTATACTTGATCGATCTTATTCATTTTTATTTATTTTTTGCGGCAAATAATCCAAGTCAGATCGCCGCGCCGGGACGAAACGCCAATTTTTGTGGACTTAAGATCGTTAAAAGCTATTTTGAATCGATACTTAAATCACTTTTTTTTTTTTTTTTTTTTTATTTTGCAATTTACTTAAAAAACATTTCAGCTTTATTTACATATGAGCTCTTTACATGTACCTATAGGCTTAGATGTGGAAACATCTTCACTGCATTTATATCTCTGCCAAAACTATTTTATCAAAAAAAAAGAAATAAATTTGATGGCACAACAGCTCATGAAGAACTAGGGCCCATTGCCTTACAACTCTCAACCATTCCTTTGTGCGTGTCTGCAGGAATGGAGGGGACCTACAGTTTATTGTATTCTCTCAGTAAATTGGGAATTTCATGTCATGAAATCGGATAAGTGGGTTAATCCAGTTGCTTTGATGTAAAAAATATTTATTTATATCGTCCGATAAAGTGTTTTCACTTTCAGCCGTTTGGCCCAAAATGGTTTTTATTTTATCTATAAACATCGGTTTTTTTAATGTCTAAGGTGTTTTTTTTGTTTGGAGAAAGTATGTGTTTTGTTTAGTAAAAAACAAAGATTAACTTTATGTTTGCGGTTTTTGCACGACTGTGAATATTTGAAGAAAGACAAAAATCATAGCTTGCTGCCCTGAACATAGAAGAATGATAAATTGATCATTTGCAGGCCAAAGAAAAAATTAAGTATTGGGTTCTTTTTTTTTCAATTACCTAATTAAGTTAAGAAAAGAGATTTGAAAACATGGATTTTTGTGCCGAATATGATAAATAATGCATTTGCGTAATAATAAAAAGCGAAATAATAATAAACGAATTACAGTGAACGCTCGTTAACTTGAACACATACGAAACCAGGGATGTTTAAGGTATAGAGTTGTTCAAGTTACTGGACCAAGATAAAAATTGTGGTTTTCTTCATTTTTAAATAATTAATTATTACGTAAATAATAATATTAAAAGTAAACTGTTCCCTTACCTTGAAACTCTGTAATTTTTTGCGCATTTGAATAAAATTTAATATGAACTTTGACAAGACTTTGGACTGAAATTCACACAAATGTACAGAAAATCACAGTTTCAAAGTATAGGAGCGAACTTAATAATTTGAGATGATACATTTTTAAGACGACCTGGCAAAAAAAATATTATTTTATACTGCTTAGCTTTGCGCAGCACGTTTCTGAAAGAAAATTCTCGGAGGTTCTGGAGAACCGTACCTAATTTGTGAAAATGTTTTTTGATTTTGAAAACTGCATATTTTCCCTTCCAAATGCATTTGAGTAAGACGTACCTAAGCTTGATTTTTTTTTTCAGTTATCGCAGCTTTTTGTTTTGTTTCTTTAAATCACTTTTTCACGTTTTCTTAAAATCTTTTCCCCAATACGCACTTGTTTAAATAAAATTTACTTTGATTAAGAATAAAGCCTTACAAATAAAAGCAAAACTAATTGCCTGGGATTCCCCTTTTAAAAATCGTTTCCAATTTTTACCAATACTTTAGGTACCTTGCAAATATTCCAAGATTAAACTTTGTTCAAGTTACAGAGTTTGCAAATATTTTATATGTTCAAATTATAGAGTATTTAAGGCAAAAAATCAAGTTATCGAGTCTTAAAAATTTTCAGTTCAAGTTATAGAATGCGTAATGGGAAAAATTATTTGTTCAAGTTATTGGAATGTTCAAGTTATCATATGTTCAAGTTAACGAGAGCCCATACTGTATAATGAAACGCGATATTATAATTAGCGAAATAATGAAAATACGAAATAACGAAATGTGAAATTTGCAAAGAGATATGATTTTGCGAAAGTATAACGTATAGGAGTAGCCGTGGCGTGATGGTTAGTGCGATGGACTGTCATGCCAGAGGTCTAAGGTTCGATCCCCAGCCTCGCCATCTATTTATTTAAAAGAAAAACGGCTACTGCCTCTTGCGAGGAATTGACAAATCCTCCAAGAGTATCTCCTGTCACAGAAAAGTGCCGCTCGTTAGCCGTTCGGATTCGGCAATAAACTGTAGGTCCCCTCCATTCCTGCAGACACGCACACAGGAATGGTTGAGAGTTGTAAGTCACTAGGCCCTAGTTCTTCATGAGCTGTTGTGCCATCAAATTTATTTATTTATTTTTTATAACGTATAGGAAAATAAGAACTTCCCAAAACAATTTAATGTGAAATTACTAAATTGCAAATCAAAAAATTGTTATTATTGCGAAATGAAAAACAGACAAACATAGTCCGCCAAATGACTCCTACCAGGCATAAAATACTGTTTATATTATGGAAAGTTATGGATTCATAAAAAAAATCGACATTTTGATCAAATTGTATACAACGATAATAGGGAAGACGAAAAAACTGGTTACGAAATTCTTCCCGTCTGTCTCTTTGGCTACATATTAAATGGATAAGTACATATTTTTAAAACTTGAAATCTAGCATTTTATGGACATTCTTCGACACTGTTTTATTTTTTTAGGACCAAATATAACGGTTAGTACCTGCAATATATGGATATTGTTTACTACTTAAGATATATCGCTATTTGTTTAAAAAACAAGCCCCACAAATTTTTCTAAAAAAGAAATCAATTATTTTTGTATGTATATATAATACGTATAGTTATATACGCACCATTTCAAAATAATTTTTTGAAATTCAACATTTCAAAAATAATTGATTTTTTAAAATTAAATTTTTAGCTCCACTACTCTCATTTTTATTCCTAAAAATGTTTACAAAGCTTTATAAGTACTTATACAGAGTGTTACATTTTTGTAATTTGTCTATACCTACCGAATAATAATGGTTTTCAATTAACGGCTGTTTTTGATTTTAGTTTTTATTTTTTAATATGTTTTTAATTATGTTTATTTTAAATGCTTCAGTTTAAACTGTAAGTTTCGTGTATGTGTTTGCAGAATGCACGGTACCTAAAATCTAACAAAATTTTAAGTGGTAAAAAAAGACTCTTTTATTTTTTTTTATTTCTTTAAAACCACATGAGTTGGTTTATAAAATTCTGCCCTAAAATCTTCAGTGCGATCGTACAGAAGGGCAAGTTGGATTCAATAGTGCATTTTTTTTTAAATATTAGAAGCTACACTCTTATCACTTTAAAGTTAATTGTTCTTTGTTGTGGATTTAAAATAACACAATATTTTAAGCGAAATTCTCGAAATAAGCCCCAAATAGATAAAAGAAGGTAAAATTACGCTTATATTCTTAGATTAACAATAGAAATGCAAACTTATTGAGATGTTAAAAAAAAAATTAAGGTATGCTATTAAGTATCTTAAAATAAAATATTATTTCATTTCAATATATTTTGTTTTGTATTAAATTTAAACTTTACATGTTCACCTATATGTAAAATTTATAAAATGGCTTGAACTATATAAGTTCATCAACTTTTATTACCTTACAAAAAAACATACACCTATTTTTAAAAAAAATTAATAAAAATATAATCGATCCGTATTGCAGTTGAGACTATGGGATATTGATATATATATATATGTGTCTTAACACAAACAACACCCAAACCAAAGGATGAAAGTTCTTTGTCATCCAAAGATGGCCTCTTATGATAATAATATCCATGCTGGTTATATTTATTTTTATAACATCACACACGTATCTCTGTTTTTTTTTTTTTTTTTGTATAATAAAACAGACGAGTAATGGCTGATGAAGTTGATTATATATTCTTTTCACGTATGCATATTTATTCAGCTATTCTCTTCAAGGAAGAATTTTTTTTTTTGTATGAGATTTTCTATAAACACTTTGCGTTAAAGGACGAAAGCTGAATACGAAATGTATCCTCGATACATGCTTGCTTGGGATTGGATAAAAAATTAAGATGGATTTATGCATTAAAGATACAACATAGCAAATACAAAAGTTAATATTATAAAGATAGTGTACTATATTTATGAATATAATATGTATTATAGTTTTTATAACTAATGAAGTTTGAATTAGGTGCAGTAAGATTTTTTATATATATAAAAAAAATATACAGAACCGTCTTTTAAAAAAAAAAAATCCATATACCTATGCCAAAAATGTTCACAATCAATATACTAAAATGTAATTATATTTAAAAAAAATTATAGACAAGTAGATTCCTCTTGAATTATGTATCCCCGTATCGTTAATTTCATAACTTGAAGCAACAGAACTGAAAAATAAGTTGAAAAATATTAGATTAAATTTTTTAATGCTAACCTTTTATATGCTCGTGACATATATAGACCTTAAAATATCGCAATTCGAGATCAGGATAAATAAAAAATTCAATTGAATTTTGTTGTCGGACAGTATAGATTTTAATATTCTTCTTACTTCGCACCCAATTTATCAGTTTGATCGAAATTTAATTTTTGCAGTACCTACCTAATAAAATTTCACAGATTTTTGCTAATTTTTTCGCACTTACCATTTTGTTAATCAAACCGTGTATCGGTTAGTTTGTATTATTTATACTGAATAACTAAAATACAAATCAAAACGTGCTTTGAGTTTAAATATCTAATTTGAAGAAGTTGACAGCAGCTCCCAAATCAACAAACAATAAGATTCCAAAAATAATAGGGTTTCTAAGTTATTCCAACGAAAAATTAGTTTTGCAGCAATAAACTGCAGCAAAAGTGGTGTTCACTGCGAAATAAGTAATAACAAATTGATTTAATGATTTACTTATTCCTTGAAAATGAAACGCTAAAACTTTTTTCAAAAGTCTATCTATTGCTATATGTTTTTCAATTTAAATGCATATAAATTGTGTTTTTAGTTCAAGGCTGGTTTAACCACCAATAATTTTTTTTTTTTGTAAATACATATTTTGAGAAAAACGCCCTACAGTACCTGGGTTAGTTCGAAGGGGTGATAATTCGGTAAACCTCCCAATTTCACTCGGATCTCAGTGAATCCATTGCGCTCTCCAGGATATTGGTATAAGGTAAGCACAAGAAGGGAAAAGGAGTGGAGTGGGTGGAGACTAGGTGCCTCACTGAACTATCCAGAATTCTGAATGAATTTCAGGAAGATTTTTGTTAGAAAATTTTGTCGCCCAATTCCGTTCCGATCTTGCCTAATAGCACGCACATATAGGAAACGGTTCTAAGCTGTAACTCCACTAGGCCCTGATTCTTCAGAAGCTGTTGTGCCACCAAATTTATTTATTTATTTAAAAATAACTTTGCAAATTAAAAGACATAGCGCAATTTAACTATGTATACTTTTTGAATAATTGATTTAAAATTTGTATTTTATATATTTTTTTTGAAATTCAAAATTAAGGAAATATTTAAGACGTAAAAATATAGTTCTCAACCAGATTTCAGATGCATAGGTCTGGCCAATTTTTCTATCTAATCGGTCTGTTTGAGTTTTCAAGAGGATTATTTTTTATATGCGCACATAATTGTGTATCAGGGAAGTGTCCAAAAAACAAACTTAAAGAAAACTGAGTTATCCATTTAATCTATAGCCGAACCAGCGTTGCCGCCCGAAATAAAATAAACGTGCCATATTTTCTTAAAAAACGTGCCAATTTTTGTACCATATGAAACTGTACCCATTCTTCTACCTAATACAACAAAAAAAATCAAAGGACATCATTTGCTCTATATACGTGCATATTGTAAAAAAAATATCTGTTTCTGTCCACTTTTTACGAAATTTGGACCAATTTATCTTAAATTTAGTTGAAATTTGATTCATTTTAAATAAAATGATGGAAAAAAAACGTGCCATATTACATTTTTCGTGCCACCATGCCACACGTGTCAAAAAAGCGCGATCGTACCACTTCGGCAACGCTGAGTGGAACAGATAGAAAGACAGACAGCCGCATTACGATATCCACTTTTGTGTTCTCTTTATCATCGTTATACAAAAGTTTTACCAAATTATGGTGTTCGATTTTTTAAGGAATTCATAACTTGGTATAAATAATAATATTGGGATAAATAATATACAATATATTTACATACATATATCAAAAGAAAATTTTTGAAAAAGTTACCTAATCTGATTTTCCATTAGAATTAAATCTCAATAGCTTATACAGGGTGGGGCAAAAGGTATGAACCGGTTTTCAAGGGATGTAAAACAAAAACAATTCAACTTACAGAAATTATATTTATATTGTTTAATTCAGAACAGAATCTAGTTTTTTTACATTAAGTTTTAAATATGATATCACGTAGGTGGCAGTCGTCAGCCGCGATGCACTCTTGAAGGCGAATTCTGAAGTTTTCAACCGTTCTTCTGCAGATTTCGATGGGTATTGCCGTAACTTCCTCTCTGATTCTATCCTTAAGTTCTTCCAGGGTATGTGGATATTGGGTTTTCATTAGCCCAATATCGAAAATTCTATTTGTTAATAGTTCCACACAGGTGGAACTCGTCACTTTTGAAAAATTTTGAATTTTCTGGAATTCTGTCCAACATTTGTTGGCAGCAGTTTCGTCGATGTTCAAAGTCATAGAGCAACAGCTCTTGAACCATTATTATTTTGTATGGGTGAAACTGTAAATCTTCATGAAAAATTCTCCTTAAAGATCTGTTAGACATGATGTTCAAAGCAACTGCATGTCCATCGGGCTGAGCGCCTGATGGGAGACTGTTCGATGGCATTTCTTGCCAAGATCACATTTTCAGGAGTTCTTACAGTTCTGGGTCTTCCAATTGCCGAAGGAGTTGCTGTTGAACCAGTAATTTCCAATTTCCTAGCCCAACGTCTAATTGCATTACCGCCAGGGACGTTTTCCCCAACAGGGATATTGAAGTGCTGTCGGAAGGCTCTCTGCGTGGCGATAACAGAACTGCCATTTACACAAAAAGCCCTAACAGCAAACCCACAATGCTCTCCCGTCCAAACCATAGTTGCTGCTAAAAACTAGACTCTCTCACTGCCACAACGAGACCCCTGCCCTTTTACCACCACAACCACAGGCCGAGCACCAGCCGGTCAAAACCGGTTGATACCTTTTGCCCCACCCTGTATAATTAATACCTATAGTCAAGTCGAATTGGCCAAAAGTGCGCTAGTTTACCCTACAAAATTAATTTAATTAATCGTATGAATTTATTGCAAAATTTATGTTTGCAAATAAAGTCACACCTCCTATTATGTGTTCTTTCATTATTTTTTTAAACATGTTTTTCGAAAGAAAAAACATTATCATCAACTAATTTATCGACTTGCAGCCCACAAGAAGACGACGATAAACTTTTTAATTTTATTTATAACTTAAATGAGTAGTCTAGTCGTTTTATGACAAAATCTGTTAATGGATTTTCTAAAAAGTTTATGAAATTCATCCAAACCATAACTTAAAAAAAAAAAAACCAAAACATTTCGAACAAAAAGTAATTATTTTGTTTTGGTGGGTATGCAAGTTTATGAATAATTTTTCATGCAAATAACTAACTGTTTTGGACTTAATCATACGTCAAAATATTTAATTACAAAATCCACAAACTAAATTTTATGTTACGCTTATATTAATTGAAATATAGCCTTGTATGGACTTTGAGTTAAAATATTCCGCAGAAAGCGGGCACAGTTATCTGATTGTTAAAATATAGAACAACAATGCATTATTAAAGAATTAAGGTTGAAACCTGCGTGTTTTGCTTTTAACACGCAATAAGTTTTTTTTTTTTGATATAATTTAAGATTATCACTTTATTGCCTGCCAACCGAAAATGTTCGCCCTGTATAGGTAGGTACAACTCCTTGAGCGTGTTTAGGGTCAATTGTATTATGGATAGGGTATAAGGTTGAACTACATAGTTGGTAAAAAAGATTATGGGTGTAGAGGAAATTTTAATCGAACGGAAATGATTATTATACTCGAATAAGGTTGGAGAAGAAGAAGTCAAAGCTGCCTGCGCTCCCTCCAACACTCCCACATTAGAAAAACAAAAATAAAAGCAAAAAAAAAAATTCTACGGTGTCACCCACTTTGGGATAAAAATCACTCCTCGCACACTGACATCCACCATTAATCGCGTTTACGTGATTTTGAAAAAAAAAAAAAAAAAAAAAACACCCCTGAAATATATACACGAAAATATAAAATCCAAAAGATCTGACAAAACCTGACATATTTAAGCCGTGCGTGTCCACTGAAGAACTCGCACCACAATTCCAATTGAAATTTACGACATCAAATGTCCGGAAAAGATGAAATGGGAATACGAAGAAGATGACGATGACGACGAAGTCAAACGAAAACGATGGCGCAATGTTGTTTTTTTTATTTTGGACAAAAATAAAGTCCCAAGACAAGACAAAAAAAATAATACAGTTTTTGAGGAAGACACATCATCCAGAGCACATCAAATGGCGGCAATTTCCAGAGCGGATATTCGTCCTTTTGTTCCAAACTATTAAAAATCTAAAAGACGCAACAACACACATCTCAAAGATACATACATACATCCATATACACAGTATGCGACACATTTTCAGAAATGATAATAAAATTTTTAGATAAAAACCGACAGACAGACAAACAGACAGTATAGAGAGAACGGTATAATGCTCAGCAAACAGAGGCAGGTTGCCATTGTCGGATATGGACTTCGACTTCTAAATAAGTTTTATTGCCTTCAAAACAGACACAACAGGACACATGAGGGTCGTAGGCAAATATGACAACGAAAATCCTGGTATGCATATCAAATTCCCTAAATAACCCTTTTTGGCACAATGGCTCTCTTGCGAGAATTGCGTCTGTTAACGAAAAAGGGTATAGGGATTTTTTTTTTTTTTTTTGTATAAGTTATATATTCTTTTCTTTCTTAACAAATAAAGAAGACAGTTATTTTGGGTTATGGAAATATTGATAAAAATAAAAATTAGAGCATGACCCGAACGCACGTCCGCAAACTGTATATTATGCAGATTCTAAAGTCATCCTTGTTTGCATGGTCTTTTTTTTTTGTAATTTATGAGCTGAATATCCCTTTATGAGTTACTGTGTGCGGGCGACTTGTGAAATTTTGACAGACACAAAAACTGTGTGCCTAATGAACAAAAACAGTGAAATGAGAATAGGCACAATTTGTTTTCATAGACTTTCTAAAATAAAAACAAAAAATAACTTATTTTTTCTCTGATTTTGTGTATGACTGACGACAAACGGTATAATCAATGAAAAAGCATTGCAGAAATAATATTGATTTATCCAAAACTAATTGAGTTGGTTTAGTGATTAAATCTTTCATGGTTATTTGACATGAGTGAGTTTTTAGTAAGTGCCTAATCGAATCCCGAAGTTCAAACGACTGTATGTCTAAGTTACCTTATCAATTAGCTCCCAGTGAGGATCCTGCAGATAGAGCTTTTACGCCCATTTGTTGAAACGAAACTTAAATATTTATGTGTTGAACTTACAGAAATGCTTATATGATCTAATTTTTCATCAGCGTAAACTATCACATAAGATCGTATTTTGAACTTTAATATTTAAGTTCCCTTTCAGAAAATGGGCTTTAGAGACGTTATACGTTATTCTATAAAGTCAGGTTTGGATTATCCAGGCGACGTTTGGCGCCAAGCAGGGCCCCCTGAACTATGAAAATGAAATATTTCATGAAAAAGTGAATTTAAGATTCAGGCAAGGTGGCACGGATGACGTCGACATCCTCTTAAAATAATAATAATTTTAACGAAACAAGAAATTTAAAGCCTCCTGCTTAAGTTCTAGCCATAAGCGCCTGCGGAGGGTAAACTTTAAAAAATTGCGCTATTGCAATAGCACAACCACTCTCTTGGATTTTTATTCTCTCCTTAGCAACGGGGCAGTTTTTGGACTCCTGGAAAATTTCTTATCTGTCCCCGATTTTCAAATCAGGATCAAAACAGGATATTACGAATTATAGATCTATATGTAAGATTTTATCTATACCAAAAATTCTTGAAAAGTTGGTGTATAACAGATTATCATATATTTTCCAGAACCATATATCAATTTTCCAACATGGTTTTGTAGCGGGTAAATCCACGGCTACAAACTTAGCTATCATAAGTAATGCTATTATTTCTAACATGGAAAAGGGATGTCAAACATATGTTATTTTCAACGACTTTTTAAAGGCGTTTGACAGAGCTAACCACCATATTTTACTTCATAAATTGCATTCTTTAGGTATCCACTCTTCCCTATTAAAATGGATTCAATCATATTTGACTTGTAGAGTCCAAATCTGTAGTTAAAATAGATAGTTCGCTTTCAAAGACAATTTCAGTTCCATCTGGTGTCCCACAGGGAAGCCATTTGGGACCATTATTATTTCTATTATTTATAAATGATATACCTGAAATTTTCAATAACTCGGATTGCCCTTTTTTTGCGGACGATCTTAAATTATATCGTAATATTTCTAGTGAATCGGATTGTGATCTTCTGTTAGAAGATTTTTTGAAACTTGATCTCTGGTGCAAACAAAATCACCTTCTTCTAAATTTTTCTAAGTGTCAAGTCTTGTCGTTTTATAGGATATGATACACTAGCTACGAAAAATAAAATATTTAAAAAATATAATTTGGCAAACTTGCCATATATATATGACAATGTAATACTGCCTTAAGCACTTAGTAGATACAATTTTTTTTTCGAGTTCTTCTTTATATTTCATCATATAATGGCAAACTGAAACCCAAGGATTTAAAAAAAGGTGGTAATTTTAGTTGTATAGGTATCTACCAAATGCTGTTTATAAGAATTCATATACGTCTACCTGATTCAAAATAAATTTTATTTTTCATTTTGTACCTTTTTTTGGCTTTTTCCTTTTTCCGCAACTTTTTGCAAGTTTTAATCAAAAAAAAAAAAAAAAAATGGCGTATTTACAAAACCTAAATTCACGAAACCAAGTTATATTCTCCAAATTCATCATACTTGTAAAAGTTGTTTTATTTCAAAAGTAGCATTGATCTCAAACCAAAAAAAAAAAAAATTTTCAGAAAAGGAACCTCAACTTCACTTGCCACCGCAAACTTTAAGTAAAATAATTTAAAAAAAATTAAATATTAAATTAAACTTATATTTGTATATGTGGTTGGCAAAGAAGTTAGAAAAAAAATTTTGCTGTTTTTTCTTCTAACGAGGAATAACTGGTGATATAAACACTGAACTCCCTGATGGAAGCATAGAAATAAGAAGTCAAAAATATTGGACCTTTAACATAGACACATTATAATTTAAATGGAATGGGTTGAAATTTTGAATTCAGAATTTCGAAAAGCAGAATTACGAAATCAGAATTTGAAAAATAATTTTGACCCAACCTGAATTTTGGTCCAAATTCTCACTTTTAGGCCCATCGCCCACTAGGCATCGGAGTTGCTTGCCATCGCTCACTAGGCAATTTCCGAGCAACTTTTGGGTTCAGTATTTTTAATTTAAATGTTAAATTGACCTTGTATTTTGTATTAGTGACGATACAAAAGTCGTTCAGTGTGAAAATAAAACTGGTTTTTCGGGTTAAAAGCTCTCATTTGGCAAACATTTTGGAAAGTTCCCAAAAGTAGCTGGAAGTTGCTCGGAAATTGCACTGATGCGAAGTATTAAACCGTTAAGTTAAATTTAAACAAATTTTACAACAATACCTATCAAAAACAAGTAAAAAATATTATACGAATTTTGTATACTACTGAAATAAATCAGCCAATAGAAGACTTAGCACTATTTAATTTGACTTTTTGGCTATTATTATTTCAAAATAGATTTTAATGGCTTTTACTCCACAAAAGTAAGCGTTTCGTCCAAATGACTTGGCGATCTAACCTGGGCTTATCAGTTAACTAGTGAGCGAGTGGCCAAGAGCCGAGGGGGACAAACCATGGCCAACAACTGAAAACCACAAAAAAACAGTCGTATTTATTATAAATCCTATAGTATAGTGGTAAGTTGTTGTGTGCTAGAGCCAGGAGGGTGGAGAATGTCAAATGTCTTTTATTTCTGATTTATTTTCCAGCCTCAGAAATATCTGACAAAAAAAAAAACGTTTTGCCATGCCAAACAAACCAATACTTACCTAAAATTTTATTGCATCAATTATGGATAGAGTGCCAAATTCATTGCTTATCATAAAACTGTGTCTAATTATTAAATCACTACTCATAACTTTAATTTCAAATCATGATGTGATTTATCTGTACGTGACAAAATATTAAATAATTGCTAAAAAAAATAACTATGAACTTTTTTAGTATTTTTATTTCCGTAAATACCGACTTTGATTCTTAATTAATTCGATTTTAATTTTAACAAATTTTTGATCGATGTCTTTTAAGATAGATAAATTTAGAAAATGGATTCAATCGACCCGTCTGTTACGTGAGTGATTTTCGTATTTTTTTTTTTATAATAAATTTAAGGAATTACCCTTGATTTTTTTTGCAAATAATCGAAGACTAATGTTTACAACTTATTGAATGAAATAAATACGTGATACATCGTCGCGGTTTGGAAGAAAAACGACACAGTTGAAAAAAATATAAATTTTAATTTTTTTTGGATTAATCAAAAAACTAAATATTGAAAAAATACCAACTCTACTACACTATTTGAAAATAAAATTAATGAGCTTTTGCGTGGTCTTGGTATTTTAACAGATTGCTCGAAATTCAAATTTGTATTCAATTTTCTGTTGCCTATTTGGAAAAACAAGATGTGTCGTTATTTTTCCAAACCGACGATATTTTTATCTAATTGACGTATCGCAATCTAGACGATTATAATAAAATAAAAGCTATTAAATTTGTCTGCATGTGACCATTGAATGCTCCTAATAATAAGTCAAAGCATCCGCCTGATGGAAAAACAATCTGGTTTTAGTACCTACCATAGTTCTTAGATTAAAATGTTTAGGAAATTGTATGTATGTATACTAATAAAATACTATTCTTTAAGATAACCGCTCCAATGATTTTCAAAATTTGTTCTACTTATATAAATTGATATTTTTTTTAGTCCCTTAGTATCTATAGGTGTAACTTTCTATACTTAGGTATATAAAGCCTATTAAAACATATCCTAAGGGGCTTCTACATAATAAGAAGTTTAACTTATCGATTGATGTTTAGAATTAAATTAGGTACGCTATATAAATATATCAGGATTTAATATTACTTCAAGTCGACAAAAAGTTGATCTTTTAGATATTGCCGCGGTATGCCGCGTACATCTTTCACATAATGCTCTAAGAATCAAGATACCTATTCCTGTACAAAAAAAAAAAAAAAATAATATCTCAGTTGAGTCAACGTTCTCGTTTCTTTTATTTCCTTTGGCTAAATTTCTATTTTCAAAAAAATACAAAATTCTATTTAGAGATTGTGATCGAAACCTTCAAAACTGATTTATTTACATTTTCTCTATCCTATTTCGGTTTATTTTCGTTTCACGCTATTATATTCCCCATCAGTAACACCAAAAGCCCCAAAACTTCCTACAAAATTTCTAAACCAAATGAACTGATATAGGCACAAGTATATAGGCATGGCGGCGGCGGCGGCAGTGTTGAGTTGTAGTGAGAGAAAAAAAAAACACATCCATTCGCATCTAGATAAGAAGAATCTCATTACGAATCTTATTGGAACTGACAGCGAGTTTTTTTTTTTGGACCCTTCGTCTCCTTCTTCTTCTTCTTTGTCGTCGTCATCCTCATCTCATCATCATCATCATCTGGGGGGATGGTGTATCTTTGTTGTAATACTAACATCGTCGTCAATTTGGTAGAATGCCTCAAGTTTTACCCTTCACTCTCGCCTTTCTTCTTTTCCTCATACCCTTGAGCTATTTGTACGCCTCTTGGTGTTATCTTCCATTTTTAGAATTGAACCAGAAAAAAAATGGAAAATTTATTACAAACCTACTTTCTAGGGTGAAATTCATTTTTGAAGGGTGGATACATAACAGGAACTCAAAACGAAAAGATACAAGAGCAACAACAACAACTTTAAGATGCTTTAACAAAGATATGCTTATTTGTAGGCCACAGCAGCAGTTTGTATAGTACCTATAGGTATAGATATGGGAGTTGTAAGAAAAGACATGAGTATCTTTGTGCAGAGCTGTCTAATTTTCAGGTTGACTTCTCTTGAAATATAGCCTCTGGAGGAAAAAATATTTCCAAGATATCTTGTAAAGTAAGAGGAAAAAAAAACAATTGAATTTACCAAGATGACGATGCGACGACGACGCAACGCACGGTAAAAGTGCTTGCCTTGGAGACGTTAAGTGGAAATATAGTTATACACAATTACGGTGACCATATTTTCCCTTTCAAATGTAGTTAACTACAGAGATGCAATGGATTTTGAAAAGTTTGCTTGCTATCAATCAATAATATTGGTAAAATGATTCTTTGAAATTTTTTAAACATTTTACTTTTTTTTTTTTTGGTTAAACTTTTAAATTTTTTCAGAATACGCCTTTTGGCTTTTGGTTTCGTAAACCCAACATTTCTAAAAAACGCCATAAAGATGTTAAAGATGTTAGACATCCAGTAAAAAAAACTGATCTTTGAAGAATAGCAGTAGTGCCATTTTGTTTCTTGTAAATAGTTGTTTGTAAATAGTTTGTTGGCTCTTAATTTGCCCCTATTAAAAGTTATTGAAGCTCCATACACGTATATTTGCGTAGAGATAAAGAATGATCATTATCAATTTTCTAAGTCTGATATATATGTCCATTGTCCAACTTGTGCTGCCACATGTTAAAAAGATAAAAACGTGATTCACAAAATTGCAAATTTTTTTGGCCAAATATAATTTTTGGTAAGCATAAAGTTTGTTAGCACAGAAATATTAGAATGTACAATATTATTAAATAAAAAAAAATTGTTCTGTGTAAGGTAACTAAAGATATTTTTAGTACCAAGGTATTTATTTTATTTTACTATTTACTAATTCGGAATTAAAAATTCATTTTTGAATAAAAAAAAACCATTGCCCATTTTTGTGGTTTTAAAGTTTTTTTTTTCTTTAAATCTACTTAAAACATTTTTTTTTTATATTCCTAAAAAATAATATCAAATATTATTTAAACTTATAATAAGCTTCTGTTTCAATTTTTTGTATTTAAATCATATTTAAACAGATATTGAGATATCCTATAATAAATATACCTACAACTTTTTTAGGTATACAAACATATGTCTTCTAATATATGTAACCCAGGGTGATTCGCATAGTGTGATAAAAAAACTAGGTGTAGGTTGAGTGTGAGTGCAGGCAAGAAAAAAATCGTATAGGAGGAGAGGTCTAGTTTCCCCCGGAGGGAGGGGCAATTTTCTAAAAAATCGACTTAAAATAGAAAAATAAAATCATTAATAAACAACGGCAAGACCTACAATGTCATGCTACACTGTTCTTTTATTTTGTTTTTTCATTAAAATTATTTTAGAGAATATTTTTTGAAAAATTAATTTTCAAACTCAAAACTTTGAAAAAAATACTGAAACAAAATGTGTTTAAATCAATTTTTTTCAAAATTTAACTTTATTGAGCAGTATTTTTGTTTTCTCAATTTCCATGTTCTCAAAAAATAATAGCAATTTTTAATAAAAAAAAAAAAAAAAAACTTTCAAACCCGCAATTCCGTCTGCCTGTAGTGTCTGTGTGTTCCTTGGCTTACAGCCTAAACCATTCAAGTGATTCTCTTCAAAGTTGGTGCATACGATTTTTGGGTGATTTATAGGCGAAATAAAATTTTTGTTTTTTTTTTAAGTAACCGTTTTGAAAAAGGTAATTTATCTCGAAATTGGCTCAAACTATTTTTTTCTTAATTTTGTGTGTACTAGTGGTGGTATAAAATTAAATCACATAGAACCGTTTTTTTTTTTATTGTTGACCATTATGTCAACGGCTCAACCAATTTTGATCAAAATCTGACGGTCCTATCAATTGTGAATAATATTGCTTAAAATTTCAAGCTTTAACTTTCCATACAAAGAGCCAGAAATCCATTATTTAATTTTCTTATTAAAACAAATTCTTTAAGTGAATAGATTTTGAAAAATTTTAAAAAAAATTATTTTAATTTTCAAACTGATTTTTTTTTTTCAATTTCCTCTCATTTGAATATTATTTAATATAGTCCACTAACAACAACGAAAATAATTATCTATTGTTTTTGATTTTTTTTAATTGAACATTATTAAGGACTATATTTTTTCTTTTAATATTTAATATTCTTATTAATTTTTAGTCAAACATTAAAAACTATGCTTAGAAGTATTTTATAGTTTTTAAGAAAAATTGAAATTGAAACTGTACTTATACATATTTGGATTATAATTTGAAAAATATGGTCACCCTACACGAAGTATTTGTATCTTCATACCTACTTAGTTTTAACATTTTGTATAAAAGTGATAAAATTATTTAACAAGGGCATCTGTAATAGGAAACGAGAAACTCAAATTTTTTTTTGTTTCAAAATATATTTCCTGCATAACTGCACATTCCTTATCATCACGATGTTTCTGCTTTTAGAAAATATAATTTAACTACCAAGGAGTTGGTATTTTTCACAACAATTAAAAGCTCAAATTATTTTGAAATTAAAATTCCTCTTCACCTACATATTTAATCAAAATAAAACTGGCTTCGTCGGACAGACCTGGAACTTAAACAAAATTAAACTCTTTTGTTTGGAATTTCTAGCTGGGTAATTAAAATTTTGGGAAATATTTCGGAACTGAATTCCTTGCGAGGACACGTCAAAAGGACTATAGCTTTTGATTATTTTTACTGCCAACTATTAAGTAAGACAGTTAGAACAATATGGCACAGCGAGAATGTAGAATTCGACTGCCCATCAGAAATGAAAGTAATGGCAAAGTTATTTTTCTTCCATTTAACTAAAACAGCTTTCGATGATGGGAATTTCATTTTGTTTTATTTTAGTATTACAGTTCTTTCACGATTTAATAAATATCCGTCGGTTGTTGACTGTTGACTGTTAGTTTGCTGCCTCCCCCCTTAGAAGTGTAATTTCCAAATGGAATGAAGAAGGGTTGAGTGAATAACAATAAATTACAATTTAATTTTGAAACTTAGTCTTTAAGAGGTTTGTTATACCCCTGCAACAGCTTAAGACCCTTCTAAAAGGCATTCATTACAAATAGTAGCCCTATCGTTGGAAATCTCTTAAAATGTAGACATTTAGTTAAGGGGGGGAAGTTCTTGCATTACATATCTTTGTGAGATTTTATTTTGGGGGAAGTTAAAGTTTATATATTGGCATACCTATACATATTTAAATACATAGCAAAAAGTTCGATGGAAATTTTAAAATTTTTGTTGTTTCATACTTTTTATTAAATAAATCAAAGTAATCACAAGTTACGTGGACCAGAAGAATTTAAAAAAAATAAGTATTTTGGTTCAACAACAAACCAAGCCTTTTCTTGTTAATTTATTTAATCTAAGAAACTTGGCCTTGAATGAAGGACAGTGGAATTTTTTTTGTCTATAGGTTCTGTTGGACCTGAAGTTCAACAACCACAAGGCAATCACTTTTTTTTTTTTTGTTTAAACAAGTTTTCTGCGGTCAATAATAATAGTTGCACAGATAAATTACAAAGTATTTTTGCTAATTTTGTTATAAAGTTATGAACTCAAAGTTAAAAGTTGAATATTTATTTGTTAAACTGGTAATTTTAATTTGTTTTAATTGGTTTGGATTTCTCATTCACAACAAGATAAGTATATTTTATAAAATACAATAGAAATTGTATTGTGCACTTTTAATGGCAAACCTTATTAAATTTTTCTTAAAGATAACGATTTTTATTTGCAATTAATTTAGTTTATAACACCTGTATAAATGGTGTATATGAGTCAAATGGCAAAAGATTGAAAAAATATTTGCGAACAAAACCTTAAAAATACTAAAAAAAAAAAAAAACACAAATTGTGTCGTTTTGTTTTTATATTTTCTTGTTGTTATGCTATCATCAATTTATTCAAAGATATTATGTATGTTATGTTTGTATCTTTCATTCATATCGACACGTTTGTATCTATATAGGTAGTATCTACTGGCTAATTGTTGAATAAATGTTGATAGGTTTCCAGTTTAATCTTGAAAATTTATCAGCAAACCAAAAAAGATCATAGGAAAGTCTTGCAACAGGATGTGAGAGAACCACTCGTTTTTTCAGGTCCGTCAAGCTAGCTCCATCATAACGGAAATTCAAAAATCTAACTAACTATGCAGGAATTAGGGGCTTATTTAGTTCTCCATTTTCGAAAAAGCTCCAAATTCCCTTCACCCTTTAGAGGGTAAAAACTGTTTTCATGATGAATTTGGGGATCCTTCGGAATTGGAGCACTAAACTATCCCCAAATTAGCCCCTAATTCCTGCATCACTAGAATTTTGAATTTCCGTTGTGGTTGACCCAGCTTGACGGCATTCTGACGTCATCAATCAGTTTTTGCTCTCTAAAGTGTCAAGGGAATTTGGGGCTCCTTCGGGATTGGAGCACTAAATTAGACCCAAATTAGCCCCTAATTCCTGCATAGTTAGATTTTTGAATTTCCGTTGTGGTGCATGAAGCTTGACGATCCTCGTTTTTTCTTTAGTTTGACGCTTCAAATCACCTCAAATTAAATTGCTGAAATAAAAAAAGCAGGCGCTTTGGTCAAATTGCTAAAAAATAATTTTTTGATAATTCAAATAATTTAATTTTCCTCTAGAGAATTACCTATGCATACAATACATACATACTTAAATAAATAAGTACATTAAAGTTCTCTGAATTTCAAGAAAATCCATCCTTCGGGTTGGACACTGGCTTTGCTTTAATAATTTTTTTTTTAACACTTATAAGCAAGATACCGTTGTTTTTTGTCCAAAGATAAACCTTTGGAAATATTTTGAGGATATGGTTTATATATACAGGATGTTCCGTATAAGGAGCACCAAAGGGCTAGGGCGAGTATGTTGGGTTATTACAAGAAAGAAATCGTATGGGAGGGGGGCCTATTTCCCCCGTTTAGGCGGGATGGGCAATTTTCTAAAAAATTGACTGAAAACAGAAACAAGATTATTTTAAAAACAACGGTTAAACTTGCTATGCCATGGTATACCTTTTTGGAAAGCCAGAAATTATTTAATTTGCTTTTTAAATCAATAGTTAACTTAGTTAATAGGTTTTGAAAAATTAATATTCGAAAATTTGAAAAAAAAAAAATTTAAAACAATTTCAAACTTATTTTTTTCAAAATTTTACGTAATTAAGTATTAATTTTGTTTGCAAAATTCAATGTTTTTGTTAGTTTTTAGTCAAAAGCAGAAAACCGGATGCTAAAATGTCGTTTAGTTTTTGAGAAAATTAAAAATAACGGGAGGAGCAATTTTCTAAAATAATTGACTTAATACAGAAAAAAATTATTAAAAAACAACGGTAACGGTTAAAACGACATGCCAGAAATATGCGCTTTCATTTTATTTTTAAAATGAGTTTAAATCGTCAAATAATGCTTATTTTATTTTTTTAGTATCATATACTAACTCTATTTGTCAATTTGACAATTAAAAATGTGAAAATGGTATGACCATAAGTGCGCAGGCGTTCACCGCACACCCTACAAAAATCTTAATTTTCGTACGTAGCCAAAGTTATTTAAAATATGCACTGATTAAAAACAAAAAAAACGTTTTTTCGCTGTTTTCGAGGTCAGTTTTTGAAATTTCTTATTTTCCTCTTTAAAAATCTGTTTAAATCTTTTCGATAACTCTTTTCCTCTCCGGGAGATCCTCAGTTAGTTGTAATGTAAGCCTGCATCCTATAAAATTCAAAAAGTCTAACAATATGATTGATCTTAAGCTATATTCTATCCCTGAAAACTGTCAAAGTTTTTGTTCCATCAACCTCACTCCTCAGTATTTTTGTAGCTGAGAATATCACATCATTATTTACGCTATAAGTTATTTTGATGTAACTTAGATTTTCACCTACTTTAAGATTTAATACTTTAAAGCCTTAATTTTACTTTTATTTTATTATTTATTTCTTATACCTACTATATTTTACTTTTGAACTTTTTGAAGCAAAACTATAAACTAAAATTTTGTTGACCAATAAATATTCATATTGTTACATAACTAAACATATTAATTTCAACGTAAGATTTCTCGGAACAGAAAATATACATAGATATTGGAGAGATTTACACAGAGTTTAAAAGTGCTTTCAGAAAGCGTTACAAATTATGTTCAAACAAATTACTTCACGTTAAATGTAACCTCGGAAACAGCGAAAAACCGTTTTTTTTTCATTCTTGAATAAATGAGTCTATTTTATTTCATTGATAAAAATTGGTTAAATTATGAGTTCTTAATGAAAGTGGTATCAAATATTGAACGAAGGATTTTTAAATGTTAAAACATTACATCCATTCGTACAGAAAAAGTATTAAAAATATTATATACCTTTCAATAATATATTATCTTATTATAAAGTGTTAGTAAAAAAAATGGATAATAACTTTTTGTTTAGGGAGTCTTAATTATCTGTGCAGCAAATATTGTAGGAGAACTGGAAATAATTAAGATTTATTTAATTTTGTAAATACAAATTTGGAAAATCTACATATTCATCTTCTTAATGCGTTAACTGATTTTTACTGTTCTTTTCAGTTGCAAAGTTTAAAACCCAACTTTTATTTAAATTTAAAAAACACGTATGAGCTTACCGAATGCTCCTACCAAACGCATAAAAATCTAGATTCAGATCGCCAAGTCAGTTATACCTACATCTGAAAAGCTTATCCATCCTTCTTATATAAAAATAACAACGCAACGCTACAAAATGTCGAGTTGAAACTTTTACATTTAAATAAACTAGAATCGTCACGTGGTCGAAACTCGGCATAGAAAAACTAAAACTCCAGGAAGGAGAAAACCTTTTAAAACTTTTGTCAAACAACTTTTTTCAAACAATTTGTTTGAAAATATTGAAGGAAAAAAACATTTTTTTTGTATTTTTCTTTTTAATATACACAGTGTTCGACAGTACAAAAACAAAAATTACCCACAGTGTGTAAATACGTGTCTCACGTAAATTCTGCACATCTTCGCAATTGTGACTTTCCAACCATATAAAATTTATCGAAATCGGTCAAATACTTTTTGAGAAAATGGTACCACAAAATTTATTTAAGGCTATTTATATAATTGTAGATGAAGATAATCGCACCAAATTTAACTTATTTTTTTTTTTTTTTTTGAGTTTTCAAACTTAAATCAAAAACATGTTTGTCTATTGAAGATTTACAACCAAAATTGAAACTATAATTAGATAATAGGCGCATGTTGAGGAAAATGAGATCTCAGAGCCATCAGCAATCTCACAGTTACATTAACCAGTGCCTACGTTCTGTAACTCTCACATGCATAAAATTGGTCGAGAAACGATGAAAACTGAAACAAAGTACATGACTTTTGTTCCATTTTTCAGCGTTTCTCGACTGATTTTTTCGATGTGAGAGTAACAGAACGTAGGCACAGGATTCCTCAGCAAAATTTCTCAGTTTTACTGCCAAAACTCTGAGGACAAAAACTTGCGACAAAGTTACAAATCCTCCAAGGGTTACTCTTGTCATGAATATGTGTCTATTGCCTTAGTAGCTCTATTAAAGATGAAAACTGTAGGTCCCCTTGATTCATGTCAATAATGTATGCGCACACAGGATTGGTTGAGAGTTTTAAGTCCAAATTTATTTCATTTTAGTTGACACTAAGAAGATTTGATGCCCTTTTCTTAATAATGAAAAACTTATAAACAATAAGGCACACTAATTAAGACAAATACCCCTCTCCAGATTTAGGTGCTGTTAATTTTCTATCGTTTATGGGTGGTCGTGGTTGTGATGGAAGTGTTACACTGGTAACACTTCATATTGTATGACTCACCATGTCGAGTTGCTTTAACTTCGATTTGTTGATTATTTTGCGTAATATGTAGGTACATTGTACAAAGATATTCAATAATTAGCTTCCACAGTTTTGTGAAACTTAAGTGTTTATCACAAAAACGACTCATTCCTAATAATACATTCAACTTATAGTGTAGTAAAATTACATGCTGTAGTGTATAGTGAGATCACCCCCTGCTTTAAATCAAATCAAACACCAATATAACCTAATACCCAGAAAGGTGTATACAGATATTCACTTCAAAGACACACATTTTATGTACCCGACATGCACTCAGACACCAGCTGTTGGTTATACTCTACAACAACAACAACAACATCAAAAACGGTGTTGTTTAAATATTCCTGCCATATCCAACTTCTGTATAAGTACATAGGTAAGTACGAGTAAATGTTATTATTTTAAGTGAAAATTTATTTAATTGTATTTAGGCGCGTTCGTGCACAATGCTGCTGCACTTCCTTCAAGTTAAAACAGCTTAGCCTAAAGTAATTCTGCTTATTATTTCATTAAATATTCGTCGAACGTGTTTGGCTTGTCTGGATGCCAGCAGTACGGGTATGAATATTATGCTCACATATGAAATTTAATAGCTTCATAAATTTTACCATAATAATATAAAAATTTCTGATAACTTCATTATGCAGATCCAATGATATAGCACATAACTTACCTAACCTACCTTCCTTTAAACTATCTATAGAAATAAATATTTTGTATATAAGTTGAAGGCAACCATGGAATGTTGATGCTCTTCATGGAATCGATTTTAAGTTGCTTTAGGGACCGTAAAAAATCGAGCGAATCATTAAGAGTCTCAAAGTGGAATTATTGTTATAGGGTCGACATCGACACAATCAACTCAGTCAGCCATCATGGGAGCAAAGGTGTTTCCGAAACAAAAATTGATAACTTGTATGTGTAAATTTTGGAACTTCCTATATACCTTGTATATAGGTTTTTTTTAGGTATTACCGATAACATATTTTTAGTATTTTTATGTTTTAATCATTGATGCCGACGATCTAAAAAGAACGACATCAACGGACGCGGCATGCCTTAATCAGGTTAAACTCAAAGCAAAGTTAATATAATGCGCGGTGAGATTATTGCGGGAACGATATTTTATCCTCTTTTTGAACCCTCGCATGATGTCAGGTACCTACAAAAGATATGGTTGTTGACAGATACCTGTGTGGATGAGCGCATCAATGGACGACGACAATAAATGTCAGCCATAATGTTTTCCTTTGTTTGGCAGATGTTGTATGCCAGTATCATCAATAATATATAGGACAGACATGTTATATACCTAAATAGATGCGATGTGGGAGGGAAATGCTTAGCAGATGCATTGTTTAGTTACACCCACTTTACTTGAAAAGTTAATTATATTATTGAGTATGGTATCATTTATAATGATGGTCAAAGTAATGGTGATTGATATGGGCCTGTGACTGTTAATGGTTGGCGCTCAAGGTGATTGTTGGTGGCCAAGATTTTATGTTTTACAAAGACATAATTTATAGAAACAAACTTTATTTTTAAGCAATCATTTCGGCTGTTTCACTTGTATTAAGTTTGAGTGGGAATTTTCGTTGCCTTACATACATAGATCCTAAATCATATCCCGCATTATTATCGTCCAAACTTTTCATGTCTTTTTTGGTTTTCGATGTACATACATAGGTACTTAGTTAGGCGCCAGTTTTAGCTCTCATTGAACATTTTATTTCTCTATTTTAAGGCACTTATCCAAAGAAAATTGATAGCATTTTGGTGTCAAAATGAAGGTGTCCTATCATTTATTTTAAAACTTTCTTTTAAAATCAATTTCTTTATTTCAATTTCAATGATCAAAATGGTTTTCACTCAACAGCAGATTTTTGTTTTAGCAAAGTGGAACACAATCGTTCCAATGATATATGTTCGATTTTCTTGTGGGCAGTGCACCAGAGATGTTTTCAATGAGAACCAAATTTCAATGATTGTTATAGGTATATAACTGACTTGTCAAAAATAATTTCACGGTTTCACTGATTTGTGTTTTAATGATGGATTTCAATGAAAGCTATAACCGGCGGCTGCGCCTTACAATTTAAATACAGTACAGAGGCTTAACCGACGGTTTTTAATATTAAGTTATTAAATAACTATTAATATGTAGGTAATATTGTTGTTTCTTATTAGAAGTACCTACCTACCATGAGGCCCAATAGAGTCCTCCAACTTTGATGAAAACTGAGATAGGTTTTGCTTGCTTTACAGATTTACGGAACAAGTTTTGGTTTCATGATGCATAGATACAAAAGAATAACTCGGTGATTTAGTGAAACCTATAAAATTATTTGTTTGTTCGGCCTGTTGAGAGCAAAAACTCCTAAATCTAATTATGAATATCATTAGACATTATTAGTGGTTGAAAATATAGCTTTCGGCAATTTCTCTTTTAAAGCAAAAAAAACTCACTATAATATTTAAAATTGCTTTGTTCTAAATAAAGCAGACACAAATGTTTTAAGAAATAAAGACAATTGTTTTTTTTAAATTACGATATATCTACTTACCGATTTTTAATTCAGTTGGTAACTTTTTGATGAATTTTAAGAAGGTATCTTAATAGTTTTTATACATTATAGGTACCTATAGACTGAAACACTGGCAGAAAAAATATACATTTTCCATAATTTTAAAAAGAATTCAATCAACAAGTGTCTTAATTTCAAAAAATATTTTTTCTGATCTATTTTAGAATAACGGAAGAAATATCTACCTATATGAATATATATATGTAGGCATATGTAAATAATAAAAAGTGTCAATAACTTTTCATATACATAGTATCTAATTTTCTTACCGACGGTAAATATTTTTGTCATTCTTATTTGAAATAAGATAAATTACAGTAGGGTAAGGTACTTAAACAATAATATATCTCTTGTATTTGTATATCATCAGCGGAGTCACAATTTTCCTGTTGACATTCCTACAACAACTATATGACCTAGAAATGCAATTTGTTCCCATAAAGTTATCGACAAATACCAATGACGATGTTGATGTCAATGGAAATATTTATTAAAGAATACATATAATATTACCGCAATAAAATAAGTCTTTCCATTCAACGAAATAATTGTTTTAGTGTTTAAAGTCACTAAAACAATTATTTCGTATTGACATTTTCAAAAAATTTAATTACATATAAACATAGAAATTTAAAAATAATAATTTACATAATTCCAATGAATTCAATTTAAAATATTTTTATTACTATTAATATTTTAAATTTATAACTATTATGGAAGGATAAATTTTTTTTAATTTTTCAGATGAGGCGTTATTTATTATTAAAATAATCCCTTGATAATGTTAGCTAATTAAAACAAAATGTCCCTAAGCAAACTAACAAGAGACACTTTTTTGACTGCAGCTGCATTTAAAACCCTAGAATATGTCTAGGCAAATAACAGTATTGATAAAGTCTCTAATATCACACGCAAAACTAACATAAGAAAAAATTTAAAAATTTACAAAATAAATTCAAATTTTAGATGACCATGTAAAGTTTTGGCAGTTCACATTTTAGAGAAATTCATATCATCGATGATTCACATTAACATTTAACTCACAACTAATGTAATTTACTATACGCATGTTTTGATTGGAAAAATGACCTCATTTTGCGAATGTTCCTAAACATGTAATAAATTGACAAATCGATTTCTCTTTTTGTGTTTAATTTTTATAGAAAAATTTAATTCTGTCTTTCAACTATACATATTGCTTTTTAAACAATTAGTTAAGGACGAGACTAGAGAAATCCCACCGTATAACAATTACACTGTTTTTCGTTATTCCTAAAAGTAAAAAATATTCAACGTGCTTTTCGTTCGCGTCTTGATTGCCCTAAGTATGCCGACCGGCGGCGGAGGGCTCTGGCCCAGCAGAGCAGCATAAACAGTATAACTTAAAAAAAAAAAAAACTGTTATGTAAATTGGCATGTATAAAGTCACATTAATAAGTTTTTATTTCCTCTACGGCAAGTATGACGATGATAGAAAAGTCCGAAAGAGTGGATTTCGATACTTTCCTTGCGGGTCCGTTGCGTCGCGTGGGTTTATTTTATCTAGGGGCCAAAATTTACATTGAGTTACATATATTCCAAACGGATTGATTATGTGTTTGATTTAAAATCGAAACAAATGGTTATCTTGAAAATAATTTCAAATTTTATAAATCCTTGGGGTGGTTTTTATTAAGAACTAAAGCTATATCTTGCTTTTTAAGCATTCGAAACACATTTTGTTTTTTTTTTATTACAAATTGTTCTGTAACTAGTAAAAAAATGGCAAAACAACCTTAAATGTTTAAAACAAAATTTAGGTACGTACCTACATTATTTTTAGGTTTCAAATTCAACAAATCTTAAACCACAATGTATGCATAATAGAAAACAACTTCTTAACGAATTCTACGAAAGAATGAAATAGTTTTAATAAATCTACAACTGTCCTACCATATGAAAAGAACTCAAGACTATAATAAATACCCCACTTTATGACATATATTTTAATTATTATATTCTTGTTCTCACTAAAAAAAAAATATATATTTAAAGATAAGAATATAATGTCATAAGCTTTAATTATTTAAATTTTACTCATATATGTACCTATTTTAAATCATTTATTTAATATCATGTTAGATTTAATATTCAATGTACCTAATTCAAAAACTATATAGTTTTTTTTATAAAGTCATTTCGTTATTTTTATGTATTTTTAATCGGTTTTATTTATATATAGTGCCGTGAAGATAAGAAAAATTTATTCTCACACTTTTATTTCCACCGTAACTAATTATTAGCCCTAAAAATGCTAAGCACCATCATTTACTTAATTTCTAACAACTTAAACTCATAACAAATCAATTCAACTACCAGTCAAATATCATCATTTAACTTTATGACCATCACCATACCCATCCTGTTCTGTCGCATTGAGAGGGCGCTATGAAAAACTGAAACGAAAAACAAAATAAAAAAAAATAAAAACCAAAACGAAAGTAATAAATTGCAAGGCATTAAATTAAATAGTAGGTAAAATGTCATAAAATATATTCATTAAGATCAATAAAAAAAAGCAAACTGCTGGAAAATCACGTGGCCACCTTCATCGCAATAAATATTGCACATTAAAATAATCAACCACATAATCAAAAAAAAAAATGAAAACAAGCGGTTTATTATTTAATAACCAATAAATATCCAATAAATCAAAAAGGGGGACCTAGCGCACGCCACTGTGTTAATTATACGCGGGCAATAAATAAATAAAACTCTTAGAGGTGAAATATAATAAAACTAAAAAAATCTAATAAAAACTTGCCTATAGGTGCGAACGAGGGGTTAAAAAAATAAGACTTACATATGCCCATGTAAGTACCTATCCCGTAACGAATAACGAAATCAAAAATAAGATTCTATCATTCTATGATCCAGGGCAGCATATTAAAAACATTAAATTACCTTCTCATGTCTTTGATACATTACAGCTGGTGGTTTGGCACTAAATTTTGTCAGGAACACAACAGTTGTGGTTGTTGGCGGTGGCTCGGTTATGGGTGGTCGAGGGGAAATGAAGAGCACCAAACTTTTACAATCGTTTAAATACTCGTCAAAAACTCCTAAAATTTTAATTTTACGAGGCCACAAAAAGCATATTAGCACCAACAATCAACATGCACCAATGTGTCTATATAATTTAGTACCCTGGCTAGACTGTTTTCCGCTTTTGAAGAACTGTCAGTGGCATTATAGTGAATGGTGGTGACCTTTAAAAAAAAAATAAAAATAATAATAATACAACAAGACAGTGTCAATCGCAATCGATCAGATTCACTTTCAAATGGCAACCCAGAGAATGACAGAACCTCTCTGGTAGATCACTTTATTCCTCCGTAAGACACCCCTACTTTGGGTATGGATGCTCAACAAATGTCAGCCATAATTTTTCCATCTCTCTTTCACATCTAATGCTCTCTTCCTCGCTCGCAGACAAATTGAAAAGATTGCGGCATGGCCGCCCATATAGCTGTTGGGTAGAGTGAAATAGTCGACGGACGCCAAAAAGAGAAAAACAAGTCACAATCTCAACGGTATCTATACACCATGAACGTGGTGATAGATAGCATTGGAGGAGGGTTTTCAACTTGAGGAGAATTCTGGTTTTGCTTTTTGTTGGTATTGCATGGTGATGGCGGCACGAAAACTTGTGTTTTGTTTGGTTAGCCCGATATGAGTTTGTTCATATTTATTGTGAAGTGAGTAATTTATTGTGAGAGCTGGTTTTTTTTTTGTTGGTTTAAATAAATTTGTATATTTTCTAAAAGAGTGATTTTTGCCGTCGCTGATTGTTGAGCGCCCCTTCTTTTATAGGTAGATACTATATTTTTTTTTGTTGTTATAACACAGTCTTGTGTGAAGGTATATCTTAGATGCCTAGGCTTATTTTTAAATACTTATTTATTTTTTTCAAAAATAAAATAAAAAATTAAAATTGAACATTAAAGTATGTAGATTCAGTTTTTACATAAGGATTAGATATGCGGACATTTGGGAAATGGTTAAAACTTCTTTAGGCCTTCTGAAAGTAAAATGTTATTAAAAAAGACAAAAGATGAATTTTCTTTTAGAAAATATACAAATGAATAGGCATCCACACATACCTTTGCGTACTTGATAATAGGTAGGTATAATAAGAAAATATAAATGTTTAAATAATAAATCAATGATTGAAGTTATTTAAAAATATTAACAGTAATTTCTTTTATACCTATACATACCTACTAATAGATACTAAAAAGAGGTAAAATTAGCTTATGTTTTTAAGAGGTAATTTACAAAACTAACTCATAAAATGTTAGCTATATAACTTAGGCCCATTTGCTGAAACGAAACTTAAATATTTGTGTTCAACTTAAACGCTTATGTTCTACTTTTTCCTCAGCGTAAACTGTCACATAAGCTCTTATGTTGAACATAAACATTTAAGTTTCGTTTCAGCAAATGGCCCTTAGACACTGAGTAATAAGAGTTAAAACTGTATTTCATTTTTAGTTATAAATTTGAATTATTGTCACTAAAGTTCTCCACTAAAGCGTACCTATTTTTAGAAGAGATTCCCTTTTGGGCATATTTTGTTTAGAGTTTTTGATTTTAATTTATGATAGTTGATAAATAAAAATTCGAAAGTACCATTTTAAGAAGACATTTAAGTAGGTATACTGCCACTAGTTTCGGGAAGTCCTTGAGCCTCTGTAGTAGGTAGGTATATGTTGAAGCTTGCTCTTATCTCACACAGAATCTGAAGTGTATTGTGCAAAATTTCCGATTTTGAGGCTATGGCATATTATTTAGAGTAAGTCTCCGATTTTTGTGTGAGTATTTATTTTTAAACGAAAGCAGAACATCCCTTACGGCCATATTCTTGACTTTCTTCAAAGTTAGTTTTATGGAAAAAATAGTTATATAGGGGTTTTTGAGTTTTAAGTTTGTCACATATTTTTATTACCTTGGCATCTTAATCAAATTATTCATACATATTTTGAAACTAGTTTTCAGTAAAACTAGCTTTGAAGAATGTCAATAATATGGCCGTTACTGACACATAGAGCCTTTTATCAATCTTTTTCTTACTCCTTTTTCAGTAACGTGTTAAATCATGTTCATGAATTTTAGAATTTGTTTAAGTGAAGATTACTGAGTGCTCCACAAGAATCATCTGGTCCAGATGGGACATGTTTCACGTACAAAACAAAGAAATACAATAGTCTATACAACAAATAGGAGTCGAAATGATTGCATTTATGCGTTACAACGCTTTTTTCAAAATGGCGGACAACACTGACATTTTTTTGTAATAACTTTTGGATTTAAGCCCTTAAGGGGTAGGTAGATACTCTGTACAGAACCAAACAAAAAAAAACTTCGATACAAAGTTTTTAAATTTTACTGGAAATTCATAGACAACAAATCTACGGTATTATGTATCTTCAAACGAATGGATACCCCCTCTTAAACTCAGCATGTGTTAGGTAGTTATTTGTATTTTATAAACCATATTCTGGGATTTGAAAAAAATATATCAAAAGGGCCTAAGTTACCTTGACTTTGATTTGAAATATTAATTTCTGGTTTTCTAACCAAAAATCACACATTCCCTTGAAACTTTACCCCATAGCTTGCTCAAACATTACAAGCTCCTTAACTCAGTAATAGGCCTTAAAGATCAAAATACTTTTGTATTCATGTTAAGAACAAGACAAAGTCTACCTATACATACCTATACTCAGATATGAGCGAATTTCATAATCTACCCCGTTTTTTATTGTCCGCTTCACGACATGAAATACCCCCAATTTTAGGAAAAGTAAAGAACTAAAATTTTGATTGTGTGTTTTCCGACTAATATCCACCAATGCTCTCCTAAAATTATTATACCAAACATGGTTAGTTACAGAAGTATTACTTGATATCTTATAAGTATTCGGATCTTTAAGTTTAAGGGTTTGAAATAATGTCAATTACAAGCTATATTTGTGTTAAAAATTCAGGAAAGAGGGGTATTTGAGTGAAAAATAAAATTATTTCTCTTGTCAAACCGTCACTTTGCCAACGAAGGAAAAATAATGTTGTCTAGATTATTTTGTTTTTAAGTTAAAGGGGATGCCCATTTATAATACCTATACTTAAAGTCCTCAGTCCAAGGTCACGAGCTTTAGACAGGAGGGTGGTAAAGGTTCTTTAGAAAGAATTTCTAAGAAAGTAGTGGTGTTTATAATTATTGATTTTCTCAAAAACTAACAGACCTATACAGCTGTCTGGTTTTTAGTGTTCGACTAAAAGTTAACAACAGCAATAAATACTGAACTAAAATTTGCCACTAGGCTAAAAAAAAAGTTTTTTTAAAATAAAATCATTAAAATTTTAAATTCAAATTCAATTTTTTCATAAACTGATAAATAAAAAAACTTGTTTTAACAACAAAATAAAATAATAGGTCTTTGGAAAAAACCTATAGTATTGTATTATATTATACTTCCGTTGATTTTAAATAATTATTTATTCACTTCCTTATAAAAGGGGGGGACATAGACCCCCTCTCCCAAACGATTTTTTTCTTAACGAGACCAGGCGAGACTTTTGTTAGTCTCGTCTCGGTCTCGTCAAAATCGAAAAATTTTAGTTTCGTCTCGGTCTTGGTCTTGCCTAACCAAGTCTCGTCTCGAATTCGGTCTCGCCTTTTTCTCGTGAAAATTTTAATGTGCCAGTCTCGTCTCGGTCTCGGTCTCGGTCTCGGTCTCGGTCTCGGTCTCGGTCTAGGTCTAGGTCTCGGTTTAGGTCTCAGTCTTGGTGTTATCCTTAGCATTGGTTTCTTTCGTGTTTTTTGGTGGTAAAAAGATGTAAGATAAGACGTCTGTTTAGATTGAAAAGATAGAGTACGATATCTCGGCAGTTTAATGGTAAGAAAAATGCGGGGTGTGGAGTCTTGTGTGAAGCACGAAGAAAATGTATAAAACAGCCTCGTGAGTTTGTTTTTTCTTTTGTTGTTGTTTCAAAAAGTGAAATTGTAAAATTGTTATTTTTTCTTTCAATGTATTTTGATGCGAATCAAAGTTTTTGATTTGAATGCTCCATTTTGAGTTAAGTTGAAATAACATTTTGAAGAATGGTGTAAGTTAATTTATTTCATAACAAAAACAAATAAAATATTTAAAAAAAGAATACATACAACGCTCGATTTTTTAAAATTAACCAACTGGTTTTGTCAAGCCATGAACTGTCAAAATTAATTGAAGGATGTCTCCGTTTTAAATGGATTAAAAAACCTCTACAAAATTCAAATTTTAACCCAGAAAATTCGAAATTTTTCGGATTTTAAAAAATATTATCCAAACGTCAAAATATAGTTTGGTGCCTACTTTCAAGCCATCTCAAATTCGATTAAAGGATGGCTCCTATTTAAATGGATTAAAACAAAAAACTTGTGAATATTATAAAAATTGAACATGAGTACCTACTAAAAAATAATTAAATAAAAAAATATTTCTTCTAGCGAAAACCGAAACCAACCACCGAGACCAGAGAGACTCTCGGTGAATTTCGGTACCAAAAATACGGTCTCGTCTCGGTCTCGTCTCGGATACTTTTAAAGTAGTCTCGTCTCGGTCTCGGTCCCGAAACCAAGACCGAGAACGAGACGAGACCGAGACTAGTCTCGGTCTCGTTGCCAGCCTTAGTCTTAAAATTATTTTTATAAAGAAATGGTCAGTTACTTGGAAAAATCTGGCACCTATACTTTTTACCTTCGAAGTAACAATATTTGTAGCAAATAAATTAAATTAGGAAGTTCTAACCCTCGCCGCTTGTTTTAACCTCCTAAACTCTCTCCCAACTCATCAATGGAATAATTATGAATACACTTACTTTTTCTATTATTTCTGGCTAAAATTGATCAATAAACACTTAATTTTTCTAGCTAATAAGATTTCTTGACATTTCTCCACCGTGGATCTCCATTAGTATTGCTCACACCGAAAATATAAATGGAAAATTTTTTGTAGGAAATTTAATTTACTTTAATTCTTTAGCGCAGACTTTTCCACTTAAGCGCTTGGTTTTCAAAATATTCACTAAAAAAGGGTACCTTTAACCCCTGTCCTGGCTTAAGCTCGCGGCCCTTGGCTGGGGACTTTTAGTATGTTGATGAGGGTCACCCCTACCACTTAAAAAAATAACACAGACTACATGGATTTTTGCATTTATTTTAAAATTTTAGGTCTTCGTTGACTGAACTGCATCTTTTATTTTTGTTTGTATTTATTATTTATGTAGTTACGTCATTAATCTTAAAAAATTCATGAAATATTCAAATTTGAACAGTATTAAATTTAAAGCAGTCCACATTGCAATCTTTGAACTGTGCCGTTTTTAGTTCGAATTATTTTTTTTTTTTTTTGTGACAGCATTTCTTAATGAAGTGATAAGTATTTTAGACGCTTCTCAGCAATCAGTATGCTAATAGAATAATTTAAATTTTTTTTTAAATGAATTTAATATTAAGAAGCGGTTTGTGTTTCTCGTTTTAGCAATTTTTTTTTTTTTGCATACACGTTTTTATACAGATTGTCAGTAACATATCTACAAAAAGTGTCCTATGGGGATATAATGTCAAGGTATATCACATAGTTTATGATTTCAAAACATGCCTATCCTCTGAATTTCATGAAAGTTATTTTGATGTGGTGGAAGTGAATAACTATTCCTTAAATTCTGTCTAAAAATTATGAGTAAATTTGAAACGGAGTTTAGCAGATCAAAAAACGTCGGAAAAGCTTAGGTTTGTTTCTTTGAAAAAAAAAAAAACCTATTGTTATTGTTGACCAGTTTTATTTCGATTCTATTAGTTTTACAGGATTACACTTATGCTTATAAATTAAACCTATGTAATTGCTTGCTTACCTCGTAGGATGAGTATTTTAGCCGATATTCCCCTCCGAAGACGGCTAAAACTACAATTTCGAACTTTTTTAAGAAAAATTTCTAATTTTTGAAGTGTGCTACATTTTACGATTTATTCAACTTACAGAACTTCAGTGTTCGGTTGAGCTGAAGAATAGCAAAGTGTGTCTTCTTTAAAATTGTATAAAAGTTAATTTTTTTTTAAATAAAAAAGTTATTAGACGAAAACTGAAAAAATTCCGAATATTTCGCAAATTTCGACTAAGTTTATTAATTTTTTCTCAAAGCTTTAAATACTTAAAGTTACCTACTACATACAAACTGATTTACTTATTTACTCAGAGGTATCTAAAATCAATCTCCAAATCTATCAAATTTAAATTTTCAAAATATCACCATCTTTTAATTTATGTTTGAAATATGTACATAAACATACGTATGTATATAATAATAGCCCTGTTCCTTTACTTTGAAACTCTGCGATTTTCTGTGCATTTGTGTGAATTTCAGTCCAACGTTCTGTCAAAGTTCATATAAAAAAAATAAAATGGCAGTAAAATGCACAGAAAATCACAGAGTTTCAAAGTAAAGGAACAGACATAATATATCTACATTTGTCGAAAGAATGAGGAGCATTGACCAGCGTTGCCACCAGAAATAAAATTAACGTGTCATATGTATTTTCTAGAAAAACGTGCCAATTTTCGTGCCACATGAAAAAACCACAAATTCTTCATTATATGCTTCTACCCACTTTTTACAGAATTTCGATCAATTTTCATTAAATTTTGTTGAAATTTGCTTAATTTTGAGTAAAATAATGGAAATAAAAAAACGTGCCATATTGAAATTTTTTGTCTCACCGTGCCACGAAGAAATTATCGTATTAAAAAAGCATGATTGTGCCACTTCAGCAGCGATGGCATTGGTCTTAAGAAATTCAAGAAATATTTAACCTTGAACTATAATACATACAATACCAACAAACATTCTTCGAAATGCGCTCTTTTTGTTTAAATTTTTTTTTTCTGTCATAGCATTTTTTAATGAAGTGATAAGTATGACAGACGCTCCTAATCTAAGTTACCAGTGCGGTGAATGCTAAATGAATATTTTATTATTATTAAATGCATTAAATATAATATAGGTATACATAAGTAATTTTTATTTCTTGTAGCAGGAGATAGGTATTGTTGGAGGAAAAACCGCAATTAATTTGCTGGTTGTTATGCTGATGCTTTGAAACGTTTCCATTTATAGCAGATATTAACTTATTATCATTTGATTAGATTAAATGTTAGTCTATATATGTATGTACATAAAATACAGAATTAACTAAGAAGCTAAAATTAGGCTCTAAATTGCACGTGGCATCCACGGTGTAGAGAACTGTGAACTTAGAGGTGCGGGTTTGAACCACATTCCTTGCAGTATTGTTATCCCAACTGATAATGTTGAATTTCATGAGATAGTCAAATCAATTTTTCTTTATTTACTGTGCTCACAAAAATTCTTGCCCGTCATCCTTCTTTTTTCCTTTAAACTATCGTCATGCAATTGACCGACAGTATATGTCTCAGCTGGCATTTAGTTAAAATATTGGGTCTTGTGAATACAAAAAAAGTAAAATCTAGAAGCTAAAGCTAGCTAGTCATACCTTTTACTAGTAGCTTAAGCTAGATATTTCTATAGCTTGAGCTAGAAAATTTTAGCTTAAGCTTCCTATTTTTAGCTTTCTTTTGTCTATTTACATCTGTCGGCTTAGGAAGCCTTAGCTAAAACTGTAATTCTATGGAAGGATAAGTCCAAAAATATTTTTAATTCAGTAGGTCTGTGTGTTCACTGTGTATCGAGTTAGAATCTAAACGAGTGCACCGAATTGATTCAAATTTGGTAGGCACCTTTTATACGTAATTTCCTAGAAGATAAACTCGGATCTTTGCGACGGCATTTTTTTCCATTTTTGAATAAATAATTACAGAGTATCCACGCTTGTAAATTCTTTTGCTGCGTGGCGTGTCTCTTGTATTAGGGCTGTGGTTGGAACATGGAAGCCTTTTTGATGTTTGCACAGATCGAAATATAAAATTTCCTGGAAACATCTATTTTCCGTCTGTATTATTGAGGTTTTACTAAAAAAAAAAATATACTTTGCTTTATGAAAATGTTTTGACCAAGACACCTAAATAAATGTCAAAGATATTATTTATTTATTATCCTTATTATTGTACTATTTATACTAGAATGTCAGTTTATTAGACTTGACCATTCTTTATTCCGTCAATTTCATTGAATGTGTGAACAACAACAACAACTTAAAGGCGCTAAAACCAATTGCTTACGAATTAATTTTATTTTTGGGTATTTTTAACTGGTTTTTTTATTTTTGGTTTGGCTGGAGATTTACATACATATGTAGCTATTTCAAGGGGTGCCGAGCCCTATCATCAGTCTTCTTTTTAGTGGTGCTGAGCTTTAATTCAATTTTATTATGAAAAACTTTCTACGTCATGCGATCTCTCCCCCTTTGATATGTACTACGAATTGTAGTCTATCGAAACAAGGTATGGAGAAAAATGGAGGCGGAACAAGACAGCATACTTAAAAGTGCTTACAAAAATGCTGATGCTCCAAATGCATTTGATAAACAAACCTCACATCTCGACCTGTGACGTCATTGGTCATCAGTGGCGGAATGCGTAGTGCATAAGGATTCGAAGACTGAGCAAATCTGATGCGCGGGTTCAAATCTCGCATGATGTTGAAAGTTTTTCAAAATAAAATTGGATTAAAGTTCAGCGCCACTAAAAAGGAGATATTGGCTGAGTTCCAAAATGTGGAAAATGTTTTGATGCGGAAGTAATGCCTATATTTTTCAGCAACGTAAACTTGATGCTTTGTAGAAATATTACATTGCATAAGTCTGATATTTCGGAAGGCAAAACAAAATTTAAATCGAAGCAGCTAAAAAATTTTTGGATGCGGAAACTGCGCAGTAAATGCGCATCTAACGAATTTTGGAACTCAGCCATTATTTATTATTGTAGATAAACTGACTAGTAGGACACACTTGGGGATATCACACCCGGCGTCCGCATTTTGCCTTTTCTGATTCCATAATCGTGTTGGCCTCGTACCTAACAATTTTGGTTACCTACTGGTTCTAGGCTTACACATAAAGGTATCTGAAAAATACCCTCATTCTAGCTCAAAGGTCTGTTCCCCTCCTCTACATTCTGCTGAGTCCCCTTAAAAATATTAAAAAAGCCACTGCCAAATTTTCTTTTGGAAATAAAAAAAAAAAATAAAAGCTTCACTCATTTCCGTCCATCTTCTATAAAATTTTGGTTGTCTTACGCGTATATTTTTTCTGGAAAAAAATTCTAATAATACCTAAACACAAGTCAGAGGTTTCATGGACAAAGGTGAAAGAATCTTGAAATTTTTGCAGCTTTTACTATAATATTCTAGTTTAAGCTATTTTCAATCACGCGAATTAAAGGTTTAGCTGGAAAAACAAGCTAAAGCTCTAAGGGAATCTAGCGTTAGCTCTTTTGAAATTGATATTACTAATTGACATCTTTTAGTAGTTATAGCTTAAACTAAGTTTTATTCACACAAAATATAGCTTTTTCTTAAACATCCAAGACATTCTTAAACATTCACAAGACCCATTATTATATAGCACAGTTAAAGATAAAAATTAGTGTTTAGAAATCGTTGCAAATAACAGATACACATAGTTTGGTCTTTGGTTTCCGTTACAAACAATAAGTTTAATTTTCTTGAACAGCATTTTTTCTTAAAATTCGGTTCTGTTCACAGTTAAAAGGGATACTTTTGGGTACCTTTGGCAGTCTACCGTAAAGTATACACCAGTTTTCTGGAAAAAAGAAGAAGTGAGTGTGAAATTATTATAAATCGATTATATTTTAAAAAATACATTTAGTTTGTGACAGACGGTAATCATACAATAAATTGTTTATTTATTTTTTACCGTTGTTAATTTTTGATAATAATTATTTTGAGTCAAAGAACCAAAATAGAACTGCAATATAGCGTCTATACCTACACATTGTTACTCGATACTCTATGCTCTAGATATGTTTATTCTACCAATTCATAAGAAATTAATTAATAAATAATGTTTCCCTTTTTCTGCAACGAATCCCAACTTAATTCCAATTGGTGTCGATAAATTAATAAAAATTAAGCCGTATTTCATGTAAAACCACACGAACAACAAGTATTACAATGTTCTATGCAATTATTACGATTTCCCTCTTCAATCAACAGCAACATTAAAGAACTTCAATTTGATTCCAAAAATATACAATCTCATCAACAACAGGAACAGCAACAGATGCGGTCGAGATTTTTTTTTCCATTTTTATTCTCCTTTTTTTTTTTGTGGAAAAATGAAATACAATATCTTGATGTTCGTTGTGATGTTTACACATCAGCCATTCTTTTTAAACAAAACATTTATATGTATGTATAACTATTGCTGTAGAGAAAAATAGGGAAAATCATCATAAATGTACTTAAGCGCCACGGATGAAAGAAAAACATGCACAATCCATTAAATTTTTCTGTTCGAAGAAAAATCTTTATATAGAAGTACTCGAAGATGCAGATGAAAATATAAGCGTGATGATGGTATATGAGCAGAGGGTGAGTTCATATTTTTATTCATTTTTATATAAATATGAGACGAACTCAATTGAGGAAATGAATATGATGCTTTTTGCATCGAGATTTTTCACTGCGGCGCGGCGTTTTTTTTTTTTTTTTTAATGGCGTATGTCGAAAATATTTGAAAAATTTTGTTGCATACGATCTCAAGTATAAGTATGTAGACTAGACTCTATTTAGATTTTTCAAGTGGGTTGAATATGATCAATCAGCTGCCCTCTTTTCCCTTTCCTATATACCTAACACATGCGTCCCTGAAATTTTAGTTAGGTACTTAGGTAACTGTCTGTATTGCTTGTTCTCCACTTTCATCATAGAAAATTTCTCAGAAATCCACCATTTTCCGCAGCCAACAGAAACATGGTATTTTTTTTTTTTTTTTTTTTTTTAAGTCTTCCAACCTCAGATTTTCACAAACTCATCAAAGAGTGACTTGCAAGAAGCAAATTCAGATAGCATATCATTACCATACTTCTCTTATTTGCTCTCTTTACGATCGACAGACTTATTATTGAATTATTTATTTATTTCTAAACGATCTAGAAATTACTTTCAAAACGGAGAAATACTGACTTTAAATGGAAAAAAAAAATATTAAAAAATGCAATGATATGCTATAGCTTCTTTGAAAGCTAATGTTCCATTCTTCTATTTATTTTTGAATCAAGTTGTGTAAAATTTTGTTAATATTTGTGATTTTTTTTTCAAAATTTTTCGTTATTAAAAGCCACTTTTTTTTTAGCATTCAATTCTGTTATCAATTCTTAGTTAAATACTGAAAACCAAATGCAAAAGCCCACTTTCCATTTATGAGAAAAAAACACGGAAAGTATTTGAAAAAAAAAAAAAAAAAAAATGTAATAAACATAACAAAACAAAAAAATCCAAAAGTAATTTTCGCTTTTTTTTAAATTTCAAAGCTGGTTTCTAAAATTTTGTATTAATTTTTCAAATCCAGGCTCTAACAATTTTAACTAACACTAGTCAAAAAAATTAGGGGAAAAAAAACTTTCACTTTTTTTTAGTGTTTTTTGAAGAGCTGTATATTTGTGGAAAGTGGTCGTATTGAGATGAAACAAAACTCATTCTAAAGCTTTATGTTTTTTGTGTAAACAAATTTCAGCAAATGATTTTTTTTAAATTTTTTTTATTCGGTATTCCACAATCATAAGCAACAGCACGAGCAAAAAATTTTAATTTTTTTTTTTTTTGAAGAGTGTCATTTTATTTGAAATGTTTTTTTTTTTGATTGAATTTTGAACAACAAAAACAACTTAAAGGTGCTACCACCAATTGCTTACAAATTAATTTTGGGTATTTTAATTCGTTTTATTTTTGTTTGGCTAGAGATATAGCTATTTCAAGGGGTGCCAAGCCCTATCATCAGTCTCCTTTATAGTGGTGCTGAGCTTTAATCCAATTTTATTTGAAAAACTTTCTACACATCATGCGGTATTTGAACCCGCGCATCAGATTTGCTCAGTCTTCGGAGCTGTGTACACTACGTACTATGCCACCGTTGATAGGGCTTGGCACCCCTTGAAATAGCTATATCTCTAGCCAAACAAAAATAAAACGAATTAAAATACCCAAAATTAATTCGCAAGCAATTGGTGGTAGCACCTTTAAGTTGTTGTTGTTGTTCAAAATTCAATGAAATTGACGGAATAAAGAATGGTCAAGTCTAATAAACTGACATTCTAGTATAAATAATACAATACAAATAATAATGTTTTTTTTTGATACAAATAAATGTTCCATAACTTGTTTATTTAGTTTTAATGTCATCTTTTTTCGGCACTCTACAATTTTTTAAGAAGAATATCTGACTTTGAATGAAAAAAGGCACTTTTAACTTTGGTTACCAATATCTCAGCAAGGAGTGCCGAGACTAAAAATTTAAGATCTATTTTGAAAATTGGAATTAGTTTACTAAAAGGCTTTTTCAAAACTTATTTTTAAATTTTTTTTTTTTGGCCCCTTCCCGTAAGATTATTATGTATAAAGGTAAAAAAATGACTATTTAAAGAGTTTTAGTAAATCGTTAGCTGCTTTACAAATATTGATTGCGGGACTTAATATGGTAAAGCATTTTAAAGAGCTATAAATTAACAGTACCTATATTTGCAAAATTTCAAATCGATCCCTTGAACCGTTTTTCCGTTCCGAATGATCAAAGTCATACAAACAAATTAAAGGAACAAATTGTATGGTTCATAAACATTGTGAAATTTCCTTCAAAATGGAACAAGAGAACATTTTCTGTCCACTTTTTCAACAGTTTTGCTTTAGTTACAATTCTCTATTTTAAAAGAAAAATAACATTTTATCGAAAAAAAAAATTTAAAGAAAAAATTGAACAATTTTTTTTTAAAAATTTAAAATTTTAGTTGAAATTTTTTTTGTTGAAAAGATTGTTTGTTTCCCTTTAATTTTTTTTGACTAGAGTGTATATTGGTGCTTGTAGATACTGCTTTGATCCGGGAGCTTAGCAACTTATATGTGGGATTTAAAAAAAAGGAGAAGTTTAAAACCATGGCAAGGAACTGTTGTCCAAGAAAAAAAAAAAAAAAAAGATTTTATCGATAAATTTAAGAATTTTCGAATTTCTAAAGATTTACAGTGAAATTAACATGAGCTTAAAGTTATTCATTATAAATATTATTTCTTCATAAAATGCTTGTTTCTGAACTCTTGACAAAAATTAAAACAAAATTTACTTCCATATTCGACTTTGAGTCTTACACGAAGCCGTATTCAATAAATTGTCAGTTTATTCAACTTTTAAAAATATTGGATTACAATTTTGATTAAAATGCCTAATTAAATTGTAAATATTTATTCATTTTTTGCTTTGTTATCAATAAAATTTTCTTTTGCGACTTTTTTAAATCAATTAAATAAGTTAGACTTGCCTATTAATGAAATATTGATAAACCAATTAAACTTGGTTTTTTTTCAATTTTATTGCATTGATAATTTTATTATTTTGACAAAGAGACATATTAATTACGTAGAAATTAAAGGAACTTTGTTAAAAATCACGGTTCTTCATCAAAGACAAAGGGCTCTACCAATAATCAAATTTACATACGCATACGTAGTTACGACTTAAATATTTTAGTGAAGTGGACCATAATTGAATGTGTTTTAAATATTAACGTGGACTATAAATAATGAATAATGATTGACTCCAAAAAATTGAGAATATAATGTATGGTTAATTATTTAGAATTCATAACTTTTTTCTTAATTTCATTGCAATATTTAAATCATAACCATCATAAGCCCAAAGAAAACAGTTCAATACACAACATGTCACTTCACACCTTTTTTAGTTTAAGGTTACTTACTTACTTTTTGTACAAAAAAAAATATATTCAAGAAAATTCAAACCTTCACTATCCACTAGATACATATCCACGTATCTTATGCCATCAGAGAAAACTTAGTGTTGGCCAAAAAATCATAAAAATGAGATAAAATTTTGATCGAAATGTTTCAAGCTGGCTTTAATCTAATCGAACAATGTAATTATATAAGAGCTACATATTAACGTAAAATTAAAACAAAAAAAAAAAAACCTTAGCATGTTATTTGTATTTGCATTTGTTGAGATATATTTAGCTTATAGCCTTCAATCAGATAGAAAAATTTGCACACATGAATTTGATGAATAAAATCTTTATGCATACATAGGTAAAGGTATTTTCTTTTTCTAAACACTTATTCAAATACCTTATGCTACATTTTTTTACTGAATTTGATTTCAACATTTCCTGCAAATTAAAAAAATTTATTTTTTTTATTCAATTTCTTATAAATTGCAAAAATCCTCAACAGGGAAAATATTATGAAATAAATTTGTACGAGTACATACATAAATGTATATATATGCAAAAAAAATTTAGCAATAAGAAAAGAAAACTGGTATATTATTCATGTTTAGGTAGTTGACCACCTATTTATATACCTATGTTGATATACATATGTATTATATGGTTATTCTTTAGATGAGGATATAAATGTACAAGTTGTTGCAAAACAATTTAATTTAGTTTAAATAAAACAAAAATTTAACAAAAGCGTTGGTTGCTTGGAAAATAGCAAACCAGAAAGATCTCAACAAGGAAACAATTAAAAAACTCTACATTTTTATTATTCGCTAAACAATTATGCTAACCTATAATTGTGTCAAAGTTAGCTTAGGTCATCAATCTTTTTTTTTTTTTTTGAACAAATTTTGCTTTAGGTCTTAGAACAATAAAAAGAAACTTAAAACAAAAAAAAATCACGTGCAAATATAACGTCTGTATGATTTTCATGAAAAAGAAAAAATTCTAAGGCGCCCATTTACAAGTGGATATTAAAGGTCTATTTAACAATATCTTAGTGAAGTTCTTATTAGTAAAAAAATATATACATTTTGGAACAGTCATAAGTCCCACAGGAGAAAAAATAGCCAGTGGTCTTTTGGCCAAATGGAATCTTAAACTAATATTTCCTTGACTTTGGACTTAAGACCCTGCTCAAGTGGATAATTAAATATATCAAATTTAATAGTGTAATTAACAAAACTAAGTACAAGTAAGTAAAGTAAATAAATATCGGCTTTGGAAGTTCCACAAAGCCGATATTTATTTTTAAATTTAAAAGTTAACAATCAATATATTTTATTTTCTATATGTAAGGTAAATACTATGGCAAGTTAATCATTCGTAAACAAAACTGAGCTTGACACTTTGGACCAATTTTCGAATACAGTGATATGTAAGATAGTTCCCCTAAAGCTTGAACGGATCGGTAGATTTCCTTTAAATGCAACACAACATAGTTTTATCGCAAAAGATAGCCAGGACTTTTGCAGACCACGTTTCTCTTAAACTCTCAACAAGCCCGCCACAAGCATCATCTGTAGAGGACCAATGGAAACACTGTCAAAATGCCATCAAAAGTGCCGCTACTGATGTGCTGGGTTTCACTAGGCCACCACAACGAAACCCCTGGTTCGATGAAGAATGCAGACTGGCACATGAAGCAAAGAACGAGGCCTACCAAGCAATGCTGCAGACTAGAACCAGAGCTGCTGAGAGAGCAGCCCGGGAGCTCTACGGGCAAAAGCGAAGGGAGGAACGCCGACTTCTCAGGAGGAAAAAAAGAGAGCATGCGAAGCGGGCGGTCGAGTCTATTGAGGACTGTAGCGGCAGGGGGGATGTTCGAAAGTTCTACCGAAGGGTGAGGCAAACTACCCAGGGTTACAAGGCCAGAACGGAAGCCTGCCGAGACGAGAGTGGGAATATGGTGGTAGACACACAGTCGGTGCTGAGGATCTGGAAACAACACTTTTCTAGACTGCTAAACGGCGAAGATGGCCAAAATTCCGCTGTAAGACAGAACACTCCATTCAACCTGGACGATGATGGTCAAAATTTCCGTCCACCCGACCCAAATGAAGTGCGGTTAGCGATAGCCAAGCTTAAAACGTACAAGGCTGCTGGTGCGGATGGCCTGCCAGCCGAGCTATTCAAAGCAGGGGGAGATGACTTGGTAGGGAGTATACACCAGCTTATCTCCAAAATTTGGTCGGAGGAAAGTATGCCCGATGAATGGAACCTCGGTATAGGGTGCCCCATCCACAAGAAAGGAGATGCTCTGACCTGTTCAAACTACAGAGGTATAAGTCTCCTCAACGTCGCATACAAAATCTTGTCATCTGTACTGTGTGATCGCTTAAAACCGTTTCAAATGTTCACACTCCGACAGATTTTGGAAAAAACCCAGGAGTTTCAAATCGATACACACCACCTCTTTATCGATTTTAAAGTCGCATATGATAGCGTAGACAGAGACGAGCTATTCAGAGCCATGGCGCATCTCGGCATCCCTGCCAAACTCGTCCGCTTGTGCAGGATGACGATGAAGAAATCTCGCTGCTCCGTCAAAGTCGGCAAAAACACCACCGAACCCTTTGATGTCGAGAAAGGTTTGAGGCAAGGCGACGCGTTATCATGCAACCTGTTTAACATCGTTCTTGAAGCAATTGTACGCAACTCGCAAGTCAACAACAGAGGTACAATTTTTCAAAAGTCTGTTCAACTACTTGCTTATGCAGATGATATTGACATCATTGGGAGAACGAAGCGAGCTGTTACCGGCGCGTTTGCAAGTATTGAATCGGAGGCGGCGAAAATGGGTTTGGCTGTTAATGAGGACAAGACGAAGTATATGCTATCATCGAGAAAGGAATCTCAACATCGTCGGCTCGGGCAAAACGTCACGATGGATAGATACAACTTCGAAGTCGTCAAGGACTTTGTCTACCTGGGCTCCACTGTAACATCGCAAAATGACATCAGCGCAGAGATCAAACGAAGAATTACTCTTGCCAATCGCTGTTTCTTCGGGCTAAGAAGGCATCTAAGTAATAAAGCCCTCTCTCAGAGAACCAAGGAGACCTTATATAAGACCCTAATCATCCCGGTCCTGCTATATGGGGCAGAGGCATGGACCCTGTCAAAAACAGATGAGAATCTGCTTGGGTGCTTTGAAAGGAAGATTCTTCGGGTGATTTTCGGTCCAGTCTGTATCGATGGAGTATGGAGGAGAAGATTTAATAACGAGCTTTACGGGCTTTACAGTGACGTCGACCTGGTCAAGAAGCTGAAAATTCAGCGGCTGAGATGGATGGGACACGTGGAGCGTATGGACACCAACGCACCAGCCCGACGAGTCTTCGAATCTACCCCTGACGGTCTGCGCAGCAGAGGAAGACCCCACCTTAGGTGGCGCACACAAGTGGAAAACGACCTCAACCAGCTTTGAGTGCGTAACTGGAGGCAGCTAGCTAGGGACCGAGCTGGCTGGAGGGGCTTGTAGGTTGAGGCCGTAGTCCATCCTGGGCTGTGAGCGCCATCTAAAGTAAAGTAAGTAAGTAAGTAAGCTATACTATTGGTAGGTCTATTAATTAATAATATCTCGCAAAAAATTTCCAGTTTAATAATAAAGACTGTAAATTTTGTTGGGGGTTAAGATTTTTGTCACAAGATTCATGTAACTTGTGCTGAGTTTAACAAAAATTACGTATTGACATCATGTCGCTAACTACTCAACTGATGATTCCCAGTTGAAGTGAGATCGTTGGGACGAACGTCCAATTTTTGTGGAATAAAGACCATTAAAAGCTATTTTGAAAATTAATTTTATATTGTGCAAAAAGATTTTTTTGTGTTAGTAAAAATAAAAATAATACAATAATAACAATATAAGAAAATAACATGGATACAAGAAAATAGCAATTTATTAATTTTAAAAAATTGATTGAGTTAATTATGAAATTTATTTTATCTCAACAATATATATATTCCTTAAAAAAAAAAAATCCCACCAAAAACATTTCATGTAAAAAAGATCGCCAAGACTCACTTTCCAAGCCCTAACTATACAAACCCTACATCAAAAAGTTTCGTAGAACTTTTCCATGGCAGACTTTAGTTAACCATCCAGTCTATGGGAGCCTGTGTAATGGCTGCAAAACAGCCACCAAAATTTCACGAACTTGCTTTTGTGGTTAAAAATAATGTTGCTATACCTATGCAATTGAACGATTTTTTTAAATGTCAAAAAAGGTTTTTTTTTAAAATTTTTAATATAATTTAATGTAATATTGTTTTAAATATTTAGAAGCACCTAAAATTCCTAATTTACCATCATCGAATTGTCAATTTTAAATAAAACCATGACACGTGTCAAATAGCATCAATGTCCAAAAGTCAGTTCAGGCAGGAACCAATCAAGAAAATCAACTTATACACTTAGGCTGCAGTAAACATACACGAGCATAATTCAGCATAAAAAAACTTTTTTCGTCTTCACTATCATCGTAAAAATCTTGATTGAAATCTGGAGCAATATTTTTTTTATAAATCCCGTAACTTTTATCGCAAGTAAAAATTTTTGAATCGGTGCTCAAAAGTTATTCGACATTTCCATAATCAATGATAATTCACATGGGTAACAGAGCCTATTAGGGAAATAGGTTTTCTTGCATTTAACATATATGCAAATTGTTAAACCCCGATCTCGTTTTATTCATCAAATGTCTTAGGTATATGAAAGCAGATACAAAATAAAAGTATCTTCAAAAGCTTTGGTGACTTACGTGCGTTACGAATCGTAGTTACGCATCAAATATCAAACGACAACTTATACAAAATTTATACAAGCTATAAATCGGTTATGATCAATAAATCTAACATTAACGACTGAATATTGAACGAGTCTCATTATAATTAAATAGATTTATGGCTTTGTCAAATCATTCAATTTTAATTGGTCAACTTAATCTTTTTAAGCCCAAATAATCTGCTTGTATTGTATCGTTGTAATCCTGATTTATTATATCTGCGATGCAAATAAAAATTTGCACGCTTAATTAAGAATCTCTAAGCCATGAAATATTAAAACTAAACCAAAAAGTATATAACTTTAAGTAAATTGTTATAATTATTGTTTTATTTTATTTTTTTGTTTTTTTCAGAAGTCAGTAATGAGAATTACTTTGGCGGTGCTTATAAGGTTGGCAGCACATTAATCATACCAAAGGTGAGTCTTATGGTCAACTCTAACAAAAAAAAATTCGAGGTTGTTCACAAAGAAAAAAAAAATCTGCCATTCACTGAGTTTGCTTGTTTGTGTTTTTTTTTTATTTATTTATATTTTTGTTTATATTTTTTTTTCTTTGTATTCCTGTTTTTTTTTTTCAATTATTTCGGGTCGTGAATTTAATTTTGTTTAATATATCTCAAAGCTCTGCCACCATTCTATCTATGCTGGTGCCTGAGCGCGGAATTTTTATTTTTTCTTGATCTCGTCATTCATTGCTGACAGTTTCGGTTGACTTTTTGTGCAAAAGGTGTTTATTTTTAGGATTTTTTGTTTAATGGTTTTATGTTATTCATGCGGGGTATCGCGAATGCGTGGAGTAGAAAATTTGCGCGGCGCGTACGAATACTGATGATACCTTTTATTTTAAATTTTAATATTTTCACATGCCGTGCATATTTATTCATAACCCAGTGGTAATAAAAATTGTGAACGCGCTATCAGAGCTATTAACTTTGATCAAAATTTGAGCTGCTTTGTTTTAAACTCTAAATATTGTCAAAATTTTACTTTGGGATAAAGTGTTTTAAAATAAATAAAGTTTAACTCTTATATTGATTGATGTGCATTTATATAAACGTTAAAACAGATTTTTCAATGCTTGAAATAGGAGCTTTTGTAAGTGAAACGATTTTTATAAATATAGTAACAAGCTACTTCTGAAGTGATTTTAAAATAGAATTTCTATAGAAACAGTTTAAGTTCACTATGTTTTTATTGCTTATCATTATTATAAATACTTATATATAATTAAGTTTAATTTTGTTAAACAACTTGACCAATTAATTAAAAATTTAAATTATAACTGCATAACATTTTATTCCGTATAATTGATATCGCAGTAAATTAGACATTAGTGATGCGGTTTCTTAGCTTAAATACAAATAAAATTTAAATACCAATTAATGACACCTTAATGGGTCGTAGCGAGAAACGTAAACACAAATAAAATATTCTTTATTCTTAAAGTTGATATAATTAGTATATATAATTTAAATGTCACCCACAAAATTTTTTGCAAACAAAATTATTTTCACAACAGACATGAAATTTGATTTATTTTTTCAGAATAATATTTTGAGTTAAATATAAGCTTCAAAAAAATTCGTTCATTGATAAAACTTTGCAAAAGCGTTTCATTTTTATGTATCACGAATGAATAACAATCAAAAAAAATAAATAAAACGTGGAGAAGAATGATTTAAAATATTTATTTTGTGTTTTGGAATAATTTACATGAATTTACATGAAGTTTGATATTATTAACTTCTTATTGGAATTTATTGTAATAGAACCGAAAATTTTGAAATTTCTCAACGTTTCGAGGTCTCTGGAGTCGGATTACATTATTTTTAGAGAGATGTCTGTGTACGTACGTTCGTAAGCTCGGAAGCTTTTTTTCGCTGACGATATATCGAGAACACATAGAGATATCGACTTCAAAAAAATTTAATTTTACAGATAATAAGGCCATAAAGAGCACAAAGTATTTTCAGAAAAATTTAATTGGCGGTTTTTTTATTACAGTAATTTAAAAAAATATATGTAAAATAGCTTCTTTCTGGAATATCTCTAGAACAAATAATGCTATCGACTTCGACCTGGTTTCATTCTATGCATAATGACGTAATTAAAAATTGGTAATACTCAAAAAAATATCAACCCACAGTTTTGTTTTAATTAAAAATTGTTAAAAAATATCGAATATCTTGACAACACACAAAGATATTAACTTCGGGTTAATTTTATTTAATACACAAAGTTATTTAATAATCGGTAGAGTTTGTAAAACAATTCAATTAACTTTTTTTTTTCTAGTCAAAAAAAAAAAAAACTGCAAAAAACCTACAAAAAATTGTTAAAAAATGTTTATCGGCCCGAATATCTCGAGAAAAACTAATGATATCAACTCCCGGAGGCCAAAAAAAACTCGTGTCGCATATATTCGCATATATTTAGAGCAAATATCCTTCCCTTGATTGCACAAGTGATAAGTTTTTCGAAGATTTTTAATTGGTAGTTTTCTTATAAAAAATAACATCGGGTATAGAGTTGCAAAGGAACCAATGGGAAGTTATCAGTGTGGGTCAACCCCAGCCTCTTTTTATTATTTTAATTCTGGATTTGATGAAGAGATCCATAACGATGCAACCATTACCCTATGTATGTATACAAATTTTAGGCCGTTTGAATACATAGGTACGTGGATTAACAAGAATAACGATACAACTCAACAAAATTATTATTTTTAAGTTAAATTTTCAATTTGTAAAATACAAAAATATCTGCTGGTAAAATGCCAGGATAAAAATTGGCAAAAATAATTAATTTCTAATAAGAGAAAGAATTAAACAGTTGGTATACAGCATTCGCAGTAAATTATTAAATACAAATTATATATAATTTTTTTACTTTTGGATGGTCATGGGGTTCATTATCCTCAACCCACAGAATAAAAAAAACACGATAAACACAACAGCCTATACTTATAGTCTGAAAAATAAAGACTGAAATAAATTTAAAAAAAAATTTACAATTTTGGGCTTCATTTCGATTATACCTACTTACAGCGAGAAATTGGAATTACAAAAAAATTTTCTTTACCAAATTCCATGACCTATCCGTTAAGCTTTTGCGCTTGTTTTTTTTTGTTTTTGTGAAATGCATTTTAATTTTAATTGTTTTTATAAATGCTCACAAACCAGATTTTTATTTACCCTGTTCCACCTCTTTTTCTTCTAATAGAAGAATATTTTTTATTTTCCTACAAGGATACATTTGTCTAAATTAAAATCGTAACTAATCCATTAATTTATCCTAGAAAAAATGGGTACGGTGACGTAAAATAACGCCCAACGAAATGAAGCCACATGTGGCTTTACTTCCATTTATAAATGGAAATAAGGCCCCATTAGTCGTGTGGCCTTATTTCAATTATTGCTGCGAAATAACGCCCGTCGGGTCTTATTTCGTTTTTAAAACTTCTAAAATCTAATTTCTATTCAGTTTAAAACTGATCTGATCAGTTAAAACTGATGCAACGATTGGTTGCAGATAAGCAGAATTTTTAAAGACGTAATTTTCATAAATGCATTTTAGAAATACAGAGTGTTGTGTAGAAAATTTTAATGTACCTATTTGTGTAGTAATAATGCACATTTTTGAATATTCAACTTAGAAAGCTCTGCAAAAAAAATCGCGCGATTTTTCTTATTTTTTTTAGATCTTTCTAAGCTGAATTTACAAAAACTGAGCCACTCAAAATTTTAAACGCTCATTTAAAACTCAGTTTTGTAGGTTCAGCTTAGAAAAAAATCGCGCGATTGTTTTGATTATTTGCAGAGCTTTCTAAGTTGAATTTACAAAAACTGAACTATTCAAAATTTATAAAGCTCATTTAAAGCTCAGTTTTGTAAATTTACCATAAAAAGGTCAGAAAAAAAGAAGAAAAGCTGTATTTATATTTATGTTTCAAAAGCATATTTTCAAAAATCTGTTTTAAATTTGTCTCTACACTTTTCAAAATTCTGATTTTTGCAAATCTGATAGTCTGCAAAAAATGAAAATAATGGGCACTTTATTATCTTCATATACATACATATTTTGTTTTTCATATGGCATGAGTTTTCTTTTCATAAGTGTGGCCATATTTCCTTACTTGAATGCGGTCTTATTTCTATGGTTCGTTGGAAATAAGACCCACCGGGCGTTATTTCAGATTTTTCATAGAAATAAAGCCACATTTTGAATGTGGTCTAATTTCGTCGGGCGTTATTTCCTGTCACCAATGGGTACTAGAAGTAGAAGATTTATGAGGTTGAAAAAACATATTCTTCTTTGATACAGATCTGGTGAAGGGCCAGGGAGCCATAAAAAAAAAAAAAACTTAAAATGCATTTCTTTTCAAAAAGAAAAACCTTCTTATATTTAAAGCTTCCTCATTTATATTAATTGTTGACATTTAATTTTTTTAATTCTTGTATCAATAATTATGATTTTTTTTTCTTTTATTTTCAGTTCAACCGCAATCATACTAACTATCCAAATTTTACAGGAACTTCTTACGGTATGTAAATCTATACTAATTTTATTCTTTTATTAAAATATATTACACAATTCAAATATTTAAACAAAATTAAAGTTGTACACAAAATCAAAGTTGAACAAAAATCGATTTTCAAAAGGTTTCAAATCATATGTATAGACTATAGGAAACGAGGAAAGGTATTATAATATTTCAGCAGTCATGCATTTAACATAAAAGACAGATAACTTCGGCTTAAGACAAGACCACCATGAAAGCTTGTTGTACCTACGGTCTGTGTGTGTGTTTCTTTTTTCCAGGAAACAAGTTAAACATCAGAAAAGAAAAAAAAAAAAAAGATGTAGAAAATAAAGAAACGAACAAAAATCTTAGCTCAAACGATTATCTCACAGATATCCGACACTTCATCGAAAATTCGAGACATATAGTTACGGTCTTAGGTATAAGACATGTTTATTTTCTTATAGGAAAAATACTTACACATCGCGTTGTAAGTATTCTGCATTTAGCCGTTGTTTTTATTCACACAAAGTTGACGTTTTTAACTTTCGATTGTCAACTCTAGAGCTGATCAACTTCAGATTTTGTCAACTCCTGGAAAAAGTAGAAGTTGACCGAGCAAACTTGAGAGTTGGCAATGCTCCGCAGCAATTCTTTTTTGGTAAATTAGCCATCAATTTCTTTGGGCAGTAAATGCATTTGCGATTTTCTCCGATGCGTTTTCCTTTTATTGCGTTTCATGGTATGATGTCACAATACATAATTTAACACAAAATAACACGCACAAATATTGAAAAACTTCAAATTAAATAACACAATAAATCAAAACTAAAATTAAAAAATGATATATTTAATGTGTGACCTTTTGAAATACGTATTCGTTGGTTATAGTTTGTGGGCTTCAGGTCATAAAATGAAACAAATTTGATTTTCTTTTATTTCACAAAAAATGGACAGTTCTATTTTGTTTTCACAAATATCCCAGGGATATTATTCAACTGGGGAGTTGAAAAAAAATGAGTGAATAAAAAACATTCAAACTTGCGTTTCAAAAATTATAAAGGATCCTATACATACCTACAATTTGCAACGCTACTTCTTATAAAATAAAATAAATAAATTTGGTGGCACAACGGCTCATGACGAACCAGGGCCTAGTGACTTACAACTCTCAACTATCCTCCTGTGTGCTTGTCTGCAGGAATGGAGGGGACCTACATTTTATTGCCGAATCCGAACGGCTAAGGTGAGCGGCACTTTTCTATGACAAAAAAATACTCTTGGAGGATTTGCAAGAGGCAGTATAGCCCTGAAAAAATCTTAAGGTGAAAGCGGCTGGTATTGAACCCCAGACCTCTGGCATGACAGTCCAACGCACTAACCATTACGCCACGGGCTACTTCTTATACTTTTAAAATAAAATTTTAAATTCAAAGATAAAAGAATCAAGACAAATAAAGTTATTTTCGATTATCTGATCATAAAACGATTTTTATGTTTTTGTTTTATTTTTTATAAATTTACTTATGTGCGAGAACAAACCAGGGACAGATTCTTAATTAACATTTTTGTTTTGTTTGTTAAGTTTTTTTCTTTGTTTTTATGTATCAATTTAATAAGCTTGACAAAAAAAAAAAAAAAAAACAAAAAAACAAATAAAACAACATGTTTCCTTAAACCAAAGAAATGCGAATTTCTTTAAAAAAACAAAATATTATATTTGATTGCGATAAAATGATTCGTTGAAAATTTTCAATCAGATAATAGGGGCGCTCTATATCAACCTAATTTTAATCATTAAATCGCTTTTAAAATAGTATAAATTAAGATAAATGGATATATATTTTTTTATTTCTTGGAAATTGTGTAATGATTTTATCGCGTCTGCGGCGTGGATTTTAATTTATAACTTAATTTAAATGACTTCAAAATGAGAAGACGCACGCATTTTTCCTTAATTGGATCTGTTGATTCTATTAAAAAAAAAAACACACACTCAATATTGTTGTTGTTGGTTTTTATCATGAGTCATTTAATATAATTAGCGATAGTTTTAAACACTTAAAATTGAACTTTTGACCTCCAATTGTCTTGCTCCAAAGTTTATAATCAAAAATATTAATTCCAGAAAGAATAAAAAAATCAAGATTTTGAGCTTTGAGGTAGGTACTTAGTCAAAATTCAGACAATGTTAGGAATTTTCTCCCCCGAAAAGATTAGAGTTTCGAAAAAAGTATAAAGGTACATAATGTACATGACTTTTTAAATTAATTTTGTATGTATTATCTTAGAATGGGTTATAATTATGTGTAGTAGGAGAGAAGCTTGCATTGAGCAGATATACATATAACTGATGGAAGAGAATGAAAAACTTTTATAGTCCCCTCTGTTCATTTGGGAAATAATGTAAAATTTTGGATCGAGATGAACAAAAAGATGTTAACTCAAATGCCCGAATGCAACCCGAAGCTAAATGCTTTTTAAGATGATAAAAGAAAAAAAAAATGAATGTAGAGAAAGAACTTCGTACGAGAAAATAGAAAAAAAAAATCATATAAAAAGCCAATCTCATCATAAGGGAAACAAACAAATTTGATGTATGTTTGTATGTGTGTCGTGTTATCATCATTTTATGAGCGAAACATAGAAAACGTTATCCTCCCTAATTCAAAAGTAACCCTAATGTAAAGTTTGTGTTTTTTTTAAAGAATCTTTTCAAGATTTTGTCTGCTTTTTGCTTAGGAAAACCCTCTTTTCTTTATACTTTTCTTACTTATAGGTTTGTGTAAGTATATTATGCTATATGCATACATTTAAGTAGAGTTTTTTTATTAGTTTAAAAAACTTTTGTTTTCTAAGAGAGTTCCTCAATCTTTGTCTATCTATAGTCTTCACTATGTATTCAAATGTTTTGAAGTTGTAAGGACGATGGCGTTTTTATTTGATTATAGTGTGTATTAACGATAAGGTACTATTGTTGTACTGTTCTAGGGAAAAATTGCATATACTAAAGAAGAAAAAAAAAATCATAGCCCTGCTTTGGAGTAAACCGAAATTATTAAATAATTAAAATTGGCTTTTGACTTTCTCATATCCAAAAATTGAAAATAGAAGATTGCATTTAAACTTGTATAAGGCAAGTACTGGTTTCTTTTACTTAGACTAAAAATGTCGTGGGTTTCAGTATTACGTTAAAGGAGAGGTCCAAAAAATATGGTCTTGCATGTCTTATGTAGGTCGTTCTTTGCGTTCACCATCCAAAATTTGATAAAGAGAATTTTTATGTTTGTTTTTAGAAGATATATTTGAACTTTTGTTTTACGACAGAATTTTGAAAGGTATATATGTTTCAAATTCAGTTTCAAATATAAAAAAAAATATATATGTGCACTTCTTTGAGGACATTATGTACCTATATTTCAATTAAAAATATGTTTTTGCCAAAAACTCTTAAGAGCATCTGGATGCAGAAGTTTTTTCCTTCAAAATTATTTTTCAACTTATTGAATTCCTTCTTTCCTCTTCGAGAAATCGTTTTCCAGTATAGGGATGTTTTGCATGAGATTTCAACGAATTTTTTGTTTTATTTAAAAGGGGTTTCAATGTACGTCTGTGAAGTTTGCAGAATAATTTTCACATAGAGTACGACAGGAATTTTCAATTTTTTTTTTGCATTTCCATTCCGGATTTTGCAGTGTCAAGTTATTTGCACTGTGAAAGTTATTAGGTCATGCCCTTTTCCCAGTAACCGGTAAATGTGTCACCTTGAAGTATAAGGAAGTCGGGGTAAAATATGATTTTTTTTTTAGAATGAGAAATTCAAATTTGGTTTGAGGCTTTTCTTGAAATGCAAAAAAAAGGGTTGACAATTTGCATCCTTATTTCAATGTGATAGCTTTCCCGGTTGCTGATAAAAGTACATGACCTGCTATGAAGTTATAGTCACATTGGGAGTGAAATATGAATAATTATAAAAAATATTTACATATATTTCACCGCCGAATTCACAGTGATGAAGTTAGCATGATAGCCCATTTTTTAGCAAAAACTCAGATTCCGCTTCCAACTGCTAGTTCTCATGTAACTCGTAATTATTTGCATTTAAAATCTACCCATCTCTTTTTCAAAGCCCTTTAGTTGTAAACTATTACCGCATCAGGAACCAAAGATTTATCTGCGAGCAGTAAATATGCAGTAAAATTCATACCTTCCATTATTTATAGAGAAAGATTAATAAAAATTGATTTCCAACAAGGCCTATACATTATGAGTAAGTCAGGTCGAAAAGAGAGAACGATAAAAGCTCTGCCGAATTCGAAGATTTAATATGATAGAAACTTTATTACATAGATATACTTTTGGCGAGCATTTTCATTTTTTCGCAAGCGGCAGTACCCCTGAAAAAAAGTATTTTTTTGGAAAAAATAGCCTGCACTCGAATTCAGTGGTCTGGCGTTAACTGGGGAGTACCTACTAAGGATGAAAAAGCTGTGGTTTGATCCCCGATCATTATAAAATCAAATTTCTAACAAGAATTTAGATTAAAAACTTTTGTATTTAGTTTTCTTTTTTTTCCACAATTCGTCATTCTTATAGAACTGCAAGTTCATCCTATACAAGTTTTACATACTATATACAACATCACTCAGACTCTCTGATGGTGGATGATATTATTTATGTGATTTTAGGCGATTGATTTAATGTGTCATTCATAGATTTTTATTGCGGCTTTTTATTACCTATTTTAACTTCCGATTTACCACACCACTCGAAAGTAACATTTAAGAAGCATCCAAGCACCGCAGCACTCCACTTACTGATGGCGAGAATCCCGCAGTACATATTATATAGTCGAAGAGAATGAATCCCTTCTGGGGCAGCTTCAAGCTGTGGCATGTAACACGCAGTGCTTAAGTGAAGAATCGTCTATACATTTCGTCATCCTCTCGTCGTCGTGTATCGTGTCGTATCGTCTCACATTCATCCTGTATGGTTGTAGTATAAGGATACTTAATTTTTTTTTCTTGCTTTTCTCACACACAGCTTAGTACTTATTTTATTTATTGATGTTTTATTTCCCAAAAATACGATGGTGGTACAAGATGATGACCATCTGAATGATGCTTTTATAAGTGACGAGACATGGCCATAATACAATAAGAATGTTACCTTAATATTTAAAAAAAATTGCTAAAATGAGAGAATGATCTTGAAACTGAGTTTTCGTTCTGGGGGGAATGTTTCGATGTTAAATTGGAATGGGGAATACTTTAAAATTTGAACATTATTTTTGTATTAAAAATTATATTTTTTCAAATATTATCAAAGTTCCATCCAAAAAAAACTACTTTTAATACTGAAAAGGTTTTGCATGATAACACACTTGCAGTGAAGTCTGCAAAGCTTTATCGCACTATCATATTAAAATTGAAGGTTTGAATGAAAAAACAACAACTTGAGTGAGCTGCCACCAAGTTTTTATAGGCTGGAGTTATAGCTATTTCACGGTCGCCAAGCCGATCATCAGACTCTTTTAGTGGTGCTTAGTCTATGTTTGTTTAATTACTTTTAAAAATCGCCCGTACAGATTGTTTTTTAATTAAACGTCTTTTCAGGATACAAAAATATGTCCTATAGCCAAGTACCAAGTTCAAATCACTAAGGACCAGCTTTTCAGTCGTGAGTTAAACCAGAGTCAGTTAACTCCAGATATAAATGTGTGTAGAGTTAACGCATGAAGCACTTTTTCGAGAATGCATGCTGATCGACGACGTAACAAGGTGGCGGGGAAAATATTAAGACAACCTGTTCAGGAAATCTAGAGTGGCAGGGTAAAATATTAAGACAACCTGTTCAGGAAATATAGAGTTAACTCGCCAAATGTACCGAGTCAACTCGGGCTTAACTTAAACCTCGCACCGAAAAACTGGCCTTAAGTGGGAAATGAGTCAGCCTTAATAGATTGAAAGCATGTTCCCAAACATGTATGAAGCCTTTTCCGTGATGTTTTTTTTTTTCAAAATACAAGATTATTTTTGTGACAAACAAAATATTTCGGTGGGCCTCGTTTAGGCTTTTCCATTGGTGAATTAACTTCAGACAACCATGATTAATGATCTCAGTTAAAGGAGTGTCATAGTTCTACGAGCTGTGGCTCAATCTTGTTGGAGCCACAATTCTGAATTATTCTCTTCCTCTGACCTAAGCATCACCAACAACTGCTTAAAAAGTTGCCTGGTGGTAGTTTCGGAGTTTTCATCAATACTTGCTTGCATCCGAGCAATGTTCAAATAATTTCCAACTGCACGAGGTCTTCCAGCACCCAGAAGATCACAAACGGACCCTTGTTGCTAAAAACGTTTCATAAATAATAAATAGATTTGATGGCACATACGGCTCATGAAGAACCAGGGCCTGGAGGATTTGTCACTACCTAGCAAGAGGTATAGTAGCCCTGAAAAAAACATAAGGTAGAAGCGGCTGGTATTGAACCCCAGACCTCTGGCATGACAGTCCAACGCACTTTTTTTTCTAATTCATTTTTATTTTTCACTAATCTTATAACTAACTTAAAGCTAGACAAAAATTCATAAAAACTAGCCTACTTATCAATAACTTACAACTAACTTACTGGCCCCATGCGGGCGCTCTAAGCTAAACAATAACTTAATGCTAATGCCTTTCGGCCTAAGAACTAAAGTAAGACTAAATTCCATATCGGTTTTATTTTTTACCGAGAAGAATTTTCCAAAAAACTCGGTTTCTTTATATTTTTTTTTTTTTTTTTATATAAAACTTACAAACTAAATAAAACTAAACTAAAGCTAATTATAACTAGATACTTAAACTACTTAAAGCTAATTAAAACTACCTAAAACTACTTAAGACTAGAACAGCCACAGCAAGCATTTTCGTTTGTTTTAAAAATTTTTTTTTTTGTTTTATTTTTTGCGGTTTTATACTTTTTTTTTTTTGGTGCCACCCTGACTGTCCCTACTTATACCTAATCACCTAAACCTATGTAAGCCGGCCAAGACAAAAAGCATTAGTCAGCATTAAATATCATACATCATATGTCAGTTTTTAACCACCAGAACTGGTTCTCCTGCCTTACCCTATCTCTTCGGTCCCGATCGGACACAGTCCTACTGAACCGAAGGCGCTCAGCGCCGCCTTGTGCGAGGACGTCTCGGTTGTATAGGAGTCGCCTGTCTACAGTTCTACGGCCGACGTGGTAGATTAGCGGAACTGCCAATCTATCCTGTATCAGCCCTCGACTGTCTAAGTAGAGGAATGCATCGGGCGGAATAAAGCCGCTTAAGCGCACACTCTCAAAATATTCTTGGTTGGGGTAATAGGCCCCAAAAATTAAACTGTTTGTCGAGGACATCGCTCTTGCAATGTGACCCCGAATCAGCTTCAACAAAAAATTATCTATTCTGGTTATGTTGGCCCCGTTGTATAGAACCAGGTTGGAATAATAATGTTTGTTCTCCGACTCTGGTGTTCTGTGTAATCCAAGGCAGCGACGTAAGCACTGCCTCTCAAACACCCGAATCTTTTCCATTTGAGATGGGGCAACGTTGAACCAAACCGGGCACCCATAGGCAATCATCGGCCGGATGAAGGCCATGTAGCAAATCACCTTCACCCTGGTGTCAAGCCGGCTGCTATAAAACAACCGTTTCGTCAGGGCAAAAGCTCCCCTAGCCCTGGTCAGAGCAGCATTTATATGTCTGTCGAAATACAAATACTGATCCAACCAGATGCCAAGGTACTTTACTACACTTTTACTCGCCACGGGCTAATACAAAAACGCTTCACCAATCGGTAAATTGGTGGAACTTATGAGCCATCATGTGTAAGAACATGTCCCTCTGCCTCTATCGTTATATTATACATATGTAATTGGTCAAAAACTTCAAAGTAGCATTTTCTGAAAAATAAGTTTGGTTTGAAATTTTAAATTACCGGAAGCACATTCATCAAGCCATTTTGGAATTTTGCGTTAAAGCGAAATGTAAATGTGTTATTCCATTTCCATTGAAAAGCGGACATTGTCTTAATATTGACAATGTAATTTACAAAACATTCTACAAAACTTAAAATGTGGAACTGTAGGTAAATAAAAAAATATTTTTTTTAGAATCATAACAGTTTTCGAGCTATTGACAAAAAAAAACAAAATTTCAACCACTTTTTGAAAGCCCTGATCCAAATTGAGTTTTGAAGGAAATGTAGGCATCAAAGATTTTAAGCTCTGAACTGAACTGCCCTCTACTACAACTTAGTTTTGTTGGATATGTGGGTCTAATCACTGCGCAATGTACAGTTAAGAAAAAGCCAAAAATATTGCCTGGTTGTTTCTGAGCCTTAGAATAGAGTATAATGAGCTTAGTTAAATGAGAAATCCCGAATAGTGGCGTCCCTTTTACTATATTGGAAAACGATTTTTTTTCATAAAATAAATCTAAAAAAAAAAATAAAAAGCATAATATTAAGTGAGGTCTTTTGCTTCATTTTATTCGTTAAACGTTAACCGCAGTCTTTAAAAAGAACCTTCATAAATTAAGCGCATCCAAGCTGGATTTAAACTAAATATACAAAAATCTAGGTATATATCACTTATAAAAACTATCTAATTTCCATAAAGCCTTTGGACGCCCTCAGATTCTCATGCCTACACCAAAAGGCAGACCAAAAAAAAAAAAAAAACATCAAAATGCATTTAAGAATATGTCGTGGTTAGTTCATTTGCCCCACGCGGATGATAATGATGACTCTTTTAGAATTCTACCCCAGCTTCGGATAAGCAAAGAAATATATTTATGTTGATAGGTATAGGTATGTGCTTCATATGCACGCACGCGGGTCGGGTTCGAATCATGCATGGTGCATTTATTAATTGAAATAAATTCCACATTTTATTACGTTCGGCATTTCTTTTATATACCAACACAATCTTTAGGTACCTATAGGTAACAGACGGTGAGTTTTTTCGATTTACTTTTGCCTCGAAGAAACATCCTGAAGTTAGGCTTTAGAAAAACAAAAAAAAATATTGTATCTTTCTCTCGAACTCGGCTCATACCTATATAGATATATAGGTTTAAAGCATTTTCTCGACCATAGCCTTTGTATAATGATGGTTGAATAAAAAATGGTAATTCCTTTAGTATCGTCGTCGTGGTATCTCTTATATTTTTTTTTTGTTTCTTTAATTTGGTTTGCTTTTCGGCTTACTGGATCTGATGGCCGCTTTCGTGGCCAATGGCAGGGGCAAACCCCTCTGATATAATTGAGACAAACAGGTATTTGCTTTTTGTTTTATTAATGTCCTAACACAAAAGATACGAAACCAGAGATAGAATGGAAAGAACAAGTTCATACCTTCACAAAAACAAGACAGAACATCAGAGGAGGGAATATAAGATAATTTTTTTTTTTTTATTTTTTTTTTTTTTTAGTTTTTGAAGAAAGGAATGAAACAATGGAAACGCTGACGTGCACAGAAATTTATTCGACTGGGCTTTGTATAAACCTTATACAAGTCGTTGTCCTCTTGATTATAATTTTCTTCATCTTGTGTATTTTTTTTCTTCTTTCTTCCTTTCTTCCCCTTTCCCCCTTCAGAATGACTTTCTCTTCATGGAAAACTGATAGAGTCATCAGAAAAAAAGAAAAAAAAAAAATTAGTCCCATCTTCCCGGTGGTGGTGTCCAAAAGAAAATTTATTAAAGGTCGACGATTCGTGACGGAGATGAGTTTCTCATCCCCTATCAACCTGATGTAATCTTTTTGATAATTCAAAGGTAGTAAAACGCATAAAACTAATGAAGATTTTTCTTTTCTTTTATATTTTTTTTTGTTTATAAAAAATTTTGAATAAAATATTTAAAGGTGGGTATTTTTATACCTACCTGCTTTTGTACAAATTCATAATATTTCTCCATACCTATAAATACATATATAGAATATAAGAACGGAAACTTATTATACCTACCTGTTTTTTTACTTTCAAATGAAATGGCGTTTGTCCGGTAGAGTCAGGTTGATTTATATATTAAGAAAGATGTCTCGCTGCACCTGACGCGATTGAAATAATAATTAATTTCATAGAGTTTTGCTTTCTCCAGAAAATACCGCAGCCATAGGTATCTTCTATTATATTTCAAGCGATAGATACTTACAAAAGCAGCTGTAAGGAAATTTAATTCCAGTTGGTTTTGATAAAGATGCCTACAGGTATACCTACTTTTTTTTTGAGTTGTACTGCTTTCACAACCTGGAGTCTAATACATATTATGTATACATGAAATTAACACAAGGGCTTTTATCTAAATTTATTAGAACAAAATTGTATAAATCGTACCTCGTTGAAACATATATAAAAAATTTTGAAACATCAATTATAAATATGTATTAATGCAAGTTAAAATTTAAATTTCAAAAAAAATATATAAAAATATACCAAATGATGCAGAAATTCTGATAGTGGACAAAACTGTAGTTTCTGTTTTAAGTAAAATTAGTTAACTTTTATGGAAAAAACCACAATAAAAAATGTTTCAAAAATCAAATTTTCAACTTTCAATAAAGAATTTCCCAACTTAAGTGTTCTATATACAAACAAAAGTTTAAAACCTTATATAAATTTAAATTTTCAATTATTTGAATTGTTTGGAATGTTTTAAAATGTACCGTAATATTTTTTTTCTTTCTTTTGGAACGTATTTTTTTCAAACACTGATTGCAGGAATTCCTCAAAAGTTAAAAGCAGGGATAATTCCTTAAAAACTCCTCTAAACTAGCTGTACAACCCTACAAAATTTTAAAACTATTACCAAAATTTAGAAGTTTAGGACAAGATTCCTGGGCTAATATTCAATTCATCAAATTTTCAATAAAATATTTTAAATTTTTTTTAGAAGAGCGATTGCTTGAAAATATGTATGGCACGTATCAAATTTTTACTTGCGAGATATATCATGTAGGTACTAAGACGAGTTTTAGATTCGCAAAAATATCAAACTAGATACTACGATGATATTAAGAAAGGCGAACAAAGTGGATCATGAAATTCTGTCCGTCTGTCTGTCTGTTCGACAGAAGCCTAAAATGATGTCTCGATTTTATTTAAAATTGGTATCTAGTGTTTTTTTTAGACACTTCCCCGACACTGTTTTTCCATTTTTGCCATAAACAGGTTTTTTTTTTAGAGAATTTTTTGGAAAATCTTATTTTTCTAAAAAAATATCTTTCAGATTTTTCCTAACTTTGTGAAAATAAAACTTCCGAATAATAGTTCTAACTGGGGGCTGAAGTTTGAGACAATCATTTTAAAACAGTTTTTTAGAAAAATTGAAAAATTAATTTGTTTTATAGGCATTATATAATAGTCTAGTAACCTTGTCGCCTCATAGGAGGGAGACCTTGCGTTAGTTCCGCTGGTTCTGATTTTTTGATGAGTTGTCTATGATATTGGCCTCATGAAAAACCCAAGTTTTCCAACTCGAATGCTAATTACAACATGGTCAAAAATAATTCAAAAAACTGCGAAATTTTCACGCTTTTTTCAGTTATTGGCGATTTTAACACTAAAGGACTAGTTTCTCGACTATACCTTTGCTGTGCGATTTGAAATCAATTAAATTTTCTTCAATTTGACCCCAGAACCATCTGTGTAGACCCAACAGTTTATAAAATACAGCCATTCAGAATTAAGCAATAATAAATTTATATAACAACAAGTAGTATAATCTGCTGCATAATCAAAAAAATGGTGTTTTGCACAAGATGCACAAAAACACTACAGCGTGTAGGTTGACTCAAAAAAAAGAAACAAAAAAATGTATGGGAAGGGTAGTCTACATATCCCTTTTCAAGCGGGAGGGGCAGTTTTTTTTTAAGTGACAGTGTTTAAAAAATTTATTTCCAAACTCAAAAATTTGAAAAAAATTAATGCTTTTTTAAAAACTAATTTTTTTTAACTAAAATTTGATGTTATTGAGCATTCTTGTTTTGATTTCAAAATTCAAAAAGTAGGATGGGGCAGATTCGACACATTTCCTGTAGATTCCCTAAAATTTTCTAAAAAAATGTCTATTAAGCCTATATTTTTATTTTATTTGTAGCTTTAACCATCGTATTAAATCCTGAAGATCTTACATTCATTAAATTATTTCAAATATTTTTAAAAACTACATAAAAGTCGAAAGTGCCCTATATAGGTGGGGCAATTTCATCGTAATAGTGGGGCACTTTTGACACGAGCTCAAATGTCACAAAAAAGAGAACAAATAAAATATAGCCAATACTATTAATTGTTCTTTATTTAAATAAAAATATAAAGATTAATTGAAATATTTTGTCAGTCTTTAAAATTTTAAGAAAAAAATCCTACATCTGGCTAAGCTTACACTGAGAAAACTGAACTATGACTTATTTAAAAAGAAGCATGTTTAAAGACATGTTTGAATAAGAACGAATATAATTCGGTTTAAACTTATTAGGAATCTGTTCAAATCCGAAAATACCATGAATTAAAACAAAATCGGTTTAAATGAAAACCATTAATGTTTGATTATTACATCAAAAACTGCACGTCACGTAAATATTTTGTATTCAAACATGTTTGAGTTTAATTTATAAAATGCATGTTTAAATATTTCACTTATTTTGAAGTAGTTATCATAAAACAAACATGAACAAGATTGTTTTAAATATAAACGCTTTTAAAATATTCAGAAAATGAATAATATGACAGAAATGTTATATTCAAACTGAAATCAATTTGAATTGAACTCAAACGAATAAAGTACATAACTGTAGGTGTTTATTCTTGGCGTCACTCTTGATAAAGTCATTGCAAAATAATCTGTTGCGCGCATCAGTATGTTTTCCGAAAATTAATAGTTGCAAAAACTGCACAAACAAAGTACTTAAGACTTAGGAACTACTTGTAGACGTAAAAAGTAAGTATAATATTTTTATTGTGTAGTAAGTAAAAATAAATTGAAGTTTTTTTTAGAATATTAAGAAACAAAAAGTTCATACATTTCAACGGAAGAGCATCTTTTTTCCAGGATGGCATAGATTGGATTAATTTCATCATTGCAGAAGTAAGGTGACAAAAATAAAATTTTACTATAGTCTACTTTATTATTCTAACAATATTCTTTTTTAGTCTTTAGTCTATGAAGATACCGAAAAAGGAAAGAAGAACGGCAGCCTTCTGAAAATCATCATCAAGACATCGTGAACATAATCCTGGTACATGCTAATAAGTCTTCACAGGGGAAAACAACGCCATTTATATGATGTTATGTTATATATTTATTTAATTGTCAAATAAAAATCCTTTTAATTTGAATCTAAACGTCTTTGAATCAAACACGGAAATGTTTAAAAGAAATAATATAATTCTATTTGAAACTACAATAAATGAAGTAAATTAAATCAAAGAGAAATAACTTTACGCCAAATAGAAAGCGAAGTAAAATTAAACAAAATCATGTTTGAATGATTTCAAAATTGCATTAATAGGTTTCTATTAAAATTGAACTTAAACTGGTTCCATGCCAAATCATATGTGTTTCTGTTTGATTTAAATATGAATATATTCAATATTTTTCTATTTTCGGGTCAGCCTAAGGAGAAATCAAAGTTTCTTTTGAGAAGCCCACGTATCTCTTCGATACCAGCTATACCTTTTTCACCATCCAAAAAACATGAACTATAACATTATTTTGTGCGCATTATCAAAAGCAACTTTTCGTGCCATTGTATACGAAAAATCAAAGGTTTGAGCAGAACACCTTTTTAAAATAATCTACGAGTTAACGCTCTTGACGTTTGGAAAGCACTTGTTGAGCCGTTTTTTTCTTGGGAGCTTCATTGTAGTGAAAATCAGTGGCAATACATAGATTAAGTTTTTAAATTATAGCAAAAAGCGTTGTCCGTTTTAAATCATATATCTGGCAGCTGACGTTGGTGTGTGTTTCTATTTGCTTAAAATCCTCTAAAGGATTTTTAAACATTTTTCCGTTGATTTCAAATTGATGAAGAGTTTTCTCATATGAGCGAACCACTCTGAAAAATTATAGAAATATTTTATTATAACATTGGGCACATTCGACATTTTGTCGTTAGTGCCCCAGGAACTTTCGTCAAAAGTTCCCCATGCTTAGTTTTTATAAAAAACTAAACTTTTTAAAGATTAATTAATGAAAAGTCAAAAAATAAATATAGATAATGAACTCCAAAACTTGAGTTGGACACACATTAATTTCTGTTTTGAAAGAATTGAATATAGCGCTTACATCGAAGCACAAACAAAATTACACAAAATCACTTAAATATATAAAAAAACGGGCCTAGATGCTACAACTGTTGAAAGAGAACAGTAAAAATTCGTATGCGATAGGAGATAACAGTGTGGGCAATAATGCCATCAAAAGTCTAATTGAAAAATCAACTGTTTTTCAATAATGGTAAAATTCAAATGTGCCCCACTGCCATAAGTGCCCCATCCTACCCTATTTTTTTTGATTTTCCAAACGATGTGATGTTTTTTTTTTTCAAAATAGCTTTTTTAACAGCTTTAAGTCCACATAATGCTAATATTTGTATACTTATCTATTTGTTAGTTATTCTTTTTCTTATAACTTGTTGCTAGGTACAAAAATAATTGACTAAAGAGCATAATTATCGCCCATTAACTTGCGAAATTAAAATTTTCCATTATCAGTGATACTCGTGTTGCAGCGATCTTCAGACTTCACCTTGATATACTCTATATATAAAAATTAATTTTTTTTTTTAAACCGCTCCAAAGATCTATATTATTTTTTTTATTAAATTTATAATATATTTTTTATTATAAATTGAGATTTTTTAGATATAGATATCATCAGGATGGTGTTTATCGGGTTGATGCTAAACCGATTTAGAAGTTGTAATGTACCTGGTTTTGATATTTAATCCTCTAGGTTGTTTTTTATCGACTTGCATAAATTTTTTGTTGAAAAAACTGGCTTAATATATTTATGTCCAGTATTAACTAACTCAAGTGTCGTTAACATGTTTTAAATTCAGAATTAATTGCTAGGCTGTGAAGTTTCTTAACAAAAATACTCTTTAGCGTTAAATGTTTAAAAAACCAACCAAACGATACCTACCTATAAAAACTATCAATTTCAAATTAACAATGTGTTAAATTGCCTGCTCAAGTGTATAATGACTCTTTCTTTCAAACATCCAAATAAAATCAAAGAACCAAAGTAGATCCCCATAATAATATTTATTGCCACTAAAAAAGTATAATTAAAAAGTGTTTTGATTTTTTTTCTCTCTCTTTCTCTCCTCAACTTTAAAGTCGGTTTTATTGAAAGTTGAGGTAGGTTTATGTTATAATAATCACTATACCGTTTTGTAAACAAAACAAAATATACTACCATGCTCGCTTTAATGATTGATGATGATAAAAACGCTCCGAAGATTCATATTGTATTTTTGTTTTTATTTTTATTGACATTCATGAAATAAAATTTGTTTTATCTACATTCAAAGAGTAAATGCGGTAATATAGCCTCACTTTTCTGTCATAATTGTTATTGCTTTATATGCGCGACAAAACCATAAAACTATATAGAAGCCCTATAATAAGATATAAAGACATCATGTCATGATGAGAGAGTCTCTTTCACTTTCATCGCCACTGTCGTGCGTCTATATGCCGCAGAGGAGAGCTAGCTATTGAAAAAAAAACGCTATTGCGCCCAATTTTTATGAGCTATTAATTGTATTCTATGTATGAAAATTAGGCACAATTCTTATTTCTTATTTTTTTGTTTTATCAAAGTACTTGCTACTTAAGGATGTTTAATATAGACGTACATTTGCGACTTGAAAAGTGTACTAATTTAAGTCCCTGACTGTGTAAGTATTTCAGCGTGATAATAAATTGTAAATTTTATTTATTTATGTTTAGTCGGGAAGATTTGTTTTCTGTTTTAATTTTTATGATTTTTTTTTATAGTGGAAGACTTGTTATCACGTTAGGCCGATGATTGAGTGAGGTCTTTATAGTTACTTTAGTGATTAGACTTATTCAACAAATTTACAAGAAATTTTAGTTTGTTAATGTTAAAATTTTTATATTAATCTGAGGATTTTTTGTTTCTGCTAAAATACCAATTAAATATAATTTATAACTATAAACATAGGAATTAATTATATTTTCTGAAATAAACTAAAATTATGTTGACAGACATTCTTTACGGCCGTCTGTCTTCACACAAAGTGTCTCAAATTAATAGTGATATGATGTATTATGTTGTTTTCAGCTTTTTGTGTGTTTAGCGGCGCAAGTTAATTTCGATAGACAACCACATGATAGGCGTATAATTGGCAAGCCAAGAATATGATCAAAGAGCTTGTATAATAGCGCGTGAAAGCACAGTCATACGCCTTAAATCAACTTTAAAGTAGACCATCTATTTCTATTGAACAAGCCATTATTCTCAGGACAAATTCTGTTAATGTGAATAATTTTCCGCATGAACACTTTCAAATTTGTTTATATTTGATAAGAACTTTGAATTTATCATCTCTTCTGGGAGGAAAACACCTTCTTGGAAGATGATTCTATATGCAATTTAACACTACATAATCTGTATCACGGGATAAAAAAAAGTGAACGATAGCGAAGGACTTATGTTGAGATAGAGTTAATGTTAGCCCTTTATTTATTCTTCCACGATGTGGAAGTTTCGACGATGACACAAGTATCTTGGTTAAAAAACGTGATGCCTACTTCAAATATTGCTATTTTTTTGCAATTCAGGTGTTAGCTAGAGAAAGCTTGAACGAATGAATTTCCCTAATAAAAATGTATTTCATTAAACTTGTTTCACTAGTTTAGCCCGTGGCGTTGCGAGGAAGTGACAAAGTGTTTCCTTTCATAGGAAAGTGCTGCTTACCTCAGCGCGCGGATTCGGTAATAAACTGTATCAGATCTCCTCTATTTCCTGCAGACACGCACACAAAAAAATCCATCAACTCGTTTTCAATTTTTTTTTTTTTTTTTTTATCCAAAAATTTTTTTTTTTTACAATATTTAGATGGAGTAATATTCAGACTTGTAATCAATAATAGCTTTACATCTAAGTTTTTAAATACGGAGGCTGGTGTTCCCCAAGGTTGCCCCTTAAGCCCAATAATGTTTGCCCTGTTTATTGACAATATTTCTAACGATTTGCCTGGAGGTGTAAAGTTTGGTGATTTACATATCAAGGTATTGCTCTATGCTGATGATCTAATCATTATGGCGGATCGCCCTTCCACTTTACAGCTGCAAATAAATAGACTAAAACGGTTCTGTGATTTGTGGAATCTCAAAATTAATACTTAAAAATCTAAGATATTTGAGAATACAAGGCGAAGAAACCCACAAGAAACGTGGTTCTTAGAACGTGAACAAATAGAAATAGTTACGCAGTATAAGTATTTAGGTGTTATTTTAACTAGCAATCTCGATTTTCGTCCACATGCTAAAGAAAAATGCTTAATTGCGAAAACTGCAATCAACCTTACATGGAATAAAATCTTCAGCAACAAATATGTGGACATTTCATCGAAATTTAGAGTCTTTGATGCGACTATAAATTCATGTCTTTGCTATGCTAGTCAGGTAATTGGTTTACTAAACCTAGATGAGTTTGAAGCAGTGCAACGCTTCTTTTTCAAACGTATTTTCAAGCTTCCAAACAATACACCAACATATGCTATATACGTAGAGTCAGGTCTTGCCCCTATATATTAAAGAAATTTGAAATCGAGCGCTGACTACATAACCAAAGTCATGCAAAGGTGCAACACAAACCTTCAAAAACAAATGATGGAATTTGCTTTTCGTAGGCGTCCGTCACCATTTAAGGAATGGTTTGAAATAGCTAATTTGTATGGTTTTGATCTAAGCCCTAATCTTTCGTCTCTATCTATTTGGCAGGAAAAGTTTTACACATGTATTGCGTTGGTAGATGATTCCTTATATCTTAGTTCCCTAAATAGAGCACAAACATCGGATAGTAGATTGATTTATAGAGAGCTCAATCACACTTTATTTTTAAATAATTATTTCCATCCTAAGTGGTCAGTAAGCCTAATAAGCACCATTTTTAAGGCTAGAACAGAAATGTTTAGCTTGAATTTCAAGCACATATTAGGAATAACCCTATTTGTAGCCTTTGTAACCGAAATGAACCAGAAGATATTAACCACTTTTTAGCAGTTTGTCCAATTCTTCAAGAAATACGTAGACTTTACTTTTCAAAGAGTTCTCTTACTCGTTAGGAAGCGAAACAAATTTTGAACGGTGATGTAGGTTGGAATGATCTTCATAGGTATATTAAACATGCCTTAGGTTATCGGAACAGTTTTTTTATATTAAATTGTATCTTTTTTCAATTTTTCTATTGTTAATCAAAACTAATATTAATTTTATATTTTTTGTTGTTCATTATAATTTATTATACAAATCAGAAATGATAATCAATTCATGATTATTAATATTTTTTCAACTTTAAAAATAATACATTCTTTGTTACTCTCGAAAATGTCAATTTCAAGCAGACGGCAAGTTTTTTTGCCATGCTAATGTTCTTTTCAAAAATTTATTGTTAATATCTCGAGATTTATTAAATAAAGAATTTATAATAATAATAATAATATTCAGACTTGAAAGGACCTCCAGAAAAAAAATTGATAAAAATCGATTGATCCATTAACGAGGAAGTCGAAAAAAAAAAAAAAAAAAACAGTTCTATGGTTAGGCACTAGGCAGATATGCTAATAACAGTTTTTGGCAGACCATAGCAGCATTAAAATATACAAAAATTTTAGTTAATTGCGGGACCCAATTTTTTCTCGTTTTTGATTCATTGTTGTATCAAGCTCGATACCTAATTCTTCAGCTCCATGATCTCCTCTCCATACCCGTCGTTCTTATATACCTAATATACATTTTATTGATTCAAACAAAACTTTCAAAAAATGATGCTGATACCTATTCAAAAATAAAAAAAATATCTTGAGATCACATCGTGTACTGTTGTACAATTCAAATGTATCTGTTCCTACTGTAAATAATTCAATTCGATTCAAGCTATCAATCAAAATGATTTATAATACATAACGTGTAGGTAGTTAGGTGCCAAAACAAATATTTTCATTTCTTAATATCTTTCATATTAAAATATTTATTTCATAGCAAGTGACATCCATTTTTAATATTGCATTTAATTTAATTAGTATAATACAAAGGTGATTTTTTAATGATAATGTTGATGTTGAACTTCTATTGAATATTGATTTGTTATTCAATTTCGCTGAAACCTGCACATAATATTCAGACGATATAAAGTTATATATTTTTATCTACATAGTGCTTATACTCGAATCCTTATCTAATGACACATCAGCCATTACATCAGCCAATACAAATTGTTTTTTTTTTTTATTTCATTTTCTATAATATCTTGTTTGGTAAAATGATAATTTTAATTTGTATATGGATTTACTGCTTCAGTTCATTATTGAAATTGAAACCGTGGGTTATATGTTCATATATAAAAATTCGTACATCATCGCATTCGCATCGCGTCGCTCAAACTGACTTGATTTGGTTTTTTTTTTACTGAATATTTTTGTTCACAAAAGATAAGGCTACAAATTTTTCAGAATTTTTGGAAAAAAATTAACAATCTTAACCAGAATGAATTTTCATTTTTAATATTTCTCTCATAGTAGGTACTGTATTAAATTTAACAGATATCATTATCCAATTCCAATTTTTTAATTTTATTTTGAAAAACATAATATTCTCCTCTGTTCTGATTTTCGTTCCGAATTGAATTCGTTAACGAAATTGATTTTCGTACGGATTTAAAAATATTTTTGGCTTGGTAAAGCCAGATCTGGATAAAAAACTCAAAAAAGGTGTTAAACTGTGAGTTGTTATTAGGTTTGTTCGTTGAACTTTACCCAGTGTTGACCCAGATTTTCTTGACAACCCCAAGAGTTTTAACTTTAAAGATTTTTCGGAACTTACCGCGTTAAATATAAGAAATATTATTAATTTCTTCTGTCCGCGAATAGAATAGTTTAAAGTTTTATAAACCCCAAGAGTTGTCAAAAAAACCTGGGTTTTTCGATTCTCAAATTATGTTGTTGACATTTTAAGCAAGAAGGAATTTCTGGACTCGAATAATTAAAACATAAAATAAGATTAAAAAAATGAATAAAAACAACTTAAAACGTTTCTTCCATTTTCTTTTCCTATTGAATTTTATTCAATCTGTGTATTATTTTATCTAATTTCCATTTTAAAAACAAACACACACGAATCTTAAACAAAATAAATGCTTTTCAACGTATGTCACTTTTGCAGTTTATTCGTTACTTTAACTCGCCCTAGCAAAAAACTTAGATTTACTTCAGGGCGAGTTTATGGCGACCCCAGGTTTCAAAAAACACAGAATTTGATTGTCAGGGTGAGTTCAGAGTTTTTAAAAAACGCTTTGGGGCGACCACAGGGCGACTTCAGTGCTCAACGAACAAACCTATTATGTCTTTTTATTTATTTAGTAATCCGTTAACAAACTAACGTTAGAACTTAAAGCTTACAAATATAAAAAATATAAAAACATAATAATGTATTAAAAAATTTGTCTTTAAATATTTTACTTTTGAAATTATCATTTATGGATGATATAAGAAAATAATATTTATTTTAGACTGACATCAATTGGTTCAAGGGGCTATTCACACCATAGTTAGTTCGACTGAATATGTGACATAAAGGCAACTGTCTTCTTATGCTAGTCCGGCTATAACTGATGCTCAAACGGGAAAGAGCTGGAGGAGATTATTGATCCATTGATTAATTTGATGATGAAACAAAGCTGGAGATACTCTCTGTGTTTAGGGAGTAAATGAATTTTTATGAGCTGTAGTCTTTGAGTTTAAGGAGGTAGTGTAGATCTTTGTGACCATGGTAAAAAACGAAGACAAAAACGCATGAATCTTCTCTGGGTACTTTCAAGTCTATTTATGTGAACTGTGTAGTATGGATTAATAATGAAGTTATATTGGTCAGTAAATGTTAATTTAGTGTCAAGAATTACACCTAGATCGGAAAAAACTAACAGCCTACTTAGAAAGGACGAATCCAATATATAATTAAATTAAAATTTCCTTTTTTCGGGTAAAACTCATTGTTTTACATTTGTATTCAATAAAAGATTGTTTGTATCGCACTATTGCCTAAATCTATGTAGATCTTCTTGTAGCTGTAAACAGTCATTTAACGAGGTTATACTTTTGAATATTTTCACATCGTCGCCATAAATAAGAACAAAAGAGTTTATTATAATGGATGTTAAGTCATTTATATAAAGAATAAATAATATGGGACCTAAATGATTGCCTTGCGGAACACCAGAATTAATATAAAATTGATCAGTAAGCACATTTCTAAATGTAACACTGTAACACCTATTTTCTAAATAAGAAGAAATCCACATTAAAAAATGTTCATCAAAACCAAAGGCTTTTAGTTTATGGTTTAAAATTTTGTGACACAGTTTATCGATAGCCTTACTAAAATCCGTGAATACACAATCTACTTGTTTCTAATTTTCAAAGGAATCCAGACAAATAGAAGTAAAGTGAAGGAGGTTAGTAATGGTTGACTTATTTTGGACGAAGCCATGTTGGCTGTCGCAAATGATAGATCTACAATTAAAAGATAAAACTTTACAAATAGTCTTTCCCTAGTTCAGAAGAAATAAATTAGTTTTTAAGGATATATAATGTTTTAAAAATATCTTACGTTTATAGCTTTATGAATTCAAATTCGCCAACCAAAAACGAATCGAATTGAAAACTTTAAAATAATTGAGTAAAGAAAATCCGACAGTTGTCCAGAATACACACAATTCGCAAATATAGAAAACGAAACGAAATTCCTAAAACATGTATGTTTTTAAAACGAAAATATTTTTTTCTGAAGCGAAAATCAGACCAGGGGTGACTGTATGTAAGTATATAAATTAAAAAAGAAATAACTACATACCTACTTCATCAGTACGTCAAGAAATTATCATACAAAGCGAAATGCAAATGTTTGTCTGTACAGACTATATCTACCTATGAATAATAAATCATAGAAAAACTAAGTTCAGATGATTTTCAACCCAAGGTTTATGAGTCTGAGATATTTTATTATTATTTTAAGATGATGATAAGTTGTGATTTATATCATTTTATTACTCACCGAGTTTTTGAACTTTTTTTATGATCTGCCGAGAAACTATACACAAAGTTACAACAAAAAAAAACCTAAAAAATTTCATTAATTATTTGCCTACAGAGATCACATCGAAGAAATTTAACAATGAATAATATAAAAGAATTTTTAAACAGTTCCATATTCATATTGGGAAAAAATTTTGAACAAAAAATAATTACTTCGTCTCTGCTGTGAGCTTATTTTACCTTTGTCATTTATCATTTTGCTTATAACATCAAAATTTAATTAGAATTTTCGGTATTTAAAATTCAGTTGAGCATAAGAAAATCTCTCATCAACTGAATCGGATAATTTGCATAATAATTTATGTCAACTTTTTGAAACAAAAAAAAACATTGAAAAATATTGAGTTTTATTTTTATAAATATAAATATAAATATAAATATAAATATAAATATAAATATAAATATAAATATAAATATAAATATAAATATAAATATAAATATAAATATAAATATAAATATAAATATAAATATAAATATAAATATAAATATAAATATAAATATAAATATAAATATAAATATAAATATAAATATAAATATAAATATAAATATAAATATAAATATAAATATAAATATAAATATAAATATAAATATAAATATAAATATAAATATAAATATAAATATAAATATAAATATAAATATAAATATAAATATAAATATAAATATAAATATAAATATAAATATAAATATAAATATAAATATAAATATAAATATAAATATAAATATAAATATAAATATAAATATAAATATAAATATAAATATAAATATAAATATAAATATAAATATAAATATAAATATAAATATAAATATAAATATAAATATAAATATAAATATAAATATAAATATAAATATAAATATAAATATAAATATAAATATAAATATAAATATAAATATAAATATAAATATAAATATAAATATAAATATAAATATAAATATAAATATAAATATAAATATAAATATAAATATAAATATAAATATAAATATAAATATAAATATAAATATAAATATAAATATAAATATAAATATAAATATAAATATAAATATAAATATAAATATAAATATAAATATAAATATAAATATAAATATAAATATAAATATAAATATAAATATAAATATAAATATAAATATAAATATAAATATAAATATAAATATAAATATAAATATAAATATAAATATAAATATAAATATAAATATAAATATAAATATAAATATAAATATAAATATAAATATAAATATAAATATAAATATAAATATAAATATAAATATAATTTAAAAAAAAATTGAAAAAAAAAATAAAATTAAAATTAAAATTAAAATGGATAAAAATAAAAAAATTAATTAAAACAAATTTAAAATTAAAATGAATTAAATATAAAAAAATAAAAAAATACCAACCTAATTAATAAATTAAATAATTTAATCAAAATGAAACTACTTCGATGTGTAAGACTAACTGATTAACTAACGAGAGATTGAGATATTTTTAAAATGGCTTAAAGGCGAGCGGCACTTTTCTATGACAAGCGTTATTCTTGGAGGATTTGTCAATTCTTCGCAAGAATTAAGGTGGAAGCGGCTGGTATTGATCCCAGACCTATTTTTATGATGCCAAGTTTTTATTTATTCAAAATTCTACTACCGTAGGTATATATTCCAATTTAGCTTTCGTGCATCAAAAATCTTCAGAAAAGTAGGTCTATAGTTTGGATTTTGTTTCAATAAAATCATTCAAATATTGTCACACAGTGTTGGCATGATTCATTTATTGGTTCATTTCCGTTGTTTCTATGTACATATATACATATATGTACATAAAATCTTAAACTACGTGCATATATCCAAGACTTTTCATACAAAATATTATATAGGTTAGATGAATATTATCATGCAAAATTCTATTCTAAGAATGAGAGCGGTTTATTTTTATCTTATGTACACGTTCCTATAGAACACGTTTTACTATTGGGTAAAAGACTAACCCTAAAAATAAACCAAAAAAAAAACAACATATTTATTTTAAAAAGAATTCTGGCTTTGCTTGTTTGTATGTTGTATCTGGTTCTTGTTCCTCTACTTTCCCACCAAAAGAACATGGTTTTGTTTTAACGAAAAAACATGTTCTCATATCATAATTTTACACTAACATACATATCTACCTATACATATCTAGATACTTATAGGTGCCTTAGCTGCACTCTATAGTTCTTGAACTTGTTTCTTTTTTATATTTTATATATAGATACCAACTTTCTTTCTTTTTTTACATATTTAGGTATAATTATTTACCAAAAACATGTAGGTACCTTTTTATATACCTACCATATAATTTTTCTAGCAATTAGCCTAATATGAATTTTAACAACTTAATCAAGAACATTTGCATTTTGATAAAAAAAAAATCTAAACCTAAAAGGGTTATCCCTTCACCTTAAATTGAAGAAGTCAGTTGCGATAATTTATGACTTGTTTGACTACTGTCTTTTCCAAGATTCCATTTTCTCATAATTTTCTTAAGGGTTGAATAAGATGACTGATTTCAATATTTTCAGTACCAGGTAACGAAAAATTATATTGCTTACCTTTCAACAGGAATATGTATTTTATTTCCTTTTCTTTTATGTGACGAACATAAAAATAAAATAATTATCACTTAAGCGTAAAATTGTCATGTTATCCCTGTGTCACCAGATACACTATTTTAAGTTGATTTCCATATACATATACAGTCTGTATTTACTGTATTCTATATGTAAAAAAAAAATAGTTTTAGGTAAAAGTCCTCTTCTAAGCAAGCAAATGTATAGGGAGGTAGGTATAACGTCTGCAAAATCCATTATAATCATAGTTTTACGATTGTTTTTTCTCTCTTTTTCTTGTCTCCGAATAAATAAGGGACTAATATTTATTATAACAATTATTACTGTAAAGAAAAACAAACATAATAAAAATTAAACAAACGAACAAAAAGAATTTGGGATAAAATTAAAATCATAGGTAGGAAGGTACATGAAAATAAATTCGCATATAACAAAAATTCGTTGGGATAAAAAGGGGTTGTTTGCTTGTTTGACATCACAGCACAAAGATTCAATTGAATTTCATTTGTATAGTTTTTGTTTTTTTTTTTCGGTCGGCGTATGAGATGAAAGTGTTCATGAACAAAGTAAATGAGATTTTTGTTACTTGCCCCAACGCTAGATGGAGTCTAACTTGATAAGAGAAACATCACCGACTACCACCAAGCATGCGTATATACACACTGGACACTGTACACACGCTGTACACTGTGTTGTCGCTAAGTTTTTCAAAGAGACATCTTGTATCTTTACGTGTATCAGATGCATGGAATTTTATGAATTTTGGTCAGAATATTATTTTGACAACTACCTCTTATTTTAGATACTTTTGGATTATTTAACTTTCATATTAAGTACAAAAGATACACATTAAAAAAATTAATTGTAGGTAGGTATATGAAAAAAATATCACCAATTTAAAATTTTAAATTATACCTATACTCTTTTCCATTTTTATCGAAGAGTACACGTACTGGGCACCAGCACCATACAGTCAATAGCCCTATGCTAAGACGCTATACCTATCGGTGTTTCTTTATTCTCTTTCACATTTCACCCCCACAATTACTTTCTCTTCTTTTGGGTGCGTGTAAAGTGAATAAAGAAAAGTCTTAATCTCATGATGTTGGTATTGTGTGTATATTTTTTGAACAACAACTTTTTCAAGTGGATTTGTTCCTTTAGCGCGCGCTCAAAAATAAATTTATTCTTGTTCAAATTTTGTATAGTCTCATATAGATACACACTTACACACAGATACAACAATCGTATGCGCCCATGCATTGCAGAGACAGCCACGATGATGATGATGATGATATTATACGCTCTACGACGACGTCGACGCAGGGCACACGTTTTTGTTTCTTCTTCTTCGTCGGAGCTCTGAACACACGCTCTATTATATTGGGGGTTTCTATTATATTGAAGTGTTTTACGTGAAATCTCTGTTTTCAGTATAAATTGGAACTTCGCGGTGTACGGTTGGGCTAAGGTCACAGACAAACCCCACAAAAAAAAGTTACTCCAAACAGAGAAAATATTCTCGCTGTTTTGAGAGAGAAAATAAAAATAAAAAAAAAAAAAAAAAGCTGGAAGAACTAAAAGAAAAACCGTCAGCAAAAGATAGAAACGTCGTTGGAATTCGTTATTCGTATTTAAGTTTATTTCTTATAAGAACTTTTCATACTACAAAAGGAAAGAACGTTAAACGTCGAGATTTGTTTGTTTATTTTTTTTTGTTTAAACTGAAAATTGATATTTAATTGATGTTTAAAATAAATATTTTATGTGCAATAAAAAAAAAATGTTAAATTCTAGAGCAACTATAAGTTGTGAATACCTATACAAATTTTTTAATGAGTGAATTTTATCTGCAATACTATTTGTTTTGATTTTTTCCTTCGTTCCTTATTATACTTCGTTGACTTACGACTGCAAATTTTATGTGATACATACTTAAAAATTTTGAAATTATCTAAAATTTTGACAACATTTTTTGTGTACAACTTTAATTAAAAAAAAAAAAAAAACAGATTATAGATAACATTAAAAATATTCAAAGATTTTAACAAAAAAAAAAAAATATAAAAACGATAACTAAACAAAGTGTTCTCGCCTTTTTATTGTGTTTGTTTCCATGCACCTTATACCATCATCCCACATCAACTTCCAAAACAACTGCCTGCCTTTTTGGACAACTTATTTGGATTGTCACACGTCTTCATTTAATATACCGTCTGGATTATCTATATACTTTTTGCTCTTCGTTTAAATTTATTTATTAATAAAAATAATTTAAATCATCTAATGATCTCAAAAATAAATTTAAAAATCAAATGATTTAATGAAAAAATAAACAAAATTTTAATAAAATATGTGTATGAAAATTCATTGACCTGTGAAATTTAATTGTTAAAAAAATCCAATTAATAAATTAAAAATAAAACAAAAATACTCGATTGCTCTTCGAATGTTATTTTACCAACAAAAAAAAAAATTATGTGCTCTTCGTGAATTCTGACTGTGAATCAAAAAATACATTCTCTCGCTTGAATATAAAACTAAATCTTGTTCTCCCCTTTCTCGCGTCTTTTTCTCTTACGTTGGTTCGTGTATCGATTTATCACATGTGTGTATGCGCTCGTTCGTATTTCGTTTTATTGGTCTATGCCACTGCATTTGTATGTGTATATTCTCTTGAATATTTGCCGGTGTTTGATAATTAAATCTGGATCAATTACAAATGCACCTGCAAATCCGTGAACTTAATATTTCAACTCGACGTAATTTGCATTAAAAATAAAAACAATAAATAAAAAACTCGAAATTGACATTTAAATCTTATAAATCGCGTTTAATTGAACTTTTGTATTTGATTATTGAATTTTATAAAAATCGTTCAAAATAACCGTAACTATTCCACCCCTTCCCCAAACAACCATCCCGCTGGCGTGCGCTCTATACGACCCCCACGATGTCTCGGCAGGGTCGCACGCCGCTGCCGGGGCTTGGTGGGGGCCACACCATCATCATCATCACCATCCGACACATAATAATCATAACCACCCTCACGCGCAACTTACAACGCATCATCAACAAACAACACCGACACATTCCACCCCGGTTATGTATGAAGATCCTCCGATTATCGTCCATCAGCAGCATCAGCAGCACCAGCAACAGCAGCAACAACAATCCCAGCTTTCACAACAACAACCACAACAGGTTACCCCCGTTTGTCAACGAAGTCCGCAACCCTCGCAGCAGCAACAGAGTGCATCCCATCTCACGTCACCTCATCATCCGCAGCACACAACATCCGCATCAGCAGGTCCAACGATTTCCGGTTCCACTGCGAATCCTCAGCAGCAACAACAACAACAAACAGCAGCCAGTGTACAACAGCAGCAGAACACGGTGGCGGCCAGCCAAACACAAATCGTTGCGCCAACAACGGCGAGTGTTTCACCTGCGAGTGTCAGTTCACAACCACCAGGTGAGATAGTTTAATACATTTTTGTCAAAATCATCTATTTTAATAATTTTTCGAACTCTGATTGCTATAAACGCTCTTAACATAAAGATATGTCCATTCTTGCAGGCCCCCTTCATATACCCGCGTTACGGCCACCTTTCGATGCTGAGGCCTCGGTAAAGAGGCATCCGCATCATCCATGGGCGTACGATGGAGACAACTTTGGGCAATACCCGCAATATTATATAGAAAGAGATCGTAAGCCTGTATTTTATACGTATCCAGAGCAATTTCAGGTGAGTTTTGTTCCCATTTTAATTTAATTTACTTTAAGTGAAACAAACATAGTTTTGAATTGAGCATGTGCCGTTAGATTGGAAGGAATTCGAAATATGAATTTTTTTTGGAACAAAAATAAAAAAATCTCAACCCTGTTAATTTTATTTTCAAAAACAAGAGAAGGTTTTATTAGAATTTCACAATCCCTATACCTACCTAGAATACCAAAATTTTGACAAAGATATAAGGTATACTAACTATACATATTTTTGGTATACATATTTTGGTTGCTCAAAACTTCGTTTTTAGGGATATAAAACAGGTTGACACTGTGCCCACTTTTCTAGACTTTTGCCTAAACGTTTATAACATTAAAAAAATCATTTTAAAAATTATGTATATTAAAGAAATCCTAGAAGAAATAAATGTTTTTGATCAAAATTCTTCTAAATTTGGATAATTTATTTTCTGTCTAAAATCCTATTTTTTTTCCAGCGTAATTCTAGGAAAAAAAAAATTTGGACACTAGTTTTGCAAGCCGTTTTTTAATAGTCAAAAAATATTTAAGTAAAATAATTATAGAAAAAAAGGAAAAACATAACATCTGAGACCTTAAACAGAATAAAAAAAAATATGCACACGACTTGATCGCATCACGAAAGTTATGAAATTTTTAAAGGAAAAATGTTAAAAAGTAATAACAAAAAATAGTTAAATTTTTGATTTTTTTTTGTTTTACAAAAGTTTATTTGTAAAATTTTAAAATTCTATATTATTTGAACTACTCCTAGGCACCGGATTGCAAACTTATATAATTAGATGGGTCTAACCAATAAGGAGCTCTACGTGAATAATTCGAAAGTATAAGGCAATTTTATCAAAAACATCGAAACCCAATTTCCGTAATTAAATTTTTTTGGCAAGCCTGAAATGCAGTTTTCTTACAATTATATTATGGTCATTAAGGAACGAAGTTGAATCAAAATCATTAAAACCCTTTTTGAGAAAATTTGAAAAAAAAACTGAAATATTTATGACAGCTTTCCTGGTTCTAAATGAGCTAAATCAAAAATTCGAATTTCAACTCTAGGGAACCCCTTAAAAAGGCTGTGCACCAAATTTGAAGTAAATTGGCCCACTCTTACGGATTTTTTTTTTTACACAAGACCAATACTTGCCATCTAGATACGGTGACCATTTATCGGGGATTAAAATCCGGGACAAATTGAAAAATTTAAAAACTAGAAAAAGTATTAGTTTGTTCATTAATTTTTAAAAGTTATTAAAAGAGAGTAAAAACATAAAAACAGTTCGTTAAATTTCTAAAAACCAACGGACTATAAAATAAATTATAATAGCTTGGTTTGTTGAATTTTACCCAGGTTCGACTCAGGTTTTCTTGGCAACCTAAAAAGTTGTAAAAAGCCTGTGTTTTTCGATTCTCAAAAAACACGCTTCGGCTCTCAATATTGTATTGTTGACAATTTAAACAAAAAAAAATTGCTCTAACAATTATCCCTTAAAACTAATTTTAAAAATTAATAAAAATGACTTCAAACGTTTCCATCTATTTTTTTTTTTATTTATTTTTATCCAATTAGTGTAATATTTTATCTAATTTCATTTTAAAAAATAAACAATCAGGGGCCTATTTCACCAAACACTTTTCACTTTTCACTTTGCAACTTTTCACTTTTACTTTGCAAAATTCGTTTCACCAAACGCAAATTTGCAAAGAGGAAATTATTGAAATGAAAAGTTTTCCTCTTTACAAATTACGTTTCACCAAACGCAAATTTGCAAAGTGAAAAGTTCTTTTCTGCAAAGTGAAAAGTTTTATTAATTTGAAAAAAATATTGTACTTTTCGTTTCACCAAACAAATAAACTTTGCAAATTGTATTTAGAATTTTGAAAAGTTTTTCAGTAATATGCAAAGAGAAATTTTCATTTGCAAATAAGCGTTTTTTATGAAAAGTTGTCGGAAAATAATAATAAAAAATAAAAATAACCGTTTTGAGAACGAAAAAGTATAAATGATAGTAATCAAAGAGTAGTTAAGTTAAGATTTATTTTTGATGTCGGAAATAATTTTTCGACAAAAAAGAGTTTTTTTTTTTTAATTGGCAATAAACTACAATTAGACAGTCAAAGGAATATGGGCTTAAGTCACTTCCAACAACTTTTGTGTGCATAAAATTTGGTCAAAATTTGGCCGGTAATAAAGCCCAATATCAAGGTGTTGCATCAGTGCACGGAATAAGAAAAGTATTTCGCTGCAGAGTAGTTCATCAAGCGTCGAACGTAATCATTGATGAACTTCTCCTAAACTCCATTTGCTGGACAAAAAATTCTCTTCGAGGATTTGTTTGTGTAGCGGGATGTATTGACGGTACAATTCACCAATACTGAAAACAACATTTTGTCAGCAGGCATAGAAAGCATGCTTTGATGGTTTGGATCGGTCTTTATATGCTGTAAACGTAAGCTGGCCAGTTAGCGTACAATGCAGTTTGCTTAAGTCGTATGTTTGAAAATATATCATCAGAAGTGCAGCTGGTGCAATAAAAAATCGAGGTTAGTAAACAGACAGAAGCGTCTCAAATATATCCGATGCAGGACGATTTTTCAGTTCCAATGAGGATATCGACCATCATCTCTTAATGCAATGTTAATAACACCACTAAGGGCAAGTTCTGCAGAACAGAGATTTAACAGGGATCAATGTCAATGATTTTTTTGAATGCATCAATTCGGATCAAGATTTGCTTTGCAAATTTGCAAAATACAAATTAAGACAAAAATGCAAAGTTCTTTTTTAAATTGGTGAAACACTTTTCACTTTTCAAAAATAGTCTGAAAAATTGAAAAGTGAAACACTTCGCACTTTTACTTTGCAGGAAATTATTTTTTTGCAAAGTTGCAAAGTGAAAAGTGAAAAGTGTTTGGTGAAATAGGCCCCAGGTCTCCAAAAACAGAGAATTTGATTGTCAGGATGAGTTCAGGATTTTCAAAAAACTCCGCCGTGGGGATACCACAGGGTGACTTTGGCTTAACGAACAAACGCTTAAATCGATTTTCTATTTTCTATTTTCTAATTTTTCTTTTTCTTTTATGTTCTTTCCATTTTATGGCTCTATCTACTATCCAGCTTTGAGAGTAAATAAGGGCTTTTCTAATTGAGATTTAAAAACCTCATTACATGACTTCGAGCCAACCAACACCTTAAAGCGACGATAACAAAAAATAAAAAATAAGAACATTATTTCTATTAACAAATACATATGTACCATAATTTTTAAAATTAGAAAACACTATTTTACAAAATTTTGCAAAAAAAAAGCTTACATTTTTTTAAAATTTTTCAAAACTTTTGTTTTTGTTTTATTATTCGCAGAATTTTGTTTAAAAGAATTTTTAAAAGCAGAATATTGAAAAGCAGAATTTTAAAAAACATAATTATGAAAAAAAGAATTTTGACCTAGACAACCCTCGTAACGTAGATAATATTCAGTGCTTATAAAAAAAACTCCGTTTCAATATTTTGACTGAAAAGGTAAATTTTAACAGCTTGGTCATGCATATAAGAGTGTCCGTTATTTCCCAAACTCATTTTTTGTTTGGATCAGTTTACCCTACATATATATAAATAAATACATTTTTTTTTTGATGGCACAAACGGCTCATGAAGAACCAGGGTCTAGTGACTTACAACTCTCAACCATTCCTGTGTGCGTGGAGGATTTGTCACTTCCTCGCAAGAGGTAGTAGCTCCGAAAAAAAACTTAAGGTGGACGCGGCTGGTATTGAACCCCAGACCTCTAGTATGACAGTCCAACGCACTAACCATTATACCACGGGCTACTACTAAAAAAATATATAAAAAGTTTATTCCCTACAGTAAAATTATGGACCAAAAATAAATTCGCCGAGCCCATCAACGCGTGCCTCTAAAACCATAGTCTTCCTATACAAATTTTTACGGAATTTATGAATTTTTTACGTATTTTGTTCCTCCCGGACAACTGCAGATATTCCTAATTTTTTTGTTGGTTTTTATTATATGATCATCCCTTAAAGAAACATCATTCAAAGTTTATATAGTTTATGGAAGAAAAATAATCTAGACCTAGAAAATATTTTCAAAATTATTGGGAAGGGGACATAATCCCGAATACCCAAAATCCCGAATTGACAAAATCCCGAATGCCAGAATCCCAAATGCCAAAAAATCCCGAATGCATTCGGTATTGAAACAGGAATTTCATTGATTTTTTATTATAATCGTAATCCCGATTTCGATTTTTTTACGAATCCAAAACATGCAATATAGCACCTATAATATCGATATAGAGAAGTCTGAAAATTTGAGTTTCGTCCTACAGTCTTTCGGTCTGTGCTGATGTCCATCTGCGTATGTTCACTTTAATTTAAGACCCTAATGGGGTGGATCGATTTGCTTCAAATTAGATTCAGAGCATTTTTATGTGATTCCCTAGAGGGCAAATTCGGGGTATCGGCCGCATACAAAGATTTCAAATTTTCTCAAAAATAGGTCTTACCTAACGACTGTTATAATGTATAACTTTTAACTTGACGTTTTTTGATAATATTGCATTATTTTTAGTTATTCACGTACATATATGTATAGGTACCTATATTTTTTGACGGATCGAGCGATTTTTGTGGCTTTGGTATCTATATATTATTGTGAATAACAGGAGCAAGTTTGTGCGACCCAGTCGTGCATTTTATTCTTTGTGATTGATCTTTTAAATTCATTGATTGTTCAAGTACCTAAGGTCAATATTTTGAGTCGATACTAAAAATACACAGGTTTACACAGGTTATAAAAAAATATTGAACATACATATATAACAGCCATACTATTCACTTCAGGTATAATTTGGGTTTAAATGAATTTTGTACCCGTCCGTTTAATCCGCATTTTTTAAACCCGGCAATTATTTACACTAATGTCCATAATATTCACTAAAAAAAGTATCAAACTCAGTTGAATAAAAATAAGTAATACGCATGTTAAACTGTTTAAACTTAAATAAAAACTCATTTAAAAGCTGCGTTATATCAATAATTTGACATTTGTAATTATGTTTCTACTTATACATATGCCGCTTGCTTTTGTACTTTATGTTTTGATTTTACACCCGAGTTTAACTTCTGTAACTGCTCCCTGATGGAAGCCGTTTTAAATTAAATCGAATCAAACTTAAAAAGATTTACAAATAAGTTTATTTCCTCGTATAATGAGTTTATATGATGAGCTTGGTTTTCACATTTAGGTTTAACTTTCTTTAAACCCAGATGTACATTGAAAACTGGATTTAATATGGCTGTGAGTACCTTTTAAATACCTTTGATATAATTGGTGGTAGCGCCTTTAAGTTGTTGTTGTTGTTCACAAATTCAATGAAATTGACGGAATAAAGAATGGTCAAATCTAATAAACTGACATTCTAGTATGAATAATACAATAATAATAATAATATACTTAGTTCCTCTAAAAAAAAAAATTCAAGTTCCCTCTTGAAATGTTAGTTTTTCAACTTTGAAAAGTACTGAATTATTTTTGGTAACATAGTGAAGCAGGTATCTATAAAACAAAAAAACTGATTCTTTTTTAAAGACCTAAATTAACTCTCTGAACTGAAGACTTGATCTCTTTCCTTAGTGCGGCAAAATGGCTCTAAGGTGAATTTGGTAACTCGAGAACTCGAAACCCCTAATAGACCACAAGCAAGTAGACAACCGATTTCTGAAGCCAAACATTTGACCAGCTTGACATTTTGACACGCAAATATCTCATATAAAAAATAAAATAACTCAAAACAGCGAGCTAGGTTGCTCGGGGCCGGAGTTGCTTAAGACCTGCCTAAGGTCTTAAAATAGAAGGTGTACCTCATGCAGACAAAATAAATAGTGTAACAAAGAGAAGGAAGAAGAAAAAGGCAAATTATATGTTAACATAATTCTGATCTGTTTAGATTAATAATAAAATATGAAATACCTATGTTTTGAACTTATTTTTATAGAATGCTCAAATTGAATTTTGTTGTTATTACAGAACCCCTACTGGAATTACCGTGATCAATCTTCATATCTGCCCGATGAACGGCATGCAAACGCAGCAGCCGGAGCTGCTGCTCGTCAATCAGTTGAAGGTGGTTCTCAATCTAGCTATGAAGCTCCAACGTACTCATCTCCTGGTACATTACGAGCATATCCACCGGATGCGTATGCAAGTGCTGGTAAGTTCCTTTTAAATCTATATTTAAAAAAAAAATTACTTATTTTGATCTAATAATTCAATGACCCATACACTATCGACTAACACCTATTTAATTCTGTTCTATTTGTAAATGAGACATCAAAACCATCCTAATTAGTAAAACTATAACGTTAATTTTCTGCTCAATTACAATGCGAAGAAATAAACGCATTATAAAAAAAAATACAAGCAAAGAATTGAATACTAATTGAATCAGTATCAAATTGTTAATTTTCTACCTTTAAGCCTTATTAGCGTTAAATAAATTTATGAGATGTAAATTAACTTAAGTTCTTATTTCATTCATTTTTGATAGGTAGTTTGAAAATCTATACCATTAAAAATTCTGTCCCATATTTAAAACTTTAAATGTGTTTGGAAAAATAAATTTAATCGCGTAAATATGATTTTATAATTTTTATTTCAAGGGTAGGTGTGAAAAATTTTAATGGTTGTGTTATTAAGCCTAGCGCCTAAAGTGCAAAATTCCTTTTCACTCAAACACACACATTTTACTTTCGATAATGTTTAAGGTTTGACTTAGTATAATATAAATACCACATTCTGATTGCCAGCATCACTATCGGTATAATAGGTGACTTGATTTTTTTACTTGCGATGTAAGCTAGATTTTGCATGAAAATAAAATTTAAATTATAAATACAGTTTATTAAAAAAGTGCTTTCAGTCCTGGTTGCGGCTGCTTTGACAAATTTATAAATTAATTTTTTTGTATCTTATCATTGTGATTAATTTGATCAAATAACTAGTTTGAGTTATTTCTGAATAATAATTGTCTCCGTTTTTTCGTTGGCTATGCTTTACCTACTGGTTTTGCCTATAATTTAAAAGAATCCAATTTATATAAATTTCAAGTTCCGTAAAATTTGTGTTGCAAATAAAATTGCAATATTAAGGAGTGATTTTGCCTACTGTTTCCATTTATCTTTTATCTATGTACTTATGAATTAAATATAGAAAAATAAATGTATAATATCTCGTATTCTTATCAAGCTGTAGAATCATAAATTTATCGAATCCAGTAGGTATTTCAAAATCTTAATAAACTTAACATAATAGCCAAAAGAAAAATCTTAAATTCTCATTTTGGATAATTAAGACGTTTGGAAACCAGTTAATCAGCAATTAAAAATCGAATATTCTTTTGGATCTGGTTTAGTGGTGATTTTGATTTAAGTTTTAAATTCAATGATTTTTATTTTGTGTTTTTTTTTTTGACGTTAAACGTGGGAGATATTTAAAATGCAAATTTTGGAATTTTTGTCACCAAAATAAATTGTTTTTGAGGTACATACATATGTACATATATAAATTATATCTATATGGTTTAGATATATAACATGACTAGGTAATAAAAAAAATAAAATTGAGGTGTTTTTGAAGGATAAACGGTATAATTATTTGACATTTTGTGTGAATATTATTTTTAAATCATTCATAATATATGCATTGGTCTTAAAAAATATAATTAATTATTTATAATTAATGGGCGATGTATGTCATATCATTTAACAACAAATTTACCTTATTTATGGTTAATATTTTGGGTTCAACGCTCTTTAATTTTCTTTCAATTTTCTGTGACACTTTAATGGAGTTATACTCATAGGACCAAGTATTGGTTTCATAAAAATCCGGGACCTTATAATCAAGCATTACTTAAGTATATGATGGGAAAGATCAAAATGTTGGTTTTTGGTTTTTGTTTGGTATAATTTAGAGGCAAAACAGTGACCGATTTTCTTAAAGTTGATACAGAATATTATTTTTAATTTATATAAGGGAGGATACATTTTAAACTTTTATTAAGAACGGCTCCAATGGCTTTAATTAAACATCGTTGCTCAAAGTTCTAAAAAAAACGTTACTTATTTTTGCTATCGATTTTCTATTAAATGATCGTAATGTAACGCAGAACAAGGATATTCATAAATGTGTTATATACAAATTAAACGATGTTTTTATGAACATCAAACAAAACAAAAAAAAAAAAAACATAGTGATTAGTCAGGTAGATAGAGAAGCAACTATAGATATACTTACATGGTGATTCCCCTAAGATGTGACAAAATGCTAGAGCGTTTAGGTTGAGTTGAGGCAAGGAAAAAATCGTATAGGAGCGGGGACTATTTCCCCCCGTTTATGGGGAAGGGACATTTTTAAAAATAGAAAAAAAAAAAAAAAATTACCAAAAAACAAAAGAAAAACTATGCTATACTTTTTTTAAAGCCAGAGATTCGTTCTTTTATTGTGTTTTTAATTTAAATTTTTGGAGAGAATAGTTTTTTGAAAAAATTAATTTTCAAACTTAAAACGTAAAAAAATGGAAAAAAATTGTATTTAAACAATTTTTATTTTTTTTTAAATTTAAGTTTGAAAAATAATTTTTTCTAAACTAAAATAATTTTATTAATAACGAAATGGAAAGAAAACATTTAAGGCTTTACAAAAAGGTACAGCATGTCGTTGTAGCGGTTACCGTTGTTTTTCAATAATTTGTTTTCTCTTTAAGTCAATTTTTTATTTTTTTTTTGGAAAATTACTCCTACGATTATTTTTTATTTTCTCAAAAACTGGAAATGACCTGAGCATTTTCTCTTCAGTGTCCAATATTAAAAATAAAAATTTTATAATTCATTTTTTTTTTCAAAATTTTGAGTTTGAAAATTAGTTTTTCAAAAAATATTCTCTCCGCAATAATTTGAGTCAAAAACGTAGGAAAATAACGGGTTTCTGGATTAAAAAAAATTATAGCATGACATTGTAAGTGTTGCCGTTGTTTTTTAATGTTTTTTTTTTATTTTAAGCCGATTTTTGCCGTTCCCGCATAAACCGGGGGAAATAGACCCCCAGCCCCACACCACCCATAAGATTTTTTTCTTGTCTCGACTCAACCTAAATGATTTAGTTTTTTGGCTCACCTTAGGTGAATTACCCTGTATAGTCCCATTCCAAACGAAATAAAAAATACTAAAACAAAGCTTTATGATGTTTTTTTTTTTTTGTTTTCATAAATTTCTTCGCCTTATGAAATTTACGCGTTGGTCTTTTTACATAACTGTGTAAATAACTTAAATAATTTTTTTTTAAAATTAAAACTGAAAACTATAGTAAATAAAAACATGATTCTTCTCTGATGTCAAAATATAATTTAAAATGGTTTCACGATACCATTTACAGTTTTAATTAAAACCGTAAAGTTGTTTTTGGGAAAATTTAGATATTCTTTAAAGGTTTAAATACTTATACCGTTAATTTGTCAAGAAGCATTTAAACTTTATTTTTTTTAATAATTAAAAAAAAATAATTTCAAAAACTCCATACAAAATCTGATCAAAAGCGAAAATAAAAAAATAACTTTAGGGGAAAGACTATTTAAAACAATTTTTCGGAAATTTTATATTCAGGTAGCATATGTTAAAATTTATTTAATTTTTTCGAAAAATCTATGGAGCCATTTTTGAAGAAAATATTTAATATTTTTCAAAATACCTGAAAAAAAAATTCAGAAAATAACATGTCAGGGGAATGCAACAACGGTAAATACCAAATTTAAATAAATTCGACCAAACCGTTTAGGTTGTAATTTGTCGAACAGACAGACAGACGAACAGAATTTCAAGACCCACTCCAAGTTTGATCAAAATCTAGAGTACTAATCCAAAATATTCCATAAATGGGTCAATATTTCAAAACATTAATATTTTGAATTCCATCACTTTTCGTACCGATACAAAATATTATTTATTAAAATTGAATTTCACTCATTACGCAACTTGGAGACAAAAAACCAACAACGTCGAGGCGTATTTAAAAAAAGAGAAAACTTTCTTCACAGATTTCTGAACACAAATACAAAAATGCCTATTTTACACCCTGGTTTGGTCGATCAGACCATTATTTTTAGTTTAAGTTCTGTATTAATTTAAAACTGAAATATGATCTAACCTATTGAACCAGAGTGTAAAAGTATCAAATTTTGTATTTAATGAAAGAATTGCAGGAAGGTTTTTTTACTTGCACTATACATGTCAAGTTTGGCTACCTATATTTTTTTTCACTGTCCAGAAGGATTCTTAAATTCGGCTTATTTTTCAAGTAATTTTATAGTAAAAAAAAAAAAACACTGGTAAAACCAGAGTGAGCATTCTCTCAGAATTATAGGGTAAAATCAGTAAAACTTTAAGTTTAAGGCATGTTAAGGTTCTGAACCAAAAACAAGTTAAATACTAACGCAATTTATTGTTGTTCACTTCCCGTTAATATACTATGTTTTAGAATTTTGTACATATTTTAAAATTATGTACATATGTGATTAAAAAAAATAATAGATTTTTCTGTAGGTTTCTTTTTAAACCAGAATATGTACAATAAAAAGAAATTTTTCTACCAATTTTAGGTTCTGGTTTAACAGTGGGACCTGTTGGCCAATGCACTCCTCCAAGTGCAATGGAATGGACGACCCAAGTCTCCGTACGGAAAAAGCGCAAGCCCTATTCAAAATTCCAAACGATAGAACTTGAAAAGGAATTCCTTTACAATGCCTACGTATCGAAGCAGAAGCGGTGGGAACTGGCTAGAAATTTAAATTTATCAGAACGGCAGGTAAGTTCATATTATTATTTCATTATATTCATATGAAAACACAATTTATCTAACTGTGGGTGTTTTTTCCTGTAAAATAAAAGTTTTCTAAACTGTCAAAGGACAATTTTCTTTCATTCTGTTCACGCAACCAAATTTTGAAATTTCAAGTTCTTCTTTTTTCTTTTTTTGACAAATTTTGTTTAAAGGTTAAGATATGGTTCCAAAATCGTCGAATGAAAAACAAGAAAAATTCTCAGCGACAAGTAAACCAACAAAACAACAACAATAGTTCAAATAGTAACCATAACCATGGCCAAGCCCCACCACAACATCCCAATGCCCATCACTTGAACTTGGGTTTAGGAATGGGACATCACACAACGAAGATGCATCAGTGACCTTTGGATAATAGCAGTGCAATGGGATTTGCAACATATTAACAGACAACGAATACATAAATAAAAAGAAAAACACCTTGTTTGACGAATTAAGCAAGAGAGTTTAACTCGCTAGAAAATGAAATATCTAAAAGAATTAAACAAAAAAATACACAGAAACTCAGTGCAAATAATATAATTAAAAAAAATATATATATTATTTAAAAAACCAAAATATTTTGCAATAAAGCTTAAAAAGATCTAAAATCCAAAAACACACAAAAAATTCGTCCATTCCAGGTGAATGTCAAAAGAAAAGAATTAAATGAAAAGTGCTAGCAAATCCCAAGTCCAATGTACTGCTGATCTAAATTTTAAAATAAAAATGAAAATTATGAAAATAATATTTGAAAATATTATTTTACTTTCATGATTCTCTTCCCGTCTCTCTAATAATGGATTTTAGTTAATTTTAAATATAAAAAATATGGTACATAATTGTTTCGAATTGTATAACAATAGACTTATAAATTTAAATAAACGTGAAATATAAAAAAAAATAAATAATTAAATAAAATAAACTAAACTAAAATTAAAATTAAAATAAAACATAAATAACTTGTAATTATAATTTTAAGTTCCTGTATATAATAAGATAATAAAACAAATGTATTATTTAAATTGGCAAAAAAAAAAATATAAATGAAATTATTCAACTAGCTTAAGTTAAAAAAAAAAAAAAAAACTCAAAATAATAATCTAAATTATATGTAAAATTTTGCTTATCTTAAATTAAATAAAGAGTAGTTGTAGTTGTTCAAACAAGTATTTGTCGCTGTCCAGATCTTGTAAACACATTAGTTTTCATATAGTGATATAAAAAAATATTATACCTAACTATTATATAAATATACGTAGGTGTCCATAAAATACATTATTAAATAAAATAAAAAACATAAATACATACAAAAAATATTATAACTGTAAGATTGTGTGCGTGTTAATAAATTGAAGGCTTTGAAAATAAAAAAAAAAATAATAAATCGATATACATACATACAACATAAATCAAGATTTCATGAATTAAAAAAAAAAAAAAACTTAAGGAAACAGTGAAAAATTAATAATTAAAAAAAATATTTAAAAATAGTAATTGCTTAGAAATGATATTATTTTTTAAAATAATTTTTGTTGATGTTTTATTATTATTATTATTTAATTTTTAAAAAATAAATTTAATTTAGTTTTTCCCCATTTATTATTATTATTATTTGATAATGAGCCTCCTGAATATGTTAAATATAAAATTTTAAAATTAAAACAAAAAAAATCTATTGTTTTATTATATATAGGTGAATTGTTTTATTTTTATTTAAATTTTGAAATTAAGATGAAAAGGTGACTTAAAACAATATACAAAATAATTACAAGAGCAGTTTTTATTTAATATATCACAAAAGCTATAAAAGAATTAAAAAAAAAAAGGTTACATAGTTTTATTTTGTGGAAGATGATATCAACCTTCAGAACAATCGCCACACTAGGGCTGAGGTAAGTAATGGATGTACATTTTATATACCCTACTTTATCTACTTATTTATGAGTCCCAATAACTTCTTTAATATATTATTTTTAAATTATAATTTTTTTTTAAATATTAAAAGTAACGTCGTAGACCTACGATTTAGAAAGAGGATTTTTTTTGGATTATGTATAATAATATTCAGGAAATTATTTTTCATTATTTAGAACGTACTTTCTAAGGAGGGTCACGAGATTATGTATTTAACGCTTTAAACAAAAAAAAAAACTAAAATAGTCCCAGTTTCCTAAATTTGGACAGCTGACTTAAGGGACAAATTTATTTAAGTTTACTCCAAAAATATCTGTATCTTTACAAATATTAAAATACGAAGCAGATTTTATAACTCATTTTAATGCTCTCTTTTAATCAAAACAATTTTTTCATTTTAAAACCAGGAAAGGAAAATAATTCACTCAAGTTATTAGATATAGAAAACGGGACACCTTGAGTTTACATAAAAATACATTTTAATGAACAAACCATTTATTTTAAAAGATAATTTAACTATCCTGACAACATGTTTTTTATTAGGCATGTTCAGGAAAATGAGATTTCAGAGCCCTCGGCAATATCAGTTTCTTGAACAGGATTTCTCGGCAAAATTTCTCAGTTTTGTTGTCAAAAAAAAAAAAGTTTTTGGATTCACTTGCTCACATTTTGACGTGGACAAATCTCTGAGATCTCATTTTACTGAACAATCCAATTTTAAATTGTATTCTAAATTTTTGTAACCTCTTAAAAATCCAAAATTTTCAGAATTTTGGGGAAACTTTTTTTTTTGACTTTTCTCGAAAGTTATTAAATTAGAATTTTTCAAAATCTTCCCCTAGGGAAGTTAATGCAGTCATTGGCCACGTTCAGATTTATATCAAAAGCAATCAATCTAGGTAGCTTTGTGCTGTTGTAATCCTTTGTAAAATATCAGCAGATGATGACAAAACAGATGTTGCCAGAAATAGTATCTCAAGTTCTCAAGCTTAATTTATTTTAGTAGGTTTTGTATACATATGTATGTAAATGTTAAGAAAAGACGATCTTACAAACAATACTGTCACATGTATGTATGTCAATGCTCTGATAATAGCTGCCAATAATTACATAGCTCAGCAGCTAAATACCTAACAATGTCTGTTAATATGGTTGGCAAATTGTGTCCCAAAGTCTTAGAATTTCTTTGTTGGCTGAATTTACCTGACAATGATGTTTCTGACAATATTGCCAGGTTAAAAACAATTGGAAAGCATTGTCAGCAGTGTCGTATAGCTACTCTGTTTTGTGTGGGGAGGGGGGGCAAGGAAATTTTACTAAATTTAACATCTATTTCTAAAAATGTTGCCATCCGCCAGTACATTCGGTAGATAATACAGATAATTATAAAAGAATAATTATATTAACTGTAACATCTGCTTGACGCGGAGTGTAGTCCACTATAGTCCAAAATGAACTTCTAACCCACAAAGATGCGCCAAAATTTCCTAAAGTGGGTCAATATTCTGTTTGTGTGAAACAAAAAAAATTGAATTTTTTTTTTTTTAACCGAATTAAAATATTTCCATAGGTTTTTGCCAAAGGTTTCCATAATAAACTGACAAAGCAAACATAGTGAAATTTTCAAATATACAGCCCTATTCTGCTAAATATTCACGTGAAAGTTTGTGTTCTGCTATCCGTCGGAGGGGAATTAATATGCTCCAAATTTTGTATAAATTTCGATAAAAACAGATTCTTTTAAGAATTTCATAACTAAATATAGGTAAGGATTTGCACGCTAAGGCCTAGTACGCTGCTGATACGAAATGAAAATTTTAGTTGGTCTCCAACATTACAACGAAATGCATGCTTACGAAAACCATAACGAAAAATTACCCCTTTAAAGTGTCACCATTTTCAAAAACAAAAAACAAACACAAACGCATAAAAATCACAGAAAGCAATGTCGTGATGAAAGAAACAACAAACACAAACATGAGTAGAGACCAAATGTCGGGTCCGCACACAATGGTACAGGCAATTAATTATGTGCGAAGACAGAGGGGAGATCTCTCCAAATATCTGCTACAATTATCGATTTCGTTCATCGGACAGCGTACCGCAAAACGAAAAGCAGAACGAAATTTTTCGTTTATGATTTCGTTGTGTCATTTTTGTATGGGATTTTTTGATTCGCATCAGCAGCATACTAGGCTTAAAAATTGAAGATTTTAAAAAATAATTTAAGGCAAATTGGACGAAGCTTTCACGTGAATGGTAAATTTCGATCGGATCAATAGTTTTCAAATCTCTTTCAAATTTTTTCTTCTTTTTTTACTATCGATTTCATATATGAGAAAAGCGCGTCGGGGGGCAAAGCCCCCATTAGTCCCTACGTTTCTACGGCACTGCTTGTCAGAAAAATAATTTTTTTTTTTTCGACTAGAGAAAAGTTTGAATGCAATTGAAACAAAAAATTTTACTTCCGCTCAAGATTAATTTTTGTTTGTTTTTTGTTTGTGATAATGGCATACGTCATTCTTTATGAAAAAAATTTTCTCAATTTCATTTCCATTACCAAGAAAAACATTACTTAATAAAAAATTGTCAGTAATTGTAATTGTCAGATATCTGAAAAACTGTCAGAAGTTCACAGTTCAAATGGTTACAAGACATTTGGGATAGTTTTTTTTATTGACACATCTGACAATATTGTAAGCACAGCTTAAGTTCTCGCATGAAAACTGAGTGTAGATTTCAAATTATTGTTTGGGTCGATTTTTTTTTCTTTGAAATAAAAATCAACGAATGTATAAACATACAAATGCATATTATTTCAGTAGTTTTAGATAATGCGCAATATTTATGCACCGCAAATAAACTTCAAAATGAATCAAAAAAAAAGTTCGACCGCGACAGGAACATATTTCAATTTAATTTTATTAAATGCATTACGGGTTTTCCACCTATTTATTTTAAAGGCTACCTATTTATTTATTTAAAAGAAGAAACGGCTACTGCCTCTTGCGAGGAATTGACAAATCCTCCAAGAGTATCTCCTGTCACAGAAAAGTGCCGCTCGTTAGCCGTTTGGATTCGGCAATAAACTGTAGGTCCCCTCCATTCCTGCAGACATGCACACAGGAATGGTTGAGAGTTGTAAGTCACTAGGCCCTAGTTCTTTATGAGCTGTTGTGCCATCAAATTTATTTATTTATTTTATTTATGACGGGTTTGATTTTTGCATAGCATTTATATGCTACATGCTATGTATATTCTATCTTATTTTAGTCGTTCAGAAACACCATGCATATAGTCGAGATTTTGAGATAGACTTTCCTAGTGAATCTTGAACGCAGCCATTTAGTGTGGAATAGATGTAACACTCAGTATAGCAGTACAAAAAACAAAAGTCCTGTTTACTATATTAAAATTGTTCACTGTTTTGAGACTAAAGCTAAAAACGCTTTGCAAAGATAAATTTAATACAAACACATAAGTTTTCTTTAATTTTTCTTCATTAATTTAAATCAATAAACAGTTTTAACTGTTAATCACACAAAAATTCTACATCTAAATACCTCTTGTGGGCTTTAGGTCACTGTTCGGATGATCCTCCTTTTGTACTTGAGTTTTCAGCTATTCAGATTGTGTTATCCCCCGCTGCTGATTGAGCATAGGGTTTTCAAGTTGTCATATATGTGGACAGTGAATAGAATCAATATCATAATCTTTTTGCAGCATCACCGGCTGTGGAGATGGGTAATTTGCTGCTTTAAAAATACTTATTGAAAGAAGAACTTTTTAAATTGAATAAGCGTTTACCCGCGAATTAGTACCAAATGGAAGATTTTTTGCGACCTTTATTCCAATGCGCAAAAAACTTGCATTTTAATTTAATTCAATACATTCCACTATAAAACAACAACAAAAATAATTTTCTTTTATTTTTGTTAATTCTCTCTTCTTCGAACTTAGTACCTTAATTTTTTGTAATTAGAGACAAAATAATTCTTTAAAATAGCTTTTTAAACCAACGTAGCCAACTTGACCTGTGAAAATAAATTGTATTAAAATTTGTAAAAGATTCAAGAAAAAAAAAGTGCGTATACGCCCGAGTCATGCCGAAGGTCTAAGGTTCGATCCCCAGCCTCGCCACCTATTTATTTAAAAGAAAAAAACGGCTACTGCCTCTTGCGAGGAATTGACAAATCCTCCAAGAGTATCTTCTGTCACAGATAAGTGCCGCTCTTTAGCCGTTCGGATTCGGCAATAAACTGTAGGTCCCCTCCATTCCTGCAGACACGTACACAGAAATGGTTGAGAGTTGTAAGTCACTAGGCCCTAGTTCTTCATGAGCTGTTGTGCTATCAAATTTATTTATTTATTTTATTTATGACGGGTTTGATTTTTGCATAGTATTTATATGCTACATGCTATGTATATCCTATCTTATTTTAGTCATTCAGAAACACCATGCATATACTCGAGATTTTGAGATAGACTTTCCTAGTGAATCTTGAACGCAGCCATTTAGTGTGGAATAGATGTAACACTCAGTATAGCAGTACTAAAAACAAAAGTCCTGTTTACTATATTAAAATTGTTCACTGTTTTGAGACTAAAGCTAAAAACGCTTTGCAAAGATGAATTTAATACAAACACATAAATTTTTCTTCATTAATTAAAAGCGATAAACAGTTTTAACTGTTAATCATACAAAAATTCTACATCTAAATACCTCTTGTGGGCTTTAGGTGACTGTTCGGATGCTCCTCCTTGTACTTGAGTTTTCAGCTATGGTATCCCCCGCTGCTGATTAAGCATAGGGTTTTCAAGTTGTCATATATGTGGACAGTGAATAGAATCAATATCATAATCTTTTTGCAGCATCACCGCCTGTGGAGATGGGTAATTTGCTGCTTTAAAAATACTTATTGAAAGAAGAATTTTTAAATTGAATAAGCGTTTACCCGCGCGAATTAGTACCAAATGGAAGATTTTTTGCGACTTTTATTCCAATGCGCAAAAAAATTTGCATTTTAATTTAATTCAATACATTCCACTATAAAACAACAACAAAAATAATTTTCTTTTATTTTTGTTAATTCTCTATTCTTCGAACTTAGTACCTTAATTTTTTTTAATAAGAGACAAAATAATTCTTTAAAATAGCATTTTAAACCAACGTAGCCAACTTGACCTGTGAAAATAAATATTGTATTAAAATTTGTTTAAGATTAAAGAAAAAAAAAAGTGCGTATACGCCCGAGTGAACCACATTTGCATTAATTTCATCTCTTTATAGAGCATCTTGTTTATCAAATAAATCTCATATATTTTTGTAGTTGTGATTATGTATTTACATATGTTTTTAAAATCCTTGTTGGCTTCAGCCTTTTAGAAGTCGAAGGCTCTTCCTTTTTAATTATACTTATGTATATTTACATGCAAGGGAGAATTTCAAAGCTTCTCAAAAATTGCTGTTATGATTTTGATTAAACTTGGAAAATGGGGCCTATTTCACCAAAAACTTTTCACTTTGCAGCTTTTCACTTTTACTTTTCACCAAATGCAAATTTGCAAAGAGGAAAATATTGAAATGAAAAGTTGAATAGTTTTCCTTTTTGTAAATTACGCAATTAAGCAAACGCAAATTTGCAAAGTGAAAAGTTCTTTTCTGCAAAGAGAAAAGTTTTGTTAATTTGAAAAAATATTGTACATTTCGTTTTACCGAATAAATAAACTTTACAAATTATATTTAGAATTTTGAAAAGTTTTTCAGTAAAGCCTAGTTTATAGATCAAAGCCAAGTGAATTTTTCATACAAAAAAATAGCCTTTTTCCCAGGCGTGAAAAATACAATAAAATTTTGATGTTTCATTTCGATTTGGATTTCACTTCGCATTGATGTATGAACAAGGCTTAATATGCAAAGAGAAATTTTCATTTGCAAATAAGCGTTTTTTATGAAAAGTTGTCGGAAAATAATAATAAAAAAAAAATACACGTTTTGAGAACGAAGAAGTAAATAATAGTGATCAAAGAGTAGTTAAGTTAAGAATTATCATTGATATCGGAAATAATTGTTCGACAAAAGAGAATTTTTTTTTAAATTGAAAATAAACTACAATTAGACAGTCAAAGAATATGGGCTTAAGTCACTTCCAACAACTTTTGTGTGCATAAAATTGGGCCGGTAATGAAGCCCAATATCACGGTGTAAGAAAAGTATTCGTATGCAAAGTAGTTCATTAAGTGTCGTAATCTTTGATTAATTTCTCCTTAAAATCGCTTGGAGGATTTCTTTGTGTAGCGGGATGTGGTCACGGTACAATTCACCCAAAATAAGAACAACATTTTATCAGCAGGCATAGAAAGCATGCTTTAAATACAATGATGGTTTGTGGCCCAGATCGGTCTTTATATGCTGTAAACGTAAGCTGGCCAGGTAGCGTACAATGCAGTTGCTTAAGTCGTATGTTTGAAAATATCATCTGCAGTGAAGCTGGTGCAATAAAAAAATCGAGGTATTCGATGCATGACGATTTTTCAGTTCCAATGAGGATATCGACCATCATCTCCTAATGCATTGTTAATAACACCGCACTAAGGACAAGTTCTGCAGAACAGAGATTTAACAGGGATCAGTGTCAATGATTTTTTTGAATGCATCAATTTGGATCAAGATTTACTTTGCAAATTTGCAAAATACAAATTAGGACAAAAATGCAAAGTTCTTTTTTAAATTGGTGAAACACTTTTACTTTTCACTTTTCAAAAATAGTCTGAAAAATTGAAAAGTCTTTTCACTTTGCAAATTTTGTGAAACACTTCGCACTTTTACTTTGCAGGAAATTATTTTTTTGCAGTGAAAAGTAAAAATTGTTTGGTGAAATAGGCCCCTGTAGTTGTTATTATACTATATATGGTTGTAAGAAAACTGCCTTTCAGGTCTTCCTTTTCACCAAAAAATTTGCATTGCAGAAATAGGGTTTTATTTTAGAAAATTGCTGTATTTTTGGGAAGGGTACCCTAGCCTTAAATCCAAAATTCACGAACAAAAATCTACAAACCAAAACCAATAAACCAAAATTCACAACCTTCAAATTCGCGTGTATTAACGCACTTCGTGCGGCTCGAAAATAGACAAGGTTTCCGAAGAACACCTACTAATGGAGGGTCTTGGGCCGCATAATAAGTACCTACTTTTTAAAAAAGGTATAAGAAGAAAAAAACATTAGAAAGTGTTAAAAATTGGCATTTCTGTAGTCATTTCTAAACAAATTTTTATGAAGGAGAGCGAAAAAGATAGTCACGCAAGATAGAAATTTATTTTTTATTTAAAAACTTCAATTCATTATAGTAAAAGCAGTGGCTGGAATTTATTTGGTGATTTTTAATTGGTGGGCGTTTGGATTTTGGATTAGTGGATTTTTAATACGTGGATTTCAATCCCAGAAAAAAAAATTCCCATGGACAAAATTCACAAAGACGAACCTAAGTAAAGACAGAATCTCTAAGAGAAAATCTTTTTAAGACAAAATCTCCCAGAGAAAATCCTAAAATTAACATGTCTGAGTTGTGAATCAAGCAATTAAATCGCGCGCGCGCTTCCAGTAAATCCTAGATAAATACAGTGCTAGCACCCAGCATTACGGCGTATAAACAGTGAGGTATGTATGGGGGCATGGTGCCCCCTGCATGTCCAGTCCACTATAGGATTTGGGGTAGGTGCGAGGTTGGATGTATGCAAAGTTTTTTTGGTATTTAAAGAATCTGGATTTAAAGAAACTTTGAATGTATCCTATGTTATTGTATATTGTATAAACATGTAGGATTTACCGGTAAGTTCTAGAATTTCTTTACTATTTTAGCTTTTTACGGTACCTAATAATTATATCAAAACAATAATTTATATACATTTTTTTTTGGAATTTGAAAATTCCCTTATAAGTGGTCAATAAATAACTGGGTTTGATTAACGTGGAGATTTTTGGGGATTTTGAGATTCTGCCACAAAAAATTTATTTCTTGGGGATTAAGTCCATGGGGTGCCTTTACTCATGGAGATTTCGTTTCTTTGGTCTTAAAACTTTTGGATATTTTATCCGATTTAGATATTTTTTTTGGAGATAAATTACGTCTCCCGTTATTTACATATAGGTTCTTAATGGGTGGTTCGGTTTTCCACTAGACTCTTTAACATTTTTTCGATCAAAATATCGTTACCTACAAATATCATTGACATCAGAAAAGAACAAGTTTGTGTGGTACAGCCCATTCCTGCATATTTTTCTATTAAAATATATTTTATTTAAAGCTTTTTCCCAATGTTCTTATCATTATACTTCATTTTATTAATTTTAGTAATGATTACATATATAAAGTTCATTAAATTCAAATTCATTGATTGCTGCAATAATTGAAAAACATTTTGTACTTACCTTTTGATTGGAAAATTGACATGGATATTGTTCTTTTTTAGCAGAAACCAGAAACCCCCACCAATTAATAAATTGTATAAGCTAGTTTAGACAAAACCAAATACCAACCCCAAACACTTCTGCTCTGGCTAATTCATAAGCCCAAAGCTAGAGATCCTACAAGTTAGTCTTATATTTGATGGGCACTAGAACATACCTAAATTTCTTATCCTGTTTGGGGTTTAATTAAAAATTGAACTTTTCAATAAATTTTTGACATAAATCTATCAATTTTGGAAATAATCTTATTTTTCTATTAAATCTCTTAATTCTCTTTTGATTGATTACATTCCTCTTTTGACTGATTGCATTTGTTTTGTAAAAAAAATCTCCATTTTACTCGTGTATTGCAAAATACCTAGATCCACATAGAAAGCAGAATCCCATGTTGTTTTTGTATGGCGTGTTAACGAATGATTTTGAAATAGATCACATAGATTATAAAACATGCCTTTTTGTTACCAATTTATAATTAATAAATCTTTACTGATTTATAAATTTTAAAATATTTTCATTTCACCAGTTTCCTTTTATTTTTGGATGGATTTTGATAACTATTTTATGACATAATTTGTGATCAACTAACTACGCACATTGAATAACTTAAAGCCTAATTCCACTGCCGGCAAATCCATACATTTTAAACGGAAATATTGGGCGGAAGGAAGACATATAATAAATCTAATAAAAATCTCTCATTAAACTGATTGATCGCATGAACTTGTCGTTTTCCATTTCCATATACACGCAATAACATATAAATTTTATGAGATTAATTGATTTCTCAGAAAGACGATGTCCGACTATAATACACAATTTGGTTAGTAATTAGTTACTAATTATATTGTTTAAAAGAGTATCCAATGGATTTCATTGAACAATGCCAAACTTTAATATGTAATTCACTTCGTCCAGGTTCCACGACCCTGCGAAAATCCGCCATTTCGAAAAATGCGAATTGATCAGCTTCATATTTACGAAGCTATTGGTTTAAGCGGGAATGCAGTCTGAGTCTAAACTAAGCAGGACACTTTGTCAAATAGAGATTAAAATTTATATAGGTAATAATTAGCTGCTTAGTTATTTGCTAATTATTTAGGTATGCAAAACAAATGTATCGCTTTTCCAAATCTAGAAGTAATTCTGCATGGTTCAACAAGAGACTTATAAATCTTAAAAACAGGAAAAATAAATCTTTTAAAATGCTCAAAACTAACCGCGATGATGCCAATTTGCGGTCTAAGCATCTGACTATTCAAAAAGAATTCGATACACTCAATAAGTTTTTATATCGGGCTTATTTGTTCTCTATTGAGTCAAATATTAAATATAACAGTGACAATTTTTGGAAATATATTAACGCTAAGCGTAAAAGCAATGGGTATTCAAGCTGTATGAAGTACTTAAGTAAATCAACGAGTGATGTTCAAAAAATTTGTAACTTCTTTGCTTTTTATTTTCAGTCTGTGTAGGTACTCCACAAACACTTCGATGAATGTAAATCTACCAAAAGATTCTATAATCGTTAATATAGGGTCTATGGCTTTGTCATCTTCTGAAGTAGAATCAGCCTTATTAGGATTAGATATCAATAAAAAGGCAGGTCCTGATGGGATTCCACCAATTTTATTACTTAAATGTGCCTCATCTTTAGCTATCCCATTAACCTATCGCTCTCTAAAGGTGAATTTTTAGATGGTTGGAAACTGTCTTATATAATACTAATTTTCAAATCTGGATCTAAACAAGAAATAACAAACTATAGACCAATCTGCAAACTATCTGCTCTTCCTAAGTTATTTGAGAAAATAGTTTGTGACAAGCTTACTTTTCAATTAAAAGATTTTGTATCCGATTTCCAACACGGCTTTATTTCTGGAAGATCTACATCCACTAATCTTATATTATTGACTAATTATATCGTAAATAATTTTGAATCTTATCGTCATACTGATATAATTTTTACTGATTTTGCCAAAGAATTTGACCGCGTTAATCATCATATTCTTTTACACAAACTCTCGGAACTGAGGTTTCATTCTAAATTGATTGGTTAAAATCTTATTTAACATCGAGAGTTCAAATTGTTAAGATTAACGATCATCATTCTAATCAAATACTGGTTCCATCTGGTGTCCCTCAAGGTAGCCATTTAGGCCCATTAATGTTCCTTCTTTTTATTAACGATATCCCTAAATCTTTCAAAAATTTCAGTGTCTTCTTTTTGCGGACGACATTAAACTATATCGAAATATAAAATGCTCAGATGATTGTGTATTATTAAATGATGACTTGAATAAACTGGCAAAATGGTGTAATATAAACTTCCTACATCTTAATATTTCAAAATGCCAAGTCATGTCCTGTTTTCGTAAGATTTCTCCGATTATGATTATAAAATTGATAGCTCTTCCTTGGATCGAGTAGCACAAAAGAAAGATCTAGGTGTTATCCTTGATACCAAACTTTGTTTTATTCCTCATATCGACTACATTATAAACAAATCCAACCAAATGTTAGGATTCATCAAAAGAAATAGTAAGGAATTTACAGATCAGATACAGATTATAAAAACTCTACTTATCTCTCTCGTTCGATCTTTGCTTGAGTACTGCAAAACAGTTTGGAACCCTTACTATACAATAACTCATGTGTAAGAATCGAAAAAATCCAAACAAATATTTCAAGGTTTATGTATTATAAACTTCAATGGGGTACTGTTATTCCATCTTATGAAACTAGTTGTCTCTTATTTGGTATGCAGACTTTGGTAAATCGACGTGCATATTTTGCGATAATGTTTGTTAGAGATATACTTACTTATCATATTAAATGTGCAAAACTTCTCTTCGTGTTCCTAGTTATAATTCCAGAGATTATGTTCTTTTCTACGAGCATTTTCATAGATCTAACTATGGTCGTAATGAACCGGTTTCTCGTTACATCAGGAAAGCCAATTCCGTTTGTACTAGGTTAGACTTTTTCAAAATTTGCACTAGAGATACCTTTAAAATTTATGGAAGATTTTATGCGACCTTTAGCCCAAATGCGTTTCGCCCAGGCACGACAGTTGGGCTCATCAGTTAGATGCTGTCGTACCTTTCTAAGACGCAATATTTTGGTCGATGGCTACCGACTCTTAATAAAATCTACAGCGCATACACACTGCAAATTGTATTATTCTAGGGGAACATGGTTATATTCTTGCACCTAGAAAATATGTTGTTGTTGTATACCCGTGGTCTGGCTAATGTATTAAGAATTTAATTCAATATAGTCCACTAAACAACAACAAAAATAATTTTCTTTATTTTTGTTATTCCTCTTCTTAATACATTAGCCAGACCACGGGTATACAACAACAACATATTTTCTAGGTGCAAGAATATAACCATGTTCCCCTAGAATAATACAATTTGCAGTGTGTATGCGCTGTAGATTTTATTAAGAGTCGGTAGCCATCGACCAAAATATTGCGTCTTAGAAAGGTACGACAGCATCTAACTGATGAGCCCAACTGTCGTGCCTGGGCGAAACGCATTTGGACTAAAGGTCGCATAAAATCTTCCAATTGAATTTAATTCAATATAGTCCACTAAACAACAACAAAAATAATTTTCTTTATTTTTGTTATTCCTCTTCTTAATTTAAAATTTATGTTTTAAATGCACTAAGATCAACTTTATGTTTGTATATATATTTATTTATATATTTATTTTTATTTTTATTTTTTGTATATATTACTGTAGCTATAGTGAAATATTGTTATCTATTAGTCTACAAGAGAACTTTGTTCTTTGTTTGATGAAATAAAATAAATAAATAAATATAAAGTTACTGGACTATTAAAGCGTGGCTTGATATCAGTTTTCACTATTAGGCAAACCTACCAGCAATTTGTTTCTTCATATAAATCACCTTAAAAACTGTATATCTCTCATAACTCTATGAGGGAGATCAACCTGTGGCAAGATATTATAGTAATATGCAGTAGTTGTTAATTTTCTTTACGAAAATCACAATTAAATAAGCTTTAAAATTTGAAGCAGAATTAAAGAATCATAGCATACACTTACCATATGGGGCGCACAATAACTATGGCGTTACTTTCAAAAAGAATATAGAAAGATGAGTTAGGCGGACCAAGGGCTATATGCTCGTGTACTATCATTCTAACAAATTCCTTTCCGAAAAAAAAAATAATATAAAGTTAAGTTTATAGTAGATACTAAATACGAGAATGTATAAATATTAAAATTTATTTTTGACAGCAATTTTCAAATATGATTTTTAATTTCTAAAAAAGGTATATGTACCTATAACATTATATTCTTTCAGAAAAAAATCAACGCCATCTTTTAGAAAAAGACAGAACCTAATCAAAATCCGTCAAGGAAATAAAGCAATAAAAATGTAATAAAACCTTGGTTGGCACCATAAATGTTCTATGCGTTGTTTTATTTTTTTTATTCTATCTATAGATAGAAAACCCATCGCACTTAACGTTTGAAAGGTACTTGAGACACTATGGTTGGACACAGGGAAGCCCAAATGTCACTTATGGGAAGCCATTAAATTCACTAAATCACCATCGAATTGATTGATTCTGTCTGCAGAATAAACCAGACACGATGATGAACGTTGACCAGGACATCTTCATGATGAGAAATCCAGACAATCAAGTAAGCACATACTATACAGTTATGTACCTCTATCTATACAAACAGATCGATATAAAACAAGCAACCCCATTACAGCAATAACTGTGATGCAATTGCAAACGCCATGATGGGCAAACATAATATTAACAAGAACCATGTTTGTCATTTCTTTTTTTTTTCATCATGGAGATGGCTTTTGTAATTGGCCTGATTTAACGAGACTATGCGGTATTTCTTTCCTTTATGGTTCAAAAATACAAACCCGAATTTGAGAGGTGTTTTTTTTTTTTTTTAATATAATACCTAATATATTTGTAAATTGTTTTGGTTGTATGCACCATGTATAGAGACAGTTCAATGACCGTATTTTTGCACAAAAAAAATGTGCACAGGTGTTTTAGGGATTGATATAATAGGATGTTACTCTGATGTTCATTCCAACCCCTGGGTAAATGTTAATTTTTACTAAAAGGACATTAAACCCATGTTCCATGTAACAAAGATACTCTTATACATATCCCTATACAGATACGAAAAGATATTTTAACTACACCATCCCTGCAACATCATAGACATTAGTTTTGCGAACTTCTGATGGCGATGTAAAAATTGCGACAGCGCCTAGACATGCGCAATATCATGCTAGAATCCCCCTTCTTTTTGGATTTTGTATAAGATGCAAAAGAGGAAGCAAAAAAAAATTAAATTATAGCAAAAAGAAATTTATATTAACTTACATACCTACTGTAAAAAATTCTAATATTAAGACCTATGCTTTGAAACTGTAAAAGAACTGAGTTTGAGGTCCTGAATTCGTTTTACTCACAGTATAATTTTAAAAACTATTAAAATCTACTTAAATTGAATATTTTTGTTTTTAGAAATTTGAATTCTATCAGTAGGTAACTTTTGATTGATTTTTGTACTTACTTTTGCTGTTACAATCACACTGCGGCTTTAAAGCCTGAATATGAACCTAGTCATCTAAATATATAAATATTGATAGATTTTACTCTTGTAGTTAGTTTATGTAGCAGCTACGAAGAAGTATATTTTTATCGAAAAAATGTCAAAAGTAATAAAATATTTTTTATTACTTACTTTTCAAAATATTTCAATGCAATATTGTTTGATCTACTCAGAAGAATTAAATTGCAATATTATAATAAAAAAGGGCCACCTAATAAAAAGATATATTTGAAAATAAGGCAATTTTCTCAAAAAAAAAACATCAAAAGCATTTCCACAATGAGAATTTTTGCAAAACCTGAAATGCTGTTTCCTAACAAACTCTCTAAAAGTCATTACATGCACAATGTTTAATCAAAATTTTATGACATAAACAAAATACCATTTATAAAAGCACATTTTATTTAAAAATTTTCACATACCCACGTAGTTTTTTAAAAATCGAAATATAAATAGGGTAAATTAGGGTAGAGAAAGATAAAAATCTATTTTCTAAACTTATATTTCGTTTAGAAAATAGGTTCTAGAGTTGGTTGTTTCTATTGTCGATAGATTCTTTTAATATAAAAAGTCATGGATATTATACGAAAAGATATGAAAAACCTGCAACTTGGGATATAAACGATTGTAAGAAAAAATACGGAAAAATTGAGGTTGGAGAAAAAAATTACCAGAAGTCAGGGTGATGTTTCTAGAAAGAATTTTTTATTTTTGAAAAGTAAATAAGAAATAAGTTGATTTGTTTATTTACTGACACTTAAATAGTTTTTATTCATTCTAAATATTTTTTTCTGTATATGAGGTTAGTTTTTATTAATTTTACACTTACTTATTAAAATATGAGGGAATATATTTTATCTATCGCGCATCTCAACAATCATACTATCTCAAGGATAATTTAATGTTTTTTTTTTTAGAAACCGCGTAAAAATTTATTTCTCATTAAGTTAAAGCTTAACACCTCAAAATGTAGGTATTAAATATTGCAAAATATTTTTAGTAAATTATTTTGGAGAAAAGAACCTTTCATTTGATAGCAAAATCATTTTTCTATGTCGTTTTTTTCTCACGTTATAAACAATTATTTGGAAAAGAATCTTAAATCTTTATTTTACAATCGGCAAATTCAATCTCAAACATCTCGATTTTCCCATGGACGATTTTGAAAATATTTTACTCATAACAAGCGCAACGTGACCTTTCATTTAACTCTAAACTTGCTCTTCGGTTTCTAAATTCCATGTTTTATTTATTTTAATGAATATTTGGCAACTATTTCATAGATTTTCTGTACTGTTTTCAAAAGTTGCCCAAAGCTATTGAAGTGAGATTAATACGGTGTGAAAACGTCAATTTTGTTTAAACATTTTTCTTTAGTCTGTGACATGTTAAAACTAGTTTGTTGAAAACCACTCCAAAAGAAACCTACAATAATTTTTTTTTTATTTGGCATACGAAGTGATGGAATCCAAAATATTAATATTTTTAATCGAAAAACAAATAGTTCTTTAAAAATGTAGTATTTATACATTTTTTCTTTCTTAAAAATATTTACAAAATTATATATAATTATCAATAGTTAATTTAGGGTGTGTCTGCAGGAATGGAAGGGCCCTACAGTTTATTGCCGAATCCGAACGGCTAAGGTGAGCGGTGACAAGACATACTCTTGGAGGATTCGTCACTTCCTCGCAAATTAATATTTTCCGTTCGTGCAACCAAAAAACAAAAAGTTTTTATTTATTTATTTAAACTTGTATAGTTTGTTATCCTGAGTTTTATGTATTTATCCGTTCGTTCGTTTTGTGGCCCTTAATAGCTATAGATATAAAAAATTCTCCAATGACATTTTTGGTTATATTGAAATTTGCTGGAGATATCACTTATGTTTTACCTAAACATAGCGGTTCAGAAGTTTTTCTTAAACAATTTATTTTTAATTATGTCGATTTTTAACAATTTTTCAGCTTAATTTGTAATTTTCATGCAAGTGTTATATATAGGTATAACATGCAAGAAATATATATGAAATATTTTAGAGAAAGTTTGTCCTGATAAGTTGACTTCAAGTTATCAGCATTTTTTCCCAAAGCGCAACCGGAATTAAATTGTTCGCATATTTTTTCGCATAGCTAATTGGCAACTAACTAAAAAAGTTAACACTATAATCAACTTTTTAATCTTCATTTAAAAAGTGTCCAGTTAACTTTATATAGGTAGGTACTTGTAAATTTTCCCCGAAGAAAAATCCAGTTTAATTGCACCGAAACAGACAAGTGCGGAAGGAATTCATAAGTAGGTATGAAGGTTGGTACAACCTCGTAGTTTTAGTTAAAATTAATCAATTCTTCCTTTTTACAGCAAGACATTAGATACAAAAAAAAAACATTTTTAAAAAATATATGTACCTATACATTTTTTTCCAATTTACCGTCGGAAAAACAAATCTCTTTTGGTTATACCCGAACCTTTAATCTTTAATTTAAATTTCAATTTTCCTTAAACTTATACACAACACTACATCTTCCATCGTGATGCTCACGTTCACATTTTCAAATTCCATGGGGGCCGTGTGTATCATAGCAACTCCAGGTCCCTGTACACCAGAAGTATATTTATCTTAATTATGCCCAAAATGTGTTCAGATATTCTCACAAAATACAAAGATACGTAGTATATGCATATGTATGTGTAGGTATGTATATTGTTCGTAATGTGTATTTGGGATAAAATATAATTAAGCCCTATACCGCTTGCCAAAAAAGGAAAATGTAATTCAAATGAAGTATTTCGAATTTTATCAGACGATACGGTCTCTGGTACATTGACTTTTCTCATTCCCCCATCCCGAACTCACACTCGCTTTTATACATTCTAATCCTCCTACGCAATTATCATCGTTACTTTGATTCCCTTGCTATGATGGTGGATATTCTTTTAGCATAATTTTTTTTTTTTTGAGGAAAAAATCATCATCCCAAGTAAAAATTTCCATTTTATCTTTCAGGAATCATGCCAGTTCACTTGTGTTTCCCCCAAATAATTTTCATCGACTTTTTTTTTTCTTTTGAAAACGACAACCCCCATGGCTCTTGGCTAAAATAAACAGTTTTTGTTTGGAAATCTTCCCCCCACTGTGCGACAATGGTCCTTATGTATATTTTCCATTTCTGGAGAAGGATACATTTTATTTAGGTTGGTAATATCAATGTGTGTGTGCCGACAGAAACCATTCATATGCCTTCATGCTTTGGTGTAGTATCTATTTCTGGGCAAACATATCTATCTGTACGACTCCCTTTTGTATCTAAATATGTTTCTTGCCATATTCAAGCTGTGTATTCCCTTCCAAGTCCTTCGGGCGCAAGAATAATGGATATTTTCACTTCTTCTTCCAAAGACCCGTCCATGACATGTCATCTAAACGGGATAGAAAAAAAAAAATATACCCACCCGAAGGAGAGGGTAAGGAAAACGCAAGTCAAAGGTTTCTTTATTTGACTTTCTGATTGGGTGTTTGTTTTCAAAAGGGGACATTGCTGAGCGAAGAAAATGCAAACTTTGAAATAAGTGTATAGGAAATACACAAACACAAAGCCAATTTTATATCCTGTTTGTGTATAAGTATGAGAAAAGTTGAAAATTGCGAAAATGTTTTCCTTTATTTTGGGTCCGATTCCCAAGGCATTTGAAATTGTTTGAATGAAATTTATGCGTTTAAAAAGTTCGAGGGGAGATGTTTATATTATATTCGCGCAGGGATTTTCATCTGATAAAAAATGAAATAAAAAAAAAAAAAATGGGAAAAACAAAAACTTGGAAGGGCTTTTTTTTTTGTTGGGATTTATATCAAAAGCAATTTTCATCGCTCGTGCTGTGAATTCTACATTTCCAAATGTAATAAGCCGAAATATATACTATTTGCATAGCAATATGGGCTTAAATATGATTTAAAATAACATTTTCGAGGTAATCTTGGGAGAGAGATGATGATGCTGTGTGTTACCGGGGGGGCTAAAAAGATTATACGATATAGGTATGAAGACTCGGTTGGAATAAATAACGATGAAATCTTTTCCAGAAGAAATGTGCTTAAAGAGTTCTTCTACCCAAATAAAATATGTTTAAGATTAAGATACCCTACCTATACCCATGGCGCCCCAAATTTTGGGATAGAATGTAGGTATTGTAAATGATTACGCAATAAGATAATTTTCAGCTGGGTAGATTATGTATTGTTTTTGGGTTATCAAAAGAGATCTGAAGACCCGATATTAAACTACATACGTTCATACATTATGGAACATTTTGCTTATAAAATTAATTCATAAATTACTTTGGAAAATCTTAATTTTATCAGAAAACGGTTTAATCATACCTAATGATACTTAGTTTTATTGTATTCTTTATATAACTATATAACATAGATATCTATCATTAAATGATATATGAAAATCCTCTAAGCTATTCCTTCCTTGTTAGGGAGACCAATTTTTGCTGCTAAGATTGTGATGTTTAAATACATTATTTAGAATTAATTCTGCATATGAAAATTTTCAAAGTAGCTATACACATGTTCATATAAAGATCCAATTTTTAAAAATTTTGTACCTATGTATGTACCTAGGTATTGATTTTACCATATACAGGGTGAATCACATAAGGTATGACAAAAAGCTACAGCGCATAGGTTGAGTGGAGACAAAAAAAAAAATGTATGGGAGGGGGGTCTATTTCCCCCCGTTTAGGCAGGAGGGGCAAATTGACTTAAAATAGAAAACAAATCATTAAAAAACAACAGCAACATTTACAATGTCATGCTATAGTTTTATAATTTAAATTATTTGAATTCAAAATATTTGAGGGAAAAATTAATTTTCAAACTCAATTAAAAAAATAATAATGACAAAAATTTTGTTCAAAATTTAGGTTTATTATGTAGAATTCGATGCTCCTATCAATTTATATAGTCAAACAAACAAACACTGAAGAGTTAACGCACAAGTTCTTTTTATTTTTTGAGAAAATTAAAAATAATGGGAGGGGCAATATTTCAAAAAAATTGACTTAAAACAGAAAAAAAAAAAAAAAAATATTAAAAAACAACGGTAACCGTGATACAATGGGATTCTATACCTACCTTTTTGTAAAGTCAGAAATCTTTTCTTTTAGTTTCTTTTTAAGTTGTTTTATTGAATTAATTTTCAAATTTAAATTTTTGAAAACAAAAAAATTAAAAAATTGTGTTCGAACTGATTTTGCAGTTCCAAATTTTACGTCATTCAGCAGTATTTTTGTGTTAAGTATTCCATGCGTCCATCATTTTTTGTCGAAGACTATAAACCAGATGTCAAAATATTTTCTAATTTTTGAGAAATTTAAAAATAACATAAGCAAGTTTGTCATAATTTCGACTCCTATCCGTTTTATTTTTGTTGCAAAGATCCTATTTCTACTAATAAAGTAGTAAATTAGAACTGAAGACTTATGTGGGCTACTAATATAGAAATAAGTAGTAAAGTAGTAAAGTTTTGTTTTCAATTTCTCAAAAAATAAAAGACATTTAGGCTTTCAGTTTTCAGTGTTTGAATAAAAATTGCTAGGAGCATTGAATATTATATACAAAAATATTACTAAAATTTTGAAAAAAAAAACTAGTTTGAACAAAATTTGTTTTCATTATTTTTTCAAAATCTTGAGTTTGAAAATTAATTTTTCAAAAACTTTTCTCCTAAATAATTTGAAATAAAATATAATACAAGACGGGATTTCTGGCTTCAAAAAAGTATAGCATGGTATTGTAAATGATGCTGTTGTTTTTTAATGATTTTTTTTTCCTATTTTAAGTTGATTTTTTAGGAAATTGCCCCTCCCGCCCAAACGGGGGAAATAGATCCCCCTCGCATACGATTTTATTTTTGTTTTGACTCAAACAATACGCTTTTTTTGCCACACCTGAGTTGAATCGCACGTATACACGTGTATTTATAATTGGCTAACTGTACCTATTTGTAGATTGGCCTGTGTATTTTAACTTTCTCTATAAAAATTGGTTAAGTGTAGATAAAATTCACATTTAATACGTAAGAGTCCTAAAGAAATCCCAAAAAGTGTTTTTCGTAATACCATTCATCCAATTTTTCGTCTGTGCATCCAAAGTTATTCGAGATAGAAACTAAACAGTTTTACTGAATTTTTCTTTTTAATTTCGAGCAGATCATTTTTGTGTGATTTTTTATTAACGAAAAAAACCAGTTTTTTAATTTTAACTCATTTAGATTTTAGAACGGGTATACTTAAATATCTTCAATACGTCCTAAGGAAGAAGAAGAATACACAATAAGAATTATTTTTGTTTTAGTGGAATTTATTGAATTAAATTCAATTTAAAAAGATTTGTCTTTTTTGTGACCCAGGCATGACATGTGGGCTCATCAGTTAGAAGTTAGATGCTGTCGCTTTGGACTAATGATCACAAGAATCTTTAAACATAATACGTACCCACAGCAATTTTGGTTTGGTCAAATTTTCTCGAAAATAAGAATGACTCTTACGATTTTAATAACATTTAAGCTTATATCATGTCGAATCTAAATACAAATTGTGTTTTATGTCTAAAAAATTTATAGTGGAACCCTGTTTTCTCTCTTATTTAAATTTTGTTGATTATATAAATAGAACAATATTGATAACTTCACAAAAATATAAAAAAATATAGGTACTCGCAACATCTTTAATTGGCCACAATAAAACGAAAAATCACTATTTTTCACAGTTATTTTTATTTTTTTCTTTATACTTTACCACGTTTTTAAGATTTTTGCCAAGTTTCATTTTCATTCATTAACAATTACAATTTTGCGGATTTTTTATAGTAAAAGACTAAAAATCTACCTGTAATTTGTATGGGAAATTTCAAGTGCTCGGTGGCACGTGTTAACGTCAACCGATTTCAATGAAATTTTGCAGAGAAGTTTTTTAAAGTCAACCTCATCACCTTTAGGGGTAAAGACGAAAGAAATTTGAACATTGCCAAAATAAGCGCTACCCCAAAATCTATCTATGTGTTTATAGCCACTTAGCCTCTTTGTGAATATAGTATAAAAAAATAAATAAATTTGATGGCACAACAGCTCATGAAGAACTAGGGCCTAGTGACTTACAACTCTCAACCATTCCTGTGTGCGTGTCTGCAGGAATGGAGGGGACCTACAGTTTATTGCCGAATCCGAACGGCTAACGAGCGGCACTTTTCTGTGACAGGAGATACTCTTGGAGGATTTGTCAATTCCTCGCAAGAGGCAGTAGCCGTTTTTTATTTTTTTAAATAAATAGGTGGCGAGGCCGCACTAACCATCACGCCACGGCTACTACGTGAATATAGTATAGGTATATAAATTATTATAAGTTTAATATTATATGACATTTGATATAGATTATCTTATTATTATAAGTGAGAGATAATAATTAGTGAACAATTATTTTTTTGAAAAATCATATCCCGCCCCCAGTTTTGAACATTGTACATAATAGAGATTATTATACTGCCAAATCGACAGTAGGTTCCTACCATACAAAACTGTTAAGTTTAAAAAAAAATTAAATTAAATTCTTATTACGGAAATTCAATATTTTAAAAACGAGTAGGTAGCTATGTTTTTATATCGGTATTAAATTTTATAATCTACAATCTACATCATTCGATTGAAATGGCGTTTTTATTGTTGGATTCGTATAGAACACACATTGAAGCCGAATATTGAAAATTAAGACAGTAAAAGTCTTTTACGGTCTAAAAGTCTAAATTGTCAATATTACTAAAAGTCCGAATGTCATAGAAAGCTTAAATTGCATACCTTCTGGGCGGAACGAAGGATGTAAAATGTAAACAAATCATTTTTGACCAATTCTGATCTGTATAAATGTATTATGATCCTTTTGAATATTGAACAAGTGCATTCTGGTGTCGCTGTAGGAAACAGCGAAAACACACACCGCACATTGCTTTTATTTGGTTGAAAGCATTTTTGTTCCGTTATTCCGTAGTTTTCAAATATATATTTAAAAAAAACATAAAATCAAAGATGAAAATCAAATGTGGGAAAATAATTTTTAAATTTTTTGCTTAAACTTATAGCAAATACCTACACCCAAAGAAAAACTGGTGTAAAATTAACCAAAATCGCGTGTTAGATTACCTATGCTCTTAGGCCCGTTTGAGCTTACTTAGTTTTAAGGTAATCCAACCTAAATTGCTTACGTAAATTTAGAGATAGTCTGAATGTGTAAAATTGCCTTAAAAATATGTTATTTTGTGTAATATTGCCTTAGGTAATTTTACCTTTAACTAGGGTAGTTTTAACCAATCCATTTACCTTATAACAGCGTAAAATTACCTTATAGTGTGTGGTGTGGTAGAATTATGTTTGACCGAAACAAAAATTAATTTGTGTCAGATACCTAAGGTAATTTTACCCTACACTAGGGCACTTTTTACCAATTTTTTATCCTAGCAAGTTGTTAAACTGCCCTAGTATCTAAGGTAGTCTACGAAATGTTTGCCTTAACCCTAGGGTAATTTATGTCAGTTCCCTTGGGCAATTTTACCCTACACTATGGCAGTTTTTACCCTAGGAAGGTGTAAATCTACCTGAGTATCTAAGGTATCCTACCAAGCGAGCTGCTTCTTTTTATTCTGAAATGTATACAATTTTATTTTATTTGAAAAAGAACTTTTGCTTACCTGGTGGTTTGAACCTGAGACCTTCCACATGCCAGCCGAATGCGCTTCCATTGGGCCAATTCGCAATACGGAGAGGCAATGTTGAAACTTCATCACTTTACATATACCTTACAATTTTGCCTGTCGGATACCTAAATCTGTTATATAGATAATTATAAAAAAAGTAAAGTTCGTGAATTGATCCCGAGAAATTTGTAATCGGTGATTTACTAATTCTCTCCCTGTTCGCACCAGATTTATATAATTGAAGGGAAAATCACGTTATATTTAAGGCAGAATTACCTTAGTTCTGAGGTAAAGTTACAGCGAGCTTTTGACAATTCTAAGGAAAATAAAACACCTATGAATTTTAAGGTAAATTTACCTTAATTGCACTACCTAAGCCATGCATAAATTGTCATAGTACTTAGGTAGAACTATGCTTTTCAAACAAAATCCATAGAAAAATAGTTACCTCAGAAATTTAAGGTAAATTAACCTAAACTGCACTACCTAAGTCGTACATAAACTGTCTTAGTTCTTAGGTAGAATTATGCTTGTCAAACAAATTCCATAGAAAAATATTTACCTAAGACGTTTAAGGTAATATTACACAGTATTTTTCTCTGGGTGTAATTTTCCACAGTTTGTTGACATTATCTTATGTTTGCTTATGCATACACTATAGTAAGACCTTCAAGTTTATTAGTTATACGAAATTAAGCAGTTATATTAAAATATAAAAAAGTCAAATTATTCGATTTATTCAGAGCCTATTTATTTCATTAGCCATCCTTCCATATGGAATTTGACAGTTTATATAGAAGTTCTAATTTTCCAATCATTTTGTTTTTTATTTGAGACCTTTTCTCAGCTTAACTTGGATTGTTGTATACATACTTTTGAAGAGTTACGTTTTTTATATACTGAGTTAAAAATCTCATTGGTTAAATATTTAATTTTAGATTAATTTGTTGATTTTTAAAATTTTATTAAGATTCGTTGGAATTGTGTATATTTTATTTCAATACACGGAATCATATATTCAAAGCACAGCTCTAATCCGTAAGCACCGCTATTCATTGTAGTTTATACCTTAAGAAGACAGGACCAAGAATACTTCGTTGCGGGACGCCAGAATTTATAGTTTAAAATCTGGATTCTCTTGTTTCCTTCCTAAGCTAGAAATAGTCTTAATTCAGGGTAGAATTCCAGACTGTTAGGTATACTAATATAAGGGAAAAAACTGTCAAAATTTAAATTTTAAGCTATACTGTACTTAGGTATACCTATAAACAGTCAAGGTGCAGGTGTATTAGTGTATTGATAAACAATTAAAATTGCATATTTTATATGGATTTTAAGGGAATTATGTCGTTTAATAGACTCTTGCGAACCATTTTAAAATGCTAATTATATCTTTGTCTTATAGTTTATAGTGAATCAAGTCTTCCTTCTTTTAATCTGGTTGGTTATATTCTATAGGTATATGAAATAAAAGTTGCTAATTTAAAAAGATTTTCAATGAATATTGGTATCCATTCCCTGATAATATAACTGCTATATCTAACTTTTCCGTCAATTTTTTACCCAAGCGCATGCACCTTGCCCTCTTCGATAAAGATAAAAAAAAACAACACATACCTACCAAAAAAACACTTCACTAAAAATAACATTTTTTTTTGTCCTCCCCAATATGGAAAGCCACCAAAAATGCCTCTCTATATATCTATATACATACATACCTACCCACTACAAAAATAGATACAAAAATAATAAAGGTCGAGGAGAAAATATCAAATGAAGAAAAAAAAAAAAAAAAATACACCCCAACACTGGCGTCGCATATATCACTTTCTGACATCAAGCCACCGAAAATTACATACAATCTCACTCAAAAGGCAAGCATAGTGAAAACTGTTAGTATTCTTTTAGCCTTAATAATCAGAACCAAACTCAATTCAAATTCCTTCATCAATTATAGGTATAGGTAGGTACCAGTCCCTCGGTTTTCTTTGAATTTGTATCTGTGTCCATGATACCAAAATGCATCGATTTCCTATCATAGATAAATTGCCCCTTAGTACGCAAGTGGAAAAATCCTTTTTTTTATTTATTTTTTTTCATCTATATATGTATATATATCCTTCCAATAGTAAAAATAATTTAACGAAGTTCTCTATACAGATGCACGCAATACACTCACACCCTTACCAAGGTATCCTATAAAAAAAAATCGTCTCACAACGCAACGTAACGCTATAATAGCAGGATGGCACTAACAATAATGCATTTTCCCAATACGAATGTCTTCCCCAGTTTGAATTCCAAATATACTCACTGTACCTATCTATCTATATGTACATAGCTAGCTACCCTGCCATACCTACCTACCTACCTACCTACATGTATCTTTGAAATTCTTTAATGGCTTTTTTTTACGTTATATACGCTGAGGTTGTAGCCCATCAAGTCTTCCACAGCTCCACTGTGTAAATTCGGACTTTCTTCGGTATTTTTGCGACTATTGCTCTTCGATTTTTCATTTTTGACCAGAAAGTCAAAAGTATTTCTTTCCCATTCGCTTAAGTTGCTTGGTTCATTGCTAAATAGTTTCGTTATCATCGTGAATTTATGTGCTTTCAACCAAGTTGGTTGGTTTTAGGTTCTCTCCTCAAGATTTCACCAAGAAAGCTTCAATTAAAAAGTACTTTTTTTGATTAAAAAAAATATACAAAATTTTGTATCTTTTCCAGAATAATTCATTAATATCAAAGTCTCTGTTACCACAGAACCAATCTTTAAACAATATTTCGTCCTCCCTGTGTGCTATTCGAAGCATGAGTAAAGTATCTAGATAGTCCTTTACATAGCGGATACATCGAATCCGTTTGTAATGTAAATGACGAGTGTGTCGAACGAGATCAAACACTATATACTACACCATGGCAGCACGCAAAACACACAAAGAGTGAAGAGAGAGAAAAACATTTTTATTAGATTTTGGGAAGTCTGAGTATAAATTTTATATCTTTTTTGTTTTTTTTTTTTTTTTGTTTTTGGATGTTTCTTTAGTTCGGTTTGTTCTTCGTATGGTTTTTTCGCCTTATTCATTTCGGTTTCGAATCTGTGTGTGTGTGCATGTGCAAATGTATGTATATATGGGTACTGAGGTATATGCTGAAAGATACACGGTACTGGGGTAGTGGAAACAGATCGCCAAGAATAACACAACAAAACATTTTTGGACAGTTTTCTATCAGAAGTCCTTCATTCTGATGCTATCTTACAGAATAAACAAGAATTTTTCAATCGTCTTATGAACATCCTTTTGGCAAAAAATTTCTATATATATATAATTATTGTGTATTTTTTCGTGTTTTGTTGTTTTCATGTACTGAATATAATTTTGCAAACAAAAGAAAATTTTATATATAAACAAAAGTATTTGTGAATTCGTATAAAGACCTTGGATTTTTTGATTAAAAAAAGCAAGCAATGTGCTTGTGCTGTGTGTGCAAAAATTACAAATTATTTTTTTTTTATAAATAAACAAAAACAAAATAAAAAAAAAAAAAAAAAAAAAAACAAGTAACAACTCTTTCCAAGGTAAATTATTGTTTTTTGCAATGTTATCCACCTCTGGAGTATGTATTAAAAAAAAAAAAAAAATGTCGCGTGTTTTGTGTCGCTTATACCCTTTCTACTGCCGGCTTTAAGTTTCTATCATCTACAAGTGCCTAAGTGATTTCATGATTTTTTTTCGTCTCCTTTTAGCCTGGTCGGGGCCATTTCGTGGTTATGTTATGCAAATGTTTTGTTATCTTTCTTTAACTATCGAGTATCACGATATTATTTTTTTTCGTTGATTTTTTTTGAGTTTACGATTTGGTATTTTTTTTCTGAGGGATTTTATAAAATTTGATAATACTCTGTGTGATATTTATTACCAGCATGTGCGGATTAGATTTATATTCAAAAGTCAAAAATCAATTCTAAGAACTTGCGGTCAGAAAATTGTGTTGAATTCCTGTTCATATACTAACAAAAGACGGGCGAAACTATAAGAGCTGAATTTAAGGTGAGTAGCCAAATTAATCTACCTTATACAAAATTTAAGTTTTTTTATGCAATAAATTAATTTGATTTTTAAACAAAAATTCACCATAGGTAACAAATATTTAAATATACATAAATATCCTAATAGACGTACATACATAGCTAAATATATCATAATTTTTTCGCAAACTTTTGTAAGTAGGTCGGTACAATTTTTTTCTAAATTTCTGCGACGCGACAAAGATTTATTTATTTTCTGAAATGCTGATAATAATAATACCCTAAATCCCATATACCTACTTAAAATAAATATTATTTTGTAAATTATTTTTATTTTTGCATAATAAAAACCAATAAGATAATGTTTAAGAATCTGTTCTTTCACATACTTGAAATATGCTAATTTTCATTGACTTCTATTGCATTTTCAATTAAATTATTTTCTTAAAATTCAATTCATATATTTCATGATTATTAGATCTATTGTTACAAAGATAAGTACCTATATAAGTAACAAATTTAATCTTATCCCAAAAGTTAACTAAACAATAAAATATCAAATATCTGCATTTCAACAAAATCAGCCATTTAAGAGAGATATGGGAATATACAGAAATGTTTTGAAAATAAGTACGCATAAGGTAATGCTTCGTATAGGTAAGATTGTCATTCTGAATGTCTGGGGATCGAAACCCCAGCCCCCTTAAGCGCCAGTTATAGCTTTTATTGAAAATTATAATTGAAACACAAATCAGTGAAACTTTGGAATTATTTTTGACAAGTCAGTAAGTTACCTTAAGCAATCATTGGGTGTTATTGAAAAAATCTCTGGTGCACTGCCCACAAGAAAAACTAATTTTGAGGTAAAAGTTGATCATTGAACGAAATAATGGCAGATGAGAAAAGAAAGAAAATCAGCTGTTCATTGAAAACCACTTTGATTATTGAAATAAATATGTAAAAAAATAAAAAAAAAAAAAATTTAATGGCACAACAGCTCATGAAGAACCATCAGGATCTAGTGACTTACAACTCTCAACCAATCCTGTGTGCGTGTCTGCAGGAATGGAGGGGACCTACAGTTTATTGCTGAATCCTGAACGGCTAAGGTGAGCGGCACTTTTCTATGACAAGAGATACTCTTGGAGGATTTTTCATTTCCTCGCAAGAGGCAGTAGCCCTGAAAAAAACTTAAGGTGGAAGTGGCCGGTATTGAACCCAGACCTCTGGCATGACAGTGCAACGCACTAAACATCACGTCACGGGCTAAATATGTATGTAAATTGATTTTAAAAGAAAGTTTTTAAATAAATAAGATATTTTGTCGACGTAAAAAATTGAGTGACCAATAAGTTTCAATTTGGTACCAAAATGCCATCAATTTTCTTTGGATAAGTACCTTAAAATAGAGAGAGAAAATTTTCAATGAAAGCTATAATTATGCCGTAACAACAGAAAATTTTTTCACGGCTACCTACTCTTTCGAGGAATTGACAAATCCTCAAAGAGTATATCTTTTCTCATTAAAATGTGACTTTTACTTAATTCGTTTGGTTTAAGCAGAAAATTATAGGTTCCCTCTATTCTTTCTGATAACACGCATAGAAGAATATTTGAAAGTTGTAAGTTACTATAGGTAGCGCTGTTCTCAACCAAATTTATTTATTTCCTATGTGAATTGTATTTACCTATACCGAAACTGCAGTTTTTACAAAAGTCTTCGAATATACATCAGTCAAAGTTTAAACGAAAACGTTACAGCTATTTTTAAGAAAATTAGTCAAGATCAAAAATGAAACGAACACTCAATTGATTCTACTTGGGACTTAACATACGCATAAATAGGTATACTTTTTACAATCAAACGTAACAACGGCAGGATGTATTCGAGCTCAAAATTTCAAAAAAACATTTGGGTCTATCCGCTAAACATAACCTATCAGTCACCCTAAGCCTCGTTCAACTATTTTGATTTTTTCGTCTTCATTGAACACTACAGCCCTTACAGTTCGTTGGCATGCCCTCTTCCTTTCCAAAAATCATCCGAGGAATTACTTTCCGCGCAAAACATTATTAACTGAATTAATAAGCATCGTGAACCGTTATTAGACGAATTTTCTGCTGAATGTTTCTTTTTTTTTTTTTAGCCCAAAGAAGCAGCAGCTATTTCCTCGTTTTATCTCAACTCTGGCTAGTATTATTACTTTGGTGGAGTTGAGGCCTAACCTCCAAATTAAAGCTTTGTGTTGCAACTACCTGTCGAAGACGGGTGTATTTTGTATTATAGTCTTGATGACAGCCACAGCATATACTTTTTTTTTGTCCTGATTTATGACAATATTTTTCGGAAAATGGGATTATGGACGAATTCTTGAAAGAACTCACATCTCAGTTGGATTGTTAGAGTTCTGAATTCTTCATTCAAGAACTCTCCAAACCCACACTACTGCTGTCATATGCAGCCTTCACATCGTTAGAAAGGTAGTGGGTATTGATTTGAAGTTCCTGACTTTTTGTTCTAGAGGTTAACTGTTGTGTTAATATCTGGCTGTTGATAGTGAATTCTTCTAGCGTAAAGGAATATTTAAGAATTACTGATACTGGATTGATGTTACAGTTCAGATGATCTCTTTCCTTGGGTATCGAGTAAACAATGCTATTTATCATGCATCTTTTTCCATATAGCCATATTTAGCAGATGAATTGCTTTATACTTCTAACCAAATCATCAGTTTTCAATATTTCGGTGACTCGGTAGTGAGTAGTTAGTTCCAGCATCTTAATGAGGTTTAGATATTGGTAGGCTTTTTTTACTTCGTCCAAGTTCCATAATGGGAAGAAATTATTGGTCTTTATAAATCTTTCAATTTGAATTGTTACTTCTGCCGGTCATCGAAGTTTGACAGTGTCTCAATAAATTCGCGATCACATTTAATAATAGAATTTTTCGTTATTACCGGTAAACTTATATTAATTTCAAGAATTAGTGGCACATGGAAACTTAATACAATTGAATTTTTTGGTAGGTATTATGCAACATTAACAATTATAATTTTGAATAAAATGTCGATAAAATGGCGTATAGAAGGCACCATTTAATCGGCTTTGAATACTACCTAATCTTTTTTCGAGGCTTACATACATGCGTTTTGACCGCAATTTGGGCGATTTTTTAGAGCTTCTGTACCTATAGGGTCCTGGGATGACTAATAAATACAACGTATTTCAGGTAGGCCCATACGGAATAAAATCGCATGGGGTTCAATCAGAGTAGCTTGTGGGCAAGTTTATAGATCAGAATTTTGTTGAATCAATTTAAAAATATTTTGATTTTTCAACATTTTTTAGTTCAAGCGGTAATATATGCAGGCATATATCTGCAATACGGAACTATCACTTTCACCTGAGTCGTTCAGATTCGATAGTAAACTTTAAATCCTCTATTCTTGCATGAAAAGCACACCGCACACAGAAATTAGAGAGTTGTAAGTCAAAGTCATTAGGCTCTGATTCAAAAATTCATTAACAAGTGTGACAGGTGACAATTTTTTAAGTAACAAGTTGACAATTATAAAAATAAATAAATATGGTGGCACAACGGTTCATGAAGAACCAGGGCCTAGTGTAGTGACTTACAACTCTCAACCATTCCTGTGTGCTTGTCTGCAGGAATAGAGGGGACCTACAGTTTATTGGCGAATCCGAACAGGAGATACTCTTGAGGGATTTGTCACTTCCTCGCAAGAGGTAGTAGCACTGAAAAAAAAACTTAATGGAAGCGGCTGGTATTGAACTCAGACCTCTGGCATGACAGTCCAACGAACTAACCATTATGCCACGGGCAGACAAATCGTATATGGGGAGGGAGTTGTATTTCCCCCATTTAAGCGGGTAGTAAAAGCCAAAATATACTTACTAAGAATATCATGCTGTATCATTTTTTAAAGCTCGAAATCCTTTATTTAATTTTAATTTCAAGTCAAGTTCATTTATTATTTATTCATTGTATAGATGTTATCTATGTTTTTATATAATCAATAAATAACATATTTGTACCCTAAATATAATAAAAAATATATATCACTATAAATATTTATAAGTTTTTTTTTTTTTAACTAATAAATCCTACATCATTATCATAACGACAAATAAATACGATAATTTTTTTTTTGCGGAACATCCATTGGTAGCTGTCTAATAAAATAATAATTACTGAAAATTAAATCAAAGCCATAAAAAAATACAAATTAGTAAAACAATAAAATTTTAAACTTTCTCATAAAATTTTTCATGTCTATATTATATCAAACATGCCTCCATATTTTTGTTAGTATATACGAACATAAAAAAAAAAAAAACAATATGGCTGCTGATTCTCTATCTAATTTGGCAAAAAGGTACAAATGATCTTTTTTTGTTAGTCACCTCTACTAACTCTCAATGTATTTCTCCAACTACATCCTTCAAATCCAAAGTAAGTAGCTACATTCAAATCGAAACAGGTCTCAAATTCCTTAGCGATTTCTCGCTTAAAAAAGTAAAAACAATTCCAAATGAACATTCTCTTGAGAAGCAGTCACCTCAAAAACATGCCCGCAGTTTTCTTAAAAAGAATAACTTTTCACATTTGTATATTGACTAAGCGGGTAAAACAAGTTTAACTGGAACTTGAACTGCATTTTATATTTCAGATGATGTGAGCTCGTAGCAACTTAAAATCACTTTATACGAACCAATCCCAGTTATGCATGTCCATTTATAAAGTTTTATATATGAGTGCTGCATCTACATATATACTGCAGATGTAGTCACAATTCAGAATGCCGTTGAATTGAAGAAGGCTAAAAAAAATAAAAAAAACATACCGATCGATTGCATATAATTCCTTTTTTTTTATTTTAAAAATATATATAACGTATATAAAAGTTCAATACCTTTTCGATCATTTATGAGTTCTTAAGCTGTTGAGGTGAGGTTTGAACCATCTAGACATGGAAGCCTAACGAATTTTCAGTGGCAATTCTTCGACTGGAACGAAACAAATTGTGGCACTTTGCGCGTTCCTTTTTGAATAACAATATAACGACAGGAATACGATTTATTATACCCATTGTGAGACTCTGCAAGAGGTGCTCTAAATATTTTGGTTCCTTGAAAAAGGATTGGATGTGGCCTGCAGTGCACAGCAAAAAGGGTTAAACCGTTCTACCGCATCAGACAAAAGACAAAAACGGCAATGACTCTGCCAGATGGATTTATGACCCTTGTCATATATTATGCAATATGGCATCGGTTATAGGTTCATGTTTGACCTAGTTCTTATGTAGCATTTGGTTTGGACATTCTGGAATTTTTGAATATTTATGTCTGCAAGAAAAAAAAAAAAAAGAGAAATCTTTATCTTCTGAGAATTTGAATTTGAAAGGATTGATTTTTAAATTGAATCTGTGAGAGGTGTGAAAAAGGAAAGATTTTTTTTATGGAGGTCTCTTTACAATATGGAACTGATTCAATTTATATACAATATGGTAATATATTTTTATTTGAGACGCATTACATCTGAAAGCATTGCGGGAGGTAGATACCTATCTAGCTGTTGAAATTGGTATGCAAAACGAAAAATTGATTTCTACCTAAATTTTGGGAAAACTGTCTTAAGACAAATTTATTGTTTATGATATTTTGAGATTTTTAAATTTGTTTCAAAAAACACAAATTAGGTTTTTCTCTGCGCTGCGCCGGACTGTCGGAGACCCCTTATACCTACATAACATAGTTATTTTTTTTTTGCTTTTATAATTTACGCGTACTCAAGGGGTTTTTGGTACCCTTAATTATGTCAGCGACACAGTGCGAGCATTAGGTAAGGAGAAGGGGATTTAAATGGAGGTGTCGGTGCACATTGGTCTTGAATTTCTGAATATCACAATGAGAGGGGCAGAGCTTTGAAGAGCATTTTCCACATTCGCGTAGTATGGTTAAAGAGCGATAATTCCTGTATTTGACAGAACGACCGAAATTGGACTCAAGGGAAAACTGATGAGCATTCCTAGAAGCGCAAGTATTACGGTTGAATTGTTTAAGGGGAGAAATGAAACTGGCTATAATTTTATTTCAACTCAAGTACGAAACGTTTTAAATTCATAAATTCATTTCGGACTCAATACCGCCCATGCAACGCTATTGCTGCGCTTACAGTCCAGTAAGAGTAGACGAAAAAATGCCAAAGAAATGAAAAAAATTATTTAGTGGCTGAAATTTGGCATGAATATTGGTAATTGGACTCTTTAAAAACTGAGAAAGAATCTCACCGATCCAATGACCGCTAAATCAGTTTCAAGGGGTCAAGGACATGAAAATAGGTTTTTGCAAATAGGTAGGTATATTTTAAAAACAGATTTTTGGACTTTTCGAATTGCTGAAACGTTTCAACAGTTAATACTTTACTAAAATATTTGGACATTTTAGAGTATGACATTTTAAAAAATTAATGAAAATTTAATTTTTTTATTTTATTTTCTGTTGAATATTTTGAAAAAAAAAAAAAAGATTTGTTGAGTTGTGTAGTTTTTCTTTCGAACCGACAGTACCTAAGGTATATCTACCAACTTACATAATGATATACGGAATTATTTCTGAATGCTACCTACGTTTCTATAGGGTGTTTAATAAAAAAACATACATATACAGGGTGATTGACCTAAGGTGTGAACAAAAGCTAGAGCTTGTAGGTTGGGTCGAGATAAGAAAAAAATGATATGGTAGGGGGGCCTATTTTCCCCACATTTAGCCAGGAGGGGTAATTTTCTAATAAATAGATTTAAAACAGAAAAAAAAATTAAAACACAACACTTACACTTTTAATACCATGATATACTTAAATTTTTTGTAAACTAAAAAATCTCTCATATTATTTTATTCCTAAATAAATTTTTTTAAGGGAATGTTTTTTAAAATATTATTTAAACTCAAAATTTTGAAAAAAAAATGAAAAAAAAAAATTAAAACTCCATAATTTTTTCCAAAATTTTACGTAATTAAGTACTAATTTTGTTTTCAATATTCAATGCTCTTATTACCTTTTACAGAGAACCAGATGCTAAAATGTCTTTTAGTTTTTGAGAAAATTAGAAATAACGGGAGGGGCAATTTTCTAAAAGAATCGACTTAATACAGAAAAAAAAATATTAAAAAAACCATAGTAACGGTTTTAACAGCAGGCTATACTTTTTTGTTAAGTCAAAAATCTTTTCTTTTATATTATTTTTAAACTAAGTTTTTTTAGTAAACAGTTTTTCAAAAATTAATTGTCAAACTTAAATTTTTGGAGAAAAATATTTTAAAAATTGTTTTCAAACTCATATTGTTCAGAATCTTACGTTTATATTTACACAACTATTCCCTAAAAGAGATTTATTTTAAAATAAAATAAAAGAAGAGAATTTTTTCATTACAAAAAGGTATATAATGGCATTGTAAGTGTAACCGTTGTTTTTTAATAATTTTTTTTCCGTTTTTAAGTCAATTTTTATAAGAAAATTGCTCCTCCCGCCTAAACGGGGGAAACAGACACCCCCCCCCCCCCACCCATACGATATTTTCTTATCTCGATCCAACCTACGCGCTCTAGCTTTTTGTCACACCTTAGCTGAATCACCCTGTAGATGAGGGTGTTTGCGTGAATAAGTGGCTCTGCTTCATAGTGAACAATTTCTTCGATTAAAATGGGAAGCTACACACCATCACCGTCTGCTTGTGTTGCTTTCCCCCCACCCTGTTCGCTTTCTAGTGAGCCCCAAAATTGCACTATTGCACGAAAGCATACACGTTGAACAACGTGGAGTTACCAATTTAGAAGGGGTATTAAATCAAGTAAAATCAATTTCAATCAATAAAATAGTAAAGTATAGGTACTAGTCCTACACAGCGAAATTAGAATATCAAATCGGTATCATATCTGTTTGGATACATCTGACGCTCATTATAAAAATGAGTTTTTGGAATCTTTGGTTTTAGGAAAAGGATTGGCTTGAAAGATATGATGATATTTTGCAGGTGGTGTGGTGCCAGTTTGTTGCCACATATCTCGAACATGTTTAATTTTCAAGTATGGCAAACGATTGACGAAGTGGATTTTTTAATGTAGAAGATACTTGTTATTATTGACTTAATTAGATCGTCTCGTAAATTTCAAAATTTCAAAATAAATTCACATTGTAACTGATGAAACGGCGACACCATACGTAATTTGCCACCTCGCCAATCCACTACTTCACCACTCTTCTGCCACTTGCTAAGCCCACAACCACTCCACTTCGTCACAACTTCAATGCGCGCCTTGCCTAAGGACGAAACTTCTACTCTCAAGTATAGCAAGTTTTTTTTAGATTGAAGTTGGCTTTTTTACACGAATATTTTTTGAGTTTTGACGTTATATTATTTCCATTGTGCGATATGCAGGGTACCTATCCCCTTATTAATCAATGGCATGGTACAAACTGAAACACGCGAAATTCAAAGCTATGACCTGTCTAACTTGTAGTAGCTCGTGGCGTTATGGTTAGTGTCTTTGACTATCACACCAGAGGTCTGGGTTCGATTCCCACCTTCAAAAAAAAAATGTTTTTTCAGGGCTACTGCCTCTTGCGAGGAAGTAAGAAATCCTCCACGCGAGTACCTCCTGTCATAGAAAAATGCCGCTCACCTTAGCCGTTCGGATTCCGCAACACATTTTAGGATCCCTTCATTCCTGTAGACACGCAAACAGACATAGTTAAGAGTTATAGTTGTAGTTCGTTATAAGCTATTGTGCCAGCAAATTTATTTTTTGACGAAATTCTAACTTTTATCAAACAAATCATAAAGGTTTTCGATTAACAGCTGTTTTTTTTATTTCGAAAAACTCCTCTTTGCCCCAGTTTTTATTGTCGCATTAGCTAAATCATTTGTTGTACCATTTTAAAAGGAACATTAAATAGGCAACTATTTAACGTAATTGGCCATTTATGTTCTCATAAACTTTTGTAAAAAAAAATATTATGTAATTTTTGTACTGAAAAATTAATTTAAAAAAATTATAATAAAAGAAATGCAAAAACAAGTGTTAAATTTTAGTAACAACTGTCTATCAGAACAGTTATTCAAGAAAATTATAAAAATAAAAAAAAGGACAAAAATCATTTATTGGTGGTCCTAATGTTAAGGTATTCGGGGAGAGTCGTAATGGTCTAAAGGCCCGCTGTGTCTGGTTGCAAGGCTATCCATTATTTACTGTGTACCTTGTATATAGTTTTTTTTTTTTTTTTTTTTTTTATATAAGTAAAAAGTAGGTATTATTTTTTAAAATGGCTGAAAATATATAAAAAATGGTCAAAAAATATTAGGTAGTGCTAAGTGCTTAAGTGCTTTAAGCTTTGCACTTAGCACTACCTAATATTTTTTGACGATTTTTGTTTTTTATATATTTTCAGCCATTTTAAAAAATAATACCTACTTTTTACTTATATAAAATAAAAAAAGCTTAAAGTATCTACCAAGAGGTAGGTACACAGTTAAACAACTTTTGAGTTGTGTCTATCGAAAAAACATATATAAAATTCAATTACAGCAAACTGTAGGCATGCCTGGTTCTAATTTGGTAACAAAAATATTTGGCGGTAATGAGCCACTGCACCTATGGCAATGAACCTTTTCGACCCACTAGTGTTGGTATCAATTGTGGTGAGATACCTATCTAGCTACCTACATACATATATAATAGGTAGGTACCTACTCTTTAGATATTTTTATATAAAAATCAATCATTAAAACAAAAACACTGCCATCACTAAATGGCTGGCTACTGTCAGTCTTCCTTAAAATGCTGTAGTATTAGCAACCCAAAGCAAGAGCTAAACTGCCATGTTTAATTATTCAAAAAAAAAAAAAAAAATAATAAACCGTTAATAAAAAAAATTAAAATAATGACAGGAGTAAAAATTCCATGCTGGAAGTGAAGTCTAATTAACACCGCATATACAAAACGTGTGGTGATGGCACTCCCTCTTGATTTCATGAATTTTCACGCGCCGCCAAAGTTATCGATTTTTTTCTTATATTAAAGATGGCACTTTACACCATTATCCTCAAGTTCCATGTCTACCAAGTTCAATTATCATTTCCAATTTCCAGTTCCCAGAATCACCCTTGGATTGCATTTTCTTAGAATTCGAAGGGGAAACAATCACTGGCAAGAATCAACCCAACTAACTTGTGGCTGAGTAAATATTTATTCCACTTGACAGACGTTATGACTATGAAGCCATGATGCTCATGGTTTGGTATTCATTTTTTTTTCGTTATACTCTCTGTCTCGTTGTCATTACTGTGCTCGCTCTAGCAACTGCGTATAGTTGGGTTTCACTTGCCGACATGCCGGCCGCATCTCCTGTGTGTGTTGCTAAAAAAGGAAAACAGATTTCATTCTCGAATTCTCCATGCACTTGCCAGCAACGGTATCGACAGCCATTATAAAATAGGCGTGGCCAAATGGTGGTTTCTTTCTTTATTCACCGCACTCTAAAAATTATGTGTGTTGAATAAAATCAAGAAGATGGTAAAAAAAGAAGTGCGTTTATGAATCTTGTAGTAGGTAGGTATGTTTTTTTTTTTTTTTCAGTTAAAAAGGTTTTAAAAAAAAAAAATATTTGTAAAGTTTGTAAGAGAGGAGATTGCTTATAAATTCTGGTCATCGGTAAATTATTATTATTTTATTCAAATTTATCTTTTCCTCTTAAAAGCAGATCAAAAATTCTTTGGGCTTTTTTTTTTTTTGGGATAATTTACATTTTAACATAAAAATGTAAAATTTATTTTTATATCTTTTATCTTCTTTTACAAAAACAAAATAAGATCAAAATTTTTTGTTTGCATATTTTAGATGGACGGTGTTTAGGAAGGTGTATAAAGTTTGCTGATGCTGTCAGCATCAATGAGTAAAAATATGTTAATAGACTTAAGAATCATCATGCCATGTAATGGATATTATAGTGACAAACAAAATAAATGTGACAGCTTGGAGCGTATAGTGACATTATAATATGTATATATCTATGTGCCTATATCGTCAGGAAAATTGATGCGTAGGTATTAACAAACAAATTTTGTGGGCTTAACATAAATTCTCAGCTAGGGGTCTGTTCGTAGTTTGAGAATGCGTGAATAGGACGTAGATAAGGTACCTACCTACCTACCCGACAGTGTATGATTAGTAGCAGATAATATAAAAATAGGTGGACATTTAATTTGACTTGATTTAAGATGAATAATTAAAAGAAGAATGCGCAGCGCAAGTGTGATGAAGAGGAGAAAATAAAAATTAAAAAAAAGGAGAAAATGAATGAAAGAATAGCTTAAAATTTGAATAGGTAAGATAATAGATCATTGCTATAGGTGCAGGTGTCTAATAAGAAATTGAAAATAAATTAACTAAATAATATATCAAATTTTCCTAAAACGCAGCCTTTTACGAAATTTTATATAAAATTACTTTGGTCTACTTAATTTGTTAATTATAGAGATAGAAAATCTACTTAGATATAAGAGTTTTTTTTTTTAAATGTATACCTACCTATGTACTGTACATAAGTACATATGACAAACAATGATTGCAATTCAATCTTAAAAAAATTTTAAATCTTAAAAAACAAGGAAAATCGAAGCAGTTTGAAAAAAAAGTCTACTCTGCATCGTCGCCGTCGTTGCCCACCGATATCATCGATAAAAAGTAGTACCCGTGGTATGATGGCTAGTGCGTAGGACTGGTGATGTATTCTGGAGGTATGGTTCGAGTTCCAGCCTCGTGCACCTAAACAAAAAAAAACGGCTAATGCTTCATTTTCGAGTTATTCACTTATGTATCTTCTAAAATGGTCAATCAAATTTGTTAAAATCTAGCAATCTGGTGCTTCTGAGCAGTTTAAGCAATATTGCATTTAAAAATTTTGAATTTTTAATTTAAAAAAATATTTTGTGTGTACTTGCGACAAAGCAACATTATAGTTTCTAAGAACAACAGCAAGTGGGTATAACGTCGTAATTAAGCAGTAACGGGGAAGACAAAATATTTGTGCGACGTGCTACAAAATAGGGATTTGCGCGTTTAATTAATTGTACGGTTTTGGATTTTTCTGTTTTTTTTTTTTTTTTTTTTTTTTTTTTTGGATTTTGGCTGCTCACTTTTGCCCTAAATTGATAACTTCTTATCAACAAGACTGTTATAGCTAAAAATTTTTGGTTTGCGTTACAAATTTATACATATTTATAAAGCTGCCATTTTGCCTCGAGACAAACAAAAATAATGCCTCAATTGAAAAAAAAATAATGCCTTTTGCTATGAAAAAAAGGCTCACTTATTTTTTTTTTTATTCAATGTATAAATAAAAAAAAAAAACGAAAAAAGGATATAATTTATGAAAAATTAAACACCAGTTTGATTTAAATAAGCAAAAACAATCCCTCATTAAAAAACAAAAATTCACAGGAAAACATGTACATACCCAATTAATCACATATATGTATGAATATAATATATGTATTTAAGTATAGTTTGAATTGCGATCGCCCTACATTATTTTTGAAGCAAAAAATAAAGATTTTTGCAGATTATAGCAATTTTTATCTTTAAAAATAGTTTTTGTGTTTTTAGTCTATTCCTGAACTTTGTTTTATTGTAATTAATACAAGAGAAAATCTTTTCAACTGACTGTAAGAAATGTTTAGTTTAAGAAAGAAAATGAACATTTTTAAATTTTATAATTTTTTCTCCAATTTCAGAATTTTTTTTAAATCGTTAGAAATATTTAAATTTACTAAAAATCTGAACTCAATAAAATAAAATGAAAAAAAAAATGCATTTTTGGTAAAAAGTAAGCCTCATTGCCACAGATATTGAAATAATGCCTATAAAACTGCCGTGTTAACTGAAAATGACGTATCTGCATTTTTGGAGATTTTGAGTTAAGACCACTTTTGATATCTCTGATACAGTTATTATTTTATTCTATTATAATATTAAAAATATCTTGCTTCATTTCGGCTTAAAACGCTAAAGAAAAATGACGTATGTGCAATGAACCATCCTATTTTTAAGAGAAATTGACGTATCTGCACATTTTAAATCAAAACTACGTAAAGCTGATGAAAATCGGCATTTTAATTTCCTCCAATCATTTTTCTCTTTTTTTATTATAATATTTTGAAACGTTTAATTTTTTATTTATTTTATTATTTGAAAAAAAAAAAACTTTTAAAAGTAACTGGGATAAAAGTGTTTCTCTTTTTATTATTATTATTGTACTATTCATTCTAGAATGTCAGTTTATTAGACTTGACCATTCTTTATTCCGTCAATTTCATTGAATTTGTGTTTCTCTTTTATTATTATAGACAATAATTAAACTTAAATGCCGTAACTACACGAAAAGCTTAAGACAAAATGACGTAACTACCAATACCTACGTTTGTATTCAATACAAGCAAATACATTTTTGGTCAAAAAATAAAAATAAAAACATTCATCCAAAAACAAAAAAGTTACAGATAAAAACAGGAAAACGCATTTATCTCAAAATGCCAAAAATGTAGATACGTCATTTTCAGTTAACACCGCAGAAAAGGCATACAAAGGCCTCAGTTGGCATTGCTGAGTCGAACTGATATGAGCACATAGCTATACTTAGTATTCCTAACTATTAATTTTACATTTTGACCTGTATAAAAGAGAATTTAACAATGATGAAAAAATTAATTTTTTGTGAATCGATTTTTTATATGAATTTAAATTTTTCATCATTTAAAAAAACAAATTTGTTTTCTTAATTTTCTAAAAATATTTTTTTTTTAACTGCTTAAATTATTTTTGAAAAAAAATTGATTTCCTTTAAGTTGATTTTTTTTTCCAAAAATTTGCTTGACTGAATGTCACTGTTTTTGAATAATAAAATTCTCTTATTATTTCTTAGTTAAATACTGAAAACTAATTTAAAATCTTTCTTAATATTAAGAAAATACAAAAAAAAAAAAAAAAAAACAGAAAAAATTTAATTTATTTATAAATGGTAATTTTTTGCGTCATAAACGTTCGTTTTTTTAATTTCTGAAATTTCAGTATTTTTTTAAGAAATAATAAAAGCATTTAATAATTGATAAAAAAAAAGTGGCCTTTATACGCAAAATTTTGAAAAAAAAAATCGACTTGAAAAAAAATCGCATCTTTTTTTTCAAATTTTGACTTGGAAATTTTAATTTCTCAAAAAGTATTCATTTAAAGAACTTGATTTAAAAAGCAAATAAAATAATGGGATTAATTAATTTCAAACAAATTATATGTATTAACTTTCTTTGATTTTAAATAATTTTTTTTCATTTTAAATCAATTCTTCAGATATCACCCCTCCCAGCCTCAGGGGGTCGAAATAGAGCTTTTTGAACATACAATATTTTTCTTAGAATTATCCCAGGAATCATCGTCCAAAATATAAACACGAATAAGGGGACACCCAACATTATGATGTGTTATGAATGTAAGTACTACTTACATACACATATACCTACTTTTTTTCTGAAAGTTATAAGGAATCCCAAAAATTTAGAAGTTTTGATTTAAACTTGATATTACGATGATAGAGAACAAGAAAAAAAGTGGATATCGAAATTCTCTCCGCCTGTCTGTCGGTTCAGTTACATATTTTATGGTGGATATTTAAAAAAGTTAGATAGGCTTAAAAATAATAAAAAAAAAAAATTGTTTGGATTAAAAAAAAATTATTTGTAAAAACTCAGTGTTTCAAACAATTTTTTTTAAAACTCAGTTAGGTACCTACATACTTATAAAATGCCGATTTCCTTAAACGATTTTTGAAAATTATGTATCATTTAGGTACCCAAAGAAAAACTTTTTTTTTTTAACTTGTCCTATGATTTTGATTCAAGTTTGTATATTTTTCTAATATAATAAATATTGTTTTAAAAGTAATTTTTTATTTTTTTTATCAATTTATTTAAATTAATATTAAATAAGATTGAAAGTTAAAAAACAATTAATTCTATTAAAACAAAAAACACAAACATAAAGTAAAATTTAGTAGGTCCTACCTGGAATTGGTAGTTTTTAGAAGTAAGTACACCCGATGCACCTGATTTGGTTTTAATATGCAATTGCAAAGAGGACATTTTTCAATTTTATATTTAAGCATTATTAACGGTAGGTACCACTTATATAACATTTTTCTCAATGTTGAGTTTCTATTCAAACCAATTTAAATAATTACGATACGACTCAGTTGAGTAATTTATTAAGCAATCATAAAGTGTGAACTATGACTGACAAGATTTAAATTCATTTTTTTATTAATTCACAATTTATTTATTTTTCTTGCCTGTATTATATGTACCTACATCTTAATATACCATTAGCAAATTAATTTTTCGTTGAATTAACGCATAGTACTTATGTAATAAGTACCTAAGTATGTAACATATATTTTATTGAATTTTTGTTTATTAAAAAAAATCATAACCATCAAAATAGACAAGGTGCTTCAGGGTAAACGGTAAAGAAGAGAAGTGTATGAGTGCACTTTTATTGAGACACTGAATCTTCCAAATAACAACAAATATTTTAAATAAAGTTATTCATTAGATCAATTAATATTTCGCTGAAAAAAATTTAATAAATGTACCTATACCTATTTCATTAATTTCATAACTAACTTAACGAAGAATATTTTTCCAGTGTACATACCTATAAAGAATTCGGTGGTGCAGTTGTGCTTGTAAAGTAGGTATTTTGAATATCAAAAGAATATGTAGGTATACATACTTACCTATACTACCTACGGAAAATCATAAGATTATAAATGTTTAAGAAATTCGTGTCTGATTTTTTACTTTTGACAAATTGCAGTAACAAATTTCTAATGAATTATAGGCCCTTCTTGTAGTAAGTAAAATATGCCCCGACTTATTTCATGAAAGCAAAACCTTTTAAAATTGAATTCAAATTTAATTTATAAGAATTTTGCCTGTTCAGAATTTCTGAACATCCAATGCAACCACCTACTTATCCAAGAATTCAACTACTTTTCCATTACTCCTGCCATCTTTTGTTCAGATTTTAAACTTCATTATCAATTCAAATTAACTTATTGGAATATTAGTGCAAGAAACACACACTCACAGATTTCTAAGAGCCACAGAGAAAATCCGAAACCAACTTAATCTCATTCTCAACCTCAATCTTCAACTTGAATTTGAAAAGATTCATATTATCTAATAAGACATCAGACACATACATACATCGGAAATTAAAATGTTTTCTCTTAAATATGACAAAGCCACACACACACACCGACATCCAAATTTAACCAAAAATTGGTATGTTAGTATGCGTAAATTGAAAAGGTTGTTGTATCTGAAAAAAAAAAAACACAGACCAGTTGGACTGGTGTCGGAAAAAGTTGGTTGGTAAATTATTGCTCATCAGATTTTTGTTTCACAAACGGCAGGTGGATTTGTATCGGAATTCGTTTTTATTTCGAGGGTTGGAAAAATCCATAGAATTTGAATTGGATTTTCTTATCTTATGGGATTAAAAATTATTTCTATTCGGGTAAAAAAGGGTTATTTTTTGTGTCAGTAGTAGGAAATTATTAAAAATGAAGTAGTGTGTAGAAAAATTCTACTTCAAAATACGAAACTTTTTAGGTTATAAACAAAATTATGTTTCAATTAGATTTTTTTTTTTTTTGCAGGGTAGGAAGTAAATTATTTCGTTTCAGGTGTTAAATAAAGTTTAGTATAAATAAATATGTATAGGTACCTTATCTATTTATGATATGTACATAATATGTAGGTATGATTAATTTATTACCCCTATTGTAATTTACTTAGCGTAAAATAACCAAAGATCCACAATACACGAGTTCCTATAAAAGAATAAAAAAAGCAAACAAAACAACAAAATACCTACATCAGCTAACAATCTTTATGATTATGGCGGTTTTAAATCATTAAGCGTTGTGTATAGATAGATTCATGTACGTGGATACTTAAAAAAAAAAAAAAAACTCGGCAGCGGGCGTCTCTGGTCGGTGTCGGTATTTTGTTTTTTATTTTTATTTTTTTTTTAGCTTGAAAGCGGCCGAGCGGGCTGTAAGAAGAGTTTGACGTTTCATAAATCTCCACTGAGGAAGGCGTGAAATTACAATGATCGTTAAATGGCAGCATTTATGCTGTCTGTCTGTTTGTTTTGTTTACTGTCTGCTATTTTATTTGACTAATGGACTAGAGCCTAGGTTCTTGATGTTTTATTTTTCTTGTATACCTAGTTGGACTGTTGTTATATGAAGTTGAAGGCACCTTATAATTTGTCTAATTTTGAATAGCTAGGTATTTGTACAATACTTGGCACTGCATGGCGCTCTCTTGTCGGTTTTGATTCTTAAGCTGAAAATTTTCTTAAAAAAAATTATTAAGGTGTCAAATTTGTTTAGTTGGAAAAAATAAACAAGAATTATGTATCTACAATGCGATGGTTGGTAATACATAGTAATATTGTGCAATCAAAAAATTTTTATCAAAATTATTGCTTACTTTGTGTTCATCTTTGAATCTAAATTTGGGTTTGACTGGGGCAAAAAAAAGAATTAGAAGCTGCAGTACCTTTTAGTGGCTGACATTTTTACTTTCGTTATCATAATAAGACATATTGAAGGCACTTTCTTTAAAGGGAAACCAACAGAGTTTCGAAAGACAAAGTCATGAAAAACAAAGTTTCGAACGACAAAGGTTCAAAAAACAATGTTTCGAAAAAACAAAACTTCGAAAAGGCAAAGCTTCGCAAAAAATTTAGATACCTACCGAGATTGATAACATATAGAATTTTGATATACTTAATTTTCGATAACTATTTGTTGTCACTCCAATTCATATTTTCACTTTTTGTTTGAAAATGAAGGAGAAATTATAAAAAATCATGCCGAAATTATTTTGTAAAACACGAAATGTTAAAATTTATTGCATTGTCGATGGAAAGCGATGATTGCTTTTCTTCTTTCGGGCAATATTGTCATTGCCATTGCCAAAGTGACTTAATTGGCAATTTTCAAGGTAATATTTGAAGCAATTTACTCCTTCAAATATTGCCAATAGAGCCGCAGGGTAAAAATACAGCGGACGCTTTATTTTTGTTGGGTAACTCAGCTAAAATAGTGCGCCGATATCTACAAAAGAGCACTTTACTGCATCAGCGTGATAAACTGGCCCATTGATGCCATAGCGCAATTTTTTTTTACAATTCAAAGAGTCTTATGTCTATACATGCCAAGATACTACAGTGGACTTTTTAAATTGATTTCTGGACGGGCACGGACATTGAACAAGTTTGACGAAATGCTGGACTTGGATGCTCTTAAGAAAATAAGTGAACTGGTATAAATATAAGCTGTGCTTACACTAATTTTAATGGGGGCAAAAGATCCCCGAAACAGCTTTTTTTTTGTAAATAAAAGTAGCTTTCCATTGTGTATGGTTGCCCTGCTCTGTAGATTTAAGTCCCTGTGTTAAAATATTATGCTCTTCCCTATGACTTCCATGAAACGAAGAAATACCTAACACAAACACTCGACCCTACCTGCTCCCTCCAATTACGAATTCCGTACATTTCTGTTTTTTTTTAATAAGAAGTTTTACTATTGTATTGGAATATAGAAATCAAATCAAAAATGTAAATTTCAAACACATTTAAACCATGGGGGCTATAAATCAGCCTAATGCTAGTTGACTTAGGAGCATATGCCAAAGCCGGATAGTTTATCAAAATATTTAAATTCGAGTGCTGAATAATTGCTTATCTTATATGATTATTTATTTATTATTAAAAATTGGAACATAATCGATTATAAAGTAAAATATTGTTCAATTTTCTCGAAAAAACGTCGAAACTTTATTTCCCCTATACGAATTGCCTGCAGCTCAGTTTTCTTACAACCATTTTTTTTTATTACATGTACTTGTAGATTGTACTAAATTTAATCAATATCATTGATGCCATTTTTTTAGTAAATTAAAAAAATAAATAGAAAAGTTTCTATGACAGCGAGCTAAAACAAAAATTAGATTTTTCATAGGGTTAGGGATTAAGGAATCAAATAAAAAAGGATCTGTACGAAGTACAGTGGGGCGACCTGTACAGGAATGTTAGAATTAATTCAAAGAACTAAAACAAAAGAGAGGATTAGATATTTTTTGTTGCTTTTCGGTTATAAAGTATTCCAATGCATCAATACCTTAATCAACTCATGGAATGATTTCCCGCACTCCAAAACGTGCACTTAAAGTTCTCTTTCAATTCTATAATGTAAAAAAGTTGACAAAAATGTTTAGCATTAAAATATAGCTGTAACTTTCTTAAACATAACGGTAAAATATTGATTGAACATGGAATCGACAGCGTAAAATATACGTTATTTAATATTGTATTAAGAAATTTAAAACCATGGAAGTATTTTGTTTTATTTTATTTCAAAAGCCAAGTGTGTAAAATTATTAAGTGTCAATTTAGTTCTATTCTAAAATAAGTTAAAATAAGTTTCCAAACGCTTCCACGTCGAGATTTTATTATTTTCATATAACTGTGGAGTTATTAAAAGAGCTGGTGCTCATACGTGTTCCATTTTTAAAATTTTTTTTTTTTAAATATCACATTAGGATTTTTTAAAAGGCTTACTTTTTGTGCAATTTCATATTCAAACGACTTATTTGTAAGATGGATGGGGTTTTTTGAAATAAAAAGAGATTCTGGAAAAGGTTAAATTAAAAGAAAAAGTATATTACTTAAATTTACACCTTCAAGAACGCATCCACTGCCCTGCAACAAGTGGAAGTGAGCTCAACCATATTATTTCACAATTTTAAACAAGATTAAACGAATAATGGACTTACCTATTATGATTGCGACGAAAGCCGATTTTAGCATACAAAACAAAAATGGCTTCAGAATCTTTGTATTTCAAGCAGAACAACAATAACAACAAATAAACTTGGAGGTCCAGGTAACATTAAAAAAAATCTGATTAAATCTAATCCTCTGATTACAGGTTTGGGGCGCAACTTTCGCAAAAACAACTAAAAACTTTTCCAAAAGCAGTTTTCCATATCCATATTATTATTTGTCCAATTCAGGGTTACCTTCAGACTTCTTGAAACAACTTATAAAGTGGTGACGAATTTAGCTTTTAATTTAAATTCAGGCTTCAATTGATAATAAGCAAATTTTTATTCCACATTTAATTTTTTAAAAAATTATCTATGTTTAATAAACTTTTTAAGAAAATTTAATCGTAATTTAGTAAGAATAATGCGAAATTTAAAAGAGGAAATGTGTTTTTTGTCAGCATTCATAATCGATTCTTAAACAAAAAAATATAATTCAGCTATTACATATTCAGCAATTGAATTAATTCGCCCCATTGTGCGAAGGAGATGCACGGACGCATGGACGTACAGAGCTTAGGACCAAGCGACGACCGTACGCGATTGATGGTATAATGAAATAAATTTTTTGGACTTCTCCATCATTGTAGTGTCAATTTTGATGATGTACATCGACCCAAACTTGCCATAAAAATGTTGAGGTTTCAAAAAAGTCACATGGTTTTTTTTTAATCGTAAATTATATTATTTTTTTTTTTCCAGATGGAAGGTCTGGGGAAGGCTGGAGGTCTGGGTTTGATTGCCAGCCTCTTCCACCTAAAAACAAAAAATATTCCAGGTCGTTCTATACGAAATGTCACGTCACTAAATTAATTTTTTTTTGTTAATATTCAACACTGGTCAGTTAAAATAATTAAATTATAAAATCAGGGAAATAAAGAAAAAAATCAAGATAACCTAAAATCAAATTTTAAACCGGAACCCAAAAAGATTATCGCATGTTTTATGCAATAAATCAAACAATCTGAGAATTATTTTCTAAATGTTAAAAAAAAAAAAAACTAAAAAGACCATCACTTAAAAAAAAATAGACAACTCAATTATTCTTTTTAGATTTTCTTTTTGATGTTTAAAAGTTCTTTTATGAACACTTTAATGCGTAGGTTTGTCCAGAGTTACCCCAGTTATACCTATCAAAATTAAGATTTGAAAAGAAAAATGTTTTATAAAAAAAAAAAATATGCCAAAAATATTAATGGAAACAAAAATAATGTTTATACATCTGCTTATATTTTTTTTTTAATTAAAAATTTTACACAAATATGATTTTGTTAAAAAAGTTTTATATAATAAAAATAGTATTTTTTTATTTTTTAGAGAGAGTAGCGGTGTTTTTTTTTTTTTTATGAGAACTAAGACAATTTGACATAACTCTGCCTGACTGAATACAAGTGGAATAAGGACTTTTAAGTGCATAAGATACCCCCTTTGAGAATTAAATCCCCTGCAGTAAATTATACTTAGAGTACCTTCATTTTTTAAATCATTGTGCTCAATGGGGCCACTCACATCTATACAATCGTTTCCAGATAAAACATCCACGCATCTTCATAGAAAATCAGCCGCTCTTATGGTGCGCCTTTTATCCAGTTCTTTATAATTAAGTGGTTGTCAGGTTTTGGTTTTATCTCTTATGAAAATCAAACATCTTAGAATGGAATTCCTTCATAGGCGGTCCCATTATTTTGTTTGTTAAAACCAAGAGCGGAAGCTCTTATATTTATCAATTTAAACCTCCCACACCCTATTGAATTATTCCTTTTTTAATTAAAAATGTCATTCGCTTTAGTTATCCTAAAATAAAGTTTAAACAAAAAAAAAAAAAACTTAAGTATTCGTTTGATGTTGTCATAAGAGAAGAAACACTGCTGCTTCCTTGTTATAACCATCGCTTTGTATGATACCACATCTTCATCCATTAAACTGTCGTCCTCTGATTTAAAATAAATAAAATACACGAACCGCGTATTTAAGTGTTACGTTACTTATTTTCGTCGACTCAATAGCATAAAATAAGTGACAGGCCAGGAGAAGGAAAACACGTTTCCAAAACTATTTTACGCCCAAAATAAAAAAAAAAAAAAAACCGTGAAACAAAAATTAATTCTCCAACGCGAAGTATATGGAAGGAGGATTCTGAACATAAATTCACGACACTTTATTTGCTAATGGCAATTGGATTTCTCATCACGACTTTGGGACTATACCAGACGATCGAGGCTGGGAAAGTCATTTCGAATAAAAATATCTTGCCTTTTTCCATCATATGCCGTGTAGCACCTATCAAAGACTCTAAGGCTCCAAGAGTATTGCTGATGAGGCCACCATCTAATTGATATTCAAGTGCTGCGATGCGTTTCAACGGAATTGCAACGAATTGGCGAATCGTAACATTTTTGGACGTTGTTGGGCGCACAAAATGCAAAACTTGATTATTGCCATCAGGGGCAGACCAAAGGGCATTTTTAACTTTTTGCTAAAGGACTGAACTGCGATGTTTTTCATGTTTTCAATTAAAGTGCCGGATGAAATTATATCAAACATGTGTTACATGAAAAAAAAAAAAAATGAAGAAAAAGCAACGAGTTTTATTGTTTTTTATTTTTTTAAGATTTCACATCTTAAGTGGGCAGTGATGATGATGATGGTAAAGTGGAATAGTGGAATAGAGGTGGAGCAACAATGTTTATTGCTATTGTCCACCCACCACCTTAATGGAGTTTGAAATGCTCTTCTTTTGCAACTGTACAACTTAAATGCAATTGGCTTTTATACTTTTGAGAGTTTCTTCGGGGTTGATGACTAGATATGTGTGTCCATTAGTGAGTGATTCAGAAATGAATTCGATGGAATGACAATGATATAATGTCTAATAAAGACCTATAGATAGGCGAAGTGGCAGTAAATAACTTCTTATAACCGTTAAAGTATTCCTATTTACATTTTTTTAACACAAATTTTATCATAAGGTATTAGAATGAGAACTAGATGTGGTCTTTCTATATTTTGATCATAACAGAATATTGAAAGTAAGGGTTCTTAAAGGCCAAACCCATAGAATTCATTGAATGCGTTGAGGCAACGGTTCCGTTGAAGTTGACCATTGTGACAGATATGGGTGACCCAACGAATAGATTAGGTAGGTACTCTTTTGTCGGATTGTCGTGGTTTTAGGTTGCTGGCTGCGACCCATGGTAACTTTCTGTTCCTTGTGGCGCCCTTGGAAACTAAAGAACCAATGGTATTTTAGTTGTAAGAAAGTCGCGAATTAAAGATTTTCAATAACCAAGTTAGATAGGTTAGGTTAGGCTAGGTTTTAAGGGGTGATGATACGGCAAGCCACGTCATCTCACTCGGATTTCAGTGGATCCATTGTGCTCCCCAGGATATGGGTAGGGAATGAATAAGGACGGGTGAGGAAAGGACTTAGTGGAGTCTGGGGGTTAGGTGTGGGGTGCCTCCCTGAACCATCCTGAATTCTGGATGAATTTCATGGTGCTTTTCAGTGGCAAACAGGAGATGTCGCCCAATTCATCGAAGAAGTATTCTCCGAGGGCTTTCTTCCTGGTTCTTGCTAAGCTGGGGCACTCACAAAGAAAGTGATAAGAGCCCTCTTCCGCCTCTTCATCATAACATCCTCTGCATAAGTCAGATGTGACTATACCTATTCTGCTCATGTGGGTTCCCATTGAGTTGTGACCCGTTAGGATTGCAACCAAGAGGGAAAGTTGAGGTCTACTTAGCATAAGAAGGTAGTCTGTTTTTTTCTTAGAGATATCCGGCCATAGGTTCCTCGAAACCCGACAAGTATCAATTGCTGACCATCTGTCGTTGGCGGCCTTTATAGGAAACTCTGGCGTATTCTACTACCAAGTTAGATGTTCAGTACGCAAATCAAGTGAAGACTTAAGTTTAGCCATTTGGTCTAAAGATTGGCTATGCGAAAAATTCCCCAAAATCAAAACGCCCGAACGTTTGCGTTTTGTTATTATTAAAAAAAAAAAATTGGGCGATTATTAGTTTTTTTATTTTTGGGCGATCTTGCATTCATTTTTTGGGTCTTCTTTCATTATGCAAGTTTGGGCGATTTCTCGTTTTTAGGTTTTGGGCGTTTTGTTTTTGGGCAATTTTTCTCATAGCCCTAAAGAATAGGTATGCAGACAAAATTTTTTTTCAACTATTTTTAGAAATTTTTTTTTTGAGTTATTTGTTTAAAAAAGATGTGCTCGACTAGATCGTATGAATTTGCTCTTGTAGTTTACAACTATAACGCAGCTTTATAAAAAATATGTTTTTTAATGTTTTTGATAATGTACCTTATAATATTTTTAACAAAAAAAAAAAAAAATGTTGAAAGTATACTTATTAGAAATATTAATTATTTGTTTAATTTTTTTGTTTAAAAAATATTTAATTAAGATCTGTGATATTTAAAAAACATTGTTATTTATCTTTCAGTAGTAAGGTAGCTCTATATCAAATCTCTGTAAATTGTGCAATATAGGTTTAATGAAAAAAAAAATGTATAATAATTCAGCTACAATAAAAGAAATCTATCTAACTAATACTAAAAAACACTAAATTCCAAAATTACAACACCTTACACGAATAACTCGAAAATAAGGCAATTTTCTTTTTAAAAAAATGTCGAAACCCTATTTCCTTTATTTGGCTGAATAGTAGTTTTATAATAAGTGCCTTCGTACAGGTATAAAGTTAAATAAAAAGTGTTGGAGCTGAGTTTGGGGAAATTGATAAAACCGAAATAGTTGTTAAATGGTCTTTCATTCTTTCCTCTTTCAATTTAAATAAAACAAAGAGCGTGTGAGGTATCACGAAATTTTTTATTCGTTTGAAAGGTCATCGATATCGATACCATTTTGTATGAAATATAAAATCTTTCAAATGTTCACCGCAGCTTTTCTTGGTGGCGCGCAGCCAAAATGCCCAGTCAGGCTGAATTTGACCGATGAGATTGGTTGTGTTGGCTTTGAAGATGGCTATGGTTTGGTTTGTAGCTTATTCGCGTATAGAAATGCGACTTCAGAAAACCCCACAAGAAAAAGTATAACAGGGTCAAGTTGCACGATCTTGGTAGCCAGTTCACATCTCCAATTTGGCGTGAGCTGTGCGGCACGTAGTGCCGTTCTGTTGAAACCACATTCCGTTGATGTCCATATCATACAACTCAGGCCAAAAGAAATTGGTAATCATTGACATATAGCGCTCGCCATTGACGGTGATGGCCTAGCCAATATCATTCTTAAATTAATTTCGATCGATGACGCCGCCACCATCCCAAATCCACATTTTTGCACGTGTTGTTGAACGCTATATCCGCCCATGGTGATTTGCCAAAACAGACTGAATAAATGACAGCTAATTTGACAGATGTAGTTTCAACAATATGGCCGCAGCTTGTTGTTGAGGTCTTGCCATCATATACGAGTAAAATATATGCGTAAATATTTATTCTTTGAATCAAATTAAAGAAAACAAATACAAATACAAACACCGAAAACATTTTTTTTTTAAATGATTAATGTCCGCGAAAAGAATCGTTTAGAGAAAACATTCTTATTTAAGAATCAATATTATAAGAGAGATGAAAACTGTTTTTCGGTATGTTATAATAAATAAAATATTTAATTTTTTTTTTTAATTTATTGCAATAAAACTATAACATTTAACTAAGCGACATCAAGGCACATCAAAGCGATATAATTTTGTGATGGGATTTATATATGAGAATTTAATACTATATCTTGATTTAAAAAGTCAACTCGGTTTTCGCTGTTTTCCCAAAGAGAGAAGGTATAAAAAATATATATTAAAAATATCGAACTTAAAAATATTTACAATACATTCAAAAATTTAACAGAAATTAAAAAAAAAAAAATATTTAAAAGTCGAAAACACAAAAGAAATAATTTTTGTTATAAATCAGTATATCTTATATTTGATGGAATACTATCGAAAGTTTAATGGAAAATATGACAACACGTGTTTCGCATTATGGATTTTGTTTGGTAAAGCCAATTTTTGATAACCACTAGTTTATTAAGATCAAATTTTGGTAGTGTTTGCTTACCGCCGTAATATTCACGCCATTTAAAACTCGATTTAAAAACCCTTAAACCGAAGTAAACCGATAGATTTTAAACGACAAAACACATTTAAATAAGTAATATTCACCCTGCTTAAGGAAAAAAATGTCAAATATCCCACAGCCAATAAAAAGTTGAATATAAGCTAAAACCATTTAAACCGTACCTTAAGGACACGAAATACCTACATCGTTTAAGTTAGAGTCGGTATATCGTATAGTTAAACCGATCATTCGGTTTAAAATTTTGGTTTACGTCAGTTTAAGTGAGTGAATATTTCCGATTAGTCGGTTTAAACATTTTAAATCCACTACTAAATTTTAACCGATTTGAAAACAGACCCCTCCCATTCGATTTTTTTTCTGCTTTGAATCCAACTTTCATGTCATAGTTTTTGTCAAATCTAATGCAAAACACCTTGTACAAGCGGTTAAAAAAAATATTTTCTATAAATTTTTTTCTTCCATAAACTTTAAATGTTGTTTTTTAGAGGGATGATCTTATAATAAAAATCAACAAGAAAATTAGGAATATCTGCAGTTGTTCTGGAGGAAAAAACATGTTAAAAGTTTATAAATTAAGTAAAAATTTGTATGGAAAGACTATGGCTTTAAAGGCATGGGTTAATGAGCTCGGCCAAGTTTTTTTTTTTTTTTTTTTGGTCCATAAATTTATTATAGGGCATAAGCTTTTTATACAGGGGGTGTCTGATCCAAACAAAAAATTAATTTGGGAAATAACGGACACCCTAATATGCATGCACATGCTGTTAAAATTTACCTTTTCAGTCAAAATATTGAAACAGATTTTTTTTTATAAGCACTGAATATTATATCTACGTTACGAGGGTTGTCTGGGTCAAAATTCTTTTGTCAAAATGTTGCTTTTCAAAATTTTGCTTTCAAAACTCAGCTTTCCAATATTCTGCTTTTTATAATTCTTTTTAACAAAATTCTGCAAATAATAAATAAATAAATTTTGAAGACTTTAAAAAAATGTTTGAGTTTTTTTTTTATTATTTGTATAATTTTGTAAAACATTGTTTTACAATTTTAAAACTTATATCATGTATTTGTTAATAGAATCATTCTTTTGTTATCGTTGCTTAATAATACGTTTACATATTAGAGCCGAAATGAGATAATTTGGCAAATTGCAAAAAAAAAAACGTGCTCACATTTCAAATTTCCTAATTTTGATTGACGTCAATCGTTTTTGTTTGAATGGCAATCGCTTGTTTTTGTTGTTTTTTTACATTATATTCTGTCATTCTAAATAGGTTCCAATTTGAATGGATTCCATTTGGGTGTGTTCATAAAAGTTTTACGTAATTTCCTACCGAATTTCGTACAAATTTGGTTGAAATTACCTCATTTGGAAATTTGAATTTGTATGGTAAACGAGATGATTTTGAATTGAATTCGGAAATTTTGAACGAAATTAACTCATTTTCTCTAATGAGAATGCAGTATAAGCGCTTGGCCTAAGCCAAATAAGATTTCTTAAAAAAATACCAAAAAATATCCTTTTTTTTTAACTTATAATATTTTATTTTGTACCGACCGATATCTTGTTTTTAAAAAAAAAAAAAGTGAATTTAACCTTTTCTGACTTGGTTCTCTACAGCTGTAAACCCTCCATATAAATGTGCCTTGTGTTTTGTTTAATTTTTACTTCTTACAATTCGACGAAGTTTCAAGTGTACTTTTTCATGTTTCTAACAAAAATAGATACCTACTATTTATTGTAACCTATTTTAAAGCAATTTGTCTTTATTTTTTTTAAGTATTTTTTATTCTATATTATTATTCTTTTGACAAAATTTTGAATAATAGGTACCTTTTTAAAAAAAGGAAAATATTTTCAAAATGTATTCAAAAATGTTTTCATAAGATACATTTTAATGAAAAATATTTTTGAATCATTTTTTTTATTTGCCTCTGGATTTTGATTTGAGTTTGCGAAGTTATTTTAGACATTACCTACTTATGATCAAATATCTTATATTCACAAAGTCCACGGTGTATCATCTTATACCTAACTATAACATCCAGTTACACAGACACTGGTCTTAGCTCAAAGCCATAAAGTAAAGTTGATGGTTGGAAACGAATACCGAAATCCTCAGCACAAATCGAATGATGCTAATCACCTCTGCGCCATGTCATTATGCAACAGCTGAAACCTTGTATAATAAATCAAATTCAAAGGTATATGTATGTATTGAACTCAGGTATACAAAATTGTTATCTTCTCTTTCAGTTTTGTTTCCCATTCTTGTGCGTTAACCTAACTGGACTACATCCTTGGTTTAGCTATTTATGGTAGCCATAAAAAGGGTTGAGGTTAAATAAAGGACCCTAGGGGGTAATAAATTATTTTACTATTTTCCAATGGCCTCCGATTTTTTGTTTGTTCCTGACAAAAAAAAAAAAAAACACAAGATGTTATTGAAAATATGTAGAACGAAGATAATATTACGTTCTTCGAACAATATACAACTTAAGTATAACGGGTTACGAACTTCAAAGCAGACATAGTAATTATAAGGCAAACAAAAGTCCTTGAACTAAATTTTATTCATGCTCTGTTTTTTGAAAGCATAGTTGTAGTTGTTTTCCACATAAATCATTTTTAAAAGAAAAATCAATAACATTGGTACTGTTTGAGAGTCCTTTGTGATATTTCCTTTGCGCAATGACTGTCCCAAGGTGTGGCCTTGATTGAAATAACCCAAATGTGTTTCTCATATCAGAAAATTATTTTCAAATAAACTTAGTCTATAGGACACCACTCCTTTCTAATACAGTATACCTATACCTATTAACGAAAAAAATAACTTCACAACACACTCAGACTCAGAGTCATAAAGAGTTTTTCACCCTCAAAGTCGAACGAATCAGAACGGATTACTCAGGCTAATTTATTTGACACCTTTAACGGTAAACTGATCAAATAAGCAGTAAATTAAAGAAAATACAATAAACATATACATGAATCATGACAGGAGTAAGGGAATTTTTAAATTCGTGTAGGGATGGAACGAATGTTCTTGATGACAACTTTCAAGACTAACGATATGTTGAATTCGTGTATAGCTTCACTTCACTTAAAAATTGATCTGAAACAATCCGGAAAGTAGCGTTGTAAATAAGTAAGTTACTTCGGATTCATGAAAGGCGATGATATGGGTGTCAAATTCCACCGTCCGTTAGTTAGGAATATGGGCAGTGGGTATAGGTTGTATAGGTATCAATATGTGCTCACGAAAATGAAGTCAAGTTAACAAATAAGAGTCTGGTATAGGTGATTTAAAAATTGTATGAATAATAGTCCTGTCAAATTGTCGTCCAGTGATGCCTTTTTCAGGACAAAAAATATACATAGAAGTGTTTTCCTCGCTCGTTCCTTATGTTTTTCGGGTTTGCTGAATCCGAATTCAACTTGCTACTTAAATTTATCTAAAAATAAAAAACTTGTACATCTGGTTTACAAAATTTGACTAATTGATAAGGAAATTGAATATTTAAAAAAACAGTGGAACTTATTTACGCAAAATTTTGAAAAAAAAAATCTCATGAAAAAAAAATCACAATTTTTTTAAAAATATTTTGGCTTTGAAATTAAATTACTCAAAAACTTTTAATTTAAAGAACTTGATTTAAAAAGCAAATAAAAGATTGAATTATTTATTTTACATAGTATTTACTTTCTTAATTTTTTAATAATTTTTTCAATTAATTGCCCCTCCCCGCCTCAGGAGGGGGAAGGAGTTATAGTTTTTGCTAGTAAAATTTTTACTTTGAATGATCCAAGGAATTATCCCTAAAAATATGAAGCATGAATAAGGGGACACCCTGCATAAAAACAAATTACTACCCGTTTTTGTAAATTCGTACGCATATACCTGACCATCATCCGATATAAATGGCGATTAACATCACACAACGAGTCGAAAATTGAAAATTGTAGAAAATTGTAGCGAAAAAGTCGTGAAAGTATTTTTTGGAGTAAATAGTGACGATATCTGACATACCATTTTGTGTGGGAAGAAGAAAATATTGCGATGATGGAATGACAAACAATATGGAATTAACAATCGGCTGGATTTTGTTCCTGCCGAAAATGGGATAGCCATTAACAGGTGATGGCGTTATGCTCTTAGAATCGCTTTTGACAGCTGACAGTATATTCGGTCCTGAAATAAAGCCTATATTGTCAGCAAATTATTGCTATTTTCTCTCTTATAGGAAGCTCGACGAAAGCTGTACTAGATTTTTTCATAAATTTATCAGCCTTGTAACAATAAAACGGTCCGGTACACTCGGGCGTATACGCAATTTTTTAAAAATTGTATATTTAAAAAAAGAAAGTCTCCATTTTTGTTTGTGTATTACGTTAGAATATGTCAATTGAAGTTATACTTTTAATGTTACATCAAGGTTCTTACTCTTGTTTCACACATACTCCATTCGTTTTCGGTCTCAGCTTATACCTTTCATACACACACGGTCCATATCAGGTAAACTACTCATTTTTAATACATAAAGTAATTACAACAACAAAAGAGTTTCATTCTTTCAACAGAGAGGCTTAACTTTTGCGGACATTAATAATATAATATATTTAATCAGTTTTAGGTGGAACGAATATGGTCGAATTAGCTAGTAAAACATAAAATAGGTCGCAAGCACTAAATATTCTGTTTAAGTGCGGCTTATAGGCGAATCACATATACTTCAGGTGGTAAAAAAGAGCGGCGAAGAAAGACACCACACTAAGCGAAGCACTACATTTTGATTTAAAAAACACCTCTACGATTTTTTGATTTTCGCTGTTCTAAAACTAGAAAACAATCGAATTCTTAAGGCTAACTTAAACCTAAAGGGACAGTAAGGAGGACATGAGAAGGATTATGTCAAGAGCGCCTTTTGAAGAAAGGACTTTGAAAGACTTAAATAAAAAATGGTTGAGTTATTAACTTTCCGAATCATCCTTGTCATAATTTCATTTTGGCCATAATCAGTACAATAGAAGGGGATCAAGAAAGTTGCTATGGACCTAAATGAGTGAATGAATTTTCACTCTGACCTAAAGATTTACTGTGTTCCCACCCCATCTAGAGCCAGATGAGATGCTTACCCTACAGCTCTTTCTCCAAATTTATTTCTCTAATCTTAGTATTTGGAATACCTTAGAGAGGAAAAGTCGCTCTCTTCTACCTGGTGGCGTCCCAGATTTTTGTATCTTTGATGAATAAGTGCTTCACATTTCCGTAGTATGTGGTCCGTTGTTTCCTCATATACGTATTCCAGAATCTGCATACGGGACTGTTTTCTAGGCCAATAATACATAAAAGTCTTCTCAGTTTACTGCGGCCCATGAGGAGACCCGTTACTGTTCTTAGGTTGTGCTATATGGACCTGAGACGACGCACGATGGTTTACATTTTGCATACCTATTTAAGCCTAATTTGATAAAACATTTTATTAAGGAACATAATGCTATACGTATTTAAAAAAAATGTTTCTTGGACTTAAAAAAAGTTTTTTTTTTGGAAAATCAATAAAATTAAACGGATATATGTAATGTATGTACATATGTAGTTGAATTTTTTGATATTTCAGTTTTATGTGTAGATATTCTATAAAATTATTTTTTTTTTGAACTTTTTTTTTCATAAATTTTTATATATTTTTAAACAATTCAGAATAAATACATAGATATTAAAGAGTTTTTATCAATTTAAAAAAAAACTAGTGAATCTTTTCCATATTCTCTATTTATTATTATTAATATAGTAGATATACTTTTTTAAATTCATTGACATTTTGTACTATAAGTTTGTACAATTCAGCAAAATTTTAGATTTCTTCAGAGGTACCTACCTTATTCTTTTTACATCTGAGCAATAGTTCCAGGGAATTCGACAGTTTGTGCCTTGATGCCCATAGAAAGAATATCCTTTTTTGACGTAAATTAATCGCAAATTAGTTGTGGTCTTCTGAAAATAAGTACCCAGATGGTTCCGTAAAATAAGACCAAGAGAAATAAGATCAAATTTCGGACTCATTTCGCTTTAAGAAAATGAAATAAAGTCAAAGCAGCTTGTCAGTACCTATATTAATTAATAAAATGGTGGACCTAAAATTTTAAACGGACCCAAAATTCCGGTTATATGAGCATACGATCCAGTTGTGCATTTTAAATACTCTCTAATATGACAATTACTGTTGATTGTTTTCTGTTATGTAGGTTTTAGGTCTTTCTTTATTTTATAACAATTTCTTCAAATGCGACGTTCGGAACGTATACGTTCTATTTCAGGCAATTGAGAATATTATAACAATATTATCAAAATTAATATTCGTTACCTATCACCAATTATTCTATCAATTCTTTGATTTTTAGTTGTTCTGAAAAAGACTATCGTCAAAATCAAGAATTTTCATTCTTATATACTCAACTCAGTCAAAGTCATGCAATGTACTTCACTAAAAAGTTAAAATATATATCTCAAATTATGTGTATACATTATACACAGGTGCAACACTAACTCCCTGACTATGGTGTTTATGTGCAAAAAAAAAAAAACAATTCTGGAATGTCTGCATTTTTGCGTGGTTTTTTTCTTGATTTGGGACAGCCAGTCTTAAGGTAAACCATCAAAATCTGGTTTTAAGATTTATGAAGCTGAAGAAAGTGTAAGGCGGGGAGAATGATTTCTTAACCCCATTTGTTTATTTTCTGAAAAAAATGTTTATGATGTGAGTTGTTTTGGGCTGAATGTTAATAAATATTTATTTTGGTTTCCTTAGTCGAATCAGCAGGCATGTTGGAAGATATTATATATTTACCTTGAAGCCAAGAGATATGGCAACCCATAGCACTATTTGGTTTATTTTGAGGCGCGTGATTTTATCAAATAAATACAAATATAAACAAAAAAAATGTATATATAGTATAGACACCAGTATAGGCACACAAATAGTATACCTCCAAATATAAACTGATAAAGTTGAATGTATTTTTTGTTTTTTTTTATAAGATATACATATAAAAATATGTACATATATCCGTTGAATTTAATTTATTGAATGGAACAAGAGATTTGTTATTTGAATGAATTTCATACGCACATCATGTTGTTTTGTTTGAGTTAAATTGATTTTTTTTAATTGAAATACACAATGTTAAGCAATAACCAATAAGGAATACATATGTATCAATAAAAGAAATTGAATTAATTTTCAAGTCGACGTGATTGTGTTGCACAATCAATATTTCCTTCAGAAAGTAGCGGAGGTGTTATAAGATTTCATTTTAAATCTTACAATTCATAATCTGAACATGTGTTCATTCCATTTAGGCATAGGTATTCGAATTTTTTTATATTGAGATAGCAGATAAACAACAAATCAGAAGAGGTTTGTTTGTTTTTTTTTTTTTTTTTTTTTAATGTGCGGTTTCTGAAGCTATATAAATATTTGTCTTTGATGCCAAAAGAATGAAAAATTGTTTTGATTTATTTTAACCATAAGGTAGAAAATAAAAAAGAAAAATTTCCTCGTCATTAGATTCGAACTTATTGATTTTCCTTTAAATATTCTCAACAACTTATTTTATTATAATAGTTTTTTTTTTGTGTTTCAAAATAGCTTTGAGTGGCCTTTAGTCTACAAAAATTGGCATTGGCATCATCATCTTTTCTGGACTTAGAACCACAATAATTCAACAATAGTTAATAATGATTTTTATAGAAGGCATATGCAGGTATGTTACTGAACTGGCGTGACCCCGACATTTGGAAATTGTAGAATATTGTGGTATAATCTAGAATTTTTCAGAAAAATGGGAAAAACTCCAAATTTTTTTATTTTCAAGATTAAAAAAAAAAAAATAGTAGTGTTTTTCCACTTTTATTCAAGCTAAAAGCCTAAACAAGTATGCTGATTACCTACTTGAAATTTTGTTAGCAATATTTTTCCCCTTGTCCGGTTTTAATAAGGGGTCTGGGAATTCGAAACAAACATATCATTTCCTATCCATTGTATAACATAACATTATGTATACCTAAAAAATGAAATTTACGTTTTTGAAAGCTAAAATTCTGATATTTTTTGTTTTTTGACATGACAAATCAAATTTGTTGAATAAAGTCAGGGAAAATATCATTTTATTTTAGAAGAAAACAGCTAATTTTTAGGGCCTAACAGCACTTTAAAATACAATCTATATATATAAAAATGAATCCTTTTTTGTGTTCGTACGCGCATAACTTGACCGAAATATTATCCGATTTGGTTGGTGATTTTTTGATGAATTTGTATTAACCCAGATTAAAACACAACATAGCCGAAAATTTGAAAATTTGACCGGAAATTTTGAAAATTCCACTGAAAAGTAGGAAAATCGTGAAAACGCCTTGAAATTCAAAAAATTCTGAAATGAAATTATGTTCGTACGCGCATAACTTGGCTGAACATCATTTGATTTGCATAAGGATTTTTTTTATTTGTATTGACCATAGATTAAAACAAAATGGAGCCGAATATTGGAAAATTCGAACGAAAATTAGAAAATTCGACCGACACGAAGAAGTAAAAAAGTTGTGAAAATATCTTGAAATTTCAAACTGCCTGAATTAGATTTTTCTTCATACTTACATAACTCGGCTGAACATCATCAAAATTGGATGGGAAATAACACTCTTAACTAAAATTTAATAACTTTAATTTTATTAATTTATAGGTGAAACGAAGTTTGCTGGGTCAGCTAGTTTATTATACTTTGATTCTGATACTGATAGAACTATGTATTCTATTCGTATTCCGATTTAATTTAGTGATTTCTAATCGAAATTTTAGAAATTGAGATCTTAACGGTCGACATTTTTATCAGATCATGGTTTAGGGAATGATGTGCTTAAGCATGTGCTTAATCATAATCTAAACCATGATTTGGTCAAAATGTCGCCAATTGTTGGCCAATTTTTCAGTCGTGAGTTTAACCAGAGTTACTTAAATCCAGATATAAATGTGTTTACAGTTACGTCAGGAAGCACTTTTTCAGATGCAGATTAACATGCAGATTGATATGCAGATCGACAGTTTAAAAAATCGATCCAGTTTTTTCGATTTTTTATCAGTCGGTCTTTTGACCAGTCGAATTATTTTTGTCGATTTTATAAAAATTGTCATCGTGGAGTCAATATTTAGTTATCGTACAAAATCCTCTAAAAATGTTGGAAATTTAAAAAAATAAGAACTGTAATGCAACGGCCGCATTCAAGAATGTGTTTTTTCTGATTTCATTAACTTTTAAAGACTAACAGCCCTAATAATAAAAAGTCACTGTACGCTCCTTAACACACGTGATATTTGGCACACGGATATTGATCTTATCCGTTGGATAGCTTTCTATTATTTAGGCCCACTTGCACAGAACAAACGGATAAATACGTAAAACTGAGGGTAATTATTCCAGTTTAAGTAAATAAATAAAAACTTCTCGTTTTTTAATTGCACGAACGGAAAATAAATAACAAGCGGATAAGAGTATTTTCTCAGAATCACCAACACAACAAACACAAAACACATTGAAAAATAAACAAACTCTAACGCTTTGACTTGCTTTCACGTAAGAAATTCTAAAATTTGACGTGAGAGCTATTCAGAGTTCAAATATTTATCCAGAGAACGAGGAGAAAAGATAACTTTTTGAACTGAGATAGAGAAAAAAATATTTTGCTGCAACATTATTTGATTCAAATCAGTCAGATAGCTTTAATTATTTATAAATCCGGAGTTACTGCTGTCATAAAAACTTCTGTGCAAATGGCCCTTATAAACATATCATATTAATTCCAGTATTTCGCACTGAAATTATGGCAACATTTCATCCAATCGCGGAAGTATCCTATTACATGAGTGTCACACACATGTACTTGTTAATGAAAAGTATGCTTGTAGTTGAAACGGTTATTACGAAATGTAGAGTGGGCTGTCAAATTCATAGGGACATCATTATTTTCCATGATTTTGAAGTTTAAGTGAATCTATGTGTTAAAGTTAATTCGATGGGTTTACCCTTCATTAATGCAGTCCCACTCTTGGCTTTGTAACAGGCTTTCGATTTACGCATAAAAATATAGGGTTCGCCATTTCGGAAAAATTCTGTGGCCTGGCGTAAAGAATTCGACTTTCCAGTTCTCGCTTGTTCTTGCCATGTTCCATCCCATCTTTAACTTATAATGCTGTGGTCCGCCATATTGCTACCAAGAATATAAGACGACTTTATATTGTTGAGGTGGAAGCATTACCAGCTTCCCCAGGATCAAGAATTTTTCCAAAATGGAAAACTTTACATTTTTAAATGCGTGGATCGGCATCCTGTCACAAAGCCAATAGTGTGACTGTATTCCTGTCCCTATGTATGCTATGAATATGGCAACCCACTCTATATGCATGGTGTTCATCAAGTTATCCATCCATTAAACACCTGGCGAGTCGAGAGTTAGAGCTATCCGGTCGCTATCAAATGTCACAAATCATTACTTATGTACATATATTAAAAATAATTACAAGTTGACAGATGTTTAAGTCTTATCATTCCGTTGTGTTTTGTTTATTAAAAGGGGGGGTAAGTGATTAAAATTTGATTTTTTTTTTGCATATCATTTGGCATTGATTATTCAAAAAAATGGGCCTAAAAATAACCTGGATTGAAAATAAAATTCTTTCCGACTGGAAATTTGAATAAAAATTATCTTAACCGATTTTAAGCAAGGCAAATTCTTCGATCTGTTTTCCTGATGCGGCGAGGTCGATGCACTAATGTATTCAAATGAAGATAAAAGATAATACCTACATACTTAATTTATTTTTGTACATTTAAATTATTAACTGAACATATTAATATCTACAGAATTTGTCACTGATACAAATATCAAAATTCTTTTGTGTCATATGTTGTGTATGCATAATTCTATACCTTTAAGAATTATTCAATTTAAGTTTCAAGGGAAAAAAATATATTCCTCTGTTTTATTTATAACACTGTATTCGTAATAAACTCAACTTCATGTTGTAAAAAATTTAATTATGTCCCACTCCTGCTGAGATTGTTTTTATAACTTCTTTAATCCAAGACTTTAACTTCCTAAATATACCGCTTCATAACTTAGTTTAATAAAAAAAAATATAGAGGCTTAACTTTTTGGTTCAAAAGCATTTTGTTTTTTTTTGGCAAGACAATAATTAAAAATAAAAAAAAAAACTCATCACAACCACACAGTATCACATGTCATGAGCAAACTTAAAAAACATAATAAAAGGGTATTTCTTGAGGCCTTACTTACTTAGTTTGTAATTCATAAGAAAACGTTATATTTTATTTTAAGGTATAAGCAACGCCATATTCGATTTTAGAGAAAAAAAAAAACAGATTGTGCTGCAATGTGTTCAACATGATGTAATAGTCATGTGTAGATACAGTATTAAAAAATTATAGTACCTAAGCAAGGATATGGGTTTTTAAATGACGCCACTTTTCTACCATGGACTTTAGTTAAATGCATAGCCACTTTGCATTTTAAAAAAAAAAAGAAATCGAGCCAAAGTGCGCACAATTTTAGCATTGAGAATTAAATGTACACATTAACTATGTGCGTGAAATTAGCACCGCCAAATTTGATTTTCGTAAGAAAAAAATGGTTGTATTTAAAAAAAATCGTACTAAGCATATGGTTATTAGAGGCTATCCATTTTTTTAGCGTGAAGTTAGCACCCCCATTTTCGATTTTCAAAAAAAAAAATTTTGTGATGCTCAAATTGTGCTGCGATGTGCCGTAAATATGAATGAATTTTTTTTTTTAAATTAAGTTTTTCTAAAAACTAAGTTGTGCTGTTTTGTGCTCAAAAAATTATACTAAGATCCGAAGAGATAAAAAAAAAATTCGCATATTTGCAACTTTTACCAGCAAACGCAAATGTTGCGTTGCGAAGTACCTTAGCGTGAAGTTAACATCGCCATTTTCGATTTTCAAAAAATATCGGATGTGCTGTATTGAGCTCATCTTGTGCTATACGTTGTGCCGTAAATATTTTTTTCAAATTCGTAAGTTTGCAAATTTTACGAATAAAATTTTGTGCAAAACAAAAAAAATAAACTTGTGCTGTTTTGTGCTCAGTTCTTGCTGTCAAGTGCCGAAGATTTAAAATAAAATATTCGCAAAAAATTCATTTTGCGAAGCGTGAAATTAACACCGCCATTCTCGATTTTCAAAAAAATAATGGAAGTGCTGTATTAAGCTCATTTTGTGCTATGATTTGCCGTAAATAATTTTGTCAAATTCGCAAGTTTGCAAATTTTACGGATTTTTTTGCAAACTTGCGAATTTGAAAAACATATTTACGGCACAACGCAGCACAAGATGAGTACAATACAACACATCCAATATTTTTTGAAAATCGAAAATGCCCTTGAAACTTCATGCTTCGCAAAATGCATTTTTGGCTTTAAAATTTGCAAATTTGCGAATTTAAAAAAAAAAAAACAAATTCACGGCAGAAATAGCACAAGTTAGGCACAATACAGCACAACGTTTTTTTTTCGATAATCGAAAATGGCGGTGCTAACTTCATGCTAAAAAAAATGGGTAGCCTTTAAAAACCATACGCAAGTTGGGCAATTCGCAGCACAACTATTTTTTTACGAAAATCAAAAATAACGGTGCTAACTTCACGCACATCATATAACTCACATTTACAATATTCAGTGCATTTTTTCTTTTAAGTTCGATTTTCAAGTTGTATTATAATGCTGTTTTTTGTTCTTAAATTGATGTTTTACCGAAAAAAAATAAACGGTATAGAAAACAAATTTAACTTAATTCTTGAAGTAAGTTTAGGTTGGTTCTACCTGCTTACACGTAAAATATGTACCTCTATTTAGATATTATGTCTACATTTTTATATTTTTTATTTTGCTAAATGTATACATAATTTGCAGTTTTGTGCTCATAACTTATTTCTAAGAGATTACACCTAAACTTACTTCAAGAATTAAGTTAAATTTGTTTTCTATACCGTTTATTTTTTTTCGGTAAAACATCAATTTAAGAACAAAAAACAGCATTATAATACAACTTGAAAATCGAACTTAAAAGAAAAAATGCACTGAATATTGTAAATGTGAAAAACAATAAATTTCTAGTGAAGATATAAATTATTTTTTTTTTGCAAAATTTTGCATACTTACTTATCAAAAAATTATAAAAAATTAATTTGAAGATTTTTTATAAAGATTTAATTTATATCGGTGAATCAAAAATTTATGATATTAAGGTGTACCTGTGCACAGAGTTATTTTTCTGCATGTATGTGCTATCGTAAAAATGATATTCTAAAATTTACAGGTAAATTCTAGACACCCTCCTGCCTGGCCGACTATAATAGGATTTGGGGTAGGTGCAAAGTTGGATGTATGCAAAACTTTCATTTGCATTAAAAGAATCTGGATATGGTTCATACCTTTCCTTCTAAGCTTCTTGGATTCCACTTCAAAGTTTACACCTCTTTTTGATGCTGATCCCTTGAAATACATTTATAAAAAAAAAACAAAACAAAATCATCAGGCATAAATTCATAATTCCTATGCCTACTCGAATCATTGGGAGCATGAAAATACATTAACTGATGTTTTTTTTTTTTTTTAAAGTCATGTTGCAACTAATCCCATTTGCGTGGGATCAGCAATTAATGTCAGAAATATATTAATATTAACATACATAAACTTGTATATGGAGAAAATGTTGTTCTTAAATTTGGTTCGGTTCAACTTTTCACTGCGCAGAAGTATATTTAAAATTTCATAGAATGCAACTTTGTTGCAAACCTCATATATGATAACACCACATCACTCAGTAGGAGTGTTTACTATGCGGCAGTAATAAAAGTCAAAATCAACTTTGCCCCTCGGGCAAGTGCATCATGTAACAATTTTCTACAATTGCATGAGTGCTTACTTCATCTTTTCACTTAACACGCTGCGCTGGCTGCTGTTGTGCTGGCGGCAGCGAGTGGTAGGTACCTACACACAACATTGTAAGGCTGCGTGTAGTGTAATATTAATTAAAACAATTTGCAATACCCACACTGTCGTCCAGAAGAAAGGGGGATATATAGTGAATGCATATTTAATTCAAAAACCAGACACAAATACTTGCCGCTCTGACAGAACTGGTAATGCTTTTTTTTTTCTTTGCAGAATATTTGTCTGGTAGGTACTTGAATTGAAAATGCAAATTTTATTAGACATAATGTGAATGAGCTTTGGAAAGATGAGTTGTGTGAGGAGGGATGAAGTTCATATTTATTTCAATAATGAAACAAGTCCATTTTCTTACAAGTATAGGAATATGTCTACCTATATAACATTTCGCCAAAGATTTACGGGAAATATGAAAAGGAAAACACAGAAAAGATTATATGTTTCCTCAGAAATGGGAGCCAATCAAAATATCCATTCCCTCCATGATGGTTCCTGGTGCTTTGTCATACTTTGACAAGGAGGACAGCAGACTTACGAGTTGCAATAAAATATCATATTTGGCGCCAACTAAGATGAAATTGTATCTCAATGGTTTATCTGTGATTACAAATTTTGTTAAAACACTGAAATAGTGGCGGCGTGGAGTGACAAGTTGACGACAAGGCTGATGGTGGATAGAACCAGCCCTATATATCTTCCTCCCCAGCATCGCCATCAGTCGATAATGATGAATAAAAGAAAAGCAGGCAGAATTCAATAGAAGCCTGGCTGCGTAGTATAACTGTAACAGTGTGCACTTAAAGGCCATCAGGATGATTTAAAAAAAAAAAAGAAAACATGTCATTGACAATCAGAATCAATTTGTTGGAATTTATAAGGCAATAGAAAATGGTTCTTATTTGTTTGTGCACTTAATTTTTTTGAAGTTGATTATAATGTTTGTATAAAAATTTGACATCTCATAAATAGTTTCTACTGGACTTATAGCGAATTGTAGTATTTTATAGTGGGTTTATTTATGTATGTGTTTCAATAATTTATGATTATATATGATTTGATAAGGTTGTTAAATTTATCGCAAGGAAAAAAACTGAAATTATTAATTCATTACATACAATACTTAGTATGTATATAAGATTGAAGGCAAATAAATTTTTTTTTCGTTTATAATAAATAATTGAGATATAAAACATATATCATTTGAAAGGCCAAGATGTGAGCTTTCAGAATTAAGTAATTTGTCATTACCGAATCATAACGGATATCAATTAGGGGTATTTTTTTTTTTTGAAATTTTGAAACCCCCTACTTTGCGCTAACTTTTTCTTGCCTAAAAATTGGCTAATATTTATTTTAAATAAAACATTTTTGATTTCATGAACCTTTTTTCTATAAATTGATATAATTATGGTGTTTTAATCGAATTTAATTTTTTACTTCGATCTTTGAAAAAAACATTCTTTGACTATAAATACTAATTTTTACTATTAAACAATTTTTCATGTTCCAATGCATAAGACAAAACTATATCCTCAGATCGAAAGTTATAATCGTGAAAACCCAATCCGATATTGTTCGAAAACAAATAAAAATAAAACGCTTTGTTTTTAAATTGCATGTTTTTCTCAGTTTAAATTCTATTTTAATGATAAGTGGCATGAATTGAATAATACCATTCTCAAAGGATTATATTTTGTTCAGGTTAGGTTAGGTTGGAGGGGTGATAATACGACAAGCCGCATTATCTCACTTGGATCTCAGTGGATCCATTGTGCTCCCCAGGATATAGGTTAAGGTAGGTTTAAGGACGGGTAAGGAGAGGAGTTAGTGGAGCTAAGGTGTTAGGTGCGTACGTGTATGGGAGCCTCCCTGAACCATTTTGAATTCTGAACGAATTTGAAAATGTTTCTTAGTGGCAAACACGAGATATCGCCCAATTCGTCAAAAAAGTATTCTCCGAGGGCTGTCTTTCTGGCTCTTGCTAAGCTTGGGCATTCACAAAGAAAGTGATAGGAGCCCTCTTCCGCCTCTTCATCCTGACACCCTCTGCATAAATCAGATGTGGTGATACCCATTCTGCTTATGTATGGGTTCCCATTGAGTTCTGACCCGTTAGGATTCCCACCAAGAGTGACAGTTGAGGTCTGCTTAGCTTGAGAAGGTAATCTGTTTTTTTCCTAGAGATTTCCGGCCATAGATTCTTCGAGACCCGACAGGTATCAATTGCTGACCATCTGTCGTTTGTGGCTTGTAGGAAACTATTGTGAATTCTACTTTTTTCCTGTTCTAGTGGCATAAATGCAGAGAAATATGTTTGGCTGGGGTCAAGAGATGTCCTGTTCTTGGCCAATTCGTCTGCCTTTTCATTCCCACATACGTCACAGTGTCCTGGGACCCATAGAAGGGTGACTGTATTTGTTGCGCCGAGTGATCTTAGCTCGCTACGAAAACGATTTACCAGTTTAGACTTTGTGAAACATATATTGTTTAATTTTAAGAATAATGGCGGTCTTTTATGTTAATACGCCAATAATGTTATGGTTTTCAACCAATCCTTCTAGTAAACTTTTAATTACCTAAGTACAAAAAAAAAACTAGCAAAAAGGATAAAACTTTTGATTAAAAGAAGAACTATTTTAGTCACATAAAAAAACATCAGTTTCACATTCCTTTTCGATCAATTATGCTATTTATTTAAATCTTGTCTTTATTTAATTCATACCTAAAAATAAACTAATCGAATGAACCGGAGTGTAAGACTGGCGTTTTTGTATTTGACGGTTCTTCTTTTAATCAAAGTTGTATCCTTTTTGCTTTCAAAATTCCAAAAAAATAGACGTTAATCGAAAACCGTTATGATTCAGTATACAAACAAAATTTGGTACCTACACTATATAAATTCTGTGAGGTAATATCCAACCCTTTCATGTATTTCAGCTTGAACCATTGACTATGGGACACCCTGTAAATAATGCTTAATTGCATCAACCACAAGTTCTCAATATAATATATTATGCATCTTACATGCAATGAATAATTTAAAAAATATTTTTTTTAAGAAAAAAAAAAAAGTATCAAAATATTTCATGGTCATGTAGACCTTCACTATATTTTTCAAAATACAATATGTACCTATGCATGTTGTATAATGCATAATGTAAATCACCCTAACCTTATTTTAATAGAATTTTATATTCCAAACAAAAAAAAAAGTTAAACAAAAAAAAAATTAACGAAAATAAACATTTTAGCAGGTGATTTATGGAAATCCATAAAAGAAACGAATATATTTCTTTTTTTATTTGCTTTCAGCTACCTACGTACATGATTTATAAACATGACTATAAATTAGTTTTAATGTCACCTGTTGAACATAAAATAAGAAAAATTAAGCCATTAGGGGGACAGTTGAATTTTAAAATTTTTTAATTTTTATTACTATTAAATGGGTATAGTGTTGACCAATTTTTTTTTTTTTTTTTTTGGTTTGTTTTTTTTTTTTTTTTTTAATGAATTGATTTAGAGAAATTATATTTAAATTTAATTAAAAGAAAAGGATTGCTTTTATAAAAAAAAGTAAGCTAATAGGAATCCTGTTTGTACATAAAACTAATGGGAACGTTCGGGTAACTCTCCAAAGCTATCTGGATGGGCTTCAATTTTTTTTTAGCGTGAATTTATAAAGAAATAAATTTGATGGCACAACAGCTCATGAAGAACTAGGGCCTAGTGACTTACAACTCTCAACCACTCCTGTGTGCGTGTCTGCAGGAATGGGGGGACCTACAGTTTATTGCCGAATCCGAACGGCTAACGAACGGCACTTTTCTGTGACAGGAGATACTCTTGGAGGATTTGTCAATTCCTCGCAAGAGGCAGTAGCCGTTTTTTCTTTTAAATAAATAGGTGGCGAGGCTGGGGATCGAACCTTGGACCTCCGGCATGACAGTCCATCGCACTAACCATCACGCCACGGCTACTAAGTGAAGTTAGCACCGCCATTTTCGATTTTCAAAAAAAAATTCCGTTGGTAGATTGCCCTTGTGGCACCTACCGAACATGGATTAGATGTCTCATGTGCTATAAGGTGAATTATCGATATGGGAAATACCGGTAGGGATGCCCTTTTTCAAACCCTTTCGAATGAGATATCAATGACCTCAGTGGCACTTAATTTAATTTTAATTTAGCTGCAATTTACCCCAAACGCGATGACTCATCACCTAAAACTATGAGGCGATAGCTATAAAACAATTCCTCTATAATCTTATCTATCGATTAGTATATGTAGGATGTCTGTAGTGCAAACAGTCAGTTAGCAGTAAGGCGCGAGCGGTACATGTTTTCGTGACGGTCCTCTTTTCGCTACATCACACCCAACCGTCCGAGAAAGACATGTAATCCATGTCAAAGCATTTTGCTGTATTATGCTCAACTTGTGCTGCGATGGTAAATATTTTCTTTCAAATTCGCAAATTTTACGAATAATTTTTTTTTTTAAATTAAGTTTTTCTAAAAACTTAAAGTTGTGCTGTTTTGTGCTTAAAAACTGATACTAAGAACCGAACAGATAACAAAAATCGCATATTTGCAACTATTAAAAGCAAACCCAAATGTTGCGAAGCACCTTTTCGTGAAGTTAGCACCGCCATTTTCGATTTAAAAAAAAAATTAAAGGTTGCGCTGTATTGTACCCAACTTTTGCTATTTGTGCTTAGAATTTGTTTTTGAAAATTCGCAAATTTGCACAACTTTAAGTTTTTAGAAAAAACTTAATTTTTTTAAAAATTTCATTCGTAAAATTTGCGAATTTGCACATCGCAGCGCAAGTTGAGCATAATATAGCACAATATATTTTTTTTTTGAAAATTGAAAATGGCGGTGCTTACTTCACGCTAAAAAAAAATGGGTAGCCCCTAAAAACCATATGCTTAGTACGATTTTTTTTTTTTACATGGCAGCACGATTTAGGCACATCGCAGCACAACCATTTATTTTTAACGAAAATCAAAAATGGCGGTGCTAACATCACGCACCTGTCAACCTCACAACGTGAGGTAATATTGTTTATTGTGAGGTTTTCGTATTCTGGCATTACCCTCCCACGAGAACTATCGAAATTGTGATTGTGATCTCCGTCAGCTCCACTGAGCAGGAGGAGAAACCTGAACAAAATAAACTGGGGCAAGCGAATTAAAAAAAAATATTATGTCGAGTTCCTTTTAAGAAAAAAATCGATTTGTTTAGAAGAAAAAAATCGACTTTTCTGGACAAATCCCTTGTATTAAAAGAAAAAATTCGATTCTGCTTAGAAAAAAAATCGAATTTTTTTGGTAAAAGGAATTCGGTATTAGTCTAAGATTTTTGACAGCAAAAGTGAGGAGTCTCACAGAGAAATTACGTTCAGATTTCTGAGATTGCTGAGGTCTCGGAAATCTTGAGAAACCTGAACTTGCTGAATATTTTTTTGTTTTGAAATACATATGTACATATAATTTCTGACAAATTTTATTCTTTCTTGTCAGAAAAAGAAACAATTTAAAATCAAATAAAAATTAATGAAAAATCAACCCTCGACAGCAAATCGAAAGAAGAAATCAAAATTATTATTGTTGGCAGAGCTAAAACATTTGGGTTGGGTTTGGGATGGCCATAGAACAGCAAGTAAGTAATTGCTCACAATAATAGTCGTCCGTCATCGTGCATTTCGTCGAGATCAATATATGTATATAGTCTCAAGGATCATACTCGTCTTCCATACCTTGGCTTCCTTAGCGTGTTATGCTTCTTTTGGAATTTAAAATTATATTAAAAACTTACGGACGGACAATGTGGTGCGCTCAACAAATATTCTGAGCTAGAAAATCTTATGTCGTTTTCCGTTGGTCACTCCTAGCACTCTTTTTTCACTCCATCCACACTCCAAAAACCTTCCATTGGCTGTTCGGAGTGATGATTTAGGAGTGTTTTTTCACTCCGGATTTCATTAAAGAGTGCTAGGAGTGCACTCTGAAAACACACATATTTTTAAAAGTGTGTTGGATTAATTGTTAAAATAGTAAATGCTTCTTCTTGAGATGTTCTGGAATTGAAATTATTGAAGAATTCATTTTAGTTTTAACTTCTACATAGATACACATATTACGGAAGAGAGTTTTTCATATTCCATTGGAATCAAAAAAGAGTGAAATACTCTGAAAATCCAATCGAAAACGACATTAATAAAAATTTCATCTTGCTGTGGTGAGTTTCTTATGTGGTGGATTATTTGAGAATATCGGCAATGTTTTCGAATCACAACAAACCTCACAGAAATCAACCAAGACAAGAGCTTGTGACTTGTGAGGCCTCACAACATCATAATAGGGCTGTAAATGTATTAATTGAGAGTATCATTTATGTAAAATCACCTTGACTGCTTCCACGTTCCACCAATAACTACAATAGCAGATTATAGAAAAAAAAATAAGCTTTCCTTAAACATATATATGACGACTGGTTGCAGTGCCAGTTACTCAGTTACTTCTATTTTGAGAACAAAGATACATTATTCATAAAATCATCCTCTCGCAGTCTTGAAAATTATAGTTACTAGGTATAGGTAAAATCTCGGGTACGGCAACTACTCTGTTTTTGACTTTGACCTTTTTTCTTACAAGTACAAAACTTTCCAGTGAATGTATGTATGAAAATAAAATTTAGATATTTAATAAAATCTTAAACTTTTAGTTTTTTTCTTACGACGAAGTATCGAATCCTCTAAGAGTACCTCCTGTCATGAAAAAGTACCTCTCAGTGCAGCCGTTTGGATTCGGCATGAAATTGTAGGTTCCCCTTCATTTCTGTCTAACAACACGCACACGGGTATGGGTAAGAGTCACTAGGTCCTTATACTTCGCAAGTTGTTGCACCACCAAATTTAATTTATGTAAGACTTGTATTAACTCAATCGAATTTTATTGAAGAAAGTGACAATTTACAATTTCTTAACAAACTTAAAACAGTGACATTTCATCGCATTTTTTACAACTGTAACTGTCAAAGTGACATTTGGAGAGTTAGTATGATACTAAAAAGATGAAGTAGACATTTTTTCGATTTTAGCTTTAGGAGAACGTTAAAAAGATAATACGATGCTAACTGGATTAATATTTGGGAAACTCATCATAAACCTAGCATCATACTAAAAAATACTTTTTCTTCATACTAAATCGTCTATAAATTTTTTTTTTTCATTTATGATATTGATTGCTGTATCTATTTGTATTATCTTAAAGAAATATCTTCTAAAATAGTTCTATACCAGGCTTTCCATTTAATGTTTGCTTTCAAAATATTTATTTTCCCTGGCTTTTCAATGGTACCTATATTATGTATGTATGTATATGGGAACCATTTAAGAAACTAAGGTCAATGGTGTTATTGTGCATCGTTATGTCTGTTCTACATCACTTAAGAGTATTATAGTGTCTTTTTCTTTCAACCCGATCCTTTTGTTATTTTTCTCGCCATCAAGATCACGTTTTATTGTTTTATTGTTTTTTATTTCACCATCACATTGTCATATAATTATGGAACTGAACTGGAAAGAATAAATGCACAAAAAAAAATGACAATAATTAATAAAAAAAAAAAAGAAGAAAAACATCAACTGTAAGAATTATTTTCAAGGTCGATGCTTTAGCAAATCATGCGATGATGGTTTTTATGGCCCAGTAAATAATTTAATGGGATCATCAAAGATGAGCATAGACAACGATGATAATGACGACAACAACGATCTGACGACGACGACACAACAACTTCAGCCGGGTATGATGCGTTCTTAAAACTAAACGGCAGCCAGTCATCTTTTTCAACCGACCGACCGACGGTTTTTTTAAGATTTCCTTTTAGCGATGGAAATAATTAGTGTTTTTGCTCATTCAAAAAAAAAATTGTTTGAATTTGAATTAAAAAATAGTTTTACACTTGTTTTTAATGATCTCTCAAAAAGGTAAAAAAAAAAAGAAATACAAAAATGCTTCCAGACGGTGCCGATGATGGTATATTTAATTCAGATTCACATGAAATGGTTCTTCTGATTTTCAGTAGGAAAGAATATAAGAATATATTTTTGAATCAAGCCACATTTGAGTGGTGTTGTGTTCTGTTGTGTTGTGTTGAAGAGAGAGTGATGAGTGAATTTGTAAAAGTGGGTGCCCGCGGTTTACCGTCGGTATTATGCTGATTTGGTGTTTTTGATAATATAAAATTTATTTAATATAAATATAAGAGCAAATTTAAAGGGACGAAAATGGTAAGGATTTTTCTTTTCGCTTGACTTATTTTATAAGTCCTTTGGTATTGAGTATTGACTTTCAAAATGACTTTAACTTTAAATTTACATAGTCAGCAGTTATGTACAATATTCTGACTTATAAGCAGGGATCGGATTTTGAGGCATTTAAAAATCTAAAAAAGTCAAATAAACTACATAAAAAAGGCAAAAAAAAATTGTCGAAATGTATTAATAAAAAAACAATGAACAACTAAAAAAAAATTTTTTAATTTCGATATGAGTTAAAATCAGTGGTGCCTTTCTTAAAGGTTCAATATTATTAACGAGTTCTAACTGCTTTTACATTTCTCAATATTGCGAGTTCCTCGTTGGAAGAAAAAATAGCATTAATTTTTTTATAACTTCTTTGCCAACCACCCCCTTAGCTGTTTTTAATTTGAAATACTTAGGTATTTTCCAACAATAAATGCAAGTATATACATATATTTTTAATTCTTTTTTTAATTATTTTACTTAAAAGTTGGAGTTGCAATGAAGTTGAGGCTCCTTTTCTCTAAAATAGGAAACGCAAGAAGAACATTTTTTTTAAGTATGAGCTCAGTTTCTTCTTTCGAAAGTCGGGGAATTAGGAGAATTTAACTTTTTTTTGTGTATTTAACATATATTGTAAAAACGTCAATCGATTTTCTTAAAGTAAAACTTGTAAAAAGTCGTGAGAAAAGCAAAAAAAATCAAAATAAGCAAAAAAGGCAAAAAAAGACAAATTAGGTAAAAAAAGGCAAAATAAAATGTATATATTTGGAATCAGGAGAACGCCAATCGTATTTGATTCAAATCAGAAATTTGATCAAACTTTGCAAAATAAAAAGGCATTTTCTATACAGAATCCGTTCCCTGCTTATAAGTCAGTTAGGGCAGTCAATTGACTTACAGTTAATTGACTGCATTACTTTTCAACTGGTTGCGGTTTTTAAGTCACTTAAAAGTCAGTAAGTCACTTAAAAGTCAGTAAGTCACTTAAAAGTCAGTATTTCTTTTTATTCTTTTCACTGCCTTAAGCGTTTTGAAAAAAGAACTATTTTAGCACATATTTTTGTGTAGTGTAGTAGTTACAATTATTTATTACGGGCCAGTTGACTTAAGTTAAGAGACTGCAGTCAAATGTCTTACTGACTTTTAAGTAACTTACTGACTTTTAAGTGACTTAAATACTACAACCCAGTAAAAAAGTAAATTAACTGTAAGTCAATTGACTGCCCTAATTGAACTTGGTGTCACGGTAAAATTTACATAAGTAAGAATAATGTACATGACTGTTAATTCTAGTTTCAAAGTCACAGTCAAAAATCAATGTTTTGACATATATTCAAATATTTAAGTCAATTAACTCTGCCTTAACTGACTGCAGTCTTTAATTGAATACAGTCTTTTGACTGCAGTCTGTCCCGCGGTGTGCCAAACGTCTTCTGCCATGTGTCGTATTAAAAAAAAAGAAAGTATAGGTATGGAGGTAGATACTAAGCAAATGGTTTTAGAGGCTACCCATTTTTCTAGCGTAATGTTAGCACCACCATTTTCGATTTTCAAAAAAAAAGTTTCGATGCCTTGTGCCATTGTTTTTTTTTTTTTTTGAAAATAGCAGTGCTAGCGTGACACTATAAAAATGGGTAGGTAGCCTCTAAAAAGCATAAATGTTTAAACCATTTTTTTTTTACATACGGCACATTACAGCTCAAATTGAGCACATATCGCATATTTTTGAAAATCAAAAATGGTGTGGTATAACTTCACCTATATCAAGACTTGGGGCTTTATTTATGTACCTATACGTATGTGGAGTGGATTGTGCTTGTTTTTTCTTTAATTTCAGAGGTTTTTAAGCTAAAATTGAAAGGGTTTTATTTTTCGCCAGAGTTTGCAATGTGAATCAATATTGTGGTTTTGCATAATTGACACGGTCTTGTGATTGCAAAATCTTCTTTTTGACTTATGTAGTAGCATATATTAAAAATGCTTAAACATTTTACTAAATTGTATAAAATTAGACGACTCTGTTTTTTTTTTTTTTTTTTTTTTCAAAATTTATTTTACCATCACAAAAATATAATCTCAGTTCTTATACGATTGTGTTTAACTTAATAACATTTATAAAAGGCTAATGTAGCACCCACATATGTACATATCAATAGGTACATGTGATTAAAAAACAAAAAGCACTATCTTTACAGGTGTTACTTCCAACAGCTTTTAATAGCAGTTTATCGCTGTATATGTTAAAATAAAAAAAATATGTTAAACAGTTTCAAAGTTTCTTTGTCTTTCGTTTTTTTGACGGCTTATGTAGTTTTTTTTTAAATATAATTAATTCAAAGAATGTAAGAACTTATCGAATTTAAGCGTTTGTTGTACCTACCTACATTATAAAACCTACATATTTTTTTTTGTAAGAAACAAGTTGAAAACTGAAAGTTTGATTAATTTATTCAAAATATTTTAAAGCATAAAATTTGATTGAGTTACTATATGTAATTGTATGTAAATAATATAATACAATTATTACAAATTGCTAAACATGATAAACAATAAGAATATTAATGAGCACTGGAATTACAAGTCAGTTTTTTTTTTTTAATGTAGGTATCCATTTTAAATAGTGCTAATTTATGCGTTCATTACTTTTTTATATGACTATTTTGACAGACCAAATTTGTATAAAACATTTTAAAAAAAGGCGTGTTGTGTTTGATGGAGGATCGTTGAACTTGAAAGTTGTGCGTATTGGATTATTGATTAATTTATTTGATTCTTGTTTAAAAATCATAATAAATTAAAAAGCAAAAAAGTGTGGGAAGTTAATTGACAGCAAAAATATTTATTTAATTACATTTTTGTTTAGTAATTACAAGAACATGGAACGAATAATTGCTGATTTTTTTATGATTATACTTTTATTTTAATTTTTTAATTACTTACCTAAGTACCTACACAAAAATTATATTTGAGTAAGTTATTGTTTTTTTTTTTGAATTAAATGTATTTTTTGTAATCGATTTTTCTAATTAGATACCTGCAATAATTGTTTATGTACCTACCTACATGTATCTAGCTGTAATCTAAAAAAGTTCAGTAATATATTATAGGTACTTAGGTATTAGAACATAATTACATAATAGGTATGTTATGTATACCTACTAAGTTAAGGTTTTTAATGATTAAAACCCAACTCTATGTAGAACATAGTTATAACTGAAAATCGGTTAAGATTTGATTGTTTTTATTTGTTTTTTTTTTTTTTTTTTTACAGTTTTTATTACTAATTAAAATAATATTTATAATTATTATCCTAAATTTTGTTTAGTAGTAAGTATATGTAGCTGTGGCATCATTATTAGTGCGATGGACTTCCATGCCGAATGTCTTTGTTCGATCCAACTAATAATAATAACTAATAATAATAACAAAAAAAAACGGCTGCAGCCTCATGCGAGGAACTGACCAAACGTCCATAGTATCACGTGTCATAGAAAAATTCCGCTCATATTAGCCGTTCGGATTTGGCAATAAACTGTGGGTCCCCTCCATTCCTGTAGATACGCACACAGGAATAGTTTAGAGTTGTACACCAAGGCCCTAGTTTTTCATGAACTTTTGTGCTACCAAATTAATGTATTTATCCTAAATTTTAAGTAGGTACATTGGTATAATTTTAAAAAATATAAAAGACGATTGTGACGTCACAAAATTGTCAAATATCGATCCGAGTGTATTTGTATATTTTTATCATGAGTTGGCCTCGATTATTTATATAACTTTCAATATTGATGTGCAGAAGTTGCTAAATACATACATGACTAGATACCAATATTAAAAATAAAATTGTATACCATACCTCATTTATCTAATTATAGGTATGTGTATGTATGTAACTTGTCTATGAGTCGGGTTTACCGCGTACCTATAAAAAAAGATATATCTACTTGCCTTATACTTGAGCAACATAGGTAACAGGGAAATATTTAACTGCATGTTCAATTAAGTGAACATCCCTATACCTAACTTAGTTTTTGGGTAGGTACAAAGATTTCAATTACAAGTACCTAAACGGCTTGAGCACAATTTATTTCAAGACCCTTTTGCGTGCTAAAAAATTTAAATAATTTTAAGTTTCTTTAATTAAATTTTGTAAAACAAAATGTTTAGCACTGTGCCTGTCTAACGTATTAAAACACTTTTTTTTCATTAAATAATTGTCCATAAAAACTCTATTATGATAGAGGTTGAGGTACCTGAATCCATTTAAAGAATGTTTCACTTAATGAAAACCAAACCCGAATTATAAATTTAAAAAAAAATAAGGAACTAACCATCAACTTTACCCTTTTCGTAACATTTAAATGAAAATGAAACCCATATCAAACGAACCTCCCACTATCCTCCGCATTTGCAATATACAATACGTTTATATCTGAAAATATTAAAACCAGTTAATTGGGTTGCAACAACCCCTTTATACCGCAACAACCAAACTTTATCCAATTAAACACCCATACAAATTTAATTATTCAAAATAATTTCTGTCGACTTTTTAACATTGCTCTTATTTGGCAGTTAATATATAAATTTCGCAAGCCAAGCAAAAATATTTATTAAACATCTGAAAATAACCGCAATTTTAATATCTTCCCCGCACTACTTGCAGAGTTTATTTAACCTTCTTAATCAAAAATAAAATAAAAATTAATAAAACCTCAAATTTAATGTTCATCAAAGGTAAAATTTACAAAATTATATATTTTTGTTAACAAATATTAAACTAATTCGGATAGAAGCCGCCTGTCAATATTCTGTTGAGATTCTTACTGTCTGTAGATGTCGGTTGAAATGAGTTTCAAAATAAAATGAATCGTGAATTTATTGCATCTCGATATAAGTTGGTATACTGAGGTAACGAAGAGGGAAACAAATTCAAGGCCTGAATGAATAACAAGAAGAATAATTCACCACCATCAAACAATTCCGCCCGTCTGTCTATATCTATAGGCATACCTAGCTACATACCTATACCTGCCTACCATACCATCATTCTCAATTGAGATCTTTTTTTGTTTAGTTGTTGTTCTGTGTTCTGTTTGTAACTTGTTGTTGTAGTAAGTATCTATGGGAAAAGTTTTTCAGTACGACCGACGGATACGGAACGGATATACCTAACCAACAACCTACACCACGTTTCTGCCATTGCTGTCCCAGTTGCCATAGTGCGATATGGAGTGAGGTATCTATGGAGATGAGTTCGTCACCGTGTGTGTGTGTGTATCTGAACACATCGAACCATGATGGCTGCTACCGACGGCAAAACTTTTTTATTCCATCAGAAAGATACAATTTTGGGCGTGGTTCTCTTTGGCTGGTGCCAAAAGTATCTATAGATACCTACTGGAATTTTCTGATCTAGGTGGGTACTGGGTAGGTAGGTATGTAGTTTTTTTTTTTTTAAGGAAAGATATTTTTTTTTCTTGAAATGAATGAATATTTTCGCTTCTTGATGTTTGAAGGAATGTTCTTATCATTTCGTTGTGCTTTCTAGATTCTCGTTTTACCTTCCTATTATTTTGTTAATTGGATTTGTTAATTAAATTGTTTTGCCTTTTGCTATATTTGGACAGATATCGAAATATTCAATAAATGTAGGGTAGGTATTAACTAATTGTATCTATGTATGTATATATTTTGTGAATTACTTACATTACGTAATTTGAAGATGTTTTATTTAAGGGACTTGGTTTGGCTGGTGAGGCAAGAGGAATAGGTACCTATACTTTAATGAAAAATTAAGAAAGAATTTTTGGGTTGATTGATGAAAAATTGATTTCTAATCGGCCGACGGCGACGGTGCGCGCTGACGCACTGTGCTGCCAAACGGTGCAAAACATCTTAAAAATCTATTATCCATAACTTTTTTGTTTTCGTTTTTTTTTTCTTTATTTGTGGCAGATATGTATGTGTTATGTATAGATGTGTATAGTATACCTGTATTGGTAAGTTAACAAAATATCTAAAGGGTGATTTCATGAAAAAGTGGACATGAAAATATAAAAATTGAAAATTTATTTTTACTTCTGTGTGCCTTTAAATAAGAAATGCAAAATATCTTAGCCCGACGTTTTTATTTTCAAAATGTGATAAGAATGTGAGTTAAAATTAGTTTTGAAAGCATGAATTTTACACATTATTAATACACATTACATATGAAATAATTTTAGTAGATAATCAAAAGGATTCAGTATATAGTTTAAATTGGTCGGTTTATATACATTCTTACATGCGCTAAGTCAGGGAGGGGGGGGGGGGGAGCACGGGTGTGCAACTTTTGTTTTTAAATAAGTATTTCTCTCGAATCAGTAGCACTTTCGTGCCTCTAAGGCCAAATGTTGTTATTGATTTTGTATTTTTTAATCATCTCTTTAAAAGGAGGAATTCCAAAAATTTATTTGGAACCTAATATTAACCATTGAAGTTTGAAATAAAGAAAAATACAGCAAAAAGTGTAGGTATCTATTAAATCCCGTACAAATATTTATGGAAAAAGTTAATGTTAATTACCTCGAACAAATTTGGGTGAAGTTAGCACCCTCATTTTAAATTTTCAAACAAAAAAAAAAAGTTCCCACTTGGACTAGTGAGGGCCTTGTCAATATGCAATTTATACAAACTTCAGTTTATTTCATGATGAATACCTAGCAGTAGCGTGGCGTGGATGATTTCAAATGGTAAGTCGAAGAAAAATTAGTCACACGAAAACGTATAGGTAACTAAATTATGAATGTCTACCTTAAATTGTCTATATCGCTTTCCACGCCTTGATATAAGTTTTGAATTACAAATTTTGTATAGAAAGGGTCATAAAAGTTTAATTTTACAGTAAAATAAAAAGGTGTATGAACTGTATTTTTTAAAGAAAAACGTACATGACTTCCACAGCAAGCTTCACACAGCAACGCAGCGAGACACATACAAAGTTATGGAATAAGACGAAAAAAAGCGTGTTATTTTTTCGAATTAAAATTAATTTTTTGCACAGAAAACTACCCCTACCCTTCTCAATAAACTTCATACAACAGTGAGACATACTAAATTCTCTCTTCTACAACTTCATACCCCACAAGAAACACAAATAGAACTTTTAAAATTTTTCGCTGGATAGAAAAAGCTTGTTCTGTTTGCTCTTGCTCATTTACTGGTATTAAAACTCCCGAAATAAGACGCAGAAAACCGAGTTATATTTTTGCTTTCTTATGGAAAATAATAGCACGGTTTTCTTAGACATATTTAGTGAATTTTCTAGTAATTTAGATTAATGTTGCTCGTTTTTCAATAAACATGATTGAGATTTTCAAAATGTAACTCGATAGGAATCGTGTTATATGGACGCCACGCCACTGATACCTAGTGTGAACTATATCAACCAGTGGCCTATTTCACCAACTTACAAGTTGTAATTTACAAGTGATTTCTTACAATATTTGTTAAAAAATGGATTTATTCTGTTTCACAAATTATTTGTATTACAAAATTGTAGTTGTAATTTACAAAGGGAAATTTGTGGGAATTTTATTACTTTCGTTACACCAAGAGTAATTTTTGTTTGTAGTTTACAAGTACAAATTTGTAAAAATATAGGTATTTTTGTAAGTTTCTGTTTCACCAAATATAAGAATTCTACAAATTCGTTCAGTTGTAGAAAAATTCTTACAGAAGAAAGTTCGTGTGTAATTTTATTTACAATTTGTACTTTTTCAATAGGAATCTCATATTGTACTGAAAAATGTCTTTACGGCGAAGGCATAGAAGTACCGATAGTGATACAAGTGAATATTTTGTGATGGCTCATCTTTAATACCTTCGACAGTAGGCGAATCTTTCCCTATAATATCAATTGTAATTTTATCTAGATCCATTAACTTGGCTTGAAAACCACCAGCGGCACCCATTTTTTTCTATTGTCAATTGTAGTCTCCAATGATTTTTATTAAAGACGTTATTATGTATTTTATATAAGATCCGTTTCAAATTTTGCCAAAAAATATCTCTAAGGTGTTTCCAGTTTTTTTCAATAAGAAGGCCATGAGATTTAACTGTTTTATAAATATTTTGCCACTCGATGATTTTAACATTGTGTGTTATAATATTTCAAAATTTTCCAAATAATATGTCTTTTTTTTTTGCGAATCAAACTGGCAACAAAAATTTTGTTTTAGTAATTCATAGCGCTTAACGTTAACTCTCGATTTCGACTCGGCAGACTTTTACAAATTTGTGAGAAAGAATAGTTTTTTACAAGTCTAGCAAACAAGCGGTGAAACTGTCTTTTTTTTATTTGTAAATCACAACTACAATTTCCTCTATTTTTTTTGCTCTCTGTTACAAATTTGTTCAAATTATGTTTGTTGTTTGTGAAACAGAAAATCTGTTTACAATTTTGTAATTGTAGATTACAAACAAATTTGTAATTGTAATTGTAATTTGGTGAAATAGGCCACAGATTAGAATTCCTAATCATCAAAGCTGGAAGTTTTGTTTTTCTGCCCGTGGTCTGGCAATGTTTATATACGCAGGTTTTTTTTTAATAACACAAATTCTATATACCTTCATACTGAAATAAAAGGCTAAGGGCCCCTAAAAGCTTTTTTGAATCAATAATTCAACAAGTCCTACATAGTGCTAAGTCTTCTACTTGGCTGATTTATTTCATTAAGTAAGTAGGTAGTATCTAAGAATTTGTATTATTAAAAAAAATCTTATCGTATAAAAAAAAATGTTGTTTATTATTGTGCTCAACTTGTGCTGCCTATGTAGTAAATTTATTTTTTTTTTAAGATCGAAAATTTGCAAATTATATGGATGAATTTTTTTTCCAAAATTACAATGTTAAAAAAAAATAAACTTCTTCTCAGTTTGTGCTGAGAAGGTGCTAACTTCACGCTTCGTAATTTTTTTATCTTTTCTCGACTTGCCAAGCACAATTTGAGCACACATAAGTGTAATTTTTTTTTGAAAATCGTTATTTTGGAAAAAATTTCATCCGATAAACTTGCAAATTTGCGAACTTGAAAAAAAAAAACAATATACGGCCCAGGCAACACAAGTTGAACAGAATACAGCACATTTCTTTTTTTTTTTGTAAATAGAAAATGGTGGTGCTTATTTCACGCTAAAAAATGGGTACCATCAAAAACCATATATTCTTTAGTACCTACAACTTTTTTTACGGCACATGGCAGCAGTTGGTGTCTTGTAACCTATAGCCCAAATCTAAAATCCTCAAAATTAAAATTCACAATCCAAAATCCACAAAACAAAGGTCAATAAAACCAAATTCTACAAAACCAAACTCTTAAGCACAGATTCCACATATTTCAAGTTTGACGGGGCAGAGAAGACCAACGCGGCATAGATAACTTTATTTTTAAAGGTGCAGGGACATAAGGCCTAGGGACATAAAGCCCAATTTTTTTTTTCGGGGCTTATGTCTCACTTGAGTGGGGCATGAAGCCGAAATTTAATTTGGGCTTTAATTCCGACCCAAATGAGACCACAGCCCCAAAATTTTTTTTGTCAAGAATAGGACATAAATCTCAAATTTTTAAGAAGCATAGAAGCGTAAAAAGATTTCGCATTTCAATACAATAAACAATAACTTGTTGGTGTTATATTTGAATGAAAATTAGGAACAACAAAAAGCACGATTATACGAAAACTCCAGGCGCCGCAAAATAATAACGGTTTTTTTGTAGAGGGGTTTAATGCAATCATTTTTTACTATGGGAAGGGGGGGGGGGTCTAGCACCAAGCAAAATAAACTTTGCATACACCCAACCTCGCACCTACCCCAAATCCTATGTGGGCCAAGCAGGGGGCAGCATGACCCCCTTACATATCTTACTGTTTGTACGCCGCACTGCCCCCCTGCAACCCCCCTGCTTGGCCCACTACAGAATTTGGGTAAGGTGCAAGGTTGGGTGTATAAAAGGTTTCTTTTGCATTTAAAGAAACTTTGAATTCATCAAAATTTTGGGTTTTGATTTTATCAAATTCTCTAAAACTAAAATTGTAATTATTTTTAATTAATAAAAAAAAACTTTCTTGGTCCTGAAATGCCCCAACTTTTATCATTTGGAAATTCTTATTTAGTGGGACATAAACCCCAACAATTTTATTTGGGGCTTCGGGTCACATTAGGGTGGGACTTAACGCCCAAATTTAATTTCGGCTTTATGCCCAACTCAAGTGAGACATAAGTCCCAAAAATAAAATTTGGGCTTTATGTCCCTGTGCTTTATGTCACTGGGCTTTATGTCCATGCGCCATTTTTAAAACGGTAAGTAATTTTGGTTTTTTCCTAAGATGAGTAGGTATATAATGTTCAAGAGTATATGCTCCACACTGGAATAAATTAAAATATTTTTTTTTTTTAAAGAAAGTATGGAGATATATGAAAATTGAACATGTTGAGTTAAAAGCTTTGCCAATAAGGTTTTAAAGTATGTAAGGGAGGACGGAGCACTGAGGATCATAACGTTTGCTAATTAATTGAAATATATTTTTGTCGAAAAGATTGTTTGTTTTACTTTAAAATCTTATCAGTATTGTAACTAACGCAAAACTGTGACAAAAATGGGCAAAATTTGTTCTTTTCTTTACCATTTTGATGACGATTTCAAAATGTTTATATGAACCATTCTATTCGTTCCTTAAATTGGTTTGCACGACTTTGATCATTCGTAACGGAAAAACAATGAATGGATGTGAAATTTAACTGGTATACTGATAGCATAAACTATTCGAGTATATTATTAAATTAATTACGTAATATTCGCCAACCCGACCAAGCGCCCGTAACCGTTGATATGGAATGAATTTTAATAAAACTCAACCACCAACTTCACTCAGTCGAGCTGCGTAGGCGTGCGCAGAAAGATATATTCTATCCTTGTTCTACCTTACCGAGTGATCGGGATTTTATCGCTCGCTACAGTACAGTCTACAATTAATGAAACAGATGGTTTACAATGGTCTACACTTCTTTGGAATTTTTTTACCAAATTAAGTCCTGCAATCAATATTTGTACAGCAGTGAAAGATTTACTAAAAGTCTTTAAAAAGTTGTTTTTTATCTTTTCTTAATCTTACGGTGAGGGGCTAGAAAAAATAATTTTTTAAGAACTTTAAAAAAATCTTGTAGAAAGTTAATTGTGTTCAAAACTGCCCTTATATTTTCCTTGTCGGCATTTCATACTGAGATATTGGTAACCAAATTCAAAAGTCTCTTTTTCATTCAAAGCCAGATATTCTTCTGAAAAAAATTGTAGAATGACGAAAAAAACGACATTAAATTTACATAAACAAGTTTTCGAACCAATCTACTTGTTTGACTAAAAAAAAAATTCAAATAGAATTAAACTCTTTCAAAAAAAATAAATAAAAAATTAAAATTTTTGGCTTGTGCTGTTTCTTATGATTTCCGCGTAACGGTACCTAAAAAAATCATTTGCTAAAATCTCTTTATACAAAAAAGCTTTGGAATGCTTTTTATTTTATCTCAATACAACCACTTTTCACAGAGATACAGCTCTTCAAAAACCAAAAAAAAAAGTAAAAAATTTATGTTCCCCTAATTTTTTTGACTAGTGTATTATAAACACCTTTCCATTTTATCTATCAAAATTAAGACCCCTGCGTTCTAATTTCTATTAATTATTTGTAAAAATAATGGGGCTTCATATTATTTGCGTAAGTTTAAAATCGATTATACTTTCTAGGTACATTCACTGAACGGAAAACGAAAAACTCGAGAACAGACATACCCAACCTGAAAGTAAAGTAGGTATATAGATTTTAGTTTCCCTATTTCCCATCATACAAAAATACCCCAAAAGTATTTCATGTTGATTATATCAAAATCTAATCATTGGCATATTTATAAGGAAACCACCAGTTTCGAAAACAACCTCTTATCAATATAGGTATATAGGCGGAAATGAAAATTTTATTCACGTGCAGAGAAACCACCATAATACTTTTAAACAGAGACCCTGATTTAATGAAGGGAAGGGAAAGGAGGATAAAACCTGATGGGGCTCATTTTTCATCACACCAAAAAAAAAAAAAAAATATAAATGAGGGTTGAAAAGGATTTGAACTCAACGAAAAGAAAAATAACAGCATAGTTGCCTATTTTATACCAACCTGATGAATATTCTCATTTAAACTCTTTTTGGCACCGCACTTAAAATTGCTTTTAATAAGGTTACGTGGAAAAGGGAGGCAGAAGTGATTTTTAGGAATATAAGGTTTTTTTGTTGGTTCTTATAGCCCTAACACGAAAAGTTAACATTTTGTTTTAATAGGTAAGTAGGAAAGGTATCTACATAAAATACAACAAAAGAAAAAACGTTGAAAGGTCATTCATTATAGAAATGTGAACTTTTTTGTTTTCTCTATATACTTATATACATATATTCTAACTTGTTCCCAAGTCCTATCCTTTTTTAATTTTGGGTCTTTATAAAGCTTTCTAGTTATTTCTCTTAAAATAAGTAAACACTTGCAGCTAAAATTTAGAGTGTAAGGAAAAATCTTTCATCCTTCCATAAGATACATACATACCTACCTGCTCACCTACTAATTAAATTTCTCACTTAAGAATGTGTAGGATATGTGAACTTAAAATTTAAGAAAAAATATTTTTAATAACGAAAAATGTTTTTAATTAAAATTCCCCCCTCTGTGACTGAATTAAAAAAAAAAAAAAAAAAACACTTAGCTAAGCGCACAGTTGCATGTGTTCTTTATAAGCTTTTCATATTTAAATAATGTTAATTAGGTGTCAGAAACAGGTAAATTACCTTCGTGGAGTATAAATTAAAGTTCTTTTATGTTAAAACATTTTTGAAATGAATTTGAAGAAAGATTAACAAAATTTATGTACCTACTAACGTATATCCACCTCTGCATTAACATTTTTATATTCTAAATTAAATGCTAGAATTATGGAAATTCTGTTTTTTTTTTTTTTTTTTCTGAATTTAGATCTGAATGATTAGAGTGGAAGATGTTAAATAATAGTAATGAAGACGTTTAGTAGGTGTTTGGTAAGATTAAATTTTTTTTGTATAGGTTAGGTAGTTATTTCTGACTTAATCTTAATATTTCTCTAGTGAAACAAAGGATTATAGGAATTCAACTTCGGTACGATAAATAAATTTAAATAGAAACGAAATAAATATACCGACATTATAAATGCTATAGTATTGTTCCTGTAAGTGACGCAATATACAGTCAAACCCGGATAAGTGCCTCACCATAAATGCCTCGTTTTGAGAGGTACTTATGCGGGTTGGGTAGTTATAAAAAAATCCGCTTAAGTGCGCATAAGCACTTACTTCTATATTTACAAAAATTAAAATAAAAATTGACAAGAAAAAAACATTTAATGTTATTTAAAAAATAGGAAATAACATTACATCAACTGACTTGTACCGGTAACCTTTTAAAAAGGAAGCGCTAGATGAAACGAAGCTTTTGTTTTTTCAGCTGATTTCAATTGCGCACTTAAAAGATTTTTTTTAAGGTGAATTTCAATAAAAGTATACAAAATAAAAAGCAATTAAGTGAATTTGCTTATAAGATGAGTTTTATATGGAAAAATCCTCGAAATTTGGGTTCTAAAAAATAAAAGGTACTTATGCGGGCTAGGAATCTAGGCACTTATCCGGGTTTTACTGTATTGACGGTTTTTAAAGAACCAGATATTTCCTGTATCTGTGTTCATTAGTCGTCAGGAATGTAAGGTACCTAAAATGTTTGTCAAAAAACCACACGGCTATAATGAGAGTCAAAAAAATTAAGGGAACACAAATAAATTTCACTTTTGTTTTAGTTTTTTTGAAGACCTGTATCTCTGTGGAAAGTGATCGTATTGAGATAAAACAAAAAGCTTTCTAAAGCTTCATGTTTTTCGTGTTGAAAAATTTTAGCAAATGATTTTTTTAAGGTACCGTAATTCCTAAACCATAAGAAACAGCACGAGAAAAAAATTTTATTTAAACAATTTTTTTTTTTTTTTTTTGCAAAAGTGTCATTGTCTTTGAGCCACATAAATGTATTGATTCGATAACTATTGTTTATTAAGCTTTATTATCGTCTTTTTTGCTCTAAAATTTTTTTGTACAAAAAGTGGAGAGAAGTTGAACCAAAAAATTTGTTTCTTTAATTGGTTTATACGAATTTGATCATTTAGTACAGGAAAGCGGTTCAATGGATCGATTTAAAACTTAAAAGATGTATCAGCTCTTTGAAATGCTTTACCAAATTAAGTCTTGCAATCAATATTTGTAAAGCAGTAAAATGATTTAGTAAAAGCCTTTAAAAAGTCGTTTTAATTAACTTTTCTTAATCTTAAGGTGAGGGACCAGAAAAAATAATCGTTATAAAGTTACACAAAGCTCTTGATGGAAATAAATTTCAATTTTCAAAATCGCCCTCAAATTTGCGGTGTTGACATTCCTTGCTGAGATATTGGTAACCCAATTCCAAAGTCTCTTTTTTCAGTCAAAGCCAGATAGTCTTTTAAAAAAAATGTAGAGAAACGAAAAATGACGACATTCAAGCTAGATAAATGTGATCGAATTAATACATTTCATTGGCTCAAAAAAAAAATTCAAAGAAATTGACAATTTAAAAAACTAACATTTTTGGCTCGTGCCGTGTCTTATTGTGCAATAACGGTACATTAGAAAAAATATTTGCTAAAATTTCTTTGCACGAAAAACATAAAGCTTTAGAATACTTTTTGTTTCATCTCAATACGACCACTTTCCATAGAAATACAGCTCGTCAAAAAAACACTGAAAGAAAGTAAATTTTTTTTTTGTTCCATTAATTTTTTTGACTAGTGTATTTTGTTGTAAAAAAAAACTTTAATTCAATGTTATTACCGGGTGTAATAGAACAAAATAAAAATTTAAAAGAAATTATCTGCTCTATTCATGAATATTCTCAAAAAACTAGATGATTCAGCTAATTTCTTTAAAAATCGCTTTTCTTAGTTTTCATCAAATTTTATCAAAAATCGTCTTATGTTAAATAAAACAATGAAAATAAAAAAAATTCATTTGGCCGCACCGTACGAGTAAATCATCTTGTATAAAGAGCCCGATCACTAACTAAGTTAGTTGTGGTAGTTTCAGCTTGTTCGGTTTCTTACTAAGTATTTTTGGGTTTGGTCTTTTTCGTCTCATAGGTACCTATACCGTCTTCTGATTCTGATAGCCTTTCCGTCATCGATAAGTTTTTTTTGCAACTTTTTAAACGAAAAACTTTCTTAAATTTTCTTTAAACTTTTGTTTTATTCATAAATAAAAAAGTTAAAATAAATTGCTTAAAATTTTCCAACAGCTGCTGCAGTCCATGAAATGCTTCTACTCTTGCATTGAGAAAAATATGCAATATATAAGTACTTAGTCGCACAAACTTGCAATTAAAATCATCAATTTTAACGAAGAAAAAAAATCAAAAGTTCAAAAAAAAAAAAATAAATAAATAATTAAAAAAATTTTTTAATTCAACATTATTTAACACATAGAGGCACAAATATTCTCTTGTTTTGAGCTTCATTTAAAGCCGGAGAGGAATGTTAGAGCGTATAACTGACCTAAGAATGAAACGCGTAAACGAACCATTATTGTTATTGATTTTATTAATGTAAAATTTGTTAATTGCTATTTGTTAAAGATAAATTAAATCATTAAATTGTCATCTTTGAGTGCGCGTGAACACATCATCTTTTATTTTAAAAGGAAAAACTTTTAACTCAAAAGATGTCAACTTATTTAAAATCTGGAGATGGATAATTGCAAAACAAGACACATTTTCTCAAAAAAATATCAAAATTCTAGGCATATCCGTAATGTTTTTTTTTTTTGGGTAAAAACCTGACACACATAAGTATATATAAAGTTTTATCAAAATCGTTATAGGTGTTTTGAATTTGAAAAAAAAAAAAAAAAAAAATCAAAATCATTGTATAGAAGCTATACCCATTTTAGATATAGTAACCATAGTGCACCAATAATTTTTCCTTAAAGGCGTTAAATGGAATTACGCTCTGTACCAAATTTGATCCAAATCAATTCACCCGTTTATAGGCCCTAGATCAAACTTAAGTGTACGAACGGACGCACAAAGAAGAGAACCTCAAAAGTTTCGAGTATGTAAAAACTACCATTTAAACTTTTACAGAAAAATATTCACAGTGGCGTCAGTCAGTGTCACATCCATAGCATTAACATATCCTCATAAAAAAAAATACTACCTAATGCAATATTTTTATTAGCGCAAAATTTTAAACAGCCTGATGTTAAGGTATTAGCATTAACAATTTTCTAGCTTTAAAACTCTTTACTAAAATATTCTTAGTTTTAAACATTTTCTAACTAGTATCATACTAAACCTATTTCTCTAGCTGAACACGCCTAAAACAGTGACAGTTCAACCCATTTTTGCAATTGTAGCTGCCAAAGTGACACTTGTATTTAGTATGATACTAAAAAGATAAAATAGGCATTTGGCAATTTTAACTTTAGTAAAATGTGAAAAGGATAATACGATGCTAAGTCGTTTAAAATTTGGAAAAACCTGTTTTTAACCTAGCATCATACTAAAAATGCTTTAACATAACACTTAATCGTCTAAAATTTTGCGCCATTGTTTTTATTTCACTTTATTTTAATTTGCCACAAAAAATTGTTAGTTATTTACACTTATTTTAATTCCTTAAGTGTCCCATAAACACCACACAAGTGTCATGATACCATAGTGCCTACGTTCTGTAACATCGATAAAATTGGTCAATAAACGATGAAAACTGAAACAATTTACATGAGTTTTGTTCCATTTTTCATTGTTTCTCATCTAATTTTATCGATGGGAGTTACAGAGCGTAGGCAAAGTGTATAGCATTCCAGCATTTCACCACACGCAACACATTGAGCGATACCGACACAAAAAATTAAAAGATTTTGATTTTTCTTGTTACCGTGTTTGACGCAGAGATTGGTCTAGACTAGAAAAACACACCACATTTGAGAACCGTGACAGTAGTGTCGGGACATATGTAGTGTCATGTATGGGCCGCCTTATACCTGCAAACTAAAAAAAATATTATTTCTTCGGTGTATTCATTTTTAATCGTCGATGCATGGTCAAAAATGATCTTTTTGGGATAGCAAAACCTACCGTAAGCTTTGCTAATGGCTCTTCAATATCGAAAACTTTAGCTGCCGAGGGCATACAAAATCGCAGATTATATATTTCCTTATTTAAAAAGCACTGGGAAGAGGCGATAGAGATATTTTATAATCATTCATAACATCTTATAAGTATTCTCAGATTAGATAGATTGTTCAATCTATTCATCTGGCTTAGGATAGATCCCTAACAGGATAAGCAATATGAAATAAGCTCATATTATATTCAATAATATAATATTTTCCAATTTTATATCCAGCTAATAATCGTTAAATATAAATTTTTAGAAATATTTGAAAATTCATACATACATAATGTACGGGTACATATTTCATAAAATAAAAAAAAAAACAAACAAAAACAAAGGACTCATTTTGTTTATCGTGGGATTCTTTCATCTTATTGCCAAAATCAACCAACCAACTAACGAACCAATATCGAAAAAAATAAATAAAAATAAATGGAAAGCAGTAAATTTGTAGGCAAATTGCTTAGACAAGCAAAACTGAATGTAAATGGAAGTGGAAGGACCCAGCATCCACGTACGTGCGTCGTAGTATATGCGTCTTAAACCCAATATATTAACATATGCATGCCACAAGAATATACATCCTTATAGAAAAGGATAAGAGAATCAATTTTCAAATTTAAAATATTTTCCATAAAACCTTTTGATACGTGCCTAGATATACGTACTTCATGTGCATGTGTATATATGCGGAAATAAATGAAAATGAAATCGTTTTGCAAAATAACATATATTGAAGGAAAAATATATAAAGTCTTATCTTTCACCTTTATCCCTTATCGTGTGCATAGCATATATAGCTAAATCGGTTCCATCTCAACCAAATTTCACCAAGTTGAGCCTTGAATACCTTTCTCTTAACATATATAGCTAAATTATATGGACGTATCCAATTGCCGATGAAGTATGGGCATGAATTTAGGGAACATATCACTCTGAAAGGAAACGCAACCAACCAACCAACCAACCAACCGAAATGAAATGTAATTTCAAGAGCACGCTCAATTTCCTTTAAATTGCTCACTTTAAAATATTCCTTTTCCGTTGCTTTCTGGACCAAAAAAAGGTCCTGAAATAAAATAAAAAAAAAACAAAACGAAATGAGAAATGAAAAAAACAGCATGAAAATGTATATTCTGCTCATCGCGCTTTGAAATACACGATAGTAGGTACCTCCTATATAATTTCAAGGAATATAGTTATCCTTTTTTTCCGGGAATATAATTTGTTCGAGCAAAGAACCTTGATGGTGAACGACATTGGATTTTTTGGTCTGGGTTTTGTTTTATAATCAAATTTGAAATTGTAGGGTAAATGCCTATTGTGTCCCTTAGGCCTATAGTCCAAGTTGAAAATTTCACAAGATATTAGGTGCAAAGTTGAGTTGTAATTATATAAGGCGTGTTTTGTTCAGAAGTTGGAACCCAGTCAGTAAAAATCCACCAAGAGAAACAACAACAAAAAATCTACTGGGTTTTACTTTACCTTTTTTCCCCAGTGAAAATTACTTGGCAGAAGTGGTTTAACCTACTCAAATTCAGAGGGCGCTTTATGTATTTTTTTTAAATTTTATATGTTGGTAAACCTTCTACTTTTTTTTCTCCCCTTTCTTTTTTGTCAAAAAAATAATTTTGTTTTCCATTTGAACATTTTTGACACTTGGTGGATCTGTTTGATTTTTTCTCTTAAGGCTTGGAACGCACTTACAATTATTAGACTGCTTTAGCTTTTAGACATTGCGAAATTCTCTTGCAATTTCTCTTTTGGTCTGCTTCTGATTGCAAAGACGCTTTTACACACAGCAATTTATCTCTGCGTTTTTTTATTTTTCCTTTTCATTTCAGTCTCGTATACTTTGCGTAAGTGAAGTTCACAGATTAGAATACGAAATTGAAATAAATCTTACTACAACAATAACGAAAAACACCAAAGAAGAAAGGGCGATAACGCTGCAATTTGTTCAACCTATGCAATTTCGTCTACCCCGGCCACCACATACGTGCATCACCTACGTTTTTCGAAATCGCAAGAGAATTTGTGACTGTCATATCACCCAAAAAGTGAAACAAATTTTATGTAGAATTCCTTTTAATTCGACATTAGTCTTTCTTTTAATAAGCATCGCGATTTCTCGATCGCGTGTCGGTCGCACATTGAAATTCGTTTTTTCTATTTCTTGCGACTAAATAGTCGCGCGATCGAAATCGAAAGTGCGTGCCTAGCCGCAAATATGTAGCTTGTTTGTTTACGTCACCTAATTTAATTGAAAAGATTCGAAACGACAACGAAACTTTCGCCTGTCAAAATTAATTTACGTAGCGATAAATGAGAGCCGTATGTTTCGTGTTGCTTTCAGCGTAATTCAGCATAAAAGTTTGACTGATTTTGTGTCAATTGACAGTTTTAAATAAAAAGAAAATATAAATCTAGAAAAAGGAGTGTCAAATATTTCAGGATTAGTGAAAATATTGAAAGGTTTCCAAACGGTTACATTCATTAAAAATTGGGCCGCCAATAGTCAACCCATCTATACCTTTAATATACATTTTTATTCCTATAATATATATTTTATAGGTGTGGTCTAGGTTTAAAACCTTAATAATTTCAATCTCCGGAATGCACCAACTTAAAACCTTCGAACAAACCTAATTTCAAACCGCCATCAAGCAGAGATACCAATATTTGAATACTAAAACAAGCAAAAAACAAATTTGCTGTGGATCGTTTTTGCGTAAAGTTTTTACTTCACTGTGCTGTAATCTCAACAAAACACCCCTATATTTAAATAATATTCAAGTTTTTACATCATTCTAAATTTGTATAACTCTAAACAGATTTTTCAAAAAGAAACGCGGTTGCGTTACGGGGAAGACCAGTTAGTTATGTTTTATTCCAAATCATTCAAGCTTCAAGCTATAATTTTACCTGAATACATATCACAAGCTCTCAGGAGTTAGAAACAAACTTAATACGAGTACTAACAGGAGATTTTTCTTATCAGGAATTAAATTCGAGCGATTGGTGAGACGTGCTCAAAAACTTTAAATGAAACTTTTTTCAGTCTGGGAATACATAGCTAATGCTGGTTAATAAATTCAATTCTTTTTTAAGAGAGAACAACTGCAAAGAGATCTCGTCACGCTGAAGTCTCATTTCCTCAGTCGCATTGTGAAACATCAGCCTTCATCCTACAAAATTATTTTAAATTAAAGAAAAAGCTATATTCAATATCTGTTTTTTGCTGACGGTTGCATTAAAACACGCATTAATTACTGACGCATTGATTAATTTATGTGACCGTGTAAACACCCTGTCATCGCATTTAGCAGACAGCAGCAGACTGCTTTTCAGTGCCTCAATTGCATCCCAACTTTGACTTCTTCTTCTTCTCAATCTCAAAATGTGCTGTAGCCTGACATATGCAACAAAATAGATTTTGACGCTAGTAAAATATTTTCATTTTAATACTACATGTTAAGACCCAAAAATCTTGTAGCATTGTCTTTTTCCGGAACAAAAATTAAAATCTCAATGGAAGTACATATAAGCTGTGAAAAATTCACATTGACTTACCTAACGTCACCTTGTAGGATCTTCAATGCGTAAAGTTTTTATATTTTACTCATGTGAACTCTACGCCATTGAGCGTTGACATCAAAAGTTGGTTGACACATATAAAATGTCAATGCATTATGGGGCAGTATTAAACGACTGGCAGGATTCATGATAATCGCCAACGTTTCATTGGTCCACGCTGCGCCGAAAGGTGTTATCTATTGACGATATTTTTGATGACGTTAAAAAGTCAACGGGTTAACCATTTACGATGGTGTGTGGTGTCGGTTCAGGCATCTTTTCTGAATCTCTGAATATCTCTAGATTTTATTAGCATCCCAACTTTGCTAATGTTTTTCAGGCGAAAATTGAGACCCTAACCAAAACCGTAATACTACCACCCTGACAGATAGTCAGGCAGCCGTTAAAGCAATAGTGTCTAACCTTTATCATCTTCTGAATTGGTTCGGCAATGCCGGGATGATCTCTCGAGCCTAAATCTTAATCTCAAGTTCACTCTGATTTGACTTCCAGATCATTATGGGAACGAGCTGGCCAGGCGAGGGTCATAGCCCTTTATATAGCTCACTTGCGGAAAGAGCCAATATTCCTCCTACCCCCACCCCCTCACTCCTCACCTTATTACTTTTTCTGTTATTTCTGGGTAAGTTGACCGTTTCAATGTACTAATTACTCTACAGAAATAATTTTCTAAAAAAAGTAGTAGCTTTCATAATTTTCTCTTAAAGTAAAAGACTTATAGCCATTTAGTTTTTAGCGTTCATCTAAGAATTAAAAACAGTATCAAATACTAAACGAAAATCTAGTACTTTATAACAAAAAATTTTGAAAAAAAATTATCATAAGTTATCTTTTGTTTTTTTTTTTTTAATTTTTGATTTAAAGTCAATTTTTTTCAAAAACTTTTAACTAAAATTACTTGTTTTAGCAGTGAAATAATAAAATAGGTTTTTGCATTTTCAGGAAGCTATAGTATAGCATTGCAGATGTTTCCATTGTTTTTAAATGATTATGTATGCACTTTGATCCAATTTGTTCAGAAAATGGTCCCTCCCGTATAAGTGGGGGCAACTAGACCCCCCCTCCTTAGCAAGTTTTTTCTTAATATATCTCTTTAAACTATTTCACAAAGTATTGGTCAATAACTTGGAAATACATTGCATACTTCTTACCTTTGAAGATACAGTGTTTTTCATATCACAAAAAACACTGTATCAAATAAATTAAATAAGGATATTTTAACTCTTGCCACCTTCTTTAACCCCATACCTTCTTTCTCATCAAGTCAATGGAACTATCATAAATCGATACGTATTTACCTTTTCTATAATTTCAGGGTTAATTCATCAAAAAAAGTTAAATTTTTAACGCATTAACATGGTTTTTCAGATTTTCTGACATTTGTACCCCACATATCTCTCTTAGTATTGCTCCTAGCAAAAATATGAATAAAAGTATTTTGAAGAAAATTTTATTTGCTTTCATATTGTAGTGTAAACTTTTCCGCTAATACTCTTGGTTTTCAAAATATTTACGAAATAGTACAAAAGGGGACCTTTACCTCCCCTCTCCTGGCTAAAGCTCGCGGGCCTGGGCTGGGGACTTTTAGTATGTTGTACCTGGAGGTCACCCCTACCGCTTAAAAAAATAATCCAGACTACACGATTTATTTCATTTATTTTATGATTTTGAGTCTTCGTTGACTGGACTATTAGGCTCATTTGCTGAAACGAATTTTAAATTTGTATGTTCAACTTAAATGCTTATGTTCTACTTTTTTCTTAAATATTTATGTTTTGTTTCAGAAAATGGGCCTTAGTCGTGTATTGTCAAAAATAAAATTTAAGTTTCTCCAAAATTTCTACGGAATTTGGACCAATTTTTATCAAATTTCGTCAAAATTTATTTTATTTTAAGTAAAATAATGGAAATTAAAAAGCGTTCCACGAGGAAATTATCATGTCGAAAAGCATGATCGTGCCACTTCGGCAACGTTGGCCTAGTTGCACAAAGTTAGTTCCTAATTAGGTCACCTCCCCATTAACTATTGAGTTTGTTTTTTGAAGTAGCTTGAGCGATTTCATCACGTATTCTGACCAACACTCCATGCTCTGCCAATTATATCTAATTTTCAGGACAGGCTTCATGAGATTTTTGCAATTTTTGTCTGAATCCATATACATTATATCATGACTCACCTGCGCGATTAAAAAAAAATACGCGGCGGAGGGCATTGGTTTACGGGAATGCAAAAACAGTACTTTTATGAACAAAACTCTTAAAAATAACCAACATTGAACTGATACCAACGTCACGTTATATCAAATCGTTTCCGCTTTTACTTTTTTGGTTTTTTTTTGAAGAAGTCTTCAGAATTTAAAATTTTGTAGATGTTTTTGCAACAACTAATTTGACTTAAGAAAATAAGGTTTTGTGGCTTACTGTTCTCGTTTTTTATCGTTATTTGTATTCTTACGCGCGGAAATATTAATCAGCATATGGTAACCCTAACATTGTACTGAAAATTTTGATCTGCCAGAATATGAAATGTTTTATTATTTAATATAAAAAATGGAAACATAGGTTCGTCACGTAACGTAAGTTTACCTTATTTTATTTAAAAAGTTTTTAACATTTCTAAAAATTTAACTGCATATAAGTCAGCAACTCGAGCTCTTTTCAGTAAAAAGTTTGTATTTTTTTCTGAATACTATATTCTAAATCCAATACCTATTATAAGGTACATCATCTTTATTATTTTATATTTCTGTAAAATTTGGTTGATATACTTTCTTTATGTTTTTATATTTTCCATTCTTTTTTGTTTTTGTTTCATTTTACGTATAGCGACATCGTAACATCACGGCTAAATTATTTTCATGCTCGATGACACCTTTCCGCTTCTGCTGGTTATGCTGAGTTGTCTTTCCTTTTTTTTTGTATCCTCAAACCCATAGGCCTCTGTATATTCCTTCAATGGCAATAGAGAGGATTATATTCCTTTTTTTTCTGTATGGATATGCTCGAGTGAGTAGAATTCATCTCGAAGTTAATGGAGATGAAAATTAAAGAAGATCCTATGGCATCGCGGCGCGGCGATGGCAACGACGACGTCTCTGATTTTTCATGTTTACGCGTCGCCATTTCTATATATTTGCCATCCCCTTCCATTATAACAACACAAAAAATATTCCCCATCAACTTATAATAAAAAAAAACAGGCCTCGAAGACGACGACTAGGACATAACATTGGATAAATCCGCCCTTAAAAATTAAATTATAAGGTAGTTGATATGCTGTATGCACATGTCCTGATTTGAAGCCATTAGTATATATGAATAAAAAACTCTTATACCTAACATCAAACCCTAAAGAATGTTTCCATTTTTTAATGTCATTGCAATTTAAAAAATAAAATCTTTGCATTTGTATGTTAAATAATTTTTAGTTGGATACGTGCTGATTTTTATTCTGAGAGAAAGAGCCCAAGTAGGTATATATAATACAAATTCATTTATTGCTTTATCAAATGCAAATCAATATTAATATGCAAAACTGATTTTATTGCATTTAAATGATTATCGTCTGGTATAGATAAAAACCAGTCTTTGAAATTGTTTTTTTAAGAGATCTGTTTTTTTTTTTTTTTTTTTGCTGAAAAGTTATGATAATTTTTATGTCTTCTTTATGAATGAACGAAAACTAAATTATGTAAATGCAAAAGAGAAGTTTAGAATGAAGTTTAATTTGATATTATAAATGTATTTGTATAGGCATGTTTTTTTTTTAACGTATAAAGTTAGATAAAACTATAATTTGAGTTATAATTTATTTCGCACCTATATGTAGTGTAATAATAACACTGCATCTATTTAATTTTCCCATTTATTAAAAATTATATATTTTATTTTTTTCAGATTAAAGTGTTTCAACATTTACATAATATAAAAAAAAAAAAAGCTCAACTCATTGAGTTCCTTCAGGTAAGTTTATTTAAACGATTTTTTTTATGGTATGAAAGATTCAATTATATGTATAAGGGTTATTCCATGGGAAAAGCGAACAAAATCAAAAATGATTTGTCTGTCCCCTTGGATACTTTTTCCTAATTTTCAAATGAGAATTGCTTGATCCTAAATTTTAAGTGCTTGTACAGAAATGTAACCTGCTGTTCTGGCTTCATTTAAAGATGCAAACCTTGAAAATCAGACTACTAGAACGAAAGTTTGCCTTTCCAAGCCAATATCACACGATTTTGAATTATTTTTCATTATTTTCACTACATAAATAATTCAAAATGGAGAAATATGGTTTGCTTAATAAGCTATAACTTTCGTTCTAGTATAGTCGAATCTTCAAGGTTGGGGTCCTTAAGTGAAACAGGACACATTTCTGTATAAACATTTTTGGGAAAGGTTAAAAAAATTTTACTAGAAGGTTGATTAAACCCGCCATAAATGTGATTTTCGATTTTATAAATGCAAAATTTGATGAGAAATTTTAAAATTTTGAAAAACAATCTTTGACAAAGTTATTGCACTGATCCTCTTCTATAAAGTTGTCATAGGTTTTGTGGAGTTTACACCACAAGAGAGGCAGGAGAGGTGCCTTAAAGCTAAACATTCCATCCATACTCAACCACATTAGGTTCAGGTGAACTTTGGCAATCTATAACTTAAAGATGAAATAAGGACCGAAGATTTTTAATACCTCATTTTTAATGTATTTTGATTTTCTAAAAGTTTTTTACTGGTCATTTTGTCACAAAATAAAATCCAGACGATTTATTAAATAAGAACAAAATGGCCAACGGTGACTTTTTTCTAGCCCCTACCACCCCACATTTTTATTTTTATATAATGTGGATACATACGATAAAAAAATATTTGCCCGTCGAAACATGCAATTTCATTACATTTTTTTGACGTGTAACTTGCCAGACAAAATGCCAAACTAGGCAATTTGTAGCCTTCGGTAATCTATATTCACTTGCTCGTGATCTCAGCAACCTGACTAAGAAAACTTGGAAGACGGTGTAGACGCGATCGAGCTTGGCTTAGAGCCACTTCGTTGCGTTGAGAAAGGAGATCAGGTCTCTGATCTTCAGTTCAGAAAGTTCATCGAGGTCATTGAAAAATGCTTTTCCCAATGAATGTGATCTCGTTTTGGCCAAAGCGGGACATTTGCAGAGGAAATAAATGATTGCTTCCTTTTCCTGCTGCTCCCCACAGCTACGACAGTGAGTATTGTGAGGAATGCCCAGCCTCGCCGCATGTTCTCCGATTGGCCAGTGACCGAAAAGAGTTGCAACGACCCTGGCTATGTCTCGCCTGGGTCTGCCTAAGTCGTTTGTTCGAGCTTTGCCACCTACGATTTGATTCAGTGAGGAAAATTGAGAAAATATTGCCCTTCATAACTCCAAGAGGAATGCTAACTCTTTCCTCCAGTGAGCTATGAAGGGCTGATTCTTGCCTGGCCAGATCGTCTGCCCGCTTGTTTCCCTCAATGCCACTGTGACCCGGAACCCCAGATCAGATTGACCTTGAGGTTAGGATTTAGGTTTGAAAGCTCATCTTGGCATTGATGAACTAACTTAGAAGATGATAAAGGTGAGACAATTGCTTTAACGGCTGCCTGACTGTCTGTCACGATGGCAGTATTACGGTTTTTGTTAAGGTCTAATTTGAGTAATTTGCATGCTTCCCTAATTGCCAGTAATTACGCCTAAAAAACACTGGCAAAGTCGGAAAAGATTACTGAACCGACCCCGCACTCCATCTTTGAACCATCAGTGAAAATAGTTGTGTCGAAGTCTCTCAGCATGATGTCCTCCTTCCAGTCCTGCCTGGATGGAAAAACAACATTAAAATCCCCACTGGGAAACCAACAATTCGATTCTTTTAATCTTAACGCTATAACGTTGTTTGTGAATTTTTTTTTTTCAAAATCTATTGATTGCACGAAAAAAAATTATTAATTTTTTTGATGTAAGATTACATAAGCTTGAACTTTTTTGCCTTCGCATTTAAAAAAAAAAAACTGACAGTTTTCAAGAAATTTGCAAAAAATTGAAATTCGACCCCTATCACCTCCCGTAAAAACTTAAGCCCCGGTCCAAATTTTGGGTAGGTATACTTTTTGGAAAATGCTTAAGATACAAAAATAAAGATCTCCACCAAAATCCAGCCTTGTCGTTTTTTTTATATGCTTGCTGTGGTTGGGGCGTTTGCTATCATTTACACCCAAAAATTGATGTGGGCTCGCGGTTTAAAATTAGGTATACCAAGATATTTTCCACAATGTTGGCATTTAACCAATATATTTTTTTGAAACACTATGACTGACACTACTGTTAGCAAATTGTGTACCAAGGCCTTTCTACTGCTCATCATGGACGTGCGCTAATGATATTTTTGTAACTCATGTTTGTTACAATAGACAACAGCGCACGAGGCGTAAGCTGTACTTATTCGTCGCAGCACAAAAGCTTCAGTTTGAAGTATTAAGTGAAAACTTGTAACAAAATGTTATACCGAATAACATTTTTATTATTTTTTTTATTGATATAAAGTGACGTTTCGTGCTCGAAAGGTTATCCGTAGTGAAATCGTCGCTACATGGCAAATCTTATACGCTTCTATGACAAGACGTATTCTGAATATGCCTTAAGGGGCCTTAAGCCCCCTCGTGCTCGCTTGTATATTGAAATAAATGTATAAGCTATACAAAAAAAGTCACAAACAATCATACACATGACGAGAGCCCCGGTGGAGGAAAAGCACTTAGTTTTATATTTTTAATCAGACGAAACGGAAAACCGGTACGTATATAAGTATTGGTTATGAAAATTGAATAAAAAAACACCCTGTGCAACGTGTCGTATTTAATTTTCCAGTCATATAAGAATTATAGATATGATAGGAGGTCCAGCTATCAGATACAATATAGTTTTATCGATGTTCTTGTTCATTATAATCGATAAATTTGTTGCTGTTTTTAATTAAACTTCAACTTCAAAATTATGAACAACCAGTTTTTCGTATGCCGAAGCCGGCAATACCAAACACATTTCAGTGATGTTTGATTTTATTGTGTAATGTAACACATTCGAAACTAGTTTTTATAAATCTTATATACCTGGGGTAGGTACTAATTATAATTGGCCTATGCTCATGTTTCTGCTCTTTGATGTCATGATTATTATTATTTGATTGCAGCACCGCATGTAACATTTTAAGTATAGTAATCTTATAGGATTTCCGACAATGTTGCAAAAATATAATTAGAATTGGTTTAAGAATTATTAAAAAAAGATTCTAAATATTAGTTTGGATTATTAAAGAGATCTCAGGGTCACCCAGGCCTACATAAACGTGATATAATTAACGCCAAGATTTTTTATGAAAATAGAAGTATACCTTTTTCTTATATGTACGCGGCAGGTAAGAAAAATTAAAACTATAAAAAGCTTAGATCAAGGTGCCTTTCAGGAGTCATGAGCGCTAAAGGTGCTTTAAAAAATATGTTGCATAAAACTTTATTGATAGGGTATCAAAAGAAAGTATCGTCAACTTATTTTGAAGTTTTTTTCTGCGTTGACAACTATGTGTGGTCTTATATCAGTCCAGAATCTTTTACTGCTGTTGAAGTATAGTCTCGTTTAAAATATGGATTTATACTATGAAGATTGGTTCCTATAAACTTCCTTAACGGGCTCTTGACTCTTAAAAGGTCTCACGTAAGATATGGCAGTTCAGCATCCTCACCAATCCCGGGCAAGTTAGCTTCTTAACTAGGTCTAAACCTAGAATTGGAAGACTCTGTTGGCCAGAGCAATGTAGTCCATGCACTTTGGAATTAAGCTAGCATGTAAGAAGGAGTTTTGAATCCATACATTTGTTTCGCCAAACCGAAAAACAGCAGTTGTCCCATGATAATTCTTTGCTGGATCTTCACCAAGACTTAGATTGTGGAGTTTATGTATACTCCAAGGTGGTTTTCGTTTGATGATAGCAGCTTCTTGGTATCGTCCGGGTTTACTTCCAGGCCAACAAATTTTTTGCATTACCCGTGAAAGCACGTTCGGAGTGGCCGATGATGTTGATAACGTCTGCATGTTCTATAGTTAGAAGAGTCTATTGAAGATAGTGGCTCACTGCCCTAGAGCATACCCGCACGACATTATATGTAGTAGTAACATTGCACTTCACGATACCCTGGTATATGTACATATGTTTGCTAAAGCCTAGTACGCAGATCGCGCTTAAATTTATCTTCCATACAAATTTCCTCCAAAGATAAATTTTAGCGAGGATATTTAGCTAGGCAGTACGCAGTTCACGCGCTAAATTCAAAAAGTCTCCACCTAATTTAGCAAGCGAAATAACGCTCAACGCATTCTTTCACAGATAAATTTTGACATTTGTGCTCTTAGCAAACGATTGTAGAGATAAGAATTGTAGGGATAAAATTTAGTTTAGCTTGAACTGCGTACCTGGCTTAAAGCTTGAAAGAGGTAATCCATAGTGCAGACTGCGTGTATGCTTTTAAATGTCGCATAAAAGAATATTGGATCTATTTTCCGTGATCCCGAGTTCAGCCATGTTAAATAAATCTCACGAAGGTGAGTGCTTTTGTGTATATTTGTGTTCCATGAAGAAGACTTGAAATTCGTTAGGCTTTGCCTGAAATTTTCTGGGCTTGGATGATGCCAGAGTCATTTTGCAGGATTATGTAAAGCTTAGCTTCAATTTTTCCCCGTTTAAGCAGTAGGGTCATTTTCTAAAAAATCGACTTGAAATAGAAAAAAAATAGAAAAAAAACAAACGGTAAAACCTACCATGTCATGTTATATTTTTTTAAAGCCAGAAATCCATTCTTTTATTTTACTTTTAATTAGGGTTAATAGAGAGTACAGTTTTTGAAAAATTAATTTTCAAACACAAAATTTTGAAAAAATGATGAAAAAAATTTTACGTATTTAAGTAATAGTTTTGTTTTTTATTATCGATGCTCCTGTAAATTTCTAGTAAAATACGGAAAAGGAAATACTCAAGTGGCTTTCTGTTTTTGATAAAAAAAAAAAAAAAATAACGAGAGGGGAAATTTTCTAAAAAAATTACTTAAGAGAGAAAAAAATTATTAAAAAACAACGATCACTACTACAATGGCATGTTATACCGTTTTTTAAAATAAATTATTTTAGTGAACAGTTTTTCAAAAATCAATTTTCAAACTTAAATTTTTGAAAAAAAAAAAATCGAAAAATTGTGTTCAAACTAATTTTTTTGAAAATTTTACGTTATTAAGTAATATTTTCATGTTTAATATTCAATGCTTTTATTAATTTTAAGCCAAACACTAAAAACCAGATGTCAAAATGTATTCCTATGTTTTTGAGAAAATAAGAAAAGTAAGTAGTAAAGTAGATATTGTTATTTTCAATTTTCTCAAAAACAAAACAAAAAATTCGGCATCCGGTTTTGAGTGTTTGACTGGAAACTAATAGGAGCATATTACTTAATAACGTATAATTTTGAAAAAAATTAGTTTGAACACAATTTTTTTTTTTTATTATTTTTTCAAAATTTTGAGTTTGAAAATTAATTTTTCAAAACCTGTTCTCTCCAACAATTTGAATTAAAAAGAAAATAAAAGAACAAACTTGTGGCGTTAAAAAAAAGTTTGGCATGGCATTGTAAGTGTTGCCAATGTTTTTTAAGATTTTTTTTTATCTATTACAAGTCGATTTTTTAGAAAATAGCCCCTCCCGCCTAAACGGGGCAAAATAGACCCTTCTCCCATACGTTCTTTTCTTAACCCAACCTACTCGCTCTAGCTCTTTGGTGCACCTTATACCGAACACCCTGTATAAGTATATTGTATGTATTTGTGTATGAACAAAAGTAGGTACATTTATGCTCTCTTGCAACACCTTATGGGTTAAGTTTCATAAAATTTTTCTTCATTGGCCACACCAAACTAGAAAACTAGCTCTATAACATGTTTTTGTGTATTTATATCCACTGCCAAGTCCCAAACATATTCCAACCAAATTATAAATAAACAAGATGCTCCCATAAAAACAAACAAAGGCACACAGAAAAAAAAATAATAATTTCATTAGAAAAATACATAAATTGATGTTATAACTATACCTATACCTCCAGACCATGTTGAAGTTCAACAAAACAGACACTCGTACTACACATCCCCCCAATCTCGATCCGAAATCCCAATCATAAACTCGCACAAAGTATGAAAATTTATTCCAATTAAATTGTTCGGACGACACACCGTCAAGGATGTTTACTCAAATAAAAGGAAGTAAGAATGACGAATACATCTAAATATATGTATATTCACCATCATAGTCGGTCGGTTGGCCGTGGATGAGTTTGTTTTTCATTTGCTTGTCATTCATTTATTATATTATGGTGTCTTACTTCCGCTTGTATTGTTTTTGTTGTTCGATTTATTATTGCTCTTATTGATGAAGCACTTTTCCTTGTGTTCTGTTCGGACTATATATTATGTAGGTCTTCTTCTTCTTATTGTTACGATTCTTTGTTTCATAGCTCTGTTTTGTTGTTTTTGTTATATTTTTCTGTTAACATTGAAATTTATTATTCAATTTGAAGAAGATGCTTTTTTGCTTGGGTTGGTATATATTTTCTATCTATTTTCTAAAATTATGTAATTGGTTCGGCGAGTGGCTATATAGATAGAAAAAGTGGAACGAGGAGTGGACAATGCGAGGCTTTTAGTTTTGCTCATTAAGAATTTTATTGCACTATTAGAATACAGATGGGAATACATTTTATAAAATTGATCCTTTTAAGGGAGAAAGTAGTTTCTTTTTTTTTGTTCAGGTAAGCATTTAATTTATTTATTTCTAAAATTGTTGCAAAATCGATGAAAACAATTTTTAAAGTTCTAAGTATTCTGAGGAAATGTTGTCTTAAGGTAATTACAGTGAAATCTCGCTTTGAAGGGCAAGGGAGTTTCAGTCTAAGAGAACTTAAAATGCATGCAAAGTATGTACTAAAAACTTTATATTTTACACGATGAAAAGTTAAATATAACTTTTTCCAACAACTTACTTGAATTTAACGAAACACTTAGGGCGTATCCAATAGACAAAACATACAGTTAGGAGGATGAGAGTAGTCTAAATGCGCCCCACGTAATTTGACACTTTAAGTGTCCATTTTAAAATTAAAATTTTAATAATTTAATTCTTTTCTGCGTTTGTGAGAAATTTCTGAAAAATTGACTTCAAATGGTAAAAAAAATTTTAATAAAAAAAACGAAAGCACATACCATAAAAGCAAAGAGCCATTTTATGTGATTATAAAATAAAATATTACAAGTAATTAAATTTCAAAGCCAACATTTATCAAAAAATGTTGACCTATTTTTTGTTAATTTTGCCACTGTTTTTTTTTTTTTTAATAATATTCAATGCTTCGCTTAGGTGGTCAAATACTGAAAATTAGATGAAAAAATCTTTTGAAAACTAAAAAAAATACTGAAAATTATATGTAAAAATCTTTGAAAAATTAAAAAAAAGAAAGGAATGGAATGGAATGGAATCAGCACGAATTAGGGGGCACTCTGTACTTTTCTAAAATGCTGAACGGCCAAAATTCCGTAAATAAATTGAAAATTCTGTGAACAAAAATGCTTTCTAAGTTTTGAGAAAAATGAAAATAACAAAAGAAAATTTTCCTTAAATTCGACTTAAATCTGTTATTTTGTTGCTCCAAAGATTCTATTTCCACAAAGTACTTATGTGTGTACTAAAGCAGACTTTGTTATTTCATTTAAATCTCTGGTTTTAAGTGTGTTACTAAAAATTAATAAAAACATTGAATATTAGTGTAAAAATAAATAAACAAACTTAAACAATAAAATAAAATTAAATTATCTTTAACCTCTTCAATCACCAAGATGATTGTGACGTCACACAGCTGAAAACCTCGTTTCTTTTTGACTGTATTTCGCTGCCAGTGAATATAAGCGAACATAAAACAAAAGTTATACATATACATACTTAAAAAGAAAACAAACTTGAACAAGATTACTTTGTAATTGATTTAAGAACAAAATAAATAAAAAGACAAGCTTTAAAAAAATATGTTGCCCTTATTTTAAAAAAAAATTTTTCAATTATAAGTCAATTTTTTAGAAAATTACCCTTGGTTAAAAAGGGCGAATAGATCACCCCTCCCATACGATTTTGTCTTATCTCAACTCAACCTTCATATTTATACCATTCGAATTATTACAATATTATTGTTTTTTTTTTTTTCAAATCAAGGGCATATTTTTTAAACAGGTAAACATTCCACTCTGAATTTTTAAATTACTTTCACTGTAAAGTCGGATCCATACATCAGCATATCTCGTGTGGTGTGTTGTGTTGTGGAGTGGTGTGGTGTGGACTGAGTACACTATAACCAAGTGGGCTGTGTTACAAACTGACATTTTTTATTTTTTATTCTGTTTTCAAGAGCATTCATTGTTTTCTCTTTCCCGCACACTAACAAAAATGTCTGCGCCATAGCGTTGTATGCAATCGTTACAAAATAGATTTCGACACAACACACCACTCCACAACACATCACACGAGATAAATATGGATCTACGCATTTGAAATACAATGTATAGCGATAGAGACACATGACTCCACAACACACCACACGAGGATCTGGCTTAACTCGAGTCTAAAGTTTTTATTACTTTAAACGTTTTTCAAAATTTAATTTTTTTGCTTTAAATTAATTAGAAAAATAAAACTTTTTCGATCTTGTCCAAGTAGGGCAAACTCCATGTAGGGCAAACTCCATTAAGATGGAAGCATTTTTTTTTAAATTTTTATTTTAGGTTATAAACAACAAGCAAAACTTTCATTGCAGGGTGTTCGTTTATACAAAGGATCTTACATCTGGATTTAGTTTTAAAAATTAAAGATTTTTCCTTGTAACTAAAAGCGAATTACAAAAATCAGTCTTCAGATTAAAGTTGAGTTTTGAGTACAATACCCTAATTTCCTGATTTCCACTATACTAGCAGTTTTCTTTGGGTAGGTATCTTCAAATGTATGGTTTGCATAAGATAAAGATGATACGAACAACAAACTGGTAGATTTTTTTTCTGTTAACATTGCCGAGATTTCGCAATTTCGCATTATCAAACAGTATTTTGGGTGTAAGTCGGGTTTCCTGAAAGGCCAGTGTACTTTTATAGTCATGTTGTGATTTTAAGCGTTCTAGTATAAGGGTGCCTGCCTTTACCATAGTTTGGAGTTTTAATTGGCAGGTTGAACAACATTTCATCATTATCATCAGCAGTTTTTTTTAATTTTATCAAACTCTTCTTATAATCAGGTGCATATATTATGCGGGGTTTCAGACAGAACCACCAAGTTATCAGTGTATAATAGAACATTTATGTATATTGATACCTGCAATTCTGAATTCACAAGGCAGTTCGGGTTATAACATCGTTAGTGAAGATAGCCAATAATAATGAACTAAGTGGACGTCCCTTTGAGAAAATTGATCCATCCCAAACAGCCAAAAAATCTTTAATGTCAGACAAGATAAATATCTTTTTACATTTATGTAATAAAATCTAGTAGCCATATTATCAACTTTTTCGGTGCTTAATTTATTTAGTTTATAGTCTCAACGTAAAATATTCTCAAATCATCCCTTTTTGCATTTAAGTTTTGTCAATTCTAAAAAGGTATTCAGAATATACCTACATATCATCTCAGTTTATTACACAAACTTTTTCACGTATATTAGAGTTGAAGAATAAAAAAAAGGGAAAAAAACTATTATTATTAGTGAACAAATCCGCCCCAAATGTCAAAGCTCAATCATTTACGCCGGCAACGGTCCATCTGATGTGCAAGATAGCACAGCAAAAAAGAAATAACCATCAACCTTTGGAAAATTTATTTGCAAACGTTTTACCTGTGGAAAAGAGAAAAAAGAAATGAATATATTATTTATATCACAACTAAGGACACGTTTTTGAGATATAGCCAAAACAGCATTTTGCTAAAAATGGTTCTTCACTCCTATACTAAACTTATCCTGTGAGCAAACGTGTATAGTACAGGAATATTATGTAGTTTTGGCCGGATCTACACAGCATAATGTATGAAAGCAATTCATCCACCTTTGTGTGTCTATCCAGAGCTTGATGCTTTTTTTACCTTCATGTTTAGCAGCTCTTGCCATCGCATATATCATAAACTTAAGAATTTCTGATATTCGCTATATATCTACTTTTGGCAATAAGCCAACGACACAAAAAAATAAACATGGCTGTTCCGGGATGAAAAAGTTTCTTAACATTCAGTCAGGTCTTCTCGGATGATTACCCAGCGTATCTATATATGTATGTTTTACTAAAACTACATTCGGGGGCTTATACCTGGTGTATCACTTGGTTCTGCATAAGTTTTTCTGATATTAAATGGAACAAACATCTTCTTTTGCTTAGGTGGGAGGGGAGAGGAGAGGCTTTCTCCATTTTTATATTTATCATCTGAGGGATGTGTGTGCGAATATAAATTGCGTTGCGAGAAGGACATAATAATATATGTATGTATACAAATACACAGCAGAAATCATAACTCTGGGCTCAGTGGATTATTTTCAAAGTTCATGTCCCCATATAGATATAGAAATGTTTGTCGTCCATTCAAGTTGCCGAAAACTAATGTGGGGTGAAGAAATTGTTAGGTAGATTTCTCCATTTGATGGACTTGTTGAGTGATTTTTTTTTAAATTAATTGATTGAGGATAAGGTTGTCGTATGTCTGAAGAAAATACAATTTATATAATAACCACAGCCGTTTGCAGCAGCGGCTGTGGAAATTGTGGAAATGAACAGTGTACTGCTTCAAAAAAAATACATGTTTCACTTATCTTACAAGGAGAACTTTCTAAAATAAATTAGCGCTTACCCATGAGCTCCATACCGTGTTTAATGGAGAAAACGAATTTATCAATAAAGCTTTTTTAATCGACATGAATCAACTCAGCAAAGCTTAAATAAAAATTGTATTCAATTTGTTAAGGATTCAATAAAATAAAAAAGTGCGTATACGCCCCAGTGTACCACTGTTTTAGTTGAATTAATTTCATATGTTTTTATCTCGTTTATTTAATAAATTTCAAAGTTTTTTTGTAGATAAGACTATGTATTTATTTTTATAATCCTTGATGGTCGAAGACTTCTAGAAGTTGAAGGCTATTCCTTTGAAATTACAAACTTTTTTATTTTATTGTTTAAATTTTTACTTACGTGTTTTGAATTTGCAAAACAAAAACCGAACTCGAAATTTTGATCAAACTTGAGATTACGATGATAAGGAACACTAAAGAAGTGGGTCTCGCAATTCTGAATGTTCGTCTGTCTGTCCATTCACCTGTAGTTTAAACGCATGACTCGATTTTATTTAAACTTTGTATCTAACGTTTTTTGGACATTCCTCCGAAACATTTAACGGTACCTGCTATAAATTCAAAATACCTGTTATATGTATATTTTTTTTGCATATGTGGAAAATCTTATTTTTCTCAAAAAATCAAAAAAAAAGATCAATTATTTTATTGGGTGTGGGCTACCTTTTGGTGAAAATAAAATGGTCTTAAATGGTACCTATGGGGAATTGTTGGTGACCTCTTCAATTTTAATCAATTTGAAGTTTTTAAGTTGGCTCAAGGTCAATAAAAAAGATGTTAAGTATATGTTGAGCGACGTTTCGAGCGTGAATACACTCTTCATCAGGCCTTTTTTATTGAAAAATATACAAAAAAACGACATAACGAACATTCTAAATACATGTAAAGAAATGTATACACAAATTAAATTAAACTTACAATTTTTTATTAACCTTGAGCCTACTTAAAAACTTCAAATTGGCTTAAATGGTAAGTCTCATAGAACCATTTTATTTATTTTCGTTTTTCCCAAAAAGGAATTAGCATGATTTTAATAATTTTTTTTTATGGAGAATCTTTTGAAAAATTTAAATAGTATTCATACCAAATAATATTTATTGTATACCAGAATTTTTCAAAAATATTTTTTTTTTGAACTATTAAAAATTTTTTTAGAAAACCAAATATTTCGAAAACGACTCCGATGATTTTCACAAAACAAGGTATCGAGCGATTTTTTAAGATTAGCTACTTTTAAAACTGCCTCTCATAGAACAATTTGTTTTTATTTTGGATTTAAACAAAAAATTTTATACAAAAGCTTCTCATAAGCTGTAATCATACTGCATATCGAAATTTTCAAAAAAAAAAAACTAATTTTTGATTAAAAAAATTTTTTTTTTTTTTTTTTGAAAATTCGATTTTTCAAAAACCTATAGTTTTTGGTGGTCCAATTTTTTTTCTTAAAAATGTTTAAAAATCTATAAATATAAAAATGAATCTTTTTATGTGTTGGTATGTGCTAAATTCGACCGAAAATCTGAAAACTAGACCGAAAAATTAGGAAAAGCTTGAAAACGCCTTGAAATTTCAAAATTTTTGAAATTAAATTGTGTTCGTTCACACATAACTTGGCTGAACATTATCCAAATTGGATGGGGATTTCTTTTGTTGCGGATTTGTATTGGACCAGATAAACTTCATTCAGATAAAAATTCAGAAAGTATTCAATTAATAGCATTTTATCACGACTTTCCTACTTTTCCGACCAAATTTTCCAATTTTTATATACGTAGTCTACTATATTATATTTGTTTATATAATTCAATACAAATCCAACAAAAAATCCCCATCCAATTTGGATGATGTTTAGCAGAGTTATGCGCGTACAAACACAAAAAGGGATTCATTTTTATATAAATAGAAGATTATCTTAAACTTAAGGCTCCCATATACAAATTATTCTTTTAAATTCAAATTAATAAAGGTATGTTTATGTTTTTAGACTTTAAAACCACAGTGTGTGAGCAAGCTCGTCAAAAGAATCAGGTCTTTAAAATAAAGAAAAATGGTGCATGTATTTGCGTTTTTAAAGGATAAATTATAAAAATAATCAGAAGCTGGGGAAAATTCCTGATACCTACCTAATCTTTTATATTCCTTTCTAAATTTTGTAACCATAAAGTAGTAAATAAAGTGCTAATTTTAGATGAGGTTTGAAATGTGAAACCTTTATTATGGTGAAATCCACCCTAACCTGAAGAGATACCTAAATATTCTGCATCTTTTTGTGGAGGTGGTTTTGGATATTGGGATACTTACTCAAGTTTGTTATACGAGCGGTCTCATTGTGCAGCAATAGGAGCCAGAGCCAGTGAAGATCCAAGAGGGCATGTTCCTCGTATATCATACGCTGCCAAAACTAAATTAAGTCATAAAAGTTCTGTGAAAGTTTTTCACTGGATTAGTTATAGTAGGAAGGTAGCAAAAAATGCCAAACGAACGCAAGTTGTGTAGTATCTGTGAACGATGAAAAGTTCTTTCGAATATTAAAATATTTTGTTCTTTGTTTGCTTTTCTTTTTGTTAAGTTGTGTTTTTTTTTTTTTTTTTTTTTGTTCTTCATCATCTATGTCACCCTCTTAAGTCGCATACTTTATTCTGTAGAATCACCAAATCTTGTTGTTGACGAACGAAGAAATGAAATGGATTCGTGACATAAAAACTCAGAGTAGAAAGATTGTTTTTTTTTTTTTTTTTTGTGGAAATAAATTATATTGCTCTAAATTTGTTTGTTTGTTTGTTTATTAATTTTTTTTTTTTTTTGAATAAAATATGAAACTAGAAAATTAGTCAGAGAAAACAACAGACATATAAAGTTTGGGTATAGGTACCTATGTAAGTGGTTTTCTACGGCTAGATAGATAGGTATATTCATATTTGTGTTTGCTTTTATCTATACGGTCATGGAATTTACGCACTCAGATATTATAACATATTCATGTTTTTGAACCTTAAAACATTTTAAATGTTGGATTTATTTTGATAGTGGTATAGTTGAAAAATATAAGGTAGGGTGGGGCTATGTGCTATAAAAGATGTTTTTTCATTTTGGTCAGGAGCTATAAAAGCTTTGATGGGGATAACCTTTGTTTCATCTGGATAAGATTCATGCTTAGTAAGTTTATGTCTCGTTGAAATTGAAAACATTGTAAGCTTGTGATACCTATAGAGAATATGAAAAATAGAAAGGTACTAAAATTAACACACATATAAGCAAATGTTTACTGTAAAATAGGATCAATTTTTTGTGCTTCAATAGACTGCGGACTGCTTTTTTTTATGTATAGGTAATATTAAGTTTCAAAGTTCAATACCCCAAAAAAATAGGTTTAGTTTAAACATAAAATTTTAACAGTTATTAAAATATTGTTTTTATGTAATACAGCCGTTGCACCTACTGACTTTTATAATTAATTGTATCTGATAACTTTGCGTAGTACATGGGTTTATTATAAGTTTTAACAATTTACGCATACTTATACAAAAAAATTTAAATCGAGGAATAATACTGTAAATTTGTGTTATAATTTTTTTAATTCTACCAATGTGTTTGGCTTTCAAAGCTATAAATTCTATTCAGTTCTAACTGTCGGATTTTCAAGGTTGATGTCTTTCAATGAAGTCATATGAGGTTAAATTGTTGTCAGACAGTTTTTGGAGAGAGGCTAACAATTTCATGAACTTTATTGATTCTTGATTGAGTATGCCATCAATGTGTTTTACACATAATTTTTTTTTTATTCACGATAAAGCTGAATTTTAATGGAGCAAGATTAATATTGTATGTTAAGAATTGTATGAAAAATATATAGGTACCTACCCAAGTTCTTGATTTTTGATCGAATATATTTGTATTTTTGGTAAATGTCCAAACAAAAATTGCATAGCTTATAATAAAATTCTTATTTTGTAAAAACAACAGATTTTAATCAAACACTTCCATACCTCAGACCATGGTGTAAATCTTAAATAACTGAGATTAAAAAAAAACTGTTATTTCCCACTTTTTCACTCCACACAATCAAAAGCAATGTTTTAAAATCAGAGTTCCTACCTGCTTTTAAGAATGTGCTACAGGGCATAAAGATGTTTTTTTAGCTATGGGCATTTCATGATGTGCATGAAGTTAGCAACGCCATTTTTGATTTTCGTAAAAAAAAAATTGTTGTGCTGCGATGTGCCCAACTTTTGCCAAAAATTTCATCCGTAAAATTTGCAAACGTGCGAAATTAAAAAAAGAATTTTGCGGGACATCGCAGCATAAGTTGAGTACAGTTCAGCACATTCATTATTTTTTTTTTAAATCGAAAAATGGTAGTGCTAACTTCACGCTTCGCAAAATTAATTTTTGCCTCTAAAAGCTGAAAATATGCGAATATTTTTTCTTCTCTTCGGCACTTGGCAGCACAATGCACAAACTGAGCACATAACAGCACAAGTTCAATTTATTTGAAAATCGTTGTTTTGCAACATTCGAAAAATTTGCAAACTTGCGAATTTGGAAAAAATATTTGTGGCACAATACACCAAATTTGAAAATTTTTTGAAAATCGAAAATGGTGGTGCTATCTTCACGCTTTGCAAAATTAATTTTTGGCTCTAAAAGCTGCAAATATGCGAATATTTTTGTTATCTTTTCCGCACTTGGCAGCACAAACTGAGCAAAACACAGCACAAGTTCAATTTTTTTGAAAATCGTTGTTTTGCAAATGGTGGTGATAACTTAACGCTTCGCAAAATGAATTTTTGGCTCTAACAGCTGAAATATGTGAATATTTTTGTTATGTCTTCGGCATTTGACAGCACAAACTGAGCAAAAAAAATCACAAGTTCAATTTTTTTGAAAATCGTTGTTTTGCAAAAACTTTCATTTGTAAAATTTGCAAACTTGCGAATTTGAAAAAAAAATATTTGTGGAACAACGCAGCACAAGCTAGGTACAATACAACACATCCATTTTAAATGGCGGTGCTAACTTCACGCACATTATTTCATGTCATATCGCTTCATTTCGTAGTAAAATGAGTAAGAAACAAACCTACATATGGCCGATTTCATAAAACACTTTTAACTATTTAACAGACTTTTAAATCTTTTAAATGACATTTGTTCCATACAAAATACATCATTTAAAAATTTAAAAGCTTGTTAATTATTATTATGATATCGAACCTTATACAGTATTTATGCATTAGGTTGATTTTGTAGAACGACCCCGAACATCAGGTCAAAAACCACAAACGTGCACTATCAAAGAAGGTTGAAATGAAAATGAAACAAATGAAGACAATCATTTTTGAAATTAAATTAAATTTCTTGACACGACACTGCTCGTGTAGGACCAGAGCCAAGTGACTTACAAATCGCACAAATAAAACTTTCCACCAAAATTTAGCCTTTTCAGAATTTTTCGATTTTTGTCATTTTATATATAATTTTTTAAACTATCCTCCTACTGCCTCTTGCGAGGAACTGACAAAACCTCCAAGAGTATATCTCTTGTCATACAAAAGTGTCGCTCACATTTACTAGCCGTTAGGATGCGGCAATAAACTGTAGGTCCCCGCCTCCATTCCTGCAGACACGCCACACAGGAATGGTTAAGAGTTGTTAGTCACATAGGCAATAGTATATATATGAGCCACCAAATATTTTTTTTTGTTCTCTATAAATACCAAATTTTTTTTCTTTTTTCAGAGTGATGCTAATAATCGTCATGGATAAATAATATAAGTTTTCTTAAAAACGATTATAAGAATGCTTTAAAAATTTTAAATTCAAGGACACAAGGACGTACTCCAAGAGAAAAAAAAATAGAGCACAAAAGGGTCAACTGTTAACGAATTTTATGAGTTACTGCTCTCAAAAATAGAGCATGCCTAAAATGTAGTTTAAAAATGTATGGAGGTCATGTTAAATAATTTACTTCCATTCAAAGATCAATCCTTTTTAAGAAGAATCCTTTTACTTTCAATAATAATTACCCAAACATTTGTGAAACTATTTTTACCTGTTTTTTTTTTTTTTTTTTTTTTTGAAAGAATTCCCATAGTGTAGAAGTGATTATGATCAGCGCATCGATGAGCTATAATGATACGATGTGAGGTATATTTTTTGTTTGCATTTCTTTCTTTGTTGTTTTGTGTCTTAAGAGCAATAAAAATGATAATTACGTGAAGGTTAGAATTTTAAATAATGAGCAAATGAACATAGTCGTAAATCATATTTAAAATTATGAACAACTTACAAGAACACAAAATATAAAAAAAAGCACAAAATGTTAAAAAATGGGACAAGATTTCATAATTAAATAAATTTTCTACTAAAAAAAAACGCATTTAGTATAAATAACAAAGTCCCATCGTTTAAAGATGTTTTCTAAGTTAAAAGTTTTGAGGAACTCAAATCTAATTTGTTAAATCCTGTTACAAGCAATATTAAAAGAGAGAGGATCTCAGGGGGCTCAAACCCCCAAACATTATAACGAAAAATTATATTACTTATTTTTTCATTCACAATTCAATTTGTTATAGGTAAAAGCTTTATAGTCCGGTAATCTTGCCGTCTCATAGGAGGACGTATTATATCCGGTAGTTCTGATTTTTTGTTGAGTCTTTTATGATATTGCCCTCATGAAAAACCCAAGATTTCGAGCTTGACCTCTGAATGTATCATGGTGAAAAATCAAAAAAAAACCGCAAAATTTTCGCGCTTTTTTAAGTAGTTGGCAGTTTTATCCCAAAAGGACTATATTACTTTATTTCATTGTGTTAAATTTAAATTTTATAACAAAAAACAATAAAAATTCCACCGAATTTGAGATTGAGCCCTCTCATTCCCCTCCCCACCAACAAAAAAAAAAAAACAAATACTGTGTACGGTACTGGTAGGTATTTACCAAGTTCTTGCGTATTCGAACAAAAATTATTGACTATTGATGGTTTAGTGACGAAATACATCCCACTTTTTTAAATTTTGAAGTTGTGCCTATAAAACAAATATTTTTCAAAAACATCTATTCGGAGCTGCACTTTAGAAGTTTGAGAGATTTTACTGCAATTTTAACTTCGACTATACATAAATTTCAATATATGACTATCAGAAAATATATTTCTTCTTTATATGTCAAAATACAAGTCGTATCATCTGCTTTGAAAGTTTTGTTACCTGAACTAATGGCGTAGGATTTTGCAGTCCTGGATTATTTCCTCTCTCCAGATTTTGTCGCAAATCTTTGAGACAAAATATATTAATCGAAGAAAATCCTAATACCTTCGCTGTTTGGATGCTCCAGCTTGTACTTGAGTTTGCCAGTTAATCAGATTTTTGTAACCCCGGCGGATTGAGGATAGGCTGGTTGTCGAATGCCTGGAAAGTATAAAACTATAATACTATACTGAAACCGTATTGTACCTTCATTTAAAATAAAAAATTAATCAAAAAACATTTTCAATCGACGTAAGCCAACTTGAGCGGTTACAATAGATATTGTAGTAAAATTTATTAAAGATTCAATATAATAAAAAAAGTACGTATACGCCCCAGTGAACCACATATTTTCTCTAATTATAAAGCATCTTATTTATTAAATAAATAACATTCATTTTTGAAGTTAAGTAACTTATGTGTTTGTACAAATTTTACTTACATATCTATTTGTATAACCCTTTGAAATCACTTTTTATTTGTTTTATTTATTTTGTTTTTAATTTGAAGCCTTTACTGATAATATTCTTATCTGTAACTGTTATTATATTATCTTCATTTAAATAAATTCAATTTATTACTGCAATAATTAAAGAATATTGTGCACATACCTTTTGAATAGTTTTTAAATTTTCGTTTTTATCAGCACTTATTTAATGCTGTTTAAGTTTCTGTAGCTTAAAAAATGTCCTTGCGCAAGAATATAATTTCTTTCAACAACTTACATCTATTTTGAAGAAGAAATTTATTGCAATAAACTGTTATTAATGGCTTAGCTTTGAAACCGAAGAAATCCTGACGCACCACAAGAATTACTCCAATTACCTATACTAAGGCGAAAGTGGTTTATTTCTATGGACCAAGTGGAAAAAATTCTTTAAAAATTAAATGGATACCCCTATTGTATTAAAATTTGGCTTGTGGTTCGAATGAAAAAAGTTCCCAATATTGTACAAAAATGATCGATCTGACTCGAAAATTAAGCAAACTATAACCATCAACATTTATTAAAAAAAAAAATCTTTTGTACGCGAATAAGGGGATACCCTGTATGTAGGGTATCCTCTAATTCGCGAATTAGAATCACTCTAAGAAAAAAATTATATAGACAAAAAATTCAATCTACTCACACCCCCTGAAGCGGGGAGGGGTTAATTTCTGAAAGCTTGGCTTAAATTGGAAATAAAAATTATTAAAATAAAACTAAGGAAATTACAATGATGTGCTATTTTTGTAAAGAAAATATTTCGTTCTTTTATTTTATTTCTAAATAGTGTTTGAGAAATTAAATTTCACAGTAAAAATTTTTGAAAAAAATTGGAAATTTTTTTTTTCAAGTAGATTTTTTCAAAATTTTGCGTTATTAAGTGCTACTGTTTTTTTTTAATTTATTTTCAATGTTTTTATCAATTCTTATTAAAAAAATGAAAACCAGATGCTGTTTTAGTTTTTGAGAAATTAAAAAGAAATGAAAGGTACCTATTCTATATTCGTTTTTTTTTTGTTATGTTTACGACGCAAAAAACTACAAATCATAATTAAAACTCTTTATCGGTGTTGTTTTGGGAAGAAAGTATCTATTTTTTTTCTCAAAAACCAAGAAAAATTTTACATCCTGTCAGTATTGGACTAAGAGTTGATAAGCGTTTATACTTTGGCTAAAAAAGAATTTGCCCAACACTTTTTTCTTTCTTAGAATTTATCGCTCTGACACTTTTTAACTAATTTAATCGCAACCATAATTCAAATGCATACTGCAACCATCATTTTATTGAACTATTATTATGTAAACAACAAATTTTACCAAAATAGCTGAAAAATCAGGAACGGTAATACCAGAAGTCGATTTCAAGTGATGTTCGAGAAACACGTATGTTGGTTACACTTAAAAGCCTATTGCGCAAAAGTGACCGGAAGTGACTTTTTGTTTTTACATGACAAACAATATTTATATAGTATTGGCCTTAAAAAAGTCTTAGAGCTTATAGTTAGAAATTTTTAGCTTCTTTCTTTTTTTGTGTTGATTATTAAATAGCAAGAATAAAACAATTTCAGAGGTAGCTCCGGATATGGGACATATGTTTAAAATTTGTTGATCAATTTGAGAAACGGTAAGTCTTATATAATAAAGCCAAATATGTCGTTGATGAAGTAAGCACTTTTTTTAAACGAAAATACTTCTTTTAAAAATAATACGCATATACAAAAAAAACCTTTAATTTTCGAAAAATGAGAAAGAATTCTCTTTAGGTTAACTGTAAAGCGAATCTAGATCACATAAAAATATAAAAAAATTGGTGTTTTCTTTAATTACAAACATCAAAAACATAATATTTAAATTATTTCTTATTTTTGTGACCTTTTTCTTTTAATCTAAAAACCTCTTGTGGGCTTTAGGTCAGATATTCTTTTTTATTTTATATGTGACGTATCTGCCCATATGGGTAATATAGCTCTGACCCGAATCCTGGTCTGTTACCTCTCCTGAAGAGAGTATGATGTTCGTTTAGTTTTTCCGTTGTTATTGTGTTTGGACAAAAATAGATTATATTTGTAAATAAAATTAAGAAAACTCATAAAATAACTTAAGTGAATCCTTATTTTGTATGAAAAAGATTTAAACAATTCAATTATTTTTATTTACTTTAATAAAAAGAATATTCATTCGTAGGTATATACTTAAGGCTACAAGCAAAAATATATTTTTAAAATCATGTCAAATTAAGCAAAAGTTACCTTGATTTTTAATAAAATGAAAATGTAATTTGAAAACAAAAAGAAAAAAAAATCTCATAGATCTGCTTAATAGGTACATATAATCATCGACCTTAAATAGTTCCATTTAATTAGTTTTCTGTTTTTCTTAATTAAAATCAGAGGTCTATCTTTCGAGCAGAACCTATTGAAACTGATGCTCCACGCACTTAAACCAGAGTAGGTAATATCTCCTCTTGCTCGTTCTCTTTCAAAATAATAACCCAGGATAACAATCCAATTACTATTATCCATGTTAATTTTGTCCCTCTTTACCATCTTTACCATCCAAATCACGATCGTTGTATCAAATCATTATGCTAACCGTTTTGTCCTTTGCATGCATTTTCGTATTTATAATCCTACTATGGCCTTTAACATAAAATTGTAATTTTTATTCAGAGTTTATCTGCCATCTCGCATCCCATGGAATACTCAATATACACAAACAACATACGTAGGTATAGTATCGCGTTGTCTAATCTAAGGTTATATAATAATAGCGGCAGCCAGCGTATCACCGGTTTTTACAAAGGTCGAGCTCATGGTTGCTCATCGTCGTCGTCGGTCGTTGTAGTCGTCATCGTCGTACTCGTTTTGGAAAACCAATCAACTTCAATTGATAGGTGGTTGAAGGCGAATATCTTGCCGGATTATCATCCTGCTGAGCGAAAAAGAAGACTCACATTCAGGAAAGGAAATTGTATCTATAGGCAATTTTCAGATACACTCGTCGTCGTACCTAAGTATAATTTTACCTCCTTCAATCCACTTTAGTTGGCTTGTCCACCCTCCTCGTATTTGCAATATTTCGCTACAATGACTATGATGTGAGCAGGACAGGACACAAACCAGTCAGCCACTCAAAGCAAATGGAATCCTAATGGAATTTCGTTAGAAATTCATGTTAAGCACACAGATATATGAACTAGATACGCACGCCTATCCAAAAAGCAATGTATTAGTAGGTAATTGCATGACCCTACGTATACTTTGCCCCCTCTGTACTATGTATCTCGCTGTCGAATTTGGTAGCGGGAGTTAAGGGAAAGGCGGGAATATATCTCCATTAGGATGAAATTGCTTCATGTACCGTACCGTAGAGAGGTATATCTATAAGTAAGTTTATTTGGAAGTAAAAGTATCTAGTATACTTACCTACACCTACATCCAGGATATAATATTATAGTTGTTCATCAAGATGAGTTTCCACTTTGAAACTTTTCTGAGACACTGTGTATGTTTTGGAGCAAAGTTTATAGGTCGCCGTGCGTCGTATGTACAATCTACATTAACTTAAGATAAGCAAAGAACACAGGAGCGGATTTTGTAATTGCAGAGGAAAAAATCCCCTCCCACCAATATTTTGGTTTGGAGTGGTGGTCATTTCTGAAAAGTTGACTCAAAATGCATAAATAAAATTATTAAAAATCAACGAAAGCACATAAAGGTATATACACTTGCAAATTTAAATAAAACACTGTCTAATTGTATATATGTACATATTGCCATAAAATTGACTTCAGTTGAAAGTTAATTATTTGCCCTTTTCATTTGAATATGATTTCCGGCGTATGGCCACCACGGCTGGCTCGGATGTAGTCCATCTTAAGGGTCCAATTTACGATCACTCTTTGCGGCATTTGGGGTCATATATCGGCAATAACGTGGCAAATGTTATTTTCCAAGTAGTGTTGCCTCTTCGAAAAAAATTTGCGCAGTACCTAGATCAATAAAAAAATGCATTATTTTAAAACTTTTCGCAGTAGTTGACCAGGGTTGACCCAGGTTTTCTTGACAACTCTAAGAAATTTACTTAAAGGAAAATCATTTTCATTTAAATATTCTTGAAACTCTTTGCCAAAATGCATATTTGATAGTGATTGATGCCAGGAAAAATCATTCAAGTCAATGTTGACATTTACTGAGTCTAGTTTTATAAAAAAAAAAGTGCAGTAGATTGGATTTTGTGGCATCAGATTTAGTTTTTGCGGAAAATGCAGTAGATCTACTGCAATTGCAGCAAAATAGCACCGCTGTTTCCAAGTAGTCAATTGTCTCTGGCTTATCGGTGTAGACTACCAACTTGACATTCCTCCACACAAAATAGTCTAGGGGAATTAAATTGCATGAACTTTCCACGCTATGGCGCAGACATTTTATTTAGTGTGTGGGAATAGTGCTGGGGAGAATTTTCAATAGAATTCCCTTCACGCAGTCGGTAAATTCCTTTTTTGTCCCACAAATATTTTCTCTTTTCCCATTTTATTTCCCACAGAAAAAAAAGTTGAAAAATTGACTTAATGGAAAAAAATAAACCAAGTTAAAGTTTAAGTGAAAAGTTTTTGCCACTGTAAGTGCCACAGTTTCTGTTTAGTATTCAAAGCTCGCTTTCTTAGCCAATTCTGAAAATTAGATGCTAAAATCATTTTTAATTTTTGAGAAATTAAAAAAAAAGCCAAAATTTTGAATTGGAAATTAATTTTTTTTAAACTATGTATTTACGTAAATAACTTGATTGAAAAAAAAATAACTAAAATAACGCCCAATTTCTTCACAAAGGTACTAAGCTAGCTTAGAACCCGGTCTAGCTGGACCAGGTACTAGCTCTGGTACTGGGTCCTAACGAAAAGTTAGTACCTAAGCATTTCTTCACATCCCAAGTACCCGATCTAAGTTCACACAGCGGTACTAGGAACTTAATACGTCTAAAACTGGTCTAATACTGATTTTGACAACATTTTGGCATTTTGAAAATTATTTTGATATTTATTTAACATTTACGTCAGTTTTTGTGAAGTTTTTAAATTAATTTTCGACAAAATTTACCTGTCTTTGATTTATTTATTATGTTTTCTGTTTGTTTAGAAGATGAATATAATAATTATAACATTGCCGTGTTTTGCATTGAATTTCTTCTTATTCAAAATATGTGAATATCTATTTTGTGTTTGTGGTAATGATTTCGCCGAATTTGTGACTTTTCGTAGTATTTTGAATTAAGTTTTGCGTGTTCGCGTTTGACCACGGACCCACTAGTGGGATAACCAAATTCGCCGGCTTCAAAATGTGTGCGCCTAATTCAAATATTGGTGAAATATTTAACCGAGCATCAATTCCATTTTTTAACAACGTTTAGTCCGCCAATGATAGTAGTAGCCGTGGCCTGATGGTTAGTGCGATGGACTGTCATGCCGGAGGTCTAAGGTTCGAGCCCCAGCCTCCGCCACCTATTTATTTAAAAGAAAAAACGGCTACTGCCTCTTGCGAGGAATTGACAAATCCTCCAAGAGTATCTCCTGTCACAGAAAAGTGCCGCTCGTTAGCCGTTCGGATTCGGCAATAAACTGTAGGTCCCCTCCATTCCTGCAGACACGCACACAGGAATGGTTGAGAGTTGTAAGTCACTAGGCCCTAGTTCTTCATGAGCTGTTGTGCCATCAAATTTATTTATTTATTTTATTTATTTTTTAGTCCGCCAATGATATTTTCCGGTTACGCCAAGGGTCAAGGAAACAAATAAATAATAAATAAAATAAATTTGATGGCACAACAGCTCATGAAGAACTAGGGCCTAGTGACTTACAACTCTCAACCATTCCTGTGTGCGTGCCTGCAGGAATGGAGGGGACCTACAGTTTATTGCCGAATCCGAACGGCTAACGAGCGGCACTTTTCTGTGACAGGAGATACTCTTGGAGGATTTGTCAATTCCTCGCAAGAGGCAGTAGCCGTTTTTCTTTTAAATAAATAGATGGCGAGGCTTGGGATCGAACCTTAGACCTCTGGCATGACAGTCCATCGCACTAACCATCACGCCACGGCTACTACAGTAAAATGAATAAGCAGCCACTTCAAACTCTGAAAATGTTGATGGCTTTTATCCAAAGTTAAAAATCTAAAAACCAATAAAATTAAAAAAAAAACGCTCTTGTGTTACATTTATTTAAAAAAAAGAAATGGTCAAGAAGTTATCAAAACTGAGCAATATCTCTCGGACGAACAAATTGTCCCCACCAATATCTAAATCAATTTTCTTCACAAGATCACCGATTACACAAAATAAAAAAAAAAAAAAAATAGAATTAACAATGTTAACAAAAAAAACGCACTTATTACCTATTTCTTCAGAAAAAACAGGCAAGAAATGGTCAAACTAAATGAAATTAATTGCTCTGATTTGAGTATTAACCTGCTAGACTGTCGATTTCGAGGTCCTAGCTTAAACCAAGTCCTAACTAGTACTCGGTACCAATTTGACAGGGCTAGGGCTTAGTACTTATGTGAAGAAATCATTTGGTACCGATTTGAGTACTAACAACTGGTATAATAACCAGGTCCTAGCTGATTTTGAGGAGCTAGCTAGTACCGAGTCCTAACTAGTACTCGGTACCAAATTAACAGGACTAAGCCTTAGTACTTGTGTGAAGAAATGAGTTGATACCGATTTGAGTACTAACTTTAGGGCTAGTACCGGTACTAGCGTTAGGACTCTGTGAAGAAATTGGCTGTAAATGAAATATTAGCCTTCGAAAAATCTATTGATTTTTCATATCTTTTTTCCATTTTTTGTCAACTTTTCAGAAAATACCATCCCAACCTCAGGTGCGGGCGGATACAAATTTTCCCCCATACAATTTTTTTCTAGAACGGTTCCAGGAATATGTTACATGAGTTATGTAGGTGATAATCTGTATATTATTAAGTGCATACAAGTACTAAATTTGAAGCAAATCGGCACAAGCGTTTATGCTCTATTAACTGTGGAAGTGAAGAAGCCATTTTTTTTTTGGACATATCATGTTTCTTCCAAACAATAAAGATGTACGTCTAGTCGTTGATACTATATTCACGAACGGGATTTGTTCCTATTATGTAATTTTTCAGGTCTTATATAATTTTCTAAAAAATAATTCTAATATTTCTTGAACTTTATTTTGACTTGTTTCGAATTATTCCAAAAAAAATTGATTATAACTTTGTTAATGCTCTCTTTTCCGGGTAAAATTTCAAAAATCAAAGAATTCCCACAAATTGGGTCAATTTTCCCTTTGTCCCTTTAGAGGTCAGAATTCCCAGAAAAAGGGTTTTTTTGATCCCCCAGTACTGTAGGATAGAGAAAACAATGCTCTCGAAAACAAAATAATAAAAAATATGTTAGTTTTTAAGACAGCACGCTTGATTAGTGTACTTAGTCCACATAACACACCACACGAGACATGTATAGATCCGGCTTAATGATCTATTAGAGCAGCCTTTTTTTTGCGAATATCCCATATATGAGAGTTGCTAAGATCCCACGACTCAGATAATGTTCGAAAATTTAAACACGTGATAAAACAATCTAATCAACGATACAAAAGGCAGAAACAAGGTAAACTTTACGACATTCCAGTGCAGTGAATTTGAACTTGAATTCAATGAAGACTACTCGAATATACTAAGCACCAAGGGCATATACCAACCGCTTATTAGACGCAATGATATGTTTACTGATGTGAACTCCTAAATTCTGTTGCCAATAATTTGATTGGCTTCTATATAAAAGTTAGATTAAGGCCAAAGAGTTTTTAAGAGGCTAAACTCGTGTGCTTTTACATAGTGACAACGATTCGTTGCTCTGATGTCAAATTAAAGAAGAACATAGCCAAACACATTGATGTCATCGTATGACAAAAAATTGCATGTGATTTGCAAGTCAACACAAAAGGTAGATACTAATTAAAAAAATATGCACGACTGGTTCGCACGAACTTGCTCTTGTTATAAACAACTTTAATGTAGCTTTAATATATGCTTCACAATAATGCCATTTCAAAAAAAATAGCTTTTTTTTTTAGAAATGCCTGGATTTTGTTATTAATAAATCTATTTTTCGTTATATTCGACTTAAGCTTTCGGAAATTGCGATATATAATCTTATTTTGAAATTAAAAATCAATTTGGAAAAAAGCAGCAATAACCCCAGCTACGCTATACTAGTACAGGGTGGGGCAAAGGGATGTAAAACAAAAACAATTCAACTTACAAGAGTTATGTTTATACTGTTTAATTCAGTACAGAATCTGGTTTTTTAAAGTTTTAAAGATGATATCACGTAGGTGGCGGCGATGCATTCTTGAAGGCGTAACTTCCTCTCTGATTCTGTCCTTATTTTCTTCCAGGGTATGTAGACGAATTCAAAAAACTTTTTCCTTTATGTACCCGCAAAGACAAAATTCACAAATGCTCAAATCTGGTGAGCGCGCAGGCCACTGCACGTCACCCCTCAAAGAGATGAGTTTTCGACGATGTTCAAAGTCACGGGGCAACAACAGCTCTTGAACCATCATTATTTTGTATGATGGGTGAAACTGTAAATCTTCATGCAAAATTCTCCTTAAAGATCTGCTGCTGAGCGCCTGGGAGACTGTTCGATAGCATTTCTTGCCAAGATCACATTTTCAGGAGTTCTTACAGTTCTGGGTCTTCCAATTACCGAAGTAGTTGCTGTTGAACCAGTTTTTTCCAATGTACTAGCCCAACGTCTAATTCAATTACCGCCAGGGACGTTTCCCCCAACAGGGATATTGAAGTTCTGTCGGAAGGCTCTCTGCGCGGCGATAACAGAACGGCCATTTTCAAAAAAAGGCCTAACAGCAAACCTATTATGCTCTCCCGTCCAAAGCATGGTTGCACCGAAAACTAGACTCTCTCACTGCCACAACGAGACCCCTCCCCTTTTCCCACCACAACCACAGGCCGAGCTCTAGCCGCTCAAGACCGGTTCATACCGGTATATTATGTTTGTGTATTTAACCCTTTAAGTGCAAAAACATATATGGATCAAGAATTTAACGATTTCCTTAACATAATTTTTTAGTTATTAAAGTTTGCGCTAAAATAAATGACTAGAGTTAGCGGGCTACATGAAATTTGGCCCCAATAAAAAATGGCACCAAAAATAATATATGAAAAGCAGCAACAACAATCAATGGATGATTAAATTTTGTGAATTGGGGTAATTTTAAATTATTTTATGGGCTTTCTTTATTTTTCATTTTGGAGTTAAATTTCATTATGAAAAATGGCCCCACTTTTATCTGTTGTTGTTGCTTTACGTACATATATATTTTTTGGGTAGTTTTTCGATTTCGAGTAAGTATTACTTACTTTTTTTTTGGGCTTTTTTTCATTAAGTTTGGGGTCATATATTCATTTTGGAATTGGGGTAATTTTTCACTATGGAAAAAGTCCCAATTTCGGGGCTATTTTTCATTTGTATTTTAGGATAATTTTTCATTGGGCCATTGGGTCCAAATTTCATGTAACCGAGTTAGCAAACGTAAGTACAAAAATAATAATAGGCAAAATTTATTGAAAATCAAATCAACCAAAAAGGCTCCGAATTCGGACAGAGGTGACCCTGTTTATAAATATCACTTGGAATAAGTTCAGACTATCTATACAATGTTTCTAAGATATCTGACTTCACTCTCAAAAATATTGCCCTATACCAAACGTCAATATAAAGTAAAGAACACAATTTTGCAATTTCTTTTTTGCTATTAATTTTCTTAAAGTTTTTGTCAGGGACGCTTTTCATTTTTAGAGCTGTATAGGTACTGACTGCGTCATTCTTATTTGCAAGCTACTATATATATCTTTCATCCTTATAAATTAATTCAATTTATTTTCTTTCAAAAATAAGATATTCCAAAGTTTGTTCAGTCAGATTATCCAATGTTTTCCTCCATCTATGCATACATAGAGAGAGGTGCTACCCCATATAGCCAAGCCATGTCCCTTTCTATAGAAATTCTCTCCTCTTAAACAAGTCCTGAAAGTTGGGTAGGACTAGCTATTTGGATATATAGGAACAAAAAGGAGGGATGAGGATGTTCTTTCATCATTTTAAAAAGTTTTTATCTAGTTTCGTTTGGTCTCATGGGCGGTTATGTTTTTCGTTATATTATTTTCTCGAAAAAAAAAAAAAACTTGAAAATCGGCAAAAACACAGTTTTCATCTAAAGAAGTTGTTTTTCCCAAGTTGGTTTTTTGTGAGCTTGTCTTTTACTTTTCATAAATTACATTTTTCTACTTTTCAGCATTTTTACGATACGCCAGAGGAGCATGTATAGCAGCTCAGCAGCAAAATTATATAAAGAGCAACCAAGGACTTTTATTTTGTCCTAGTTGTGCTTGAAAGAATCGCAGACATTTTTGGAGGAAAAGTTTTTGTATATAGAGTATACGTAAATTGCTTTGTCCTCGTTGCGACTACAGTGTTTCTTTTAAGGAAAATAAATAAAAAAAAATACAAGGAGGAGGGTGAGGATGACGATGACGAAGTTCTTCCCTACCTTCGTCAGATCCATTTCATTTTGTGTTTTAGAATAAAGTGCACTTTAGGATTCGGATTGAGTACCTATGTATATATGTACGTAACGTAGGTATATATGAAATGATGTTGTTTCATATTCCTTCATAGAGCTCCTACCTTCTTACCTATTTGATATGTAAGACGACATTGATCCCATTTAGATTTCCTTTTTCTTTTTTTTTTTTTGTTGCTTTTATAATCCCGATCCATCTGTGTCAGGGAGGATGATGGGAGGGTTACTGATGGAATGCTATGAGTTTGCTGGGTATGACCCTCTGCTGCCGCCTCCACCGATAGACGATATGACGAAAAGCAGAAGTTCGTTCTATTTTGTTGTGAAAGCTATTTTATGTGCGATGGCATTTAACGTTTTGCTCCGTTTGAGTAGTATACGAAGAAAATACTCATACATTTTGTTTTCGATATGGCAATACGAGTTGTATGTGAAAAAAAGAGATTTCTTCATGTGATTGGAATACAAAATAAGGCTCATTATTTGAAAATATCCTTTTCGTTTCTGTTTTTTTTTTTCTTTTTTACTCGCCTCATACAAAAATGGGTTTTTCGTTATTCTTTTTTTCCCTTCTCGCTGAATTTTGTATTAGTTTATTTTTGTGTTAAACGAAAAGAAAAAGAATATGAGGGTGTGCCACATATACATAAGTTTTAAAAGGAAATGGATTAAATTGCGTTGGTTTTTTTTTATCGGAATTATTAGGGGGATTGTCCCGATGTTGTAGGGAGTGTTCCAAATGGATACATTTAAAATGAATTCAAAAAAATATGCAATTTAAGTTTAAAAGAAAAAGGACTAAGCCATTATCCATTAAATGTTAGCCTACTTGATATGCAAACGTTAAGTTTGTATTATAAATTGATTTATTTTTCTCAAGTTAATGATATTCAACATAAAGGACTGTCAAACTCAAATTGAGTAAGGCTATATATTTAACAGATTGGACAGTGCGCATATGAATTATTTATAAGTTAGTCGTAACGATGTTTTGATTTGAAGTTTTATACAGATTTTACAATGGTTTATAGGAAACCCAAAAATATTTTCAGTCATGTTTGTGTCGGCGGATAAAATAACTCAGGTTGCTTACTTACTTTACTTACTTTAGATGGCGCTCAAAGCCCAGGATGGACTACGCCAACCAACAAGCCCCTCCAGCCAGCTCGGTCCCTATCTAGCTGCCTCCAGTTACGAACTTCAAGTTGGTTGAGGTCGTTCTCTACTTGTGTGCGCCACCTAAGGTGGGGTCTTCCTCTGCTGATTTGGTTTTTTGTTCTTACGCGCATAATTCGGCTGAGCACTTTCAAGTTTGCATATACCTAAGGATTTTTTTTTTGTTTGAAATAGTCAAAAATTATAAAAACCGTATTGGATTCTTTTGGGTAGAACGCAGTTTGCCCTATATTCCTTATAAAGAAATAAATAAATAAAGCAGTCTTAAACCAGATTTTGAAGTCCTCTCACATAAAAAAAAATTAATTGTGAAGAAAAAGATGACTCAACCAAAGAAGAATTCTACGATCTCCTCGAGGATACGTATGATAGGTGCCCCAAGTACGACGTCAAGATTATTCTTGGCGACTTCAACGCCAAGATCGGAAAGGAGGGCATCTTTGGTTCGATAGTCGGAGGACACAGCCTGCACGACAACACTTCCGGTAACGGACTCAGGCTCATTGATTTCGCAGCGGGGCGAAATGTCATCATAGCAAGCACTCTATTCCCACACCTCAATATACACAAAGGGACCTGGCGGTCTCCGGATCAACGAACCATCAACCAGATTGATCATGTTGCGATAGACGCCAGACATGCTTCCAGTATCCTGGATGTCCGAACGTTACGAGGTGCCAACATAGGCTCGGATCACTACTTGGTGGTAGCGCAAGTACGTATGCGGATATCCATGACGCCACAACGACGAGCGGATGCTGTAAAACGATTTAACGTCGCGAAGCTAAGATCGCAAGAGATAGCCAGGACTTTTGCAGACCACGTCTCTCTTAAACTCTCAACAAGCCCGCCACAAGCATCATCTGTAGAGGACCAGTGGAAGCACTGCCAAAATGCCATCAAAAGTGCCGCTACTGATGTGCTGGGTTTCACTAGGCCACCACAACGAAACCCCTGGTTCGATGAAGAATGCAGACTGGCGCACGAAGCAAAGAACGAGGCCTACCAAGCCATGCTGCAGGCTAGAACCAGAGCTGCTGAGAGAGCAGCCCGGGAGCTCTACGGGCAAAAACGAAAGGAGGAACGCCGACTTCTGAGGAGGAAAAAGAGAGAGCATGGGAAGTGGGCGGTCGAGTCTATTGAGGACTGTAGCGGCAGGGGTTATGTTCGGAAGTTCTATCTAAGGGTGAGGCAAACTACCCAGGGTTACAAGGCCAGAACGGAAGCCTGTCGAGACGAGAGTAGACACACAGTCGGTGCTGAGGATCTGGAAACAACACTTTTCTAGACTGCTAAACGCGAAGATGTCCAAAATTCCGCTGTAAGACAAAACACTCCATTCAACCTGGACGATGGTGGTCAAAACTTCCGTCCACCTGACCTAAATGAAGTGCGGTTAGCGATAGCCAAGCTTAAAACGTACAAGGCTGCTGATGCGGATGGCCTGCCAGCCGAGCTATTTAAAGCAGGGGTAGATGACTTGGTAGGGAGTATACACCAGCTTATCTCAAAAATTTGGTCGGAGGAAAGTATGCTTGATGAATGGAACCTCGGTATTGTGTGCCCCATCCACAAGAAAGGAGATGCTCTGACCTGTTCCAACTACAGAGGTATAAGTCTCCTCAACGTCGCATACAAAATCTTGTCATCTGTACTGTGTGATCGCTTAAAACCGTTTGTCAACGATCTGATCGGCCCCTATCAGTGTGGTTTTAGGCCCGGCAAATCAACCGTCTATCAAATGTTCACACCGACAGATTTTGGAAAAAACCCAAGAGTTTTAAATCGATACACACCACCTCTTTATCGATTTTAAAGTCGCATATAATAGCATAGACAGAGACGAGCTATACAGAGCCATGGCGCATCTCGGCATCCCTGCCAAACTCGTCCGCTTGTGCAGGATGACGATGGAGAAATCTCGCTGCTCCGTCAAAGTCGGCAAGAACACCACCGAACCCTTTGATGTCGAGAAAGGTTTGAGGAAAGGCGACGCGTTATCATGCAACCTCTTTAACATCGTACTTGAAGCAATTGTACGCAACTCGCAAGTCAACAACAGAGGTACAATTTTTCAAAAGTCTGTTCAACTACTTGCTTATGCAAATGATATTGACATCATTGGGAGAACGAAGCGAGCTGTTACCGGCGCGTTTGCAAGTATTGAATCGGAGGCGGCGAAAATGGGTTTGGCTGTTAATGAGGACAAGACGAAGTATATGCTATCATCGAGTAAGGAATCTCAACATTGTCGGCTTGGGCAAAACGTCACGATGGATAGATACAACTTCGAAGTCGTCAAGAACTCTGTCTACCTGGGCTCCACTATAACACCGCAAAATGACATCAGTGCAATTATCAAACGAAGAATATTACTCTCGCCAATCGCTGTTTCTTCGGGCTAAGAAGGCATTTGAGTAATAAAGCCCTCTCTCAGAGAACCAAGGAGACCTTATATAAGACCCTAATCATCCCGGTCCTTCTATATTGGGCAGAGGCATGGACCCTGTCAAAAACGGATGAGAATCTGCTTGGGTGCTTTGAAAGGAAGATTCTTCGGGTGATATTTGGTCCAACAACGAGCTTTACGGGCTTTACAGCGACGTCGACCTGGTCAAAAAGCTGAAATTGCAGCAGCTGAGATGGCTGGTGGAGCGTATGGACACCAACGCATCAGCCCGACGAGTCGTCGAATGTACCCCTGATGGTCTGCGCAGCAAAGGAAGACCTTACCTTAGGTGGCGTACACAAGTGGAGAACGACCTCAATCAACTTGGAGTTTGTAACTGGAGTGGAAACAGCTAGCTAGGGACCGAGCTGGCTTGAGGTGCTTGTTGGTTGAGGCTGAAGTCCATCCTGGACTGTGAGCGCCATCTTAAGTTAAGTAAAGTAAAGTAAGTTAGACTGTTTAAAGCTTTTGAATAAAATAATTCATCAAGTCAAATTAAACAATGCTAAGTCTTCTACTTGGGTGATTTAGTTAAAAAGTATAAAGAATTTGTATATTATTATAACATTAAACGATGTCAGTTCTTAACCAAACTTTTCTAGCTGTAAGGATTTTTTTTTTTTTTTGCAATCATGGATTTTTGTCAGAAAATTCATGTAATTCATGTGAATTGAACTCAACGAAAATTGTGTATTGACAAGGCCCTCACTAATCAACTGATATTGCTGGGACAAAACTCCAATATGTGTAGGCTAAGGGCCATTGAAATCTCTTTTAGATCTGTACTGCAATATTGAAACCCGACGATGCGATGGGACCTGAAAACATTAGTACTTATAGATCGTATAGGAAAGCGCCATGGGATTTTTGAGTTCTAATACTTTAAATGAGAATAAATTAACGTTCAAAATGACTATTAAAATGAATGCTATGGAATGACTTCAAGACATTTTTACTTCAAAATAGACCTTATTTAATTTATAAATAAATAAAAAAATTCCTGCCATATATTCAATGAATTAAATTCAACTCCCACTTAAACCCATTTTCACAATCTAAAACAATTTTCTCTCATTATTTGAATATTCATAAACAGTCTCACCACCGAAAAAAAAAATCTTCATAAAATAAACACTTTCATCTTAATTTACTGACAGCTATTTAACCTCTGGCCCTTAAAAAAAAAAAAAAAAAACGCATTATTTTTGTCGCGCACTCTTTTGTGGATTCCTGTCAATGACAAGGCAAGATTTTTTTTTTGTGGAAAAGAAAAATGCTGATACATTTTCCATTTTAAAAGCATACTCTCTGATGATGGTGATGCTCTAGCTTCATCCACCATATAGTTCTCTCAATATCAATTTCCTCAATTAACCTCCATGGTAAATTATACAAATCCTAAAGCCCTGTGACGTGCCAGCTATACGAATGTAAATGCTTTTCATATATCAAACCTCTTGAAATGCAGTTATTTTAAGATAAAATTCACTCCAATATTAAAAAAGGAAAAAAAAAATTGTATAAAATGCCTATAGAAACTCTAAATTCACTTAGACGCATCAGACATGCCTGAAAAAAAGAAATCTATAATTTCTTCTAATTTTCTGTGTCAAGGCGGCGCGGAGCGACCGATGCGACGCGTAAAATATTTTCATCTTTCAGTTCAATGAACTTAATGAGAGTCGACTTTCATCTTTAGGCATATCAATAGCTGTGCCGAACGAAAAATCTTTCTCTATTCAATCTTTTCATTTCTTCGAAAAGAATAAAGTATCGCACCAGTTACACAGCACGATAGAAATTTGGTTATGGTCATTATATTTTTATGATTTAATGGCATTGGCATCCTTTCACTTTTGAAAAGGATCTCATAAAGAAAATCAAATGGGTGACCTACCTTTTTCTATTTTAATGAGTGCAGTTTTTATTTTTTGAAGGACAAGTTTAATATTTATTTGATTTTTTGTTCTCACTATAAAGGGTTGCAAAAGTGTTCCAATAAAAAAATGTAAATGTAACCTTCAACCCAATTATTATAATATGTAGTACCTACTCGTATATTTGCCATCTGTCATTAAAAGAAATCGAAATTTTTCACGTTTACTCACTTGCAGTCGAAGGTCACAATCTGTTCTCAAATAATCAATAAATTATTATTATTATTTGTTTTATTTTTTTTTTTTATTGATTTTGACATTTTTCAAGGATGGCGGAAGTTATACATTGAGCAACCGCCATCACAATGAAATATGGCGTCGGCTGGGAAGGAAAATGAAGTCAATCATGTTGCTGGTATATAGAGATGTAGTTGGAGAGGAAAACCACCCTAATTATTTAAGATTATTTTTACACGTGTAATATTTTGCTATTATGTTTTAGATCACGTAGGTACTTTACTCGGCACAAAGCGTACCCAGTGGTAAATGGGTAAGGCGCAGCAAAGCAAAAACGCACAAACCATTCAATTTACTTACGTAAATTTGCATTAAGTAGGACGGTTAGGTACCTACTTCTACCTATAGGTAGATTTAAATATACAATGTTTGCGTTTGGGTTTCTTAGTCCAAAGCTCAGTTTTAGAGTATCCATCGCTTGCTGATCATAATTCCTATAATATCCACAAAGACAACCGGATTTGAACAACCCGAGAAAATGCATACTACCATGGGTATCTTAATGCGCACTGAGAAACCGGACCTAAACAGGTATGTTTCACATTACTATTTCTTTCTTCAGTCGGGGTAAATTACCTATTAGTTTAGTAGCGACACTGAATTGAAAAATCGCGGTCCAGCCATTAACAAATATACGAGAATAAAAATAATACAACTTTCTAAAAACCCAGTGTTCTGAGTACGTGTGGGTTTTTTTGGCAAAAACCTAAACAAGGCAAGCACATAAAAGCGACCTGTATATACCAAATTTTGCACGGACGAATAGACCGACAGACGCCATCATGGGGAAAACCACTTTTTTGGAGTTCCAAGTTGGTTGAGGTTGTTCTCCACTTGTGTGCGCCACCTAAAGTGGGGTTTTCCTCTGCTGCGCAGATTATCAAGGGTAGATTCGAATACTCGTTGGGCTGATGAGTCAGTGTGCATAAACTCTACGTGTTCCCCTCCATAATCCATCGATGGAGACTGGACCGAAAATCATCTGAAAAATCTTCTTTTCAAAGCCCCCAAATATATTCTAACCTGTTTTTAAAAGGGTCCATGCTTCTGCCCTATACAGCAGGGGCCTATTTCATAAAACTATTATAGTCCTGTACTTGTAGACTAGTAGGTATACAAGCACAAATAAAGTATGGAGTTGTACTTTTTCGTTTCATAAACATTTTCATACACTTGTAGCTAGGCAAATTTAGACTACATGCATAAGAAGCGATTTGACTTCTACAAAACTACAAGTCCCATGAGTTACGTAAATAAATAAACAATTGATTTGTTCGTACTAGCTGAGAGAACATGGTTATAATTACAGTCGGATTGCAGGGATGGTTTTATTCTCCTCAACAACTCTTCAATAGCTGAATAATTTATATTGGAAACTTCTTATTGAATTTAAGATAGATAAGTTATTATGTTAATAAGAGCCAACAGTGTAAGTGGGGGTACAAAGTTAAAATTGTTTCATTTTTTTTTTTAAATATTATACCTAACCTAAATTAAATTTTTTTAAAGAAAAAGAAAAAGAAAAAGAAAAAGATGGTTTCTCAATTTCCTTGAGTCCAAACACTTTATTGGTAACACGTTCATTATTGCAAACTTCCATCAAATTTTGAGCAAACTTCAAGCGAACGAGAATCAAAAAAAATTATAATGCAATTGCATCTGCATCAGCTGTGTTGAGCATCAGCATTGCAACAAAGCTAATATTTGACGTTTTCATATAAATGTTACAAGATTATGTCATTTTTTCCAAGCTAAGTTTTTGATAGTTATGTTGTAAGCGTTGGCATCAACAACTTATTTTGGAACTGCCATCAGATACATTCAGTGGGGTTTAACTGAGCATTGTTTCCTATTTTTAAAAATGAGTTTGAACTGATAATACATACTCCTGAAAAATCAATATTTTTAACCATCCTTCACTACCAAGGGTTTAGAAAAAAAACCTCCCAGACCTTTGTATAGCCGTAGTAGCCGTGGCGTGATGGTTAGTGCGACGGACTGTCATGCCGGAGGTCTAAGGTTCGATCCCCAGCCTCGCCACCTATTTATTAAAAAGAAAAAACGGCTACTGCCTCTTGCGAGGAATTGACAAATCCTCCAAGAGTATCTCCTGTCACAGAAAAGTGCCGCTCGTTAGCCGTTCGGATTCGGCAATAAACTGTAGGTCCCCTCCATTCCTGCAGGCACGCACACAGGAATGGTTGAGAGTTGTAAGTCACTAGGCCCTAGTTCTTCATGAGCTGTTGTGCCATCAAATTTATTTTTTTATTTATTTAGACCTTTGTATTTTATATCCACATCACATCATATTTGCTGTTAGCTCTTCTCTTCACTTTCGAAAACATTATTTCAATTTTTTTACAAACACGTTAATGACGCAATAAGTTCCAACTGCAAATCAGCCGAGATTTTCACAATTATTTTAACTTATTAGTCTTTTTACTCTAATAATAAACTTGTATTTAAAAGTCCGTTACTAAAAATTTTGTGCGCAAATAGTTTTATGAAACAGAAAAATTCGCCGCACTTGTAAATTTACTTGTAGCTACGAGTCTGAAATACTTGTAGATATTAGTCTATTTAAATTTTTTATGAAACTGCAATTCTCTATAGTAAATTACAAACTACAAGTGATTTCACAAATAATTATTAGTCGTGTAGTTTTATGATATAGGCCCTAGGAACGGGATGATTATGGTCTTATATAAGATCTCCTTGGTTCTTTGAGAGAGAGCTTTACTACTCAAAAGCCTTCTTATCTCGAAGAAAAAGCGATTGGTAAGAGTGCATGATTCTTTGTTTGATCTCTGCACAGCTATCATTTTTCGATATGGTTGGATTTTTCGTTTCACTTACAGCAGCGTATACCATAGGCTTTAAGCCCGAAATCCATTCTTTAATAATAATCTTTTCAAATCAAGTTAGTTTAGTGATTGGCCAATCAAATATCACATCGTAGTATGCAAAAAATTGCAATTATTTATCGGGAAGTTGTTTGAATTTCAGAAACTGTTACAAATTGTGTTGAAAAAAACTATCTCGTGTTATAACATAACCTCGAAACAGCGATTTTGAAACGAGAATATCTCAAAAACATGACGTTAAAGCATGATTTTGTCTTCGGATTCAAGTTCATCACACCAAAAAACCTCGGTAAAATGTAATTTGTTTTCTCGACACTAAGAAAAAACTTAATTTAATTGAGCAGTGTTTTTCCCTGATAACAACGGAACTATTAGTTTAGAACTATGTTATGACTTATGACTTACCTCGTTGGATGAGTATTTCAGCCGATATTCTTCTCTGAAGATGGTTAAAACAGTAATTTCGAACCTTTTAAGCAAAATTTCGAATATTTGAAGTGCAGTTTTGAGATCTATTAAACCAACAGAGCTGCGATTGCCTTCTTTAAAAATGTAAAAGGTGATTTTTTTGTAGGATAAACATTATAAGCCAAAAAGTGAAAAAGGTCTGAAAATTTGAAGATTTTTCTAGCAGCATGAAGTTAGCACAGAATTTTCAAAGCTGATGCAAGATTGGTTTTACATTGTTGGTCTATATCCTAACAACTTCAAGCAAAGCTTTAAGGCGATTTTTTGGTCTACGTTCGATAGCCTTTGAGTTTAAGAAAAAAAATTATTTTCAAACTCAAAATTTTGAAAAAAAAACAATTTGTTTAACTGTGCTATTTTTATTTTTCTTAAGTACTAGAAGAGGTTAACTATAGATTTTAATGGTCATAGAATTGAAAACTATACTTACGTTAAAAAAGAAACATTATAAGAAGGTACTTAATAAAGTGAAATAAAAAAAAAATCAATTTTAACAATTTCTTTTTCATTCAAAATTTTGAGTTTGATAATTAGTTTTTCAAAAACTATTCATTTTAATAATTTGATTAAAAATTAAATAAAAGCAAGAATTATTTTTCTGCTTTAAAAAACTTTTATTGCAAGACATGTGTAGATTTTGACATTTTTTCGATTTAGATTTAAAACACCTAGGATTTTTGCGAAAATTCAATTTTCAGTCAGTTTTCGGTGTTGTACAAAAGGTGATTTTAATTTTCTAATTTTGTTCGAGACATATTTTTGGCATTAATGTACTTTACTATTAAGAAATCTTTTAACTAAAGTTATATTTGTTTGATCTTTCTCTTCTTTAACTTTAAAAAATTCTTGAACTTGTTGTCGAGAATTATATTTTTTCAATTTATTCTCTTTTTTTTAATTTTTCTAACATAAAAATTCTAAGGTTTTGGGATAATAAATAAATAAAAAGGAGGCTTGGTTTGACCACACTGATGACATCCCATTGGTTCCCTTTGAAACTCAACACCCGATATTATTTTCATAAGAAAATTACCAATTAAAAATCTTCGAAAAACTTACCAGTTGTGCGCAATCAAAGGAAGGTTGTTTGCTCTAAATATATGCGACACGAAAAATTTCAACAATTATTAGCAGTTTCTTTTTCAGTTTTGTTCGGCCTAGAAAAAAGCCGTCAGTTGAATTTTTTTACAAACCTTATCAATGATACTAACTATTATTTTTTTTTTTTATTAAATAAAATTAACCCGAAGTTAATATCTTATCTTTGTTTGTTCTCAAGATATTCCATGTTTTTTAACAATTTTTAATGTTTTCTTTTAATAAAAAAAAAAACTGGGGGTTGATTTTGTTTAAGTATTACCAATTTTTAACTACGTCATTATGCATAGAATGAAACAAGACCGAAGTAGTCGATAGCATTTTTTTTAGAAATATTCGAGAAACAAGCCCTTTTACAACTTTTTTTTTATTATTGTAATAAAAAAACCGCTAATTGAATTTTTCTGAAAATCCTTTCTGCACGTTGTGACCTTTATTATCTGTAAAATAAAATTCATTTTACGTCGATATCTGTATGCGTTCTCGAGATATCGTCGGCGAAAAAAATCTTCCGAACGTACGAACGTACATGGTAAACAGACATCTATCTAAAAACAATGTAATCTGACTCCAGAGACTTATGACTTTTTGAAAAATTATTTTTCGCTTTTTTAGTAGAAGATTCAACCATAGTTTTCTTGAACAACAGCATGTAGGTACTTTGCTTGCCTGACTACGATAGGATCTCGTCACGATTTTGTCTAGTTCAAATTTGATTTACAGCCCGATTCTCCCCTTGTGAGGACTCATAAGTTACAAGCTCTTTGTGACTATTTCTTGTGAGGATTGTTGTGACTCGATAACATTTTTGGAATTCTCCCCCAATCCTCACAAGAAAAGTCACAACGAAACTCACCACATCGAAGTTAAATTTTGTAGTGTAATTTTTGGAACAGCTTATGATCAAAAATATTAAAAAAATGTTAATTGGGCCATACAAATTTATTTAAAACTTATAAAATGCAAGGTTCCATTTTAGTAATAAAGTGAGTGAATAAATACGTTTGCATAGTATATTTTTGCAAAATAGAAGTACAAAATCTTTATAGAAATTGTTTGGAGAGCTATTTGCGTCCCTTGAAGTTCTGAATAGCCGTCGGACAGTGGCAATGGATGGCGGTGCAATGATTCGTTTTAAAGAAAATATTGTGCAATTGTAAAAACTTTTTGATTAATGTACGGATAAATCGAATCGATTCCCATTTTACTTTATTTTAGCACTCAAAAATCTCGAAAGGTGCAAACTTTTAGCAAAATATATAGAATGTCAGATCAAAATGACAAAATACATGTAATTTGTGAGTTTGTGACCTGCTCTGAAGCAGAGCACAATTTCGATTGTTCTTGTGACTCTCACAAGTTGTGACTTTGGGGGAGAATACGAAAAAGTTACAAAATTGATTTCATCACCTCTTATGACTTGTGAGGTATCAGTGATGGCGGGGAGAATCGGGCTGTTAGTGCCGAAATTTGGGAAAAAATTTTAATAAAAAGCTATTAATAAAAAAAATAATTTCTAAAAAAATTTCGGGTGGGGGGGGGGTTCAAACCCCTGTGAACCACCCCTGGCTACGGCCTTGCCTATCACAATGATAAGCAGTTTCACTGAAATCTTTGGATAAATTTCAGAAAAATGAAGTTTTCCTATTTCACGGAAACAAGAAAGTTTTAGTGAATTCTTATTTCAAAACTTTTCTTCACTTCGTCATCCTGGTTTTCTGTAGTTTTTTTTTGTTGGACTTTATTACGCGTAGTTTATATACATATCTCAAGGTAAGGTGTACCAACATCGTATTAATATGTATATGTATATAGGTATATTGTATTATGCTGATTGTTTGCCTGTTTGCTTATTTCATTTAAGCACAGGTCTTATAAAGATATACCTTTCCTAAAGTAATGGGATAACATAAATAGGTGGATCAAATTATAGGAGCCAAAAGGAGGGATTTCTATCTGAATTATATCAAAATAACCATACAGTGTGTAACCTAATCTTCGAGGCATACAAACATTTCAATTTCGTAAATATGTTGTAACTGTGGTGAAACTTCAACCCTCAGAAAGATGTTTTTCTGGAGCAAGAAACTCCAATTGACTTGGTTGGTAATCCTCCTTATAGTGCTATTAGTCTTATATTTGGGTGAAATACCATTACGTGGGCTGTGATGTGATGAGATGTGACTGTGGCATTAAATTAATCTTAAGATGTATACGTATGTTGATGGAAACACTATGATGATATTTGTTTTGTATACCAGGCATCAGTATATAAGTATATTATGTGTGCTACGGAATAAAACTAAAATAAACTATTTTTGTATACAAAATAATGTATTCCAAAAAATGTTTCCTACGTCTTAAGAATTTAATTGGAATGGTGTTGGAATTGGGGGAGGGGGGGAGTTATTGGATTGGAACAAATAATGTTTGTTGTTCGCAGAAAGGATCAGAGTTTGGTTGATGGAAGTTGATTAATCCATCTGACTCAATGGGAGTTTCATATTGTTTTCGAGGCTTTAGTTGAGATTATAGGAATGGTCTATGTCTTGGGTTAAGCTCCCGACGTGTGTTTAGTAAAAATTTACCAACTTTAATGAGCTAACTCGGATTTAACTAAAATCTCGCACAAAAAGCTACGTCTTAGAGTTTTTTTTCTTAAGCCAGACAAAACTGATTTTAAATGAGAATTATATCGTAAGTCTATTATAGCAAATTTATATCAATAATAACCAACTTATTTCATACATTCATCTTAACTTGAAGTAAAATTATTAATTTCCAATTTTTTTATATGCGGAAACAAAACTAAACTATAAGTTAATCTCTCTTTTATAACAAAATCCACTTGATATAGTTCATCATTAAGATAAAACCATTTTGTAACTACCTGCTTCATTTGCATTTTCTTTTTTAAATAGAAGGAGGATAAGTATGGGTTTAAGAAAATTTAAATTATCCCTAATCTTCGCCCTAATTTGAATACAACAACAAAAATGATAATGTTCACAAATCGTTTGGAACAGAAAAAAATTAGGGTCGGCTTTCTCTCTGTTGGAAAATAATAATGTTCTTAAGAGCTTTGAACTGATTTTTTTTTTTGAAAGAAATACAACCTAGGGAATAATATTAAAATAATGACATTTGGAGGTTCTGATGGTTTTCTTGGTTTCTAATTGATTGAAAAGTAAAGACAAGCAATCATCATATGTAAATTCAACGTGTTACAGAAAAATACACTTTAAAACTTGCAACCTTGCAGGTGGTAAAGAGTTGTATTAAAATAGCTTAAATTATAGATTGTCATTTGTATTTAAAAAAAATAAATTAAAAATAAATGACTAAATTTTGTAGGACCTAATTTTGTATAAATGTATACTTACTTAAAACAGTTTGGTTTATTGAAGTTCTTGCTGTTTTAATAACTGACATCATTATCCTAAGAACAGAATGTTTTTTCCGACATAAAAACAAAATCCAAAACAGCGTTGCCAAAGGGGAACGACTGTTCTTTTTTTACAAGACAATTTCTTCGTGGCAAGATAAAGTTCAATATGGCAAGATAAAGTTCAATATGGCACGTTTTTTCATAATTTTATTTACAATGAAGCGAATTTTGACAAAATTTAATTAAAATTTGGCCAAATTCCGTAAAAAATTGACAGAAACTAATTTTTTTTTGAAAATGAATGAATAAAACAATTGATTTCCTTTGTTTTTTTATGTTGTACCTACTATACCCAGTAATAAAATTGTGTTTTTTTCATATGGCACTAAAATGACATACGTTTTTTCAAAAAATATGGCACGTTAATTAACTTTTTGTTCGGGTAACAACGCTGATTCAAAATGTACCTACGCAAACTAAAATATCAAGGCCTGATCTACTCACGCCGCCGATGCCATTAATAAATGTACGCAAAAGGCAGACAATTTTCTTGGTGTTTTCGTGCTCTGAGAACATCATGTTTTGCGTACATTCGGCTTTCGATCATGCAGTTCCAAAAGAACTGATCCATCAATTGATGCATCAACTGATGCTCTAGGTTGGAACCCTTACTTTGGCTTTTGTATGGGCTTTTCAAAAATTCCCAATTCAAATTTTAAAATGAGATACCACACACATTGAAACAGTCTGATTTTTTTGTCCTTGAAAAGCCCATGAAAAAAGCAAAAGCTCTGGGAGCAGGTCGCAATATTAGAACCCGCCATATAAAAATGTGCAGTAAGAAATTTGTATAATATGCGCATTCTTGGTAACTTTATATTTTTTTGGTATAGTACCCACAATACACATATTAAAGATAATGTCACTAGCATCTTCATTTTTTTCATTTTTGCGAACCTATCAAATTCGATAGAAAATGGTAGATCCAGTGCTCTTTTGCTTGTCAAATTTCGATATTTGTTGTTGTTTTTACTAATTTAGTTTGAAGTTTTTTAGGGGAGCGTATCGGAATCCCGCTTTTTAAAATCCCGTTTTTTAAAAATCATGAGAAAAAAAGTTTTAAAATACCGTCTTCTAAAATAGGTACTGTTTTTTTAGAATACTGTTTTCTAAGATCCCGTTTAATAAAAATCGCGTCTTTCTTTAATCCCGCTTTTTAAAATCCCGCATTATCCCGCTTAGCCGTTTATATAACATGATTAAACCTTGGTAAACATGAAATTTGTGATTTTCCTATTTTCCACGTTTTACACTTTTCAAATTTTAACTAAGATCTAAAAATAACTCGACTTAAAGAAAATAGATATGTACATGGGCTACTGTTTTTGATCATCGCTGTAGACACTTTATTTTTTTCTCTCAAAAACCAAATTATATTTTTTCTGCAAAAATGATTGCAGTTTATGGTAACGGAAAACAGTTTTACCGTTATAATTTATTGCATTACAAAGTACCTACCTATAGTTGAGGTGAAACATATTGTATGTTTTTTTAGACGAAAAAGCGCTAGGTTGTAGAAAATAATAAGCTAAAAGAAAAAATTGCGGTGTAAACAGAAGTAGAAAAAAATTAACACGGCCAAGCTAAATTATATAAAAAAACTTATGTATTAAAATCACAGGCTATAAACATACAAGTATGTTATACATATTTCCTTTATTGTTTAGAATTTCCTTTTTGTCATTTTAAATTAAGCTAACTTATTATACCGCTTTTGCAATCAAAACTAGTTGTTTTATTTTAAAAAATCGCGCGATTTTTCCAAAATAAAACAGCTAGTTTTGATTGCAAAAGCGGGATAATAAAAAACGGGGTTATAAAAACGGGATTATAAGAAACGGGATTATAAAATACAGGATTATAAAAAGCGGGATCTTAAAATCGGGATTTAAAAAAACAGGATTATAAAAATAGGGATATCGTACCCAACCCTGATTAACTAAAAAAATTTAATGGTTTTTGTATCTGTTTTTGAAAAATCTTTCCTTAATAAAATTGTATAGGTACCTATTCAGACTTTGGAGAACTGCCACAAGATGTTTTCTATTATGTTTAATTAAAGAAATTTTATCATATCATATTGATTGTCCATTTTTATTTTCTTTAATCGACTTATATGCCCCAACACGAGTGTTAAGAAATCGAAACCTGTTTAATGAGATAAATCATAGAGCTTTCAACGAAATTGAAATTGAAAAATAACTCGCTGTGTCAGAGAAATTAATCTTATATCACATAGAAATGATTTTTATTTTCATTTAAGTAGAGATACATTCAAAACAATGTTAAATTTATTTTTTTTGTAAATTAAATAGGTAGGTATATAAGAATTACAAAAAAAGTTATAAATTATGTATATATTTCACTAGTCTATAAGAGTAGATAATATTCTAAACTCAAATTGATAAAAATAAACCACACTAAACTAAAACGGAAACACTGTATTTGACCTAAAAATATGTAGGTTCCTATACAATATTGCTTAAAATTATTCAAAAATGTGAACAAGACATGAAATTAAGGTAGGTAGGTATTGAATGCATTCATATTTACAAAAAAAATTATCCATTTTATTTTAATCAATTTATTCCACCATCAACTTCAACCAACCCAGAAATCCAAATCAATGGGTAGATATCTACATTTTGCCGTCGCCTAAGTTATTTCTTTTTTTTTTTCACTTTCTACCTACCTACCGTCGCCATATTTGAATTAAAATACAAAATACAGTTATACACCCGAAGAAGCCATCATTGCACAAACTCTCTGCCAACTAGATAGATACACACACAGAATTAAACAGGTTCAACCAAATTCATTCAAATACCAAAAACACAATCCAAACAAAAACCAACACAATCTCATGAACCAAGTATAAGAAAAAAAAAAGTACAATTCAAGTTTAAAATACACAAACAAAAATGCTTGCTCTTTTTGAATCAAAGAAACAACATTTCTCCGTTATTACCGCAGTGTGGAAGCAAAAACACAGAATTGCGGTTATCTATGGCGATGGCGAACTGCGCATAGTTAGTAATGGTTGTGTTTTTCTTTCAAGTTGTTTTGTTACTCCAAGTAGATTGTGTTGTTTTTTTTTTATTACAAGAGTGAGTGGGACAAAAGTGTGATGTGTATGAGAAAGAAATTTAAAGTGAAGGAGAAAAACTCCACCATCTTTTTTTTCTGCTACAATTCCTACAAGATAAGGACATGAAATGGAAAAAAAAGAAAGAGATAAAAAATCTGTGTTCATGGACTGAGAAGGACATCTGTTGGGCAGTGTGGAACATTTATCCAGGAACACAACCATTCTGAATAAGTGAAAGAAAAAAGGTTTGTAGATATGATATTGAAATTTCTTATTGGATAAACCCATTTTTCAGTTTATTTTTGTTACAAAAAAAAATTCTAAATTTCAATTTTCTTTATTTTGTTTTTGTTTTTCTTAAATGAACGAATGCATACATTTTTAAGGTCAGTTTTGTTAAAATTCTCTTAATATTCGACAAACATGTGTGCGTAAATTTTTCTCTTTCAAAGCTGGATCTCTTAAAATGAAAATTTTCGTCAGTATTAGTAAGGAGAAGAGAAACTCCAATACACCTGTTTTTTTAATGGATTTCTATTTTGAAGAGAAGCTCTCTCACTCTCTTTTCTGGTGGTATTTTGATTCTCTCTGTTTTGCTCCGTTTGTTTTGCTTAATTTGTTATTTTTTTTCTTTTTGGCACATGTCAATTTTCATGCATTTTTTGTATTATCATTAATTTTGTAGATGTAGATTTGAGTGCAGGGAATAAAAAGCTCAGGAGAAACAAAAATACAAAATATTTGAAAACAAAACTGTCTTTATTAATTCAAAATAGATTCGTATCAGAAAGATAGTGACTTTGGAGATAACATTCTCCAGTTAGAATTAAATTAGACAAAAATTGTTAAATCGACTTTATAACGAATCTTGTATATCCACCCGGAAACTTATGCTTCCGTAGTAGGTAATTGGAGATGAAATGATTTTATACAATTATTTTTCCAATAAAACTTATCGCCTAAGAACTTTTTTTTTTTTTTTTATTAAGCCAAGAGCAGGATTCCGGTGATTAATTTGGTGACGCATTAAGTTATGTGTTGAGATTCAATGCAGTCCTTCTTGGTTAGATTGGAAGATGATGACGACACAGAATTTTGTGTCGTTGAAATTTATTGCTTAGTTTTTAGATATAAAAAAAAAATAGGGAAAGAGAACGGGATATAATGTATAATGAAATCATGATATGACCCACATTGAGATTTTTAGTATAAAACAGGTTCTTCGGGGGTTTTTATGGATTTTTAATGGGGGCGTTTATGTTTATTGACAATTATGTACCTGGTGGGAAGGAAGACATGATATACACTTATATACGATTTATAAAGGGTCATGGTGTTTTATGAAGATACACTTGAGTAATAAATTAGGTTCAAAGTGCTAAAATAAAGTGTACAGTACAGCTACCTACGTATGGGTGTGTATGTATCTATCTATTTGTGCCACAAGTGATTGTCGTATAGTCGGTGGTGTGATATTCGTTAATAGCAGACGATCTATAAAGGAGTTGTCTTCTGAGGAAATAGTTTTAAATTGAATAAAATTAATAGAATAATGTCAGTGTGCGTGTGCCTATAGTTTTCAATAAATGGTTTGAGTGTTCTTTACATTAGGTAAGTAGGTAGGTATAGGTACTTATGTTCGTATAAGTACCTAGACCTATATCTAACAGCCCATATTATTTAAGAAATATTCAGTAATGGCTTTATTATTAATGAAATGGCTCTGTCCCTTAAATAATAATACATACCTAGTTATGTATGTAATCTGAAGCCATCCGAAAAATGTAAAAGTTTTCTCAATTGTACCTTTAACAATAAGTTCTTGACTATGTAGATAAATAAAATTTTATTTTTTTACTCGTTGTTTTCTATGACATAGGTACCTAATACGTAGGTATTAAGATTTTTTGTTTTAAATTAAACGTATATATGAATTAGAAATTGAATAACTTAACGGAAAAAAAATAATACAAAGGTACAGTCAAACTTAATTATAACGAACTTCCTTATAACGTAATTCTTTTTAAAGCATATTTCATTTGGTTCCCCTTTCCCTTAAAAAAATATCCCATATGAATTCAATTCTTTGTAACTGGCCCGAAAGCAAAGTTGTTTCTTTATAACGAAATTTCAATTTTCAAAATTGAAATCAAAGCCTACTACGATTTTTGTTCTCAATTTTAAAAAGGGAACTCCCCGTTTTGGCAAGAATTTTCTTAAATTGAAAGAATTATGTATGGATGTATAAAAAGTGTGCATATGTAGTAGAACTTTTACGCAACAAGTCTCCATTTTGAATAGTTTATAAAAAAATGTCCAAGCGCAAGGCTATTTCACTATTGGACAAATTGTCGGTAGTCGAACAAGTTAAAAGGGGATAGAAAAGAAGAAAGAAATTGCTGAAAAGTTTAGTACATACATTGTCGACAGTTAAAAAAAAAAATGAAGTACAGTATAGATGACGGATATACCTAAGAAAGTCTCAAATAAGAAAAACACTCTTATAAGACAGACATTCCAAAACACTATTTACATTCCCATAAAGATACGTGTTAAAGAAACCTTATATAAGAAAAACGTTTATAAGAAAAACACTGATATAAGAAACTTATTCTGATATAGAATCTAATTCACTACAGTCGACTCCGCTTTACTGCACTCCGCTTAACTGAAAAAATCGGTTAACTGAAACAAGAAATTTATTACGTGGATTTTTTCAACAGTTTCCATGCAAACTACTTCGGATAATTGAGCTTCGCTTAAGTGAAAACTCCTTTTAATTGAAACAAACAATCTTGACTCAAATAGAAAATTTTCACCTATTTAGCTCCGCTTAACTGAGACTATCAATGAACGCTGCCACCAAATTTTCAATTGAACAAAGCTTTTCAATTTGAAATGTCAAAATATTTCTTATTTCTTCATTCTCGTACTTTCTGTAATTCCATGCCGGTATAGTTGATTTTATATTTTAGTTTAGTTTTTTGGCTTAGACGTTCTCAAAATATATAAATTAGTTTTTTTTTATAAAACTCCGCTTATGTGAAACTAGTTTCAGTTATCCGAAGTTCGTTTAAATGAGAACTCCGCTTAACTGAAACAAATTTTCTGCAATTATAGTGTTCCAGTTAAGCGGAGCCGACTGTACATAGAAAATTAAACTTTTATAAGAAATTTTCCCGTGTTAACTTCTAAAAATGATGCGCCGTGTAACTTTAAAAAAATTTCTGAACCCACCCTTATTGAATTGCCAAAGCAGTTACAGATTGAAGATCGGTGAGAAAGAAAAAAGCCCATAAATTTGCCATTTCTGAAAGGCAGAAGTTTTCTTTCTTATAAAATTTTTTTATATAAGAAAGGAATTCCTTGGATTTTTTGGGTTTCTTATATCCGTTAAAGTTTGCTGAAGCAAGTTCAAATATAAGCGAAAATAAACTAACAAAAACAAAGTACGGTGATGTGGATAAGGCAATGTTAAAATGGGTGCAGAAAAACAGAAAAAAGAAATTTTTTTAATCCTTGGGTCAGCATAATTTTAAAGGCAGTACCTTCTGGATAGCTAGATACATTTAAAACAATTTCTTTGAAATGGTTTTTTTGTGCCATATTTTTTTTAAATATGTATAAAAGAGCTTTTGCAGTGTTTTAAAAAAAAATACATTTTCTATATAACGAATTTTGTATAAAAATTCTTTATAACGGAGCAATTTTTTGTTCCCTCCAAGTTTCGTTATAGAAAAGTTTGACTGTATTATCAAATAATTTAATATTTAGGAATTTTAATTTGCCTTTTGTTAATATCTCAGGTGCGCGAATGTGCTATTTACTAATAGAAAGAAAAAATCAGCTAAAAGGTACCGTAAATAAGCCTTTTACTGTCAAAACGAATTTATTTTGTTTTGCTAAGTTCTTACAGGATTAAAATTTTTGATTAAAATCCAGTGTGAAATATTTCCAATAAGATTAAATTTTTAAGGCTTGATTCACAATAAAGAGTGTCATTGCCAATAAAGTCACGATACGGTAAAATAGGAGAAAAGATACACGCAAGAATCAATGGGTCCGTCTTATTGTTTTCTTGCGCCTTATATGTATCGTACCAAGAGCGTATCGCACACAGTAAAAGGTATCGGCACAGTAAAATATGAATCCAGCCTTTATCGTTCAAAATTGAGAAAAAAAATAGCAATGGGTAGCCCGCATCAGAACCAGTTTTTGTTCTTATTAGAAGATTTTTGTTACTATTGCTTACTATAGTATTTAGGGTTACCAGACTATAAAAAGAGTAAAACATGAACATTTTTGGAGAACGAATTTCTTTCAGATGCAAACACAAAAAATAAAAATATCATACCTAATATATATATCATATACCTAATTTTAAAAATAATAAATAAATAATATATAAGAATTTTTTCTTAAAGTATTGTTAAAAAAACTTTTAAATATCCTGTACCTATATTTTTATTGCTTTGAAAAAGAGCACATTTGTGTCCGGCATTCGCATTTACAGTTTTGGAGAATGTAATACCCCTGGGGTATTTATTTATTACCAGTTTTTTTTAATTATTAAAACTAGGTTGAGGACTTTCAAGATGAAAACCGGGGGCTACCTTCAAACATGTTAACGTATATGGTAATCTTGCAGGTATTTACTCATACATAATTTAGATTTAATGTGTTTAAAAGAATTAACCTTTTTTAATTTTTGTCAACAATTAAAAATCAATGTGAAATAAAAATTAATATTAACCATACTTGAGGGCTTTATCCCTCGTAATAAACGTCATACGTGACGTTTCGGGCGTGGTTACTTTCCTAAATAAGATAAGCACTAAAAATCTAATTGATTGTTTGTTGCTTATGCATTTCTAAATTCAAATACAATTTTGTTTCTTTTTTATTATTCACAGGGCTTAACCAGCAGCAGTAGATAACTCATATTATTTAGTATTAACTTAAACAAGATAAAGTTATTTAATACTAGGTATAACCATTCGATTTTCTCATTTGTAATGTAATAGATATCAATCTTAATAACATCAAGTTTAAATTTTTTTTTTTTGTCACGTACGTCATCTTTGAAATATATTAAATGTCTTGATAAAACTTGTTTATATTATTTCGTTTATGGAAAAAATTAAAAAAACACCCAAAAATTATAATAACAACACATAATTACATAGATGCCTGTGGCGTAATGGTCAAGCCGATTGTTGTAAGATAGAATCTCAGCCTCTGACATCTACTAAAGACAGAAATGTTTTTTTTTTTTTTTTTTTACGGAAACTGCCTTTTACGAGAAATGGACGATTCCTCTCAGAGTATGCATATGTTTGGCTTGTCAGAGGCACTTATCTCACCTTATCCGTTCGGATTCGGCAGTAAACTAACTGTATACCTAGTAATAGGTCCCCAGTCCCCTCCATTTATGAAGCCACGCGCACAGGAATGATTGAGAATATATGTTATGTAGTCACTAGCACTGATTCTCCATCAAAAGCTCTCTCGCCTTCAAATTTATAATAGTATCTAACTTACCTAAATAATAATAAATGGGTATGTCTTTAACTGTAAAGGTAGGACATTACAGATAGTGGCAAAAGCTTAGACTTAAGTACCTATGGTCAAAGATATATTGGACATTATAATTAAGGTTTTATTATATTTTAATCATTATAACACCAAAATTTTGATCTGTAAGAATCGGTCCTACTAGTTAATATCTATCAGCGTTAACGCCCCAAATAAAATTAATTTGCCATATTTTCTGAAAAAACGTGCCATTTTTTTTTGCCATATGAAAAAACCAAATTTTTCTGTTTTGTTGAAAAAATTGTAACTGAGAAAATCAAAGCAAATCATTTGCTTTATAAGTGCATTGTCAAAAAATATGTGTTCATGCCCACTTTTTTCGGAATTTGGACCAATTTTCATTAAATTTGGTTGAAATTTGCTTCATTTTAAGTAAAGTAATGGAAATAAAAAAAAAAACGTGCCATATTAAAGTTTTTCGTGCCACCGTGCCACGAGGAAATTATCATGTCAAAAAGCTGGATCGTGTCACTTCCGCAACGCTGTTATCTATATATAAAGAGCCTTAAAAAAATTTTGTGGTACCATTTTCTCAAAAAGTATTTGACCGATTTCATTTAATATGGTTGGAAAGCCACAATTACGGAGATGAGCAAAATATACTTGAGACACGCATTTACACACTGTACACATGTTTTTGTACTATCGAACACTGTGCATATTAAAAAAACAAAAAAATGTTTTTTCTTCAATGTTTTCAAACAAATTATTTGTGAAATTTAAAGTTTTCTCCTTCCTAAAGTTTTTGCTGGCCGAGTTTCGGGCACGGGACGATACTAGTTTCATTAAATAAATAATTTCGTTGTCGCTTTTAGAAAGAAGTTAAATGTTCTAAACAAATCAATAAATAAGAAACACAAATGAGGTATTTCCTTCGATAGAATTTTTTTCAAATAGATTCAACGTACATATAGGTACTTGCATACATAAGATACTGTAAAAAAAAATCTCAATCCAAATTCGAAGCTGTTCCTTTTTGTTTTTACTGAAAGAATGTGAGAAATAAATAAATTATTGAAGCTGTGACATTTTAAAAGTGTTTAACCATCGAAAGAAGCAAGATAAATTAATTTTCAAAATCCAATTCGACCATACAGAAGTACCAATACCTACCTATCTGCACAAATGTATACCATGTATCGATCCAATCTGACTTCGGCTGAGTTCCAAAGTGTAGAAAATGTTTTGATGCAGAAGTAATGCTTACATTTTTTATACGCATCAGCAATGCAAATTTGATGCTTTATATAGAAATATTACATTGGATAAGTCTGACGTTTTGGATGCGCAGTTTGCGCAGTAAATGCGCATCTGATGAATTTTGGAACTCAGCCTTTTATTATTTAGTATTCTTATTGGAAAGTTTCGCATCACTGCTGTCGTTTTGGCTACTATATAGTAGCATTTGGCTACTTTGCTGCGGAAAGGGCTACTGTGCTACCAATATCTCAAAATGGCTCCCCAGTCCCCAAGTCACCACATTAAAGAATTAATTAAAAAGATTGTCTTACATTTTATGAACACAAATTTTTATTTTTCCACATCGCTCGCTGTTTCAAAAAATATTGCACATTTCTGTTAGGTTTTAGAAAGCGATATAATGATGAAGAACTACTCGAAATGTCAAACTCTCAATGAAAGTATTTAAAAAAGTGATGTTATGTATTTATTTATTAAAATAATGCCCAAAAAGTCTTTCGTTTTTCATTATGTTTATTTATTATACACTTACTAGTAAAACAAATTAAGGGAACATAATTTTATATAGTTTTTTTTAAGTGTTTTTTTGAAGAGCTGTATCTGTTTCTTTGTGGAAAGTGGACATACTTTACTGTGACAAAAAGTCAAAAATTGATATTTTCTGTTCTATTTTATTGACGATTTCACAATGTTTACAATTTGTTTGTACGACTTGATCATTCGGTAAAGAAAAACAATTCGATCGATCAATTTTAAATCTAAAAAAAATTTGGTGTCTAATAGGTCTTCAAAATGATTTACCAAATTAAATCCTACGATCATTTTTGTTATGTCTATAAAAAGCCGTTTTTTCTACTTTTTTTTTAAACTAACGTTAAGGTGCCAAAAAACATATTGGCTTTAAAGCTTTGAAAAGCTCTTGTAGAAAACTAGCTCAGGTTTCCAAAACTTGGTCACCAAATTTAAAGTTGTCTTTTCTCATTCAAAGTCAGATATTCTTCGGAAGAAAATTTATAGAACAACAAAACATGATGACATTAAAACTTAATAAACAAGTTATCGGACGACTATATTTAATTGGTTAACAAGAAAAAAAAATAAGAAAATTAAATTCTTAAAAAACAAAATTGGCTCGTGCTGTTTCTTTTAATTGTGCAAACTCATTTGCAAAAATGAATATTAAAAATTATTGTTTCGATAGAAAAAAGTATTTGTTTCTTTTTATTTATTGAATCATATTATTAAATGAATTATTTTGAATTTTTGAGGGCTCCTCAACTTTTAAAAATGCTCCCCAAAATTTCTGAAAAGTGCTACCCTCGGAATTTGGAAAACGACAGCACTGTTTTGCATCTAAGAAAACATATTTTACTTATTCTCTTTTCAAGTTCTAAGACACAATGATTTCTGTTTGTGTGATCATAAAGAGTCTCATATCTAATGTCTCATATCTAATGTAAATTGCTGACAACACAAAACTTTGAACTAAAAATAATTTAAGTATCAACTGAATTTTATTTGTAGAACAAAAATGTGTTTTAAATTTGTAGAATAGGTAACGTAAAATTAACAATAAATACCTATTATTTTTTATTTAAAATATCTTCAGTACGAAATATTTTGAACCATAACTCAACTGCATTCCTCATCATATTGTTATTTATTTATTCTAAAAAAAGATTCAAGCTGAAAAAGTCTTGACCTAGAATATTTTTTCGTGATTTTTGCTAATAAGTAAGTATAATTTGTTTCCTTCTTACAAGAAACAAATCATCATAACAAAAATATACGTAAGTATAGGTATTTGATACTGTGTGTACGTAAAGGGGTGGATATTAATGATGATATAGCAAAGTTTGAATGGGGCTCATTGACATGGCATGCTCCTGTTAATTTGTACATATGTAGGCATAGTAATAAAAAAAATCTTGTATACACGTTTATATATTCATTCAAATAAAATAAAACAATGATTTATTAACACAGTGTTTATTATTGTATACTTAAATTAATAATAATTAGCAGCTTATGTTTTATATCATTTAAAGTTATGTAATTCAATTGTCTTATTAAATTAAGAGTTGATTTACTTTGATATTATTTAAACAAACCATAAAGAAAGTAGGTATGTGAATGGAAATTAGAAGTTGCATAACTGGAAAAACTAATATTTAAACCTGAAATAGCCTATAGTTCTGATTAGGTATCATAAACTCATAAAAATTGTAACCAGTTCATAAACTAGTCTATACAATCAAATAAAAAAAATATTTGTAGATTTAAATCCTATATACGTATTCAGGTGGGTTACATAGCATTATATATAATATTTAATTGCGATTTTCTCCTCCTGTGACCTTGAGGCAATATTTATTTGTCGAATAACTAAGTAATCAATATTTTATACAAATTATGAATTATGATCTAATTTTAGTATGAATATGCAACACAGTCTAAATCTTTTAACGACCTTTAGTCCACAAAACGTGGCGTTTTGTTTCGGCGATTTCACTTGGACTCATTAGTTGACTATATAGTCAGGTCCTTATGTTAAGCAATATTTTGAATAATGAAACAAGTCCAATTAAATAGACTTAAGTCTTTAACTTGGCTGACTTATTTTTGAAGTACAAATATGACGTATTCAGTAGATTTTTTATCTATGTATATTAAAAAAATCTTCGTCTATCATGCAAGACACTGGGAAATACAAACATTTTAGGTCCAAAAACTTACGATCAAATTATGAAAATCTGCCTTAAAATAAAAAAAAATATTAAAAATCAACGAAAGCATCACATACAATGGCATCGTTGGTGTGTTTTAAATTTTTAAAAGGTAAACATTTTATTATTTTATTTGTTTTTTTTTTTTTTAAATCAAATTGTTTGAGCGAAGAGTTTTTGAGAAAATAAATACCAAAGTCAAAAACTTGAGTTTCAAAATTTGTTAGAATACTGCAGCGCCAGCGTTAGGTATTCTAACTTTTCGGAAAAGAATTTAATATAAAAACTCGTTTGACAAAAATACATATATAAACTGAGGAAAAATAAATGAAAAATGAGGTAGGTACAGATAATCTTTAAAATGTATTAACCACCTTTTGAATTAATAAATTTTATAAAAGAGTACATATCAACAAATTTTTCTATATATAGAAAGTTTATTTAAAAACAAAGCAATTAAATTTCAACGATGTAGTCTGCAATCGTTTTTAAAATTAATTAATTTTTAACTTCCTATGGAAGTTATTGTAATTGGTCCAATTTGTCGAATTGAAAATTTTGACATTTCTTGGTATTTCGAGTTCTCATGTATACCATGTGTGTGCGTACGTTCGTACGTTCGGAAACTTTTTTTGCCCAACGATATCTCGAGAACGAATAGAGGTATCGACTATGAATATATTTTATTTTACAGAAGGCCATAACGTGCAGAAAGGATTTTCAGAAAAATTCAATTCACGGTTTTATTATTACAGTAATTTAAAAAAAAAAGTTGTAAAATGGCTTGTTTTTCGAATATCTGTAGAATAAATATTGCTATCGACTTCAAGCCAGATTCATTCTATGCATAACGACGTAGTGAAAATAGTTCAGTTTTTGTAAATTCACCTTAGAAAGCTCTGCAAATAATCAAAAAAATCGCCCGATATTTTTGATTATTTGCAGAGCTTTTTAAGCTAAAATTAACAAAACTGAACTATATTCAAAATTTAAAAACTCAGTTTTGTAAATTCAGCTTAGAAAGCTCTGCAAATAATCAAAAATATCACGCGATTTTTTTGATTATTTGCAGAGCTTTCTAAGGTTAATTTGTAAAGCTCAGTTTTGTAAATTTAGCATAAAAAGCTCTGAAAAAAAAGAAGAAAAGCTGTATTTTATGTTTAAAAACATATTTTAGATAAGCTTTGTTTAAAAGCAGATTTTTAAAAATCTGTTTTAAATTTGTACTCTTTTCATAATTCAGTTTTTTTGCAAACCTGATAGTAAAGCACTGCAAATAATGAAAATATTTTGTTCTCCATATGGCCTTAGTTTTTTTTCATAAATGTGGCGTGGCCGTATTTCCATACTTGAATGCGGTCTTATTTCTATGATTCGTTGAAAATAAGACCCACCGGGCATTATTTCAGTTTACTATGTATAAACCTCTAGTGGGCTATAGATCAGTTTTTGGTACTTTTTAATTTTAAAGGTGGTTTAATTTGTCGGGCGTTATTTCACGTCACCGACAAAAGCTATGCCCTTTTTAACGGGTATGCATTAAATACACTTGTATGTATCGTCCATACGGACATAATATTTTGTTTTTTAAATTAGATAACGTCCATATGTACCTACTTACATTATTTCTGTTAGAAACAGTCATAAAGTTCTCGACATGAAGTTCGTGGATAGGTCGTAATGTTGTATAATCTTCTTTTTGAAAAGAAATAAAGTTGTGAACAAGAAGTTGTCACTTAGTCAACGAAAATCTTTATAATTGACTATAAGAGCCATGAGTCGTAAAAAATTCTGCGTTAGACCATTAGGGACACTTAAAAACTTTCCACATTGACTTTACTTTAAAATATTCAAAAAGGTGACAAGAAATCAATTAATAAATTTGAATTTTTTATTTCTTAATTTATTAATAATACTCCTGATGGTAAATCTATAAATTTATATATGCATAGCTCCTTTATCAATTATTTATTACCACATCCTTTATTCGTCCATTATACCATCCCCCAATTATATATGACGAACCTAAATCAAAACCACTACATCTGATTCCACATGCAATAACTCAAATTGAAAATAATTATTTTTTTATTATATTATTTTTCTCACCTTTCTCATACTACATCCAACAAAAGTGACAAATGACACTTTTTCAATGACAAAGTACATCTAAATCCATTTTTTATTTCGATTGTCTGAGTAGCCTCGTAAAAATGTCTGCTTTGCACCCTTGTATATTAGATATATGTACGTTTGTTCATAGTTGAGGTATTAACGGGTCAGGGCACCCTCATTTTTTGTGTGTCTTTCCTATACCAACATTTTTTGATGTTTCATCAAAGTGTATAGAAAAGTTTCTTTCCCATTTTTCATTATCATTCATAAAAAGCCTTATTAAAACCCATACCTACCTACCTACGCTTACCATTTGTCACAGTGATTTACGGCCAAATTGTATGAACTTTTGTATTCCTTTTTTTTTTTTTTTTTTATTTTTTTTAATAAATTCCAAAAGTAAAAAAAAAACGTCTTGCATACTAAAATAGACTGAAACAAATATCTTACTTGAAAAAAAAATAAATTATTTAAAATCCACAGAAGATTAGAGGCACGTTCGTTGTAGATATGCATTTTTCGTATTTTTAGTTTTTCAAAAAAAAAAAAAAAAAAAAAAAAACAATTCGGTCGGTTGTTTCACACAGAGAAATTAGTGTCCCGCCAAGAATGTTGCTTAGGTTGATTGAGGTTTTTTTTTTCGGTACGTATGGTCGTTTCAATCTGCTTCCACCATATTCGTTTATTTATTTCTGTTTTTTTTTTTTTTTTTTTTGAAGAATCTGCAATAAAATGGCAAACAAGTGTATGCCGTTGGTGTATAAGCAGCAAAAGTCATTTAACTAAAAGCATCATCCTCTCGAAACTTGTTCCGCATTTACTGAATCGGTTTTTATTGAAATTGTCCAAAACTGACCACAGCAACCGGCCGGCAGTGCAGGGAGAAAAGTATATATTGTTCGTTACCATTATCTGATTGTTTTGCTTACTCTTGTGATGTGTTCATTTTTAATACTGTAAATAAAAACAAAGGCAAAATTAAATGATGCATTCAAATTTTTAGTTCCTATACGCATGAAAGATACAAGATATAACTATAACTTAGCAATCTGGATGGGTGAATGAATTTAATGTCATACTCTAATACCTACAAAAATGTACATGACGTGTATCTAATGTTGACTTTAGTTTTATTTAGGTATATTGTTGGCTTTTTTTTTTGTAAACGTAGGCATACCTATAACAGATTTTCACATATTAATGTGTTTCATCAACAAAAGATCACTATAAATGTAGGTGCATTTATATAATTATGTAGACATGTACTATATGAATGAATTTTCATAACTTACATCGAGGGATAAATAATATACCTACTTAACCTCATTTTTTAAAATATTATAATTATTATTTGACGTTCGTCTCATTAAGTTAAGTTTCTTTTTGTGTATAGGTACTCTGAATAGCGTCGGTCTGCAGTGTCGTATTCCCTTATACATGTATTATCTAAAGAAACAAGTGTATATGGATATATGTATCTCACAGATACTTTAGCTTAGATTATTGAAATTTCTTGGCTCCAAGCTATCTCATCTTTCATTCATGCTCTGCGCTCAATTTAAATATGAAAAGTTTCTGAAAGATATTTTCATATAAATTTATTGCTTTTTTTTCTTTATACTGTTTTTTTTTCGAACAGAAAATAAGCTATTTGGAAGACTGGCATGATATGGATGGTTTTTCCAATGTGCATCTTGGCTGATGTGGATATTTTCTTGTACACAAGTGAATTTATAATCTATTGTCCTAGTCTACTTCAAAGTTTTTATAATATTATAAAACTTGCAGTTCGGAAACGTATTTTTGTTGGCTAAGAATATTTTGAGTCATTTGCTCAGTTACAAATATTTTTGGCAGTGATGGGGAAAATTGTTATAGCAACATTTTTCTGGAAAAATCTCTAGTCTTTGTGACTTAAATTGAATTAAAATTCAATGCGGATTTTATTATTAACATACTCGAGTTTTGAAATTCGCATATTCTTCAATTTTATTTAATAAATTTGTATCTTAAAGTATTTCTAATGTACTTAGGTATACATTAATACATAATGTAAGTTCCGTGGGTGCATTTTAATAATGAGAAATCTAAAAAAATGGCTTGCGTCTTTGTGGTTTTTGATCCATTTCAACATTGTGCTAGAGCCTAAATGGATGGAGGGATTTACTTAAAATTTGGAATAGAAATTTCCTATAGATGAGAAATTTGATGTTTTTGTCTTAGTTTTTCCAATGATTTTTTTTTATTTTTTTTCAAATTTTCTGAAAAAAAAATTATCTAACGTTTTTAATTATATATTAACTGCGAATTTAGTCAAGCGATATCAATATACCTGCGTTTCAGAATATCGCAAAAATAAAATCGAATAGAGGCTGTTGGATTCGTATTGAACCCAGGTAAACACCTATGAAGGCAAAAATTTAAAATTTATAAATTAAAAGCCTTGAAAACCTATGAAATTGCATATTTTTAGATGAAGTTCGCCGAATAAAATTTTCCAATTTTCAGGTGCGTAGTATACATATGTAGGGAGAGCGGGGCTAGAAGTAACAGGGTTAAAAAGTAACAGCTAAAAATGGAAGGGTTCCCCTGAAAATTAAGAAATCCGTGAAGGAGAAAAATGTTCGTCTACTTCAAAGCTAACGTCAAGTGTACTTTGGCTGTGAATTGGACATCAAAAAGCAAAGTTATGGGGGTAGTCCCCAAAATTGATACTTTTGTAACTCTATTTTTTCTTTGTATTTTTGGTATTCCTCTTCACTCGGAAGAGATACATTGGTAGTTGTTTTTTTTTTTTAAATAGGTATGTATATATGTTTTGGTTAAGCTTATGTAAGTATCTGAGCTATGAATAGTTTTCGGCTTTTTTTTTTAAATTGAGTCATTTGTGTCAAATTTCATGGTAGGGCTAGTTGTAATATTTTTACGGGGTAAGTTGTAACACATAAAAGCAGACTTCGTTCATATTTAATTTTTAAATTTCAATATTAATTTGATATGTTTTACTGTTGTATGATCTATATTTTTTGTTGTTTATCTTGTTTATAAATCGCTAGTTTTTAAAAAAAAGATAATACAGTTTTTGTTACAATTTACCCCGGTCTTTGTTACAACTTTCTCCGCATATGGGGTAATTTGAAACAACAGGTTTTTTTTGTCTAAATGTTATATTTTTACAAATTCTGTTCAGTATTTTTTCGGCTTTTCTGTTGGATTTCGTAGCTGAAATTTAGCTCTTTCAAAAGAAAAAGGTTTGGCTAACTCATATTCAAAATCTTAGAAATAGCATCAACTTTAGTAAAAAGTGTTACTTTTAGCCCCACTCTCCCCTAGGTACCTTACCTAGTTCAATATACGAATCCAACAAAAAAAATTTCTTTGCAAATCGAAAGATGTTCAGCCGAGTTTTATGCAAAAAAAAAATGCAAATCCAATTAAGAAAGTATGCACTTTCGGGTCTTCATGATTTTCCAAGTTTTTTTTCAAAATTTGCAATTTTTTGCCCCATAGTGTGTTAATCGCTAGTTTAATACGAATCCAAAAAAAGAATCCTCATGTAAATTGGATGATGGTCAGCCGAGCTATGCACGTATACGAACACAAAAATGGAACCAATTTTAATTATAGATTTCTAACACTAAACTTTCTTGTAAAAAATGCAAAAAAAAAGTTTGTTTTCACTGGGAGCTGAAAGTACCGATGTATATTTAGAATAAATAAATAAAAATATCCAAATAAAATTTGATCAAAAAAGAGTTTTATTCTCCGAACCGACGATATTTCCAAATTATAAATTATTTTTACAAATATTTTAAAATTTTTGAAATTTGGGATAGGTTCATTTTTTATTTTTTTATGTAATTGAATTAAGCCAATCCTAGTTTTATGTAAGATCAAAGTTTTGATTTAATACCACATTTCCTTCAATTTTTAATTGAAATCTATTTGAAATGGGCTCTGCTCGAAAATCTATTCTGCAAGAGTCGATTCTTTGGAAATTCTAAACTATACGTTGGTACGAAATTAAATTAATTTTAACGTTCAAAAAGCCAATGAATTGCCTTAATTTAAAACTTAAAAGTAGATATACTTTGCCCCATCAACAATTATTAGAAAAAATTCGACAAAATGTTTTAGAATTTTTGTTTTTTATTTTTTGCAGATTTTATGACATTTTTGAGTGTGTTCTATTTGTTCATCTGTTAAAATTGGGCTCGTTTAACCTTTGTTTGCTCATTGTTGGGTTTATTACCTTGTTTAAATAAAAATAAATAATAGTTACATTTGGTGGGGCAACAGGTCGTGGAAGAACCAGGACCTTGTGGCATACAAAATTCAACTTGCGTGATGTTATAGGCATAAATGGAGGGAGGGGACCTACAATTTTTTGCTGAATTCAAATAGCTAAGGAGAGAGGCACTTTTTTCATGACAAAAGATATACTTGGAGGTTTTGTCATCGGTCGCAAGAGAATCGAATCCACAAAGTTTTTAAAGCGTTCCTAATTAAAGGTCTACTTAGGCGCCAGTTATAGCTATCATTGAAACTCATCATTGAAAATTTTAATGATTCATTCTAAGACGTTTAGGATGCAAAATCTATGATTATTTCGATGCCAAAATATAGATTTTAAATTAAGTAATATATCTGGCAACAAAAAAAAAATTATTTTGGCCCAACATTTCTGATGAAATAATTTTTATTATTTCAATGATCATTGATAAGGTAGTGCAATCATTGCAAAAATAAAACTCAATTTATGTTAAAGGTTGGACCAAAACGAAATTTTTTTTTTCGCAACAAATATTAATTGAGTCGGAAGCTTCATATTGGCATCAAAATAATTACCGATTTTGATTTTTAAGTGCCCTAAATCTTAAATTAAAATTTTTCAATTATGAATTACAATGATAGCTATAAAGGGCACCTTAAACTATTCCATTTTATTCCTTAAACGAGCAATGTTTGAAATTAAATTATGCGTCTTTATTTTAAATACACCAGTAATTTAATTTCATAATTTAGATAATATGTCATATTATGATTACGCTACCTACCTACACATTTTTTAATGGAACACTATTTTGGCTATTTTAGAAGATATCTAGCTTATTCTGTTAAAAAAACAATAAAGCTGAGAATAATTTGGATTTTAATTTAGTGATATTCTAGTATATATGAACATATGTATGTAGACAGGTTATAAAAGGTTGTTTTGGGAATCTTGAAATTCGATTACATCCACAGAATTTTCATGAAGCCATTTTGATTTTTTAATTTTCGAAAGGCATACTTAAATAATTTACCAAATTAAGTTTGCTACATCTGGGTTGTCCTTATAAATTTAAATTTTTGTAGTTTTTATGGATTTAAGTCGATAAAAATTATATTTTCAAATTTCTTTATTTTAGCATATTTGTTCATGTCTATAATGAAATATGAAATGATCACAAAAGGTAGCTTTTGTTATGATAAATATTAGATTTCGTTATTTTAAATACCTATTTACTAAAAATCAATAAGGCTATGGCTCTCCTGCTAAGCCTTTTTGAACACAATTAGTATGATCTTGCAAATTATTATCAATTTAAATTTAAATTTAAATCGTCGAATAAAATTTGAATCTTTCTTATATGAACTAGGTATAGTTATAACTTTCATTGAATTTAAGTTTTTAATTTAAGTTTTGAAGCAATTAAAGAGCAAAATCAGTGATTATTTTGATGCCAATATTATAAGCTCAATTAATATTTATTGCCAAAAAAAATGTCATTTAAGTCTAACGTTCCATATAAATTGATTTTAATTATTTCGTTGATTGCACTAGTTTATCAATTATCATTGAAAAAATAAAAAATCATCTCATGAAAAAAGTTAATTGAGTCATAAACTTCATTCTGGCATCATGTCAATCATAGATTTTGCTTTTATAACGTTTTAAAATAATTCATTATATTTTTCAATGATAACTACTTATAACTGACCCTTTTATAGTACCTATAGGTATCGTACAAAATCCATATGATGCTTTAAATTTGTTTATAAATGTCGAAAAAGTTGTATTATAGTTTCTTTCACGAGTTGTCAATATTTTTCAGAAATAAAGGAATGTCCACTTTTTAATTAAAACCAGCTTTTCAATTATGTATAGACATATAAAAAGTGTAGCCTAATTTAAAAAGAAGCCATTCGAATTCGACATCACTCCATCTGCTGAGTATCTGCATATCAATAAAATAATTTTAAATTTATTAACCATATTAAATTAATTAAACACACATTTATTATATTAATTTCTTACAATTTAATTCATTTTAAAATTGGCTATACTTTAATATGGAAATAAAATTTCAATTAAACTCTTAAACACAAAATAATAATAAAAATTAATTTCTAAAAAGAGCGCATTTAAAATAATTGCAAAGAAAATGTGCAGATAATGCAACTCAATAAAATATATGATTATGTCATATAAATGCACGGCACAATTGGTAATGTATATTCTCTTCGTTAAATCGCACAAGAAAAAAAAAAAAAAAACTAAAAAAAAATATGCAATTTAAGTAGGTATAGTACTTGTACATATATAGATGATATTTTTTATATTAAAATAATCTTGCGAAAGAAATTTAATGACATTATCAGAGTTCGCTTCAGTAGGTATACTCCGCGCACAAAAAAAAATTCTTTCTGCATCTCGTTTAAGATGCACTCTGGTTCGTGGCTGGAATAATAAAACTCAAAAACCATCTCTCAGCCATCATGAATTTGTTGCTGTTATTTTCGCCTTGTTCTTGTTGAATTGCACCTCGTGAACACAGCCGGAAAAATAACATCCTGCATCCTTTTCTTGCAACCACACAAAAGTCGTCACTAAAATGTCCCTTCTTTCTTTGTCATAGCACAATAATAATGGCTGCCTGGCTGGCTGATTCAAAATGATAATTTGACCTGAGCCTGGTCATAGGAAAAACTACAAATAAAAACAACAAAACGAATATGAAGCAACATGGCGGAGGTGAATAGATAGACACCCAGGCAATAGCTAGCTATAAGAATAAAGAAAGATACTTTCATAGATACAACATGACGTGCGCATATCCTGTCAGACTGCATGTGAGTGGGTATTGAATTCACTAAATTGATCCGAGTATCTGCTGCAGCGATATATGCACTTTGAATTTTACTTATAGGAATGTCGGTATAGATATGTGGATACCTATTCCATCCTACCTGACTTCTGAATGAGATTACCTTTATAAAAGTATGGATACAGATATATTTTATTCATCAAATGGCATTCCCGGTGGGAATGAAAGTATCTGCACATGAGGGGTGTTCAGTTGGATAAAATATCGGCAGCTTAGGACAGGAATATTGAAACGTGCAAATGACGACGACGACGATGACGGTGGTGGTGTCGGCAGCGTAGGATACCAACTGTGAGTGCGGTATCAAACAGCTTACGTACATGCTACGCAAATGATCATAATTTATGCATTTTATATGGATGCACCTTTTGCCAAACGACCGTCTTCGTCGTCGCAGTTTGGTGTCATTACAAAATGACACCGGTGTTGTGGTGGCGGGGATAAAATATGCACACATTTAAGCCAAACTGAAGTTTTGCATCAAAAAAAAAAAAAAAAAACAGTTTTGTGGAGGACAATTTTTTTTTGCCAGTAAATTGATTATTCCGTCCAATCAAGCAAGAAACTGAAAAAAAATATCTAATAAAAAATACAAGAAATGTCAGCGGCTGGCAAGAAGAGAACTTTAAGTATTGGGAAAACTTTTCTTTACTTCTTTTCTTGCATAGTAATGGTCTTCGTTTGTGTATTCGTCCATCGTATACTATGACATGGTCCATTACTAATTGAATTCATTTACCTATAGCTTCAAGGCATATATGTCTGGTATTTGATTAGACTTGTTTCTTTCTTCTTTTTTTTTTGTGATTTTCCCTAGACCTGCCTTAAGTGGTATCTGCACTTAAGATATTCTTGTAATTTATATAAGAAGATTTTTGCATTAGTTTGGTTTTAAGCAAGTTGGTTGGGCTTGGAAGGGTTAAAGAACTTTGTTTAGAGGTAGGAAGGGTGTTTTGTCATTCATGTCGGTTTTACATGACAGTTTTAATCTTTGAAAGTCTCATCAGTGTATTACTCGTATTTTATAGGAGCAGCTATGCATAAAAAAAAGTGCTTATAAAACGCCATCTCTCATATTTCTTTAAACTTTAGTAATTAAATTAATTTATTATTATTATTATTTTCTATATACAAAAATAACTTGTTATTTTATATGCCATTTAAGAATTTTTACCTTGAAAATTAAGCCTTTAACGCACCAAGTTCTTCAGTATGGTGAGTTAAACCAGAGTTTATTTTAGACTAATATTTATATAGTAGTTAATTCAAGAAGTAGTTCTTGAGAAAAAAATTCACGTGGATTGACCTAATTAAGGGGCCAGTTATAGCGATCAGGAAAACGCATCAGGAAAATATTTCTTTTTGATAATTTAATGTTTTATTATACGATTTGAAATATACAAATGGCACAAATCGATGATAAATCATTTGAAATATTTATTCCATTAACAAAATGTCCTTTGGAGGAAATATTTATTCTACAAAATGCATTTTCTGATGGAAACTCGTTTTCTGTACGAAATGTCCATCAGGAAAATAAATAAGTACTTCTTTTAGACAAAGTATTTCTCCCAAATTAAATTTTTTTAATGGAAAAAATATTTCAATTGGTTTATCATCGATTCGTATCCTTTTTATATTTTAAATCGTTTAATAAAACATTGATTTATACAAAAGGAAATTTTTTCCTGATCCGTTTTCTTGATCGCTATAACTGGCCCCTAACTCACAGGATAACCCCAGTAAATCTTGAAATTACTCACAAAATTTTGTGAGTTCCCTTAGTCCAGTTTAGCTTTAACTTTGCACTGAAAAACTGGGTCTAAAACTCAAGTTTTAAACCTGAATTAATTGGGAGATTTTCAATTTTATGGTGCAATGTTCTTTATTTTTTATTTTTTTTTTTTATCAAAAAACATTAAAAACATAGCATGAAATACTGTAACAGTTACAACTAATAAGACTAATTAACGGCAAAGGCTAACTAACCCCTTTTCAAAGGGATGCTTTGCGGACTTTATATGAATTTAATAAAAAACACCAACAAAACATAGAAAATAATGGATGATGACCGACAAATTATTATATAATAAACCATTGCATATAAGAAGTTTAAACCCTTTTTCAGTGGTGTATAATCGCTAACAATTCAGAAAAAAAAAAAACATAGAAAACATCGCTCAAAAAATTGACTTTATCACAACTAATTAAAGGCTCACGAACGGCAAAATATTAAACAATAAACCAATAAGAACTAGTGTGTACCCTTTTTCCAGGAGGTGCTCCTGTAAGTTAAAATAGACTTAGAAAAGCAGCAAAAAAAAAAAAAACATAGAAAACATCTAACGAAAAATTAAAAATTATCCAAATTAATTAACGACTAATTAATGGCAAATTATTTACTTAATATTTTTTCGATTGGGCAATGTTGCTTCGCTTACTTAAATAAAAAAAATGGAACGATTTTGATAAAAAATTGGATGTTAACCTTACCCAGCGACGCCAACTTAGGCTTTTTCATGCCTTTTAGGCATTATTTCAACGCCTGAGGCCTTGAGGCTTTTTTTGTTCAATTCAGATTTTTGGGACATTTAAAAAATATTTCTAACGATTTTTAAAATATTTCCAAATTTTGAAATTAAGTAGAAAAGGAGAGGCGTTTTTTCATTGAAAAGGCATTATTCTTTTTTCAATTGAAGATACAACATGAAATTGTATTGTGTTGCCGTTGTTTTTTTTTTCTATTTTAAGAGGATTTTCTTTAGAAATTGCTCCTCCCGCTCCCTCCTAAGCAGTGTAAATAGACCAGTTTTTTTTTTAAATTATGAAGTGATCAAAAGTAACTAAGGATTACTGAAATACCTTTAACTAGCCATTGTTATGGTAAGATTGTCATTTTTAGTTAAGTATGCGTGTTATGCTTAATTAAGAAGTCATATTATTAGACATACTTTCGATTCCATTAAGAATGACATTCAGCGTCCTGTCCAAATGCAAATTTTTTGATTATTTGTTTTTGTTATTTTATGAACAATATTTGGTTGTAGGAATGTAAGAAAATGTAGCACTTTTGCAATTATACTAGACCAGTTGCAGCGGATCCTGAATACTCCAAATGTATTTGTAAGTTTAATATTTTCATACTTAAGGGCCACTTGCTCCAAACGAACGAATAAATATATAAAACTCAGGATAACTATCCCAGTTTAAATAAATAAATAAGAACTTATCATTTTTTAATTGCACGAATGGAAAATAAATAACAAGCGGATAAGAATATTTTTTCAGAATCACCAACACAACAAAAACAAAACACATTGAAAAATAAACAAACTCTAACTCAAAGTTTAAATGTTTATCCAGAGAACAAGAAGAAGATAACTTTTTAAACTTAAATAGAGAAAAAAATGTTTTGCTACAACGTGATTTGAATCAAATCAGTCAGAAAGTTCTCAATTATTTATAAACCAGAGGTTACTGCTGTCAGAAAACTTTTGTGCAAGTGGCCCTAAAAGTATAAAAGCAAATTCGTCTGACTCGTTCATGCATTCATTTTAATTCCCATGCAGATAAGTCGAGACAACAAAAATTATAAGCGACTATTCAAATAGAAGCAATAACTTCATATTGGTTGAATTGTTTTTGATATCATGGAATGCAATTAAAATACATACTGCTGCAGCAGCTGGCAATTATTTTCTTTACTTTCCAGTTCGTACTTACTATTCGTACTAGCTTTTCGTGTTTTGTGCATTTTAATTATTTTGCAACAATGTTGCTAGTTTTATTTTAATTAAACAACCAAGAAATGCAAAATACAATCAAGATAAAAAAAAATATAACTTTAACACGCAGATGTTTTGCATTGTTAACTTTTTTTTTTTTTTTTAATAAAATGATGAAAATTCACGCCAGTTTCAGAAAGACTAGCTATCATTGTTCAAAGGTCTCTATACAGTTTAAACTAGAGCTCTCGATTTTAAGCGTGTATTTAGCTACACGTGTATTCGTGTCACGTGCACACGTATATTCGTGTCATGTGTAGGTGTGTAGGTTATAAATACACGTGTAAATATAATTACACGTGTAATTAAAATTCTTTTTCAAAACCAGTCGGGGTGTCCTGTATTTTATCAAAAAAGTATTTGCGAAAAAATTATAAGGGACGGACGGATAAATACAAGTTAATGTAGCATTAAGACGATTTTCTAATTTACTAAAATGAAGGCCATGCGAGAATGGAATCAAAATGTTGCTTAAATTCTATCCGATATCAAATTTTTACGTTTTCACCAAAAAAAAAAAAACATATTTTGATAAAAAATCATAAAAGAGATTTTTAATTAATTACACTTGTATTTTTAAAATACACGTGTAAATATAAATACACGTATTCATACACGGATAATTTAATTACACGTGTAACACGGGTACACACGTGTACACGTGCAATAGGAGGCTCAGTTTAAACAAATGCAAACAAAAAAAAAAATATATAAAACTGTTAAGAAACTAAAAAAAATTAGTCTCTAAATATAATCTATGTGTAATAATATTTTGCCTACAACTATAGCGTCAGAATTTATCTTGAAAAACGGCGGTGCGCTGTATCAGTCTTCCAACAGAGGCTTGTAACCCAATACGATTCATTGATCAATGTATCCGTATATTTATCACTATATTTCCTGTTCGCATTTCTATCTGTAAACTTATACTCATCGTCATCTCATCATAATATATGCACGCTTATAACATAGTACGATTTGAATACTGGTTAATCCATCCGAAACCAAATCTTAGATAGATAAACGAATACAACAATAAATGAGGTGATTAGTTTCTGTATGTCATATATTTATGAGACATTAATATGGGACCATAAAGCTATTTAATTTAAAATATTATCAAGTTGTTTGTTTGGGGGCAAGATTTGTCGTCATATACCTTACCCATACATCTTTAGATTTTCATTAGGTTACCTAAAATAATTTTTAGTTTTTAATTTTTTTAGTTGATATTTTTCATGCGAGCATCGCATTTCAGTTTGATGTGTCTCTTTTTTCACTTTCACTTAAATTCCATTTTTTAAGTAAAGTACCATAAAATAGTATCCCTATGCTATACAAAAAGGTTATCTCTACCTAACAAAAGATTCAAAAAAACAATAGTTTTGTTTTTCTTCCTGCTGTGGAACTGGATTACCCAAAAGAGTTCAACTCATTTCGCTGTTGTGTATTGTTTGCAATTTGCAGGCTACCTATAGTTCTATTTTTTAAATCTTTTACTGAAAATTGAAAGTGTAACCAACAACCTAACAAAAGATGCACGATACCATCGGAACAAAACTGTAGACGCGTGTTTTTGTTTTAATTTTATTTTGTGAATTATTTATGACTTCGTGAAAAAAAAAAACTAATATCAGTATACCTGACCCTTTTTTTTTTTTTTTTTTAACCAAAAATATTTAAAAATAGATATGTTTCATACGGAAGGGTTAAATTAAAAATAATTCGGTTGTAAACCACATGCCAAGAGTTATAAAATATTTGTATCTTAAGAAAACAGCAAACCATAGACGAAAATTGGTTTAATTTGATCCGCTACAAATCAAAGAGGATTTTAGGTAGATTTTTTTTTAGATTTTTTTATAAAGAAAAAAAAAAAAAGAAATAAACAAGACAGGTATAATAAAACAATTTTTTGCCCCTGGCATGTTTTTTAAATGAAATAAAATCAAGTTTTAAGAAAAATTCCTTAAACTATATTATTTGGTACGTAACACCTATGAATGCCAAATCCTTTGGTTATTACCATCTCAAATATTGAAATGCATCTCCATTGGTGCATTTGAGTACCTTTGGAAGCTTCCAAAACTTCTTCTTAAAAATTAATCATTTCGTATATCGCCAATGAAAGCAGTTTGAAATTGTTAAGTTTTTGTAGAACCAATCGTAATGTTATATGGTTTCCGTTTTTTGCAATAGGTACTTACGTGGTAATGTATGTCTTCATTATTCCTGAATATAAATTCAGGAAAATCAGATATTTTTTTTTAGGAGATAGCTTCGGGATACTAGCACCTCATAATTGGATAAAAACGCAAGAGTTATAGTGAAGAACCAGTGACCAAAAACTCTCAACCATTTCTTTGTGCGTTTCTGTAGGAATGAAGGGGACCTAAGAGTTTATAAAGTCACTGGATTATTATATAAAAGGTTCACTTATTAAATTAATTAGTCAGCAAAGATTTTTTAGAAATAAATTTTTATTGTTTTGTGTTCAAATCCGCAGAGATTTTTGGCACCTGATTTGTAGGATATTCTCGAAAAAATTATACAACATCTGAAAGGTTATACTCAATCCTCATATAAGGTCAGATAGTTTCAGTAATTAGTCAGCCATATATTTTTCTTAAGAATTTTTAAAGACAATATCGGTTAGGTGTATATGATATTTACGACCATCAAACAAATTTTATAATCATTAAAAAGACAAAGCTGTGCAATTTAGGTATATATTATTGAAGCATTAACAAACTTCTTCAACTTCTAACGAGAGCAAGTTCATGTGACACAGTCGTGCATTTTATTTAAAAATTCAAAATTTTATATTGTTCATTTTGATATAATTTCATCTTAAACTTAACTATAAAAACTTAAAGCATAAAATAATTAAATATTCAGACCTATCAAATTCTTGTAATTCAGTCCAGTCCTGCATTTTTTTGTAGCATCTATTTTTAACGAAAAATGTTTAATAGGTACCCAAGAGACTTTTTGAACTAAATAAAATTCTTGCTGGGCCATAAATCTAAATCATTGAAAATTTTTGTTGAATAATATAAGACACTATTCTATTTTTATTTTAGCATTTATACAATTTAGAATTTTTGAATTAAACCTAGATTTCACGTAAACACGCTAGAATATGTGGAAACATAAAGGCTATAGAGTTTCTCAAAAGAGAATTTTGTATTAATTTTAATAAAAATATTTTTGTATTTTCTTTACGAACCTTAAAATTAATTAATTTATTAATCCTCAGTTAAATGTTTGTAAATAAAATTAAAAGCCGTTTAAAGCCCGATGGGTTTTAAAGCTGGGAAAAAAAAAGAAAGAATGTTTCTTAATTGAGACCTGTGCAACAAATTAGACCTGTTGGCAACGCCGTTGTTCTTATTTAGCTCAACATTTCATATATTCTTACTTAATTCATACATTCTATTTCTTTTTCTTTATTTTTATTTTGAATTCTTGGTACTAGATAATTTCATTTGATCGCAAGAAATCATAATGCATCTTTGTTATAAAAAAAAACTGAAAAAAAAAGAAGAATTTTAATGTAAACAAAAAAAAAAAAAAATTAGTGAACTAATATAAATGATTTATCATGGCATACCTACATATATTAAGTACTTGCGATATTATAGGTACTATATGCCAAGTTTTGGATTCGTAAAAAAAATTGAACTCGAGATTTTGATCAAACTTGACAGAAGGAAAGACGAAAAAAGTGGGTCTTGCAGTTCCGTCCGTCTGTCTGGGTCTGTCTGTCTGCCTGTGGACTCGCCTACAGCCCAAACCCATGGACCGATTTTAATTAAACTTGGTATAAAGTGTTTTTGGAACCCCCCGACACTTTTTTTTCATTTTCTTTTTGGAAACAAAAATTACGGTACCTCCACATAATTTTTCTTAGCATTTTTGGAAAATCTTATTTCTCAAAAGTGGCTCGACAGATTTTTCTAAAAAAAAAAAAATAAATAAATATTATTATAGGTATATGCTTCCTTCTTCTGAAAACTAAAGTTCCAAAAAGTGGTTTTAAATGGTCCTCCCACAGAACAATGTTTTTGTTTTGGTTTTTTAGAAAAGGAATAGATTTTGATAATTTTTTTTGGAGAGTTTTCTGAAAAAATTTAAATAGTATTGTATACCAAAACTTGCGAAAATTTTTTTTTTTGGATTTTTAAAAAAAGTTTCAATATTTTTTTTTTGAAAACCAAATATGTATTTCGAAAACAACTGTCTTACTTTTACAAAGCTTGGTACCGAGCTGTTTTTTAACATTAGGTATCTAAAAAATTCTGAACAAAAATTTTTCTTATAGCTAAAATTAACGGTACCATCCATGTCAAAAAACCGTTACAAAAAATATAAATTGTCTCGAAAACGGCTCCTTCGATTTTGATCAAAATTATTTTAAATATGTACATACTAATATTGGTACGGTCTATGATCTACCAAAAACATAATTTACATTATTCAAAGTATACCTCTCTTAGAAACATTTTCTTTATTTTGGACTATCTCATTATGTGTGTTACCGATTTAAATTAATTTTTTTATACAAAAGGTTCTCAAAAATTGAAATCATCAATATTTTCAAAAAAAAAAAAACAAATTTTGGATTTTTAAAAAAATTTCAAAATATTTTTTTTTTTAAATTTGATAATTTAAAAACGGGTGGATAATTTTTTTCGAAATTTAATTTTTAATTCAACATAAATACTAAAAAATTGTGTACCAATTTTTTTTCTTAAAAATTTTTCAAAATTGTATATATGTATAAAAAATAATTTAAAAAAAAACCAGGTGGTGTACTTTTTTTTAGCTCTCAAAACAATTCAAGAAAATTTTTTTAATAAATTTATTTCGAATTATGTTATGATTTTTAATATTTTACATGTAGGTATAATACTAGTTTAAACTTAATGCTCCCATACAAAAATTATTTACTTATAATACACTCAATCAAAACCATTGCAAAAACATTCTATAAAAACATTATATTGAAATTTAATTTATTTTTCCTCTCGTGTCAGTTATTTTGAATTCTGTCGCGACAAATTACAATTATTTTATATTCACCTCCTTGCACACATCATAAGCATCTTGTACCTATTTCCAACGTTTGTAATAATTCAGAATAAAAGTTTTCTATTTTTATTTCCTTCGTATAAATGTTTTTCATCATGGATTGGATCTGTTAATACCTATCTATACCTATGTATCTGGGGAAAACAAAACTGTAGGAAATAAACAAGATGTATATCGTTCAATTTACGCTCAATTAATTCATTCAGAAGATTTCTCCTTATAGCTATACATACATACATATAGTTCAATTCAATTAAGAAATTTGTGAATTCATTGAGTTTATGTAAAACGATTTGCGTTAAATATCTTGTATCTAATATTGTATTATTATTATTGTTGATTCTCTTCAATATTATCATAGACAAAGGCAGACAACTAAGCATCAGGAAATAGTTTTTGATTAGTCAAGTTGGCAAAAAAATAATACAACAATGAGTAGAGTTGATATGTATGATATTTTGTATCATATACCCTATTTTGATTTAAATTTTGCGATAGTTAAGGTATAAATACCTAGTTAAGGTATAAATATTGTAAACGGAGAGCGGGCGTTCAGACAATCATTTTAGTAGTAATACAAAAGAAATTTGTACATTTTTTTTAACTGACTCAAAATAACTGTTTCGGAAAAAGTGTTAAATATAAATGCAAAGCCGAGAAAAAAATTTAATGGTGGTTTCTTCTTATTTTCATTTAAGAGAATTGACAGTATGGATTTCTGTGCAATGTAATAAATTTGGTGGTCACTCAAGCTGTTGTTCCTTCATTCAAACCATCAATATTAATATGATGGCGCGAAAGCTTTGCAGCCTACACTGCGCGTGTGCGTGTGTTATCACACAAAACAAACCTTTCAAATTCGCGTTTTATTATTTTGGCATATAAGCTTTAAAATTATTTAATATCTTTCGATATTTTAGATACATACCTATTAATATATGTGAAATTAATGTATTGCAAAATTTTATCTTGTATGTTTGTAGATAAAATTATAAGTTGTGAAATTTGCGAATTAAAAATTTTGCGAAACAATAATAACACGAAATAAGAACTTACCAAATAATTAAGACAACAAAAATTGAATTAACATTAAAATTGGAAATAACTTAATTAAAAAACTTAATTGCAAAATGCAAAATAGTAAATAAAGCTCTGCCAGAAAACCCTTACCTAGGACGGCCATAGAATTCGTTCTAAACAAAACGTCTGTTATCTTTTTTTTGTCCTTTTTTGGCTTTACCCAATTTCTTACAGCCTTATTCATTAGATTGCGCTAAACAGATGAATAGTTATGCACTGGATAAGGTTTTATGTAGCTCTATGCAACGTTGCATAAATTCCTATTCATAAAACATTTTCCTACCCATTATAGTTATACAGCGCTTATGTCAAATAAAGGACTAAAAATGAGAAATCTATTACGTTTTACCTTCACAACTGACAACTAAAGCCCAGCTGTTCGTAAAAAATCAAAAAAAATAATTGTGCCGCGCCGATTGTATTCTTTTAATTTCTATTAATATTATTGTAATTATTGTTCTTTGTGTAATTTATGAGTTGGAAAATAAAGTTAATTGTCTTGGAATAAACAAATGTTTGATTTATTGAAATAATTGTTTTATGTACCTTGATCACTTTTAGGCTGAAAAAAAAAAGAAATTAAAAAACAAGCGCCACCCTAAATCTTTGTGTTTTATTATTGTATGTGAGTCACAGTGACATTTCGGTACAAAAATATCCTTATGTAGGCACTATTCAACCTCCAAACGCGTTTAGCTTATAATGCCTCTATTCAACGTTGTATAAGTTTTATGAATCACATTTTGGTGTTTAGAGGCATTAGTGTATAACATTATGCACTCGTTATAATGCCATTATGAATTAGGCTGTTAATTTTTTTTGTGAACAAAAAAAAATTTTTGTTTAAAGACGTTCTTAGAACAAAAAAATAAAAAAAAATATAAATTTTCTGTAAACCGATTAGGGAATGGACCTTAATTCAAAAATGTAAAATTTGTTTTTGCAAATAAATATTAAAAAATGTATCTCTTATTAAAAATTCCCGAAATTTTAGATAATAAAACAACTGACAAAAATTATCAATACAAATTTTTTTTTTTTCAAAGTTATTTTCATGTGTTCTTATTTATTGTATTGTATTGTTAAAGAACGACCCGGTTAGTTCATTAGTTGAATTTTGAAATATAATAGCAAGTTGCTCATGATAGGTTTAGTATTTTGTTTCCCTTGATATTGAGTTTTTTTTTGTGTCAATCAATAAAAAAAATATGCACATATTTTTATTATTTTCTAAAGATTTTTCTATCCTTTTTTCATTCAGCAGTCACCCTACCCCTGCCTACTGTAAATCTTATCTTAATTTGTCTTTTTTTCAGAAAGTAACCAATAGGTATTTTACAGAAGTTTTTGATATGTATACCTTCTTTAGCAACACTCTTCATAAGAACTCCATATAACATAGAAGATGCCGTGTTGCCTAGGTGTTAACAAGCTTAAAACCAAAAAGTCTGCTCGTTTCTGAATGTTTACTATCTGAAAGCTTCAATCCTGGCGGGATGAAATTGAATATACATCTTGCATCAAATTATCAACCATCATGGTAGGTGAGGGTGGTTGAAAGCGTTTTCGATGAGTACTGCTTCGTTAGCCCATCATCGTTAATCCATACTAAAAAGCGATACTAATGTAATGCCAGAGTTATTTTGACAGAAAAAAAAAAAAAAAAAAAAAAACACAACCGAACTACCTACTGTTTGATATATTATCGTAAAATGGTATACAATAAGACATTGATTGGGAAGTTAAATTTGTGCTTCCATCAGCCCAGCAAGAATAGAACATAATTCCATAAGTGGCCAAAATTCGATTTTTGAAATTCTGTATTTCAAAGTTCTATATTTAAAAATTCTATAAATTAAAAAGGAAAAATTGTTCACAATTATTTTCATCATCAAATAAATTTTTTCTATTGTAACTTACAGAATTTTTAATAACCTTTACGGAGTCACTAAAAAAACGTATAGTTTAAAATTTAAAATACAGACAGGCGGACAGAACTGAGGCACCCACCTTTTGATGATATTGAATTTAATAAAAATCTAGCATTCCATTGTTTTACGAACCCAAACTTATCCCTTTTGTAGGTAATTAGACATTTTTTTTTTAATTTTTAAAATGCACGATTAATGAAAAGAAAAACATACGACCTCGAAGACTGAGCAAATCTGATATGCGTGGGTTCGAATCTCAATAATAAAATTGGATTAAAGCTCAGCACCACTATAAAGGAGACTGAAGATAGGCGGCTCGGCACCCATTCAAATAGCTTCAAACAAAAATAGAAAAAACAAATTAAAATACCTAAAATTAATTTGTAAACATATATCTTGAATTAAAGCTGCATCACAGCATTAGAACATATGTAATGTAGTTTTTGAAATTTTCTAGAATTTTAATACAGAGTTTTAACATTGAAAATGTTTATAGGATCGTTTTGACAGAGTTGTGGTGTTACTAAAATGATTAAATGAAATAAATTCAATAAATCAGAAATGAACTCCAGCGTATAGGGCATCACAACGAAATTTTTGGTTGGTGTTACTAAAGAAATGACCGAAATGATTGAAATGAACACATGAACGTAGAATATGAAAAATGAATTCCAGCGTATAGGAGGACAACTATCAAGTTTTTGGTTGGTGTTACTAAAACATTACTAGAATGATGAAAATAAACAAACGAACACAAGCGATGAATTACAGCAGGCGTAGGCAATAGGTATACGGGGAAAAAAACGAAGAAAAGTCGTCGTCAACAGACAAGCTTCAGTGGAAGAATATTCAATGAAGAATATTCAAAAAGAGAAAAAAACAACAAAAGTGTATGTACCTATAGGTACTCTGCCAGATTTGTGTATGTAGTGTAGGTATATATATCAACATAATTATGGAGGTAGGTAGGTTGTGATTTTTTGAAATTGAAAATGATAGGTGTTTATTTTTATTCGATGCAGAATACAATTCGGTCCTTTAAGAAAGGCCAGTGATGCAGTTGAGTGTGAAAGCCGGAGTTAAGCTTGCTTGAAATCTATTTATGTAGGTCTGTATATGTAGGACAACCAAAAATATGTTACAGCATATTTTTTTTTTAGTAACACTATTAAGACGAGACTAGATTACAAATCCGTTTTATAAGTAAATGCATATTTTTGTATATTTACGGCATGTCAATTTTTTTAGGTAGGTATGTATATTTTTCATAAAAAAAACATAGTTTGTTCAGTTATTATTATAATTTATTGTATTGTTCATACTAGAATGTAAGTTTATTAGACTTGACCATTCTTTATTGCGTCAATTTCATTGAATTTTTGAAAAACAAACAACTACAACTTAAAGGCGCTACCACCAATCGTTTAGGAATTAATTTTAGGTACCTATTTTAATTTGTTTTATTTTTGCTATTTCAGGGGGTGCCAAGTCCTATCATCAGTCTACTTTTAGTGATGCTGAGCTCTAATCCAATTTTATTGTGAAAAACTTTCTACATGCACACCATGAGGTTTGAACCCATTACCCAGTCTTCGAAGTCGTATGCACTACGCATTCCACCACTTATGACCACTGACGTCACTGGTCGAGATGTGCTGTTTGTTTATCAAATGCATTTGGAGCATCAGCATTTTTATAATTTGTTCAGTAATCTGATCAAATTGTTTATTCAATAAATAATAAAGGTCTAAAGGGCAGCATTACCAGCATTATAGCATAACCAAAAAATTAAAACCTAACTTCAGGTTATGTCGAAAAAATTCGCATTACGGAAATTTGGGTTGGTTTTTTTTTTTTTTTTTTTTTTTTTTTTTTTTTTTTTGAGAAAATTAACCGTGTGTGAATTGAATTAAAATTTCGATTAAATTTAATTCGAAATAAAATTTTGAAGTTTCTACTTATACAGATTCACCCCACTATCGTCAAAAATTAATCTTCGGATAAAATTTAACGTGATTTTAACCCAATTCGCACACGGCCTAAACAATTGACTCAAAATAAAATATTGACCCCAGTAATTCTGACTTTTTAACATTTCTTTCGTTGAAAGGTACCAAAATTTTTGTTAGCCACGAGAGCAAACTTGTGGGGCTCACTCGTGTAAATTTTGTTTTTTTATTTTTGATGCAATTAATGTCTTAAATAAATCCATGTGAATGAATTTAAACGATTCACCATTTTAAAAAACATGCATATACTTGTTCCTATTTCAAATTGGCTTTTAGCCAAAGCAAACTTTGTTCGACAATATTTCTTGTACACTATCTATTTTTTTTTGTTTTTAAACATACAAACCTACTTAGAATATATGTTTACAAGCAAAATTAAGCATACTAGTATCGTCCCGTGGCCGAAACTCGGCCAACAAAAACTGAAACACTCTAGGAAGGAGAAAAACTTTAAATTTGTTTAAAAATATTGAAGGAAAAAAACATATTTTTTTTTTAAGTGATAGTGTTCGACAGTTAAAAAACAAAAATGATGTAAATGCGTGCCTCAAATAGATTCTGCACATCTCCGCAATTGTGGCTTTCCAACCATATAAAATTTATCGAAAGCGGTCAAATACTTTTTGAGAAAATGGTACCACAAAATTTATTTTTGCCTATTTATTAAGCAATATTTTTAAGGCATATAATCATTTTGTTTTGAGCATAATATAATGATTTATTAAGGGCATATGTGTATTTAATTGATTTTTAAGGGCATAATTATAAGCGCTTAAAACTGTTTTTAGGGCATATTTGTGTTTGCACTAATAGGTACATATATATGAGTTTTGATATCAGATCTTAAAAAAAACGATTTTTTTGGTTGAACAGGAAAGTTGATATGGGTTAGTTAAAGAAAATTAACATGATTTATTTTTTGCGAAATGGAAAGTGACATTAAATACATAATGTGCATAAAGGTACCTAGAAACTTCAGAACCTATAATGGTGTCTGAAACAGCTTATTACGTTTTAATTAATTTAAATTGAAAAGATTAGTCAGGTGTCATTTTCAATGTCCCCATGGTTACTCTATGAGTGAAATCTGTAAATTTTTGATTAACAGAGTTTTAACATATTAAGCCTAGTTTATACATAAATGCGAAGTGAAATCCAAATCGAAATGAAACATCAATAAATCTTCTGTCGAAAGGTTTGCAAAGAAAATAAATTTTGCTTTATATTAGGTTTAGATAAGTCCGTTGAATTATATTTACTTCGAAACAAATTTCATCCTCCTTGTCACTTAAATAATTGCATTTAATTCTATCGTATTTTTCACGCCTGGGAAAAAAGATATTTTTTTGTAATTAAATTTCACTTCGCTTTGATCTATAAACTAAGCTTTACCTACAGAATATAGCACTGAAAGAAAAAATTCTTTTCCACAAGGAAAAAACTATTTACCACAAACGATAAAAGGCACCAAGCATTTAAGTTGCTTGTGACCTATATTTTAAATCATCAAATGGAAACCTAATAATCTTGTCTGTAAAAAGAAAACCTTCGAACTGCAACCAAAAAGTGCTTGTTACAAACAATATTTTATTTTCTACCCAAAAAATAACTTATTTAACACCAAGCACGAATAGTGTTTGCAACAAATAACTTGCAATTCAAGGATAATTTTTGTCTTGCATTCATTTTGTTATTTTTCTTACATTATAGTGGTTTTGAAGCTGCCTCTTTTTATTCTGAAATGTATACAATTTTATTTTAATTGAAAAAAACCTATATTTTTCTGAGAATTGAACTTGGGATCTTCCACACCACATACCAGCCGACCATGCTACCACTACGCCAAATCGCAATAGGGAAAGACGATGTTAAAACTTTATCACATTATACTTTATATTTTCGTCTGTGTGATATACAAATCTGTTTGGCATAATCTACAATATTGTTCGTAACAAACAGTTAATGACCTTTCAACAAGAGTAATGACCATTTTAGCTATCTTTTTTTTGTATTATTCGTTAACAAAACCTTTACCTTCGTTGAATGCAGTAAAAAGCCGTACTCATCACCAGCTATATTTTTAAGTTAGGATAAAACAAAAGCTAAAAGTTCTTTACTAAAATAGTCAAACTTTTTTGCCTATTAATAAATAGTGAATGATTTATATTAAATTAAGCACTATTAAAAGCATATCTCTTATCACAAGCATATTTTTGGGAGAGTGTGGAGAATAGAAAAACTCCTCTTCCCTTTTTACAGTTTAAGGTCTTTTGTACTGCTTTTGAAGCTTTTTTACTGCTTGCCAGTTTTTACTACTTCAAATGGTTATTAAATAATAAAAATAGAAAAACAAACATTGCATACCCTATGATTTAGTATAAACCAGCACTAATATGATTAAACTTTTATATATTCAAGCTAATATATTTGATTTTTTCAAAAAGGAAAAAAAAATAGTTCTACATACATATACAACATACATAGTTCCATTTTTCTGTCTTATAATATTCTTCATCAATGTTTTACCTTCATAAAAATCCTTAGGGTAAAAACAAAAAGGATTCGATGAAAATATTTATTCTGAATCACGTATTTTGTAAAAGTACTTTTCCATGTAGTTTCATTTATCTATGAGTTTTGCTGTAAGTTACATATATGCATGATGAGATAGATAAAAAAAAAAAAAAAAAAAACAAGACAAACTGGGATACGGGTACTCTAGATCCAAGTATATATAAAAGGTCATGACATGAGTTTGCAAATAAAAAAAAAAAAAAAAACGAACCCAAGACAACTTTCCAGAAAAAAAAAGACGAATAATAATCAAAGGACGAGAGAAGTGGGCCCAGCGAAAAATATAGGATACACATCAGTAAATATTCATTGAGCAGAAAAATAATGGAACCAACGTATATACAGATGTATATTCCATTGGGCCCAGTTTTTGAAAAACTACACTTTGTAGACTATGTAGTTCTCTTTTAGATACAATACCTTTGCCTCGTCTTGTATCCTTATGGGAAAAAACCTTATGATACCCAGAAATGAAATTGAAATATTTTGGGGAGGGCAAAACTATATGAAACATTGTACATCTTTGAATATACACTAAGAGCAAAAAACGTTATGGGTACCTCTATAGCTGCTCTGTTTTCTATTCTCTTGAGATGAAAATTGCAAAAAACTTCTATCTTCTTGAAAACAAAATATGAAAAGTTTTCTTGATGGGTCAGTGCGTGCTCGCTATGTATTTCAAAATGATTATAAGGATTCCCATGAGATATAGTATAGTGGATGCTGAGGAGGTCCAACGATGTCGAAGACAAAGACGACGACGACGGGTGTAGAAAATTATTTTCATCATTTTGTTTATTCCATCAGATTGACCCAGAGTGTGTCTAGTTCAAATAGTTTTGTTCTCTTTATATTCTCTGAAGTTGAAAAATAGTTTTCTTGGAAGACTTTTTATGTTGATAGCTTTGATGAATAGTATACCAAAACACTGATGATCACTAATCAAAGAAAACCCCAACTTTTAATTAAATAAAGTTCAGACATAAAAGAGAAAACATCTTCTATATTATATGTAGGTTTGCATGTATATATGTAATTATGTTAGATAAATAGATTCTTATGTACATATCCATCACTAACTTATATTCTTCTACTATAGCGTATGTTACAATTTTATGTTATTAAGCAGGCACCAAATGTTTCTGTTGTAAATATAAAATTCAATTAAATGGTTGATCTGGTTACGGTTTCATTTAAAGTTTTAGTTTGTGATTATACCATAATGAAGAGAAAAAATCTTATGAGAATCTCTTATTATGTATATTAACAACACCGTCTTGTAATTTGATTGATATGGGTATTGTTTTGAATCCTTATTTAAGACTTCCCTTCTAAACAGGATTTCAAACAGAAAAAAATATGTTGTTGATTTAATGGTAATGTTGTTTTTTAATTTTGAATTCCTTATAAAGTTTCAGACTACCTGGTTTTAATTTTAAAAATTAAAAAAATGAAAACGCATCCTTTTAAATAAATCGGTATACTTCTCCTAGGACTGGCACCGAGACGAGACCAGGCGACACTTTTGTTAGTCTTGTCTCGGTCTCGTCAAAATCGAAAAATTTCAGTCTAGTCTTGGTCTCGGTCTCGACTAACCAAGTCTAGTCTCGATCTTGGTCCCACCTTTTTCTCGTGAAAATTTTAATATCCAGTCTCGTCTCGGTCTAAAATCTGGAGCAAAAAATAAAATCGGAAAAATTTCGAATTTTCTGAGGTAAAATTTGAATTTTGTAGAGGTTTTTTTTAATCCATTTAAATCGGAGCCATCTTTCAATGGATTTTGACAGTTCATGGCTTGATAGGTAAGCAAAAAACTATACCTATTTTTACGTTTCGATTATATTTTTTTTTCCAAGTATCACCTAAAAGTCTAAAAGACACCTTTTTCCGCAGGGGAAACAAAGCCTGAAAAATGAGCGATTTCTATTCCAACGACATGCATACATAAATCGTACGTATTTTTCTTTGGATTTTCGCAGTGCGCCTATCTGAGTATAACTATAATGTCATAGGTAGTTTGATATTTTAACGCGCAAAAAAAAAACTTGTAAATATTATAAAAATTGAACATGAGTATTTAAAAATAATTAACCAAAAAAATATTTCTTCTAACAAAAATCGAAACCAAACCACTGAGACCGCCGAGACCACCGAGACCAGCGAGACTCTCAGCGAATTTCGGTACAAAAAAAACGGTCTCGTCTAGGGTGCTTTTAAAGAGCTCTTGGTCTCGTTGTCAGCCCTAACTTCTCCTGATAAGTAGAAAAAGGTTGATTAAAATGATTGCAAATAATAATATTAACTAAAAAGTTATTTATAACAATAAGGTCACTGATTGGCTACATGAAATTTGGCTCGAATGAAAAATTATGCGAAACAAGAAATGAATAAGGCCCCTAAGATTTTTAAATGAAAAACAAGAGCAAAAACGTGCGGGATAACATTCTATGAATTCGGCTGATTTTTAATTTTATGGGGATAAATTTTATTAGCTATCAAAAAATATCCCCTTTAAAATCTTAAATAAAAAATGTCCGCAAAATAGGGCTATTTTCCATCAATTAAATTTAAAAAAGCCCCAAAGCAAAAATCTACGATTGTTAAATTATTGTTTTTAATATTTTTTTATCATGTGATTTTATGATCAAATACAAGCAATAAAATACGATTACCACCTCAGATTTTTCACACAAAAATTTTACGATTTTTCAATTCGTTTTTGTTTACATCAGATTGAAAGATACTTTTTAATATTTGAAAAAATACAAAAAATTAAATACAAAAATTGCACGATTTTTTTAATTCGTTTTTTTTTACATCAGAATGAAAGATACTTTTTAATTTTTGAAAAATATGATTAAATACAAAAATCCAAGGCCTTAAAATATGAGAAACCATCCCAAACGGTAAAAATAAATATACATATTTTTGTTCCTTTATGTATGTTTAGGCATACGTTTTAAGGGACATTTTTTTCAATAAATTTTTCTATAAAATGGATCCATTTTTAATATATGAACTTAAACTTCAATTTTGGGACGATTTTTTATGTGGGCCAAATTTTTTGTAGCCAAATGCTAAAAATATGTATAGTTAAAATATTAATAAGAACAAAGTTTAAACACAATAATAATTTAGAGCTAAACGCATTGGACTAAAGGTCATATGAAAAAACTACCATTTGAATTTAATTCAATATAGTCCACTAAAACATAACAACAATATTAATTTTCTATTTTTTTTTCTCCTTCTTCATACAAAAATAATTCTTTTTAAACTTAAAAAACCGTCTTTTATAGCATATTCATACCGATTTACCTAAAATATTATACCTTCCAAAAATATTCTATTTTAATGCAGTTTTAGGCGTTAAGTAAATTTTAATTTTAGATCAGGTATAACGTATAAACTATAAACAAAGTTTACTAATGTGTGTTTTATTTTTTCCTTGCAGATGGATTTATTTTACTTTAGCTTAAAAATGGAGATCTTTCACATTGATTATGGATAAAGGTGAGTAAATTTTTCTTTATATTTAATTTTAATTTTTTTTAAATATTTTGTTTAAGCTATAATTCAAAAAAAAAAATTAATATGTACCTATTTAAGACAGTGCTGAAAATAAAATATATATTTTAGATAAATTGTTAAAATTCTATTAGAATTTCTATAGTGTAAATGAAATTTCAGCCAATTTTGCACTCAATTATGTTGAGTTTATTCACTGCTTATTCAATTTAAACAATACAGATATTCAATCAATATTACTGGATTACCTCGTTAAACTTCTTATCGATTTTCAAAAATAAACATACATAAAACGAATTCTAAATATAATTAAATCTAAAAATTCATAAGGTTAAGGTTTTTCATAATTTCGTGTACCTAATTTTCATACCAAATCATAAATGGGGAGCGGGTCAGAATTCTGGCTATCAAAATCCTGTATGACCAAAATTCAGTTTTTTCTTTTTTCGGAAATACTGCACGACAAAAATTCTGTTTTTCAGAATTCTGTATTTCAAAATTCTGTATATCCAAATATCTGTATATTCAAAATGCTGTAAGTGTAAATTTCTGTTTTCCAAAATGCTGGTTATGTCCAAGTTCTATATTTTGAAGAAAAATTTTTTTACAATATCATTATGTTGAGCACGTAAAAGTACAAACACGTGCATTTACTTGTACAAAAATTCATTTAAGTACGATCTCTTTAAAAACGAGTAAAAGACTTATTTTTGTAACCAACGTTTTATTAACTCTATTTTTGTGAATATATTTCTGTTAAACCTCGAAATGTGGAAATTGTAAAATTTAACGATGAAACTTAGAATTCTTCAGCAATATTGGTACAAGTCTAAAATTTTGTATTCGCAAAATTCATTATAGAATTTGAGTATTTTGAGGAGGTTTTACATTGGCATCTTAAAATGATCAATTTCAAATTAGGTACAAAATAGCTACATGAAATTTAGCACCATTGCAGAAAAATATCCTCAAACAAAAAATGAAAATTTTCACCAAAAATTTATATAAAAGCAAGAACAACAAACAATTTCTAATATTTTAAAAATTGGGGTAATTTTTCATTGTTTTAGGGATTCTTTTAATTTTTTTTAATTTTTCGGCTAAATTTCACTATGAAAAATGGAGTTTTTTTTGCATTTAGTTGAGATCATTTTTCCATTTTGAAAATGGGGTCATTTCTCCAATTTTGGGGATATTTATCATATTTTGTTTAGGGTAATTTTTCATTATGACCAAATTTCATGTTGCCGTACATAATATGTATAATGAGGCTTGAGTGTAGCAACTTTACGAATTTTGTTTTCCTTACAATTTAATAGAGATATAGACAATGCAAGGAAAAATGTTGTAATATTTTTATAAATACAGAATTTTGAAAAACAGAATATTGAAATACAGAATTTTACTGATACAGAATTTTGAACATACAGGATTTTGACCATACAGAATTTTAAAATACAGAATTTCGTGTAATCGCAGAATTTTAAATTACAGTTTTTTGAAATACAGTATTTTGACCCTACGCAGTATTTCGACCACAACCCTCATAAATGTTTGTTTTTGTTTTTACAATTATTTCACTTTTTTACAATTATTTCACTTACCTAGAATAGCTTTTTATTAAAATAATTTTTAATTATTTTTTTTTTTTGCTATGTAACTTAAAACGGAAATTTTTTTTAAATTAAATTTGTCATATATATAACTTGGAAAAAAAATTAAATATCAATTTAGGCGGGTTAAACAAAAGGCTTGTTTAAAGTGAAGTTCGCAAATTGAAAACAACATAGTAAAATTGCATTTTTTTCAAATAAATATTGTTATAATGCACTACATAATTCAAATTTTTTTTATTTTTAAATTTAATTTTGTGAATAATTTTAAATATATACATTTTTTAAATCTATAGTATTTTTAAGAGAAATAATGGGGCTTTTATATAAAAAATTAAAATATGTAATTATACCGATTCAAAAAAAAAAAAAAAAAACAACCTAAAAACAAATGTGTTTGCCGCAAAATCATTATTCGCAAAGTTCTGACGGGTAAATATTACCTCAGAAACACATGGTATTAATTCGTCTGTGGGGGTAACTATGGGACATCTTGAATAACTACACAGTATTTTCTGCCAAAATAAAAAATTTGTTTCGAAAATGATAATGCAGTCGCTTTTTCTGGAAGTTGACAACGAGCGGTATATTCTTGTTCTTAGATTAACAGCTTGAAACTCAGACTTTTCAATTACAGTTTGATCGACAAATAGTCATATCTAGGGCTAGGATTTTCATCATGCACTAAAAAAACGGAAAATACGGGCTTAAAATATGCTCTTATAAAAATGAGAAATATGCACTTAAAATATGCATTTAAAACCATAATATTTTACCCTTTACCCGTATCTTTATTTTAAAAGCAAAACTTTGAAATGTTTTCAGCAGCGTTCAGAGCAATTCAAATTTGCGTTGTGCGTTTTTATTCGGCGCAAATATTTGTATAGAAAACAAAAAATGTGTCAGTGTGGACGTCCGAGCGCACGCAAATTTTTGTGTCACATTCAAATAATTTTTTCATGTGGGCCGAAAATCCACCGAAATTAGATAACGTATATTAACGTATATTATTTCGGTGGATTTTCGGCCCACAAGAAAAAATTATCGGTGCACAGATATTTTGATATATGGTAGACATAATTTGAATTTTTCGCAAAAATATTTAGGGCTAATACAAAAGTAAAAGCGTACGTACGGCGCGCGGTGCATAGCGAAAGCTTTTATTGAAATGGACGTGGCTTTATACATTACGTACCTAATTGATGCATTTTTCAAAGAACAAGTTTCATCGGTAGTAAAGTTTTCAAATAATTTTTACCATTTAAGCTCAATGCGAATGCTTTAAATATATTTTCCATTGTTTAAAATCCATCATTTTATTTGTACCTACAAGTTTTTTTTTTTTAGAACGGAACCAAGAGATCCTTCAACCCAGTTGAATTAATTAAGAAATTTAATGGTGTGTGTTTATTGTTTAAAAACCGATGTTTTTATGTTTTACGTTTATTTTCTTGAAAATATGAACGAAAAATTTTCATTTATTATGAAGAAATATGCAAAAATATGCAATATTATGCAGAAATATGATAAATATACATTTATAGTAAAATGCACTAACGATTGAATGCCATATTAAAGGAAAATTCATGATTCGTAAAGATAATTTGTTATCATGCTTCTAAAGGTTATCAAAAAATATATGGATTTGCATAGAAATCCTATAGCCCTAGTCATAACCATAACGCGAACTTGACTCAAATTCTCAAATGCTCCATATTATAATAAAAATTAAATACGTACAAAATAAATTGAATTTCGTTTGTAATAAAATTGCTAAACTTTTTTTTTTTTGTAAAAAAAAAAATAAAAATAGTAGGTAACTTAGACGCAAAATCTAAATAATAGGTAACTTCATTGAGACTGAAGACTAAAACAATTTAATATACATATGATTTTTAGTTTTAAATGGATTTTTATAATTAAGATCGAAACTATCCCAACAAAAAAATAAATCAAAAAACTACCTTTAAGACGATGGCAAAGAAGAACTAAAAAAATCATTTTTAAGTAAGTAAATAATTTTAACATAACAAAATACGTATTCAATCTATATCCAATTTATGTGGACTAAAGGCCGTTCAAAACTATTTTAAGTTTATAATTAAACAAGTCTAATTTAATAGTGCTAAGTGTTCTACTTGGTTGATTTATTTCAGTAGCAAATTTGTATAACAATAACCTTCTATACAATTTTTGTTCTCAATTTAGAATTAAAAAAAAAATAATCAAATTAAATAACATAAAATTAATAAAGGGCTATACATTTTGAAAATGTTGAATCAAAAGTGTATGCCCTATAAAAAATTTATTTACAAACAAATTCTGACATTTACCTGTGCATCTTACATAAAAAAGGAAATAATTTTTAAAATATTTTATATTTTTTCTTCCATAAATAAATATAATAAAAATCAAAAAGAAAATTAAGAATATCTGCAGTTGTTCGGGAGGAAAAAAAATCGTAAAAAGTTCATAAATTCCGTAAAAATTTCTATGGGAAGAATATGGCTTTAACGGGTTAAAAAGCTCGGCCAAGTTTTTTTTTGGTCCATAAATTTACTGTAGGGCATAAACTTTTTATACAATAGGTGTCTGATCCAATCAAAAAGTGAGATTAGTAAGTAACGGTCACCCTAATATGCATGCACAAGCTGTCAAAATTTACCTTTTCAGTCAAAATAATGAAAAGGAGTTTTTTTTATAAATACTGGAGTATTATATCTACGTTACGAGGGTTGTCTGGCTCAAAATTCTTCTTACAAAATTCTGTTTACAAAATTCTGCTTTTCAAAATTTTCTTTTCAAAATTCAGCATTTCAATATTCTGCTTTTCAGAATTCTTTTTAATTATGTATTTGTTAATAGAAATAATGTTATTATTATAAGTATTGTGTGGCGCTTAAATGTGCTGGTTGTTCGGAGTCATGTAATTAAGTTTTTAAATCTTAATAAAAGGCCCTAATTTACTCTCAAAGCTAAAGAAAAATAAAAGAAAATTAAAAATTATAAAATAGACCTAAGTGCTAAGCCTAAGCCAAATAAGATTTCTTAAGAAAATAGCTCAAAATATCATTTAGTTTTTTTTTTTTTTTCACTAAATAAATATATAAATTTATACGCAACGGCTCATGAAGAACAAGCAAAGTGACTTACAACTCCCAATTATTGTGACTCAAAATGAGTCAAACGTAGTAGAAATAATTTCCTACGAATTAGTTGCATACAAAAAAAAATAAATGAAGTAGATCTACTACATATGAAGTACATTGGCAGTCCTGGTATATACATATTATATCAACAATATCAGCAACATCAGAAACTATTCTATTCGCTCCAACTAAACTACTTATTACTTTAATATGCATAACATCATTAAAAAGGAAGAGCTCCAAAAGTAGATATCTTAACTTCATCAACCCTACATATCTGCACCATAGATTCACCCGGAAAACACTCATCATCATGTTTAGTCAAGCCAAAAGTAAAACTTTTGTTCTAGCTCTAAAATCATAAATATAGATACGGTACCTTCTACTATATATCCACAGTGAGTTCATAAAGTATATAGCATCCATATATCGTTGAAAATGATTCCCCTGATGGTCACATGTGTGGCTAGAGTTTTCTGAAATATTTTATTACAAAATGTTGTGTCGCAATATGTGATGTGAGTTCTTGTTTTTTAGCAAAAAAAAGGAAAATATATAAATTTTTTTTTTAAATCTAAATTCATGCACCAATAGATAGACGCACGATATTATTATGCTCAATACTGTAACGATGCGGTGCATAAAAATAAATTCACTCGCTTCCTACACCTTATGCTCTGAGACCACATACGAGTATAGCAATAAGGAATTCATATCTTGAACTCGAAGACAGAGATGATATCCGATGGAGGGCAGGACGTTATTATATTATTCTCGATTCAAATTTAAAATTTTATTTCATTATGCAAATTCAAGACTTGTTTTTCTGCTGGCGATGGCGTGATGGAAGGATTAAATTAAATTTTTCAAAAATTACAGTATCCCATTGGAACTTTTAGTTAGGTAAAGAGAATTACCAAATCGATGTACCTATACCTAAGACTGAATATTAACCCTATTTTGTTCCATCCAATCTTCAAAACATTAGTTTCAAACTAAATTTAACTAAATGGCCATTTACGAAAGAGTTAATTTCAAAATGAGGTAATTTCAACTAAGATACATAATATAGAAAAGAGAATTCTCTCGAATTTCAGCTCAAGCCGATAAAGCGGTCCATTTGTGCCGAATAAGATGAGAGTGCAGAAAAAAAACTGTATCCTATAATTTTAAATTTTATCTGTGCAATCCCCAAGAGATAACCCTTTTTAATTTTCTGGATCCAGCCAGATATTTTGCTACCAGATACCCCTATATCCTATCCCGGTTGTGTGTTTCATCTTTTCGTCTCGCTGTTTGTTCCGTAGATAGGTATAGGCACACCTTTTTTTTGTATCTGATGAAGTTTTTGTTTTGTTAAGCCATTCACTCCCTTTTGAATTTCTATGGTCGTCCATTATGTTTTTTCTCTCAATGTTCTTGTAAACATTTTGTGATCCGATTTATTTAAATGGGATGAGATAAAAAAAATCTAGCTGATGAAACAGAAACATCTTGATGCTTGGTGCGATTTCTATAAAGGGTTACACACTGCAGGTACTCTGCATTTTTCTTTGAACATGGGCAGAGTTATCTATGTGGGCCTGATGAGGAAGAACGCATTTAAGTATAAATGATGGGAAATAATTTTAACTTTTTTGTTTTATTTATAAGTTTGATTTTAGGGAAATAAATTTGATTTCATCACTCACCAAATTGTCGGCGGGGATTCAGCTCTATTGAAGAATATTTTTTTTTAAATCTTTGATGATGAGATTGATGAATTATGTTTAGTTTACACAATCAATTTATTTCTTAGATGAAAAGTTTTTGGAAAATATTGTTTAAAATTGGTAAAATAAAACTCAAGTTCACATAAAATTACCGATAGCAATGTAAATAAAACAAAACGGATCGATTTGGTTAAAGATTTTAGACCTATAATTGCGAAAAGTAAAAAAAAAACTATTCGTTATTCTGTATTCCAAAATTGGGTGTAACCAAAATTCTGTAAATGTAGTAAAAATTCTGTATTTCATTTTTCCTTAAATCTATTATATATTTTATGTTCTAAAATTCTTTAAATCTAGAATTTTGTTATCAAATTCTGATTTGCAGTTTTTATTCAGGAAATAATGTTCGTCTTTTAATAAATATTGTATTTAAAAATATAAAAAACGGTCGATGCAAAATGTTTAATTTATTTTTTGTATTTTATCAGTTTTTATATACATGCATTATTTCCAAAAATATTTTCCCAGTCAGATAAATAATCTAAAAATTTGTGACTTAAATAAAAGACAATTGTTTTCATGTTAAATTAGAAGTAAAAAAAAAAAACAGTTTATAGGAGAGGTAGGTAAATAAATTTTAGTGATTTTGGTGTTGGTTTTGGAAAAGAGTTCCTTCTTTTTGCTAATTTTTTTTTTTAATTTTCAAATGAGATAATTTCAAACATGTTTTCATAAAATAAGGCTGAACATTAAATCTGGCATGTTCAGGAAAGTGATATCTCAGAGCCCTGAGCAATTTAAGCCATATGAACAAGATTCCTCAGCAAAATTTCTTCTAAATTTTGCAGTCAAAATTCTGAAGAAACAAAACTTTTGGTTCGTTTGCTCCCTTTTTAACGTGGAAATTAAATAAGTTGGACAAACACATTGTTGAATATAATAAATTGAAACTTTTTAAATGAAAATTTAAAAATTGAAGTAGGTACTTACGAACAGAGTGAGAGAGATAAAACACATTCACCACAGGAAATCCAATGATATTTTGATTTAATTATCAAATAAAATTAACGAACTTGAGATAAAAATACGTTTTCTGAAAATTTTGAAATACACTGACTTTAATAAAAAGCTAGTAAAAGTTATAAGTATACCGTCACATTATTTCTGTATTCTAACTCCAAAATTCTGACTTTTTATAGTTTGCAAAATTTTATAAATCCTGAATACCCAGAATTATGGGTTAACAGAATTTTGAAAAATAGAATTTGGGATTTTCAGAATTTCGTAGTAAACGTGGCAGCATAATAAATTATAAGACTGTCATGCTGGAGGTCTGGGTTCGATTCCCAGCCGCGTCGAACTTAAAGTAAAAAAAAAAAATATTGCAATTGTGAGGAAGTGACAAATCCTCTAAATGCATTTCTGCAGAAAAATTCAGTCGGTTTTAAATTGGATTCACTGTTTTAGAAGCGCTGATTTTTGCCCTCAGTATTGAAATAAATTTACATTACTATAGTACCATTTTTTTTGCAATTGTTTTTAGCAGTGATTGAGCATGTTTATTATTACAAACTCGGCGTAACTCTTATTATGAATAATTGCCTCTAACCTTAGTCGTTCGGATTCGGCAATAATTCCTCCCTCCATTCCTACAAATAACAACACGCATATAGAATATCGTATTACAGAATTTTGAAACGCAACATTTTGGAATACATCAGAATTTTGAATTACAAAATATTGTAATACGCTGAGTCTTAGAAATAGAATTTAGCTGCACACAGAATTATGACCCCAACCCCAAAAAATAAAAAAAAGTATTTAGGGTCAATTTTCAAAAAAAAACCTCGGCTTAGACTGAAATTTCAGATAACTTAATTTTTGCATTTTTTGCCGGAAAAGTAAAAAGTGTTTGCAATATTTGAATAAATTCTAAAAAACAGAAAGTTCTTATACACTCGTTTTATTAATGTGTACCTTTATTAGGGTGGCGCTTATTTTGGCAATGTTCTAATTTCTTTTCGAATTTATTCTCGTGCAAAGTCATCCAAAGAATAATTTCTATAATTTCTATTTATTTAGAGTTTCTTCTTAGTTATAGTATTAATACCTACTTATTAAACTATACCTTATTACTCTTTAAATAGTAAAATCTTCAAATTTGCAAAATTCATTTGCCCTAGGTATATAATTGAGTTTTCAATTAAAGTAGCTAAGGTATACAGTGCAGAGTATGCACATCCAAAGAGACACACCTACGTAGTACCTATACCTAAGGTAATAACTATACGTAATTAGAAAACTCAACAAAAACTCAAACCCGAAAGGAAAGATAATATACTACGTAATAGCAGAAAACCTCAGAACATTCTTACCTATCTTTCGACAAATATTTAATTCAAAGTAAGCATTTGTCAATAAGAACTCCGTTCATCTTATTTACGCCAGCATTAACATCCTCTTTATTGACATCTCCTACAAAATATAACAGAGAGGATACTGGGATACTGATGCTTCTTCCGCATCCACATGCCAAATGCTTATAACTACATACGTATAGATACAAAAATGGAAGAAATATTAAGCTCCAGTATTGGTATATATTTGTTTCTAATGGAATTTGTTCAACACCACAATGAGCTCTTTATCCTTCCGAACCCAAGGAAACATGTTTGTTATTAAATTGGGGGAGTAAAACCGCACGTACGTAAATATATAGGAAACGGAAAAGGTGTACCTGGTCTCATACTATACTTATACATGTTGCTGGTAAGTGATAAATTTTGTGTTGAAGGCAGTGGGGAATATCTTTGGCTCGGCATCATCCACCCTCCGAAAAGACCTAATATTATCCCTTATAACTAAATATAAGTAAAAAACTTAGTTTTGCAAATGTGCAAGGACGTGAGATATTGAAACTATTTGGGGTTAGGGCAAGAGTAGTAGGTATTACTGTAATAGTCTAATATGGTATGTATAGGTATATTGCATAACTATGTTAACTCTATTCATATACCCATGTATATCTGTATTCTTTAAGGTTTCTATATAGAACTCCGAGAGGTTCCATATAGGACTACCAAATATATAATAACAGGCGGTGTACCTTTCTTCGTACAGAATATTTTCGGGTTGATTATCCTGTGATCATTCTGAGAAAGAAATTGTATGGGGGGGGGGGGAATTCTACCCCCTGAAACATTGACTTAGCTACACTAAAGAAAAATATCAGGAACACAAAAATTCCCTTTTTTTTTGTGTTTTTTGAAGAACTGTATCTTTGTGAAAAGTGGTCGTATTGAGATGAAATAAAAGCATTCTAAAGCTCTATATTTTTTGTCTTAAGAAATTTTTACAAATGATTTTTTTTGAAGAACCGTTATTGCGCAATCATAAAAAGCAGCACAACCAAAAAATTTTAATTTAAATTTTTTTTTTTTTCGAACAATGTCATTTTCTTTGAAATTTTTTTTGAGCCAATTTAATATTTTGTTTCGATAACTTGTTTATTTAGCTTTAAGGTCGTCTTTTTTCGTAGTTCTACAATTTTTTTTTCAGAAGAATATCTGGCTTTGAATAAAAAAACAGACTTTTAATTTTGACTACAAATATCTTTGCAAGAAATTAGGACACGAAAAATTTAAGGGTAGATAGTTTTAAAAACTGGAATTAATTTTTTACAAGATTTTTTTCAAAACTTTATAACTATTATTTTGTTTGGATCCTCACCGTTATATTCAGAAAGGGCAAACAAAATAAACGACTTTTAAAAAGATTTTTTGTAAATCCTTTACTTCTTTTATACACCTAAAAAAGTACGTTGGAACTTTTTGCATTTTAAAAAAATATAGACCACCAATATTTCTGTAAAATTTCAAATTAATCCATTGAACCGTTTTCACGTGCCGAATGATCAAAGTCGTAATAACCAATTAAAGAAACAAATTGGGTGGTTCATAAGCATTGTGAAATTGTCATCAAAATGAAAACGAAAAGAACAATTTCTGCCCAATTTTTTCACAGTTTTGGGTTAGTTACAATACTGATGAGATTTTAATGGAAAGCAAAACAGTTCTTTGAAAAAATTATTCAATTTTTTTTCCAATTTTTTTTTTTTTTGTCTTTGAAAAAATATTTTTTTTTTACGCTTATCAGTATTGTAATAAACAAAAAATTGCAAAAAAAATGGGCAGAAATTGTTCTTTTTATATCTATTTTGTTGACAATTTCACATTTTTTAGGTCGTGATGCTTCTACCGATTGCGCAACAACGGTACTTTAAAAAAATCATTTGCTACAATTTCTCAATACAAAAAATATAAAGCTTTAGAATGCTTTTTGTTTCATCTCAATACGACATTTTTTACAGAGATACACCTCTTCAAAAAACACCTAAAAACAGTGATTTTTTGTTGTTTCCTTAATTGTTTTGACAAGTGTTTTTCACATGTAAAAAATATTAGAAATCAACAAAAGCCCATAACTATACATAGATGTGTACGAAATAACATGAAGAGGTACTTTTTTCCAAAAAAAAGGAATAAGAGTTTAATTCATGAATGGCATTGTATATGAAATCTATAGTACTATCATGGAGTCGTTTTTTTTTACGTTCTCCGTCCACGATTGGTGGCGTTGAAGCAGCCACAAATTTTGGAGTGGAGAGTTTGAAGAAGGAATCGAAAACAAGCAGTAAGAGCGAGTGAGGTATATAATATACATTCTGACAACAATAATGCGAGTAAAGGAGATATCTGAAATAGCTTTTTTTGTCATGGCAACCAAAAAAATTGTTGGCGAGGAAAGAAAAAAATGTTTGTATGTAGTTGTAAACGTATGTGATGGGTTGGTTTGCAATGTCAATTTTTTGCTTCAGCGCGATGTTGCAGTTTTCAATATATAAAAAAAAATAATTTGACTGTTCGGAGAAGAAAAAGGCAATTATTATAGTTTATACATCCATGCGAAGTGAAATCCAAATCGAAATTAAACATCAATAAATCTTGCTTCAAAAGTTTTATAAAGAAAAAAAATTTTGTTTTTTATTTGGGTTAGGTAAGTCCGTTGAATTATATTCAGTTCGAAACAAATTTCTTCCTCCTTGTCGCTTAACTAATTGCATTTAATTTTATTGAATTTTTCACGCCTGGGAAAAAAGCTAATTTTTTGTATGAAAATTTCACTTCTCTTCGATCTATAAAGTAGGCTTAATGAGGTGAATTTGTACGTGAAAACGTCAAATTTTAATGTCGGATAAAATTTAATCAAAATTTCACTCCAATTTGAACACCGCCTTAATAACTCCAAATTGGGTTTTGATCTTTTTGTTTGGGTTGGAAGTCGGCTCAAATCATTAACTGATTATTTTTTCGACAGGAACAATTATGACATTACTAAATGCATAATAATAATGAAATAATATTTATATTAATGAAATTATATTATAATATACCTATATGAAAATATATGTACATATATATAATATCTATATTTATACATCCAAATATATACACATTTTATTATATTCTATACAAAAATCATTCTTTTTTTTCTCCCTCAAACTCTGGAAAATTTAGTATACAGTGTTCTCGTTCTTTTATTCTATGAAACTGAACTCTGCAAAAGTCTCCAAAAGGAGAAAAGAGAAAGTGTTCGCTCACCTCACTAGGTGCCGCCCTAATCGTTCATGTCTGCGATAGTACTATAGATTTTATATACAATGTGAATGGTTTGTTTGCGTCATAAACAAAGCAAAACAAACAATTTTGGAAAAAGTTACTTTTGGTTTTTTTTTTTTTAAGCAAAAGTTAAGAAGATTTTCGCATCGGATTTTTAGTATTTGAATAAGAATTGATAAGAGCATTGAATACGAGAAAAAAATGGCACTAAAATTTTGAAAAAATCCACTTGTAAAAAAACTTCATAATTTTTATCAAAAATTTTGTTTTTGAAGTTTGATTTCTCAAATACTTTTCACTTAAGCAACCTGATTTTCAGATCAGATAAAAGAATGAGATATAATTTTGACGATAAAATGGTCACGAACATATACAAACGTATGTATATATACAAAAGTTATTACTTACTACACCGATATCTCTCTAAAAATGATGAATTCTGATTCCAAAGACCTCGAAACATTGAGAAAATGTCAACATTTTGGATTAAAAAATCGGACCAAAATATTCTTTTTAAAAACAACGGCATCACTTACAATATAATGCTGTAATTATTTTTTTAAGGCCAATAATGTAATTGTTTCATTTTCAAAATTAATAAGTTTACAAATTATTTCAACTTTTTTTGTTTTCCAAGCATTACATTATTAAGTATTTAATATTGAATGTCCTTAATGCTAATAGAGTTTTTTATATCAGAAAAAATACGTGTTCAGTTTTTAAATAATATTTTGTTGAGGAATGTAAAAAAGAGAAATAGGAAAAGGCCACGCACAAAAAGAGCCACTTTTAAATATTTTAGGAAAAGTGCAAAAATGGCTCTTGTGGAGTCTTGAAGGTAGCCCTACCTTTAAATAAATGGTTTTATTTTTAACGAATTGAAGGACATTTTTTGGAAAATTATTTAAAAAAATCTAAGCTTGGCAAATTACATGAAAATGGCTGACATTTTATGACCATATAGACCCCCCTTTTAAATGGCACATGTACTTGTTTTTATTATTATTATTTTATGAATGTAAATACTGTGAACTTAAAAAACAAAAAACAACTTTTTAAAAATCATGAAATAAATCACTGGTATATTTTTTTTGAATTACTCAGAAATGAGGTGCTAAAATCCAAAAGGCCCTAAATGTCAAGCGATTTCGCAGATTATTTATTTTTTTTTCTAACATTGCAGAAATTGAAATTGAGAATAATGCTATCGTTCGAACATATTTTCCTTTAAAAGTTCGCATAAAGCTAGATTAAACTACTTTTCTTTACAATACCTACCTAACCTGCCTATCGCTTCATAAATTGTTATTGTCAAAAAGAAAAGAAAATTCTCTATTTATTTCTTACATACAGATATATGTATATAGTATGTAGCAGTATCTACAAAAATACATAATAATCTATGATTGACTTAAAATAAATGAAAATAAAATAACGACGACAAAGTTTGCAGTCAAAGTCACGTTTCGAACATTTTTCTAAAAAAAAAAAGGTAGCTATTTGTTGGAGAAAATAGATTGGAGAGGCAATGAAAAGGGCAACCTAACACACGTCATGTTGAACAAATTGTATATAGAGATACATTTCCTTTTGTTCAAAACTTCATATCACATTCTAGCAAAGAATTTGTCATATATATGTAAATTTTGCGTTTTCCTATTTTTATGTAATGACGGAATATGTAGAGCATGATGATGATGACGATGAAAAAAAAAGAAAAGAAAAACACAAGGTCCTTGTTAAGCTATTCCATATTAAACACATTTGTTGCTCCTATCTCTATCATCCCTTAGTTTTTCCATTTGTTTGAAAGTCAAAAAAAAAAAAAAAAAAAAAAAAAAAACAAATATAGTTGCAACATTTTCCTTTAGTTCAATGAAAATTATTCGTCTACTTTTCTACTTTATATATATGATTTTGGGGGATGGCCTTCTCCCTTTTGAAATTATTTTAGGAGGGATGAAGGTAATTTATACGTGTTCACTATGTTTTATTCAGGTATTTTTCTCATTTTGTGTTCTTTTGTTCCGGAAAATTGCAAACTCGTATCTGATTTAGAAAGTGTATTACATGAGATTGCCATTTTTGTTTACGGAATCGAAATTTAAATTGGTTTAAACAAACATACCTATATATGTATATACATTGTATACCTATATCAACATAGTAAATGATGCTGCTTAAATTTTAAAATACCTAATCTTTTTCACAATTTTAGATTGCACCTTAAAAATTAAATCTGACTTATGTTTTTTGACACTATTGGTGGTAGCACCTTTAAGTTGTTGTTGTTCAAAAATTCAATGAAACTAACGGTTATAATATCATTGGTAGGTAGGGTGATTGCGGGAAAGATGCCGCACATTTAGTCAAACGTGCCAGATTGTTGTTTTTTTTTTTATTTTTTTTATTAAGTTTTCAAATCCAAACGATATAGCAATTGGTAACTTATGAAAGTTAACATGTGTTTATTGCAAATATTATATGTTTTGTTATGTTTTCTTTCATTGTGGAAATTTTTATATGAAATAAATATTTTTTTTTCAGTATTCTAACACTGCAGCATCTCTCCCACGCTTGTAGGGAAGTTAAGTTTATTTTGTATTCTTATTTAAATAAAAGGTGCGTTTTTTTATGTTTATTTAGTTTTAAGTTGGAATCCATTGTCAAAACGATTTAAACAAAAATTAAAATATTTTTTGTTAAAAAAATTCAGTTTTAAAAAAGCGCCGCATCATTCCCACAATTACAATATTATTACCTAAAGAGATTAATTGGGGCGCAAGTATGGAACATTCTTATCTTACATAAGCCGGGAAATTTTTAGTTTGATATTTTACCAAAGATTTACCAACACATTAATTGTGTATGCATATGCTTAGCGCTTAGAGCATCATAATCAGTATATGTACATAATAGGCAACAAGCTACAACAAAATATACACAAAGAAAATTTATAAAATATTGATAAAAAATACTTGAAAATACATAAGCACAAATTAAAAGACAAAAAATTGATAATAACAATTAAGCATGCATTACAAACATTTATGCGAGCGTAGTTTACTAGTCTTCAATTTGTTTTTAATTTTATTTTATTAATATTATAAAATGAGAGAATTTACGTAAGAATTAAATAGTCTGTAATTTTGATAATTTTTGTATGTTTATTATAGTGGAAAGCTAAAATAATTTTCTATACATAAAAACATTTAAAAAAAATATTTTTTGTATTTGAAAAAATGTAAAAAATTTGCTTTTTGAAATTTTATTTTAAAAATGAATTTTTCCTGTTTTTATCAAGCTGATTTAAAATTCATTACCTACTCACAAAATAAATTAAATAATAACTCTATTATAAAAATGATAATATATTAACATACCTTGTACAGTTTTGGGCTTGTAAAGAGAAAACTAACTATTAAATAGCGATGCCCTTGTTTGTTGAACTAAGTTACTGAAACTGAACATTGTCTTAGTGAAATAAATTTGCTCATTTTCTGAATAAAAGAAAGCTGTTGAGTAAAAAATGTTGGTCTCTACTTAATGAAAATATAACCATACCATTGATAGAATTTCATCACCAATAATTTTGTACTGCTATCGAAATCTACTTTGACACATTTCAAAAAAAAAAAAAAATGTGCTATCAGAAAACTTATATTTTCTAATATACATAGTATAGGTACCTATGTTGTGCAGTTATTTTTGTTGGTGGATAGGTAACTAAGTCTTACACTGTTTTAAAAGTGCCTACCTAAAATTTATTCAACTTGTTATTATTTAAGTCAAAAGAAATCTATTTTATTTTAATAATTTCCGCTAAAAAATGTTGAATTTTTTTCTTCAACATTTATAATACGGGAGAAAAGGCAAGTTTTATATTCGTTCACGAATTATGTCCGTCTTTTTATCATGTGCATTATGTACCTTGACCGGAAATCTATCAAGCTGATGAATCAATTTTATACGAAAGTTTTTTTTATTACATATACAAATACTACATGCTACTGAAAATAATGTATGAAGGTACTTATGGGTTTTAAATATTGGGTATAAACTATTGAAGGGTTAGCTTTTTGATAAAATTCAATATTACCTAAAACCTATACTTATTCACGCAATATGGATTTCGTATAGGTACCTACAAAAATTCTTCCAACTTTTTAATCGCAGCCCAATTACTTCCTTGAAGTTAGAATTCAAGCCACTTCATTACTGTCTACCATAAAAAAAATGTTACCTTTGAAAAATATGTAAAACTAATTTTTAACAAAATAGATACATACAAAAATAATTTTGTTGCATTCAACTTAAATCAAAGAAGAATATTATATAATAAGGGTGTAGCAGCAGCCAGACAGACAGAATAGACCTCTGGCTCTGGCTTATTATTTTGTTTTTTTCGTTTGAAAAAAAAAAAATAAGAATTAAAAAAAAAAACACGTAAAATAGTAGAGAATTTTTATTTTTATTATTAATGACCAACCTAATATGTAATTATAAAAAAAAAAAACTTGAACAAATAATTAAATTCTAAGTTATTTTTGCATTGTTCGTCGGGTCGGTAGAAAAAAGACACAAATCTCATTTTTCAAATGGGCAACAGAAAATTGAATGAAAATTTAATTTCCATTAATCTGTAAATATATCAAGACCATACATACATACATAGCTCTGTTAGTTCTAAATATTGTAGTAGGCATTTTTCCAACCGATAGTTTTTCTCTTCTTCACAAAACGATAGATAATGTTAGCCAAAAACTTAATTTGTTTTGTCGTTTTTCCTCCAAAACGACGAACGCCGACGCATGACATGCCGCCTTAGGACTTAGCGGCAGCGGTGGTCAGTTTTCTATAAATATTTACATACTTAGCTTTTTGTGATTTTCTAAATACTTATCTCAAATTTTTTTTTCGGGAATTCATTTTCATAATTAAAAAAAAAAAAAAACTAACATTGATTATTTTCTCACACTTCCTTTTATAAAAATTAAAATATTTTTCAAAATTTGTTTTTAAAAATAATTTATAAAAGACGTTTCATGAACTGTCTCACGAATTATATATTTATTATGTGTGGAATTATTTGAAATGTGCTTCCTCTTACTCGCCGCAATCCGAAATGTATAAAATATTTTTTTTTTGATATTCATTGAACCAATTCTAAATGGTAACCTTTTGACAGAGGATGTTGCTCTCAATGCCGTTGACACTGCTGTGCCTGTTTATTCCTCACTTTTTCGGATACAACAACAACACTTCAACATCTTCAAACACCATCTTTTTCCAAAGATACCTTCCCTGTGCCTTTTTACCCACCCCGAGATATACACAAAAGTGAAAAGTCATTCCTGTTTCGCATTCGGACACCGTTCAACGTGTCTGCGCCTTTTCGCTTCTCAAAATAATGATAACCAGCAGTGAATTCTGAAACACACATCCGCACTCCTCACTGCCCATCAAATGATATTCTGGTTTGGATTCCATTTTTGTGAAGTTGTAGATATGTATGTAGGTATAGCGGTATATGTAGGTACGAATCAATGTTTTTTTTTTTTTTGGTCATGGATGATTTTTGTTCATGATACCAGGGTTAAGTAGGAGTATCCGCGTCATCCATTATTCCATGCGGCACCCAAAATGGAAGCTCGCACAGATGGAAGAACTTTATTCAACGTCTCAAAATAAATGACAGACATCTCTCGCATAGCACGTTACATATAAATTGAAGTGGATGTTGTTTCTTATAAGAACTTTTGGATTGAAGAGGGACTGCGCAGCGTGAGAGGCAATCAATTGATTAATGTAATTTCGCGCCTTGAAATTCAACAGCAGAATATTTAATTTTTGACTATGATAAGTTAGAATTTCTTGGGGGAACAACGAAAAAAAAAATTAAAAAAAAACAAAATGATTTTCTCTTTTGACTTAATTCTGAAGTGCTGCGAGTAATCGTGAATATATTTTTTATCAGGTGAATTTCTTTCGTAAAATTATAAGTAGGTAGGTATTGTTAGAATATAATTTATAAAAATGCGCAATTCATATGGGCAGGCATCTCACCTAGGTATTAAATACAAAAATAAAATATAATATCTATTATACAAGTTTAGGAATAATTTATCCAGTTAGGTAAATGCGCAAGTTAAACTGACAAAATTTACTATTTCTCTTTACTTACATAAAACATAGGCATTGTTAGGTAAGGTATAGGTATATTCATTGGATATGTATACGTATTTAAAATATAAATTTTGTTGGTTTTTCATTTTATAAACAAAAATTTTTTACCTACTTACTTATACATGTATACTTATATGAATTTTAAATCAAGATTATGTACCTATCACTCAAAATTTAGGAAAAAAAATGGTTTACGGTATTTTGTTGTCGAATTATGCAAATAAAAGTAACTATTAGGTAGATACATATAAATTTTATCCCGACACGTTTTGCCCAAGTTATATCTAAGTAGGTACTATGTAGGTATAATGGATGTCAAGTTAACAAAGCAACATTATTGTCGGAAAAAAAATTTGTACGTGCCTAATTTCCCCTTAGGTATTTATGGTCTTATTAATAAACATTGTCTAATTTTAGACAGCCGTCCAAGTTTTTAGAAAACCTTTCTAATTTTTGCTAAAGTAATCTATCTTTTTATCTTGCTTTAGACAACGTAATCTATTGTCTAAACCTAGAGAAATGCAATATATTTTTTTTTATTAAAAAAGCATATTTCCGACTGTTTCAAAATACTTAGACATAGTTTAAACAGCGAAAAATCTAATTAATAAGACCATTAGTCTTTAATTAATTGTGATAATTTATATATTGGTTAAGATTGCAATTAATTAGTCTAGAATAAGTTGTTGGCAATTTCAATTTTGTCGTGCAATGTTTTCAATGTTTTATGTATTTTTTTTTTTTTTGATTTTCTCAAAATTCATACCTAAAGTTGGCATAATTCAGAATACCTAGGGCCTATAACACAACGTGACAAGTCTTAATCCACTTGTCCAACTATACTTGTCCGAAAAATACGATCTTTAATAGACTTGACGCTTTGTGTTACAGGATTTAGGACAAGTTTTTCGCTTTTCACTTGTCCTACAAGTACTTGTCACGTTGTGTTACAGGCCCCTGGTCGTAAAAGTTTGAAATCTTAATTTAATGTTTGAAAAATTTTCAAACAACACCCACAAACACCCAAAGTAGCACATTTAAAATTTTCAGATATGAAAATGTAATGTAATTTAATGAAACGTAATGTGAATGTTTTATAATGCATTACATTTTCATGTCTGGAAATTTTAAATGTGCAACTTTGGGCCACGTAGAAAACAGTTGTTGACTTTGAATGTATAGGATAAATTCAAAGTTTCTTTAAATCCAGATTGTTATTGATCAACATTTTGTTCTGTTAATTACAATACTGATAAGAGTTGAGAAGAAAAAATACATTGTTTCGAAAAAAAAATTTCAATCTTAAAATTGAATAATTTAAAAAAAAATTTTTTTTTTCAATAAATTCTTTTTTGTTTTCCTTTAAAATCTTATCAGTATTGTTAATAATGCAAAACTTAGAAATAACTGGACAAATTGTTCTTTTCTTTTTATTTTGATGAGAATTTCATGAACCATATACAATTTGTTCATTTAATGGGTTTGTACGACTTTGATAATTCGGTATCGGAAAACGGTTCAATAAATCAATTTGAAAATTTACAGATATATTGGTGGTCTATAGCTTTTGAAAACATCCTACCAAAAATTAAGTCCTGCGATCAATGTCTTAAAGTCTTTAAAAAGTCGTTTTGTGTCCTTTTCCTAATTTAACGGTAAGGTGAGGTGATAAAATTTTGAAATTGTATCTTAGAAAATTTATTCCAGTTTTCAAAACTACGATTAAATTTTCCGTATCATCAATCTTTGATGAGACATTTGAAACCAAATTCAAACGTTTTTTTTTTCATTCAAAGCCAAATATTCTTCTTAAAAAAAATGTGGGATGACGAAAAAAGACAAATTTAAAGGTGAATAAAAAAGCTATTGATCCAATACACTTAATTTGGCTCAAAAATCTTTTCAAAGAAAATTAAACTTTTAAAAAAAATATATGTATATGAAATTTTTGGATCGTACTGTTTTATATGATTGGCCAATAACGGTACCTTAAAAAATGATTTGTTTAAATTTCTTAACTCGAAAAACATAAAGCTTGAGAATGGTTTTTGTTTCATATTAATACGACCACTTTTAACAGTGATACTTACAGCTCTTCAAAAAACACTAAGAAGTGAAATTTTGTTTGTTCCCTCAATTTTTTTTTGAATAGTGTATTATTGCCATGAGAAGCACAGTGTCCTTTCAGATTTTCACAATCATTAAAAAGATGAAAACAAATGTTTTATGAACCACATAAATTTTTATTAAAAACCTAAATTTTGGTTGAAATAAATTATTAACTACATTTTTTAAATTTAAAATAATAAGTGCAAAAGTAAGTTAGGCCACTATAATAATTCTCATTGCTTCATTAGTTACATTTTACATGCTGTTTTACATATCAATCTCTTGTCATGTAGCAGTGAAGTTACTCTTCGTATTAAACCTGTTGAAATTGTAAATTTTATTAAAAACTGCAGACTATAGACTGTTTGTCTCACACTGTACGGGGAAATACATAACACGAACTTGAAAATGATAAACTTATCTATCCGTTTGCATTATGACGATCTACGTGTAGAAAAAGTTGAAAAATAAGATAACCTTGCATCGCATTAATAATAATTATATTGATTATTTATTTTGAAAATAATTTGAGCTATATCTAAGTTATTTTTTTTGTATTTTTTTTGTGATAAACCAAATATTAAGTCAAGAAAAAAATGGTATGGGAAGGGGGTATTCAGAAATTTTAGCAAATGATTTTTTTGAGATACCGTTACTGCGCATTCATAAGAAGCAACACGAGCTAAAAATTTTAATTTTTTTCTTATTTTTTTTGAACATTGTCATTTTCTTTGAAAAATTTTTTTTTGAGCCAACTTAATATTTTGTTTCGATAACTTGTTTTTTCAGCCTTAAGATCGTCTTTTTTCGTCATTTTACAATGTTTTCTCAGAAGAAAATCTGGCTTTGAATGAAAAAACAGCCTTTTGATTTTGACTACGCATATCTTCGCAAGAAATGTCGACATGGAAAATTTAAGGGTTGTTTTAAAAACTGGAATTAATATCCTACAAAATTTTTTCAAAACCTTATAACGATTATTTTTTTTTTGGCTTCTGACAGTTACGTTCAGAAAAGGTAAAAAAAACACGACTTTTTAAAGAGTTTTTGTAAATCTTTTACTGCTTTACAAATATCGATTGCAGGACTTAATTTGATAAGACATTTTAAAGAACTATAGACCACTAATATTTTTATAAATTTCAAATTGATCCATTAAACTGTTTTCACGTACCGAATAATCAAAGTCGTAAAAACCAATTAAAGGAACAAATTGGGTGGTTCATAAATATTGTGAAATTGTCATTAAAATGGAAACGAAAACAACAATTTTTACCCACTTTTTTCACAGTTTTGAGTTAGTTACAATACTGCTGAGATTTTAATGAGAAGCAAATGTCTTTTGGAGAAAAAAATTAAAATTAAAATTTTTAAATTGTAAAAAAATTATTCAATTTTTGGTCCAAATTTTTTTTCCTTGAAAAAAAAAAAAAAATGTTTTTCTTTCTTTATAACATGATTATTTTATACAAAGGCACCCATTGCTTATATAGGTTGAAGCTTTATTTCTAAGTTGAACATTAGCCAACATAAAATTGTTGACCGAAATATTTTACATTTCAAACTTTATTTCACAACTATCCTCTTGGTGAAATTTATTTCTCAATTAGATTTAAAGTACAAAATTCTTGGAATTGTTACTTCAATTATAAACCAGCCCACCAAATTCTAAAGACAAAGTGCTGTGCTGCCTGTGTCTGACTCATCTACCAAGCATTAATTAATTCACTATCACTCTTGATTCAACTCCAAGCATTTGATTAAAATCCTCAAACAAAAGTATAATATTTCTTCCATAAAGGGTATAGGTACTTTTATTATTTCTGCTGCAAATAATCTTCTTAGTTTCGGTTGATTTCATGTTATCCTATATACTGCAACGCCAACGCGCATTCTAATAAAAAAAAAATATAACAAAATGAATAGAGGGATAACTTTCACAGGAGATCTTCAAAATCTCATCAGAAGCTATCCAAACTTTTTGGTTCATAAAATTCTCAAATCCCTCTCATTGTGTTATAGGATCTGATAGTGATGGTTTGCTTGTCGGTGTTTTTTTTTTTTTTTTTTTTCGGTCTTAATGCTATTTTTTCCATCTCTATATAGGATCCTATCAACTGAACTTGCCTTTTCGTGGCATAATCTAATCCAGTTCATGGGTGATTTGAGGTAGAACGTATCTATAAATATATCTATCTTGAGTATAGTTTATGTGCGTGTTTGGTATATGCTCTATGTTTTCTATCATGACCGACGACGATGTCGGTCGTTGTCGGTCGGGGTTCGAACTCATTTATCTGGGAGTCTGGCTATTTGCTCCCTAAGTCAAAGATCGAACTTTTAATCCCTCTTGCAACATTTTTCCAAATGAGATTTTGGTTTTTTTTCTTTTTTTTTTTGTTCCAAATAGAAAAGAAAAGTATCTTTATCCATTTATCGCTTAAGTGTAAATTGGATTTGCTTTGAAAGTGATATTTTCTTCTTCGTATTTGGAAACACTTGCAGCTAATAGCAAATGCTCGAATGAAAAATCATTGAACCTTTCATGTGACAAAAAATGAAGAAGAAAAATCAAAATGACGAAAGTAAAATAAAAAAAAAAATAATAATAATGACAAACATTTTTCTCTATTTTTCATTGAATTTCATTTTCACTGATTAAAATGTCTGTCAGTCACAACACAAAGGGCACAAGTTCGTGATTTACTTGAATACATGAAATCATTTTTATTCTAAGTGGGCCCTAGCAGCACAGATATACAAACAAACATGAACTTGGTTAAGTATATTGAATTTGATAAAGTAAATTATATACAATAAAGTCGAATAATATTCTCAAGAGGATTATTCCCTATTATCGATATAGATATTATTTCTTGCGTTATTGGCATAGTAATTAAAAAAATTAGAGATTTAAGAGGAATTTTGGTTTTTGTTTATTTTTTGTTTAAGATTATTCTAGGTACTTTTTTTCGATGATTATGTCATCATTTTGATCCGTTATATTTTCTGTGAGACATTTATGGGTTGAATTAAGATTTCTGTTTCTTGTTTAAAATGAGGGAGGACAAAGTCCATGATAATTTTTCTGTTTTGTTTTGACAATGACCAAAATTGTTAATGTTGAGGTTTCTTCCCGCAAACCAAACACCACAGGCAGCATTTTGTCCATCGTTTATGAACCAAATGAATATAGTTTATGTCTATTTTTTTTATATCTAAATTCTTCCAGAAAAGATTTCTATTTACATAAGAAGCTATTTATATTCTAAATCACAATCTACATCAATAGACAAGCACTGATTTATAAATTAGCTTTCGTTTGAAAAAAAAATTCTGTGAACGGCTCCAAGTTGTCTAAATGGTTCGCTTCGGGCGGAGTGAACCCAACTGAATGCATTGTGACTTCTGGAGTCTTGTCTCATTTTCCCTGTTCATCGATGTTTCTAGTAAGATATACCTACGCTTTTGAATCGAGTAACCTTTGCTGAAAGTCACATACATATATGTATGTACCTACTTTTTGCTCTATTTTGATGAGATAATATTTTTGGATGATAAAGCCTGATTTTCGCTAGTCTCCAACACAACGGCGAAATGCTTACGAAAAACCAAAGTCCAAAAGTATTCATTGAAAGTGTCACCAATATTGTAAAAAAAAAAACAAACACAAAAGCATAGAAAGCCATATTGAATAAAGCTCAAATGTAAGTACTTACACAATTAATTGTCCGGACAATTAATTCAGTGCGAAGAAGGATGGAGATCTCTCCAAATAATCTGCTACAATTATCAATTTCGCTCATCGAACAGCGTACCGCAGAACGAAAAGCAGAACGAAATTTTACGTTTGTGATTCCGTTGACTCATTTTTGTATGGGATTTTCGCATCACCAGCGTAAACTTTCAAATAAATGAAAACCGATTTGAAATTATTGATAATTTTCAACATGAGCAAACAAATGGTCTTATTAATTAGATTTTTGGCTGTTTAAACTATGTCTAAGTATTTTGAAACAGTCGGAAATATGCTTTTTTAATAAAAAAAATATTGCTTTTCTCTAGGTTTAGACAATAGATTACGTTGTCTAAAGCAAGATAAAAAGATAGATTACTTTAGCAAAAATTAGAAAGGTTTTTTAAAAACTTGGACGGCTGTCTAAAGTTAGACAGTGTTTATTAATAAGACCAAAAGTATACAACGCCTGTTCAATAAATTAAATTTGGTGGCACAACGGCTCATGAAAAACCAGGGCCTAGTGACTTACAACAGGTGAGCAGCACTTTTCTGTGACAAGAGATACTCTTGGAGAGTTTGTCACTTCCCCGCAAGAGGCAGTAAAAAACTTAAGGTGGAAGCGGCTGCATGACAGTCCAACGTACTAACCATATTACGCCACGGGCTACTACAGTACAGTTGGTATATATTTTTTAACCAACAATAGTCCGCCTTACCACTGCACTGGTTCGTAAAGAGGACGGTCCTTACTATTATATTGCAGCTCAAACTTTCTTTTGTGCTTAAAATTTCTTGGAATTTAATTTGCTTAAACAAGTAGGTACCTATAGGTACATAATTAACTTAAAAGGTTTTGATCTTAAAATGAAGAACACCCGTCTAATATATAAATGTATGCAAAACAATTTTTTAAGGAAAGGTTTTAATAAATTTTCATACATACCTTAATTTTCTTAAAATTACTTGAAAATAAAAAAAAATAAAACATTTTTTTCTACTTTTTACGTATTTAATAATAAACGTCTATAACCATAATTTCAAAAAATTCATTAACCAGTTGTTGAAATACTGATTTTTAAATCAAACACAAAAAAACACAACAAAAAAGTTTTATCCACATCGACTAAGCTATTATTGAGAAAGTCAAAAATTAGAAAAAAAACTATTCTGTTAATACTTATAGTTTTTTTTTTTTTTAATTTTTGTTTTACTAAAATTAAATTTTGAACAAACTGTTTTCGATTTAAATTTCCAGTCTACTATAAACTTGACCCACTTGACAGGATTAAAGTCCATGTTTTAAGATTGTTAAAGAAACAAAAAAAAAATTATTATAAAATTGCTTAACCCGTGACGATGGGACTGCCCAAGAATAAAAAAAAGTAACTTAATTCGATTTTGTAGCAAAAATTTGAATGGAAACCATTTTTAATAATAGATGGTATAAATTATTATAAGTCTCAATAAAAGTTTTGTTTTTTGAAATTTTTCTAATTTATATTATTCAAAAAAAAATAATCTGACTATTGTGGGAATGATGATTTTGTTTTTAAAACGATGAAAACTTTTAATTAACAAATACCAGTTTTAATTTTTTTTTCTGAAACAGTTTTATGGTTCATCAATCTTATACCTAGATACAGTTTTAAAAAGATCAAATTTGTACTCGAAATGTTCGTCTTTTTAAAATTAAGTATATAAATCATTTGTTAGTATTGACTCTATTGCTTCAAGGCGTCACATTGGAATAAAATGATACAAAATATTTTTCTATTTTTTTTTTTCTTTTATTTAAGAAATATAAAAAGTGTAAATTTCATAAAATTCTAAATATGAATTACTTTGTTTTTTTTTTATCATATTATCATGCGGATTTTTTTGTTTGATTCGTGTTGATCTATTTGGGAGCCGAAAATTAAAAAAAAAATATCATGAAAACCTAAAGTAATAAGAAATTTATCAATTTTATGATCATTTCCAATACAAAACACAAAAAAGTTTAAACAAGTAATATGAATTTGGTTTTTAAAACACGTTATTTCAATAACTCCTTTAGTTATTTAGACTTCGAATTGAATAGAAACACTTCTATTCTAAGCTTCTGCCCTGCCTTAAATAATGAAGAAACAAATCAAAATGGCTTCCAGAATATCTGGACTTTAGACGACATTGTGATAGACTGAAACATGCGCTGCGCAGAGCTAAGACTGAATTCAATATGTAATCGCCATTTTGTTTCCTGCCCTACATTATCTCATAGTCAAAAAATTGGTGCGAAATTTCTTTTTTTTTTGTTTTTTTAAGATAAATAAAAACTAGGTACATTTTAGAAGACGAAATAATCATCTTTCGATTTGTAAAATTATGGCCACATAAATTGTTCAAATTTTTGTTTAGAGAAATTTCTAACCATTTATGGATCAGATAACTCATAATTTTTATTATCTTAATAAAACATAAACTTCGCCTTGATAATGAACTTGCCGTGTGGATTCCCATTGCCTAAAAATAGCAAGATCATGCGATAAGTACCAATAAATCTAATTTTTTTAATATATATACACCTATGTATGTATTATTGTTCAAAAAATACTTTGTGCAACAATAAATTTCAACAAGGACAAAAAAAAACGTTTTACCTTATTAAAAATTCAACAAAAATAAAAATAAAAAATGAACAAAAATAAAGCGCCTCCGCACCGTTCGCGCTATTATAATAAAAATAATCACTTGAATGAGGCCTTTTATGTAAAACAACTATTTAAGTAAATTAAAGTCATCAAGCGTAAAGCTTTAACAAGAAAACTGATTAATTGCTACACCTCCACAATACAACAATTAAGTTTTTCATTCAGTAGGTGTAGGATGTAGGTGTTGTAGTTTTTCAGTGGTAACATTGATAGAAGTGTTAAGTCGACTATTATTTTGTTGAAAATTAGCATTTTTAATTTTGTTAAAGGAATTTGTTTGCTATTGAATTAGGTAGTTGAAATTAAAATAATCAATTACAATGAATAAAATAATTTTTAAGAAGTAATCAGGTAGTTTAAGTATAGTATTTACATTGTAGTTAATTTGTAATTAATATAACTTTTATAAATCTCGACACTAGCTATAAGTATAGTCTTCTAATTAAAAAAAAAATAATTCTATTGTAAAATAGAAAAAAATCCAAATGAATTTTGAATAAGATTTTTTTTTAAAACGATTTCTGTCCGGATTAATTAATGTGAAATTTTTTGTAACATTTTGAGCAATTCTAAAGTCGGATTCAAATTCAAAGACAATAACAAATTATCAAATAATCTAGCTTCTAAGAAGACAGAACGTGTATAAAGCCGGATCCACACATGTCTCGCGTGGTATTTTGTAGAGTGTTGTGGAAAAAGTACACTAATCAAGCGTGCTGTCTTTAAAACTAATATCTTTTTTATTTTTTAATATTCTGTTTTCAAAAGCATTGTTTTTTCTTTCCCGCAGACTAAAAAAATGTCTTCGCCATAGCGTGGTATGACGCAATCGTTAAAAAATAGATTTCGACACAACACACCATTCCACAACACATCATACGAGACATCATGTGTGGATTCGGATTAATGAATGAATAATAATCAACTTCAAATGTAATTTTAATTTAATTGTTTGGCAAAACAATAATTCCGTAGTCACAGTCTAGGATCTAAGAAAGAGAATATTTTTTGACTCTTTACTTATTGAGATTTTTTTTGTAGGACACTGCTATTGATGTTTGATTGTATTTTTACAGTAAAATATTAAATTCAGTCATATTTTAGAAGCAACTAAAATTATTGAAGTAAAATTTATGGGGGTGACTACGATATCACCCAAATTAAGATCCCGCAATAGAAATCTCGAAAAACAAAATCTCGCAATTACAAAAACCTGCAAATTAAAATCTCAAAAACAAAAATAAAAAATTCCGCCTTAAAAAAAAAAAAACACAATTACCTAAATATATAGGTTAAAGTTTTTGACTTTATTGCAATTTAAGAGTCAGGCAATCACCATCAGTTTTCTTAGACAACAGTACCTTATGTGTGACACGCTTTGCTGGTTCCATAGGATTTTAATTCCCTTCTTGGGTAGGAAGAAATTCTACTTGATTCATGTGGTATCACAATGGACCACTCATGGTCTAAGTGTGTCAAGCACTTGTGCTGACAGCCACGATAACCTAACCTAACCTTGGGCCTTTCTCCACTGTCCTGTTCACGCAACTCCATTGCTTTACTAAGAGTATATTCAGTCGCCAGGCAGGCGCCTTATTTCAAAAGTTTTCTTGAACAACAGTTAGCGAGGTTTTTATTGGCGAGATTTTTGGGTGCGACATGCAAGTGCGAGATTTTTAAAAGTCGGATTTTGTCATTTGCGAGATTATCAAAAGCGGGTATATGAAGTTTCCAGATTTAATTTTTCAAGATTTTTAAAAAAAATTCAAGATTTCGTTATTCGAGATTTTGATTTGCGAGATATCGTACCGTACCGCTCCCAAATGTAAGCAATTGAGTAAAATAGAAATAAAGGATTCATAAAATAAAATTATTTTGCATTTGTTGGCAGTTCTCTAATTCCTTGAAAGTCTTTCAGAGTCCTTAAGTATAACTTTAAATTTATTAAAAAAAAAAGAAATTATTATATTCTGTATTTGAAATTTGATATTCAAGTGGAACCAGCCACAAACTTCCAGAGATCTATTTAGAAAAATAATACCTAACGAAATTGTTTTTAACTAAAAGTAAAAAATTAATTTAAAAAATTTTAAAATTTCAAAGATTCCAAAATATAAAAATCTTTCAAAATAATGAAAAAATAAAAAGAAATAAAGAAAAATAAAAGAATAAAAAGGAACAAGAAGATTGCTTGAAAAATATAAGAGACATACAAATCCTATACAAATTTGCATTAATCGAATAAAATCTTTTTTATTCATTTATAGCATTTTAATATCTTATATTTAAATGTTAGGGGTATTTGCTCAGTACCTACGCCAGAAAATAAGAAATTTAGGTTAAGATTGGTATACCTACATATAAATACAATACTAGTAGGAAAACTACAACCATTGCTGAAAAATATCAAATTAATTATTATCGTGAATCAAACAGAAATGTTCAAAAACCAGGGAAAATAATTATTTAATATAAAATAAAAATTTAGCTTCAAAAAAAATCTCCGGATTCTGGTGCAGAGCTTTGTTCTAACGTCTTGAACATTAATCATAAAAACAACTTTCGATTTTTATTTCATCAGGTGAAAGGGTAAAATATTTAAAAATTTACATAATAGTTTTTTGAAGAAATGTCAAGGCTTGCATAAGTTACCTACACAATTCCATAAAAAAAGAAAAAAACTAAGTATTGTAACAATTTTATCAGGAAGTAGATTTTGGTAAAAACAATTAAGTAAGTATAACAAATTTTAATTCAGCCTCCCAAATCTTAAGCCCAGGTCAAAAATGAGAGAATTTAAGATATCAAAATTAAGTTTCATAGCATCATCAATCAATTCAACTCTGTCGGATTTTTTTGAAGCTTAACCTTTTGTCTTATTTTATTTGTTCTAATACCTACGTAGCTTCATTTTTATTTGAAAAAAAAACTCAATAACGATTAAAAAAAAAAAAAAACAAAGAATGAACAGTTTTTTCAGTCTGACTCAAAAAACCAAGACCTAGGGCAATCTAAAAAGCGTTCAAATATATTTTTTTAATCTTTCCGTAATGCAATAAAAGTTTTTGTCTTTTTTTATTTTAATTTAATTGCTTTTAAATTAGAGTGTGCAAACACCACAGAATACCTACCTTCCTACAACAACAACAATAACAAAAAAAAAATCTCCATTTTTATTACCCGGCCAAAGTGTCATAAAATTGTTTTATAACCGCAGTTCAAGGTCAGTGTGCCTCGAATGAATTTTATGATGGGAATGCTTAATGTTTGTTTTGTCTGTCAAGACTTAGAGTTGAAATTTCTGATGACAAACGTCATCATCTCGTCTAATACAATTATTACTTTTTCAAAATAGAAAGAAAGAAAAAAAAAAACTATAAAATAATAAAAAATATTTTCATTGAATTTTTGTATCTGGCAATACATAAAAAGTTGATCCAATTAGTTTTTTTTTTTTTTTTTTTCGTTTTGGGAATTTTTGTCTTTTTCATTCTCGAAACCACTCAGACTGGTTAAAAGCCTCACATTCAAATATATCTTTAACAAAACAATTTTATCTAGTTTTTTGATAGCTTTTTTGCTCCTTGCTCCCCTTGATGATGGAAAATGTTCAAGATGGAGGAGATGATAGAAGTATCTTAAGCAACTTTGTATGTGTAGATATTCCAATTAACATAAACTCTGATGTCGATATCCTCTTAACTTTTTTTTATGCCTCCAACTCATCTCATCTCATCGAATTGCAACAAAGACGAAATATCTAAATACGTAGATATACCCTACCGGACAATTTGGGAACTACACGCAATCCCAACTAAAAAAATCCAATCATTATACATTATTATGAAATTCTTATCAGAACTCAGAACGACATAAGCCCAAAGAGGCCCGAAGTCAAATCCCAATGAGAATGTTGTATTATGTTATTAATAATTACTTTGAATTTCCATCAGATGGCGTTGTGCCAAAAAAATCTATGAGAAAGAGATGTAAAGTAGTCGGATGCTGTTAAGGATGGCGCAGCATCACCATTGCAGATAAAATGAAACAGGAGTGGGGGATGCCTCTTCCATCTCTCTTTGCAGCTTCTCACTATCTTGCTTCAACGTTTAACTTTAAACCGAAAAATAATGCAAATGTAGTAGTGGGTATATCCATGGGGCGTGGTAATGTAAGGAAGCCATCATGCCTTTCTAAAAATCCAATACTATCATAGATGTTCAATCTAATACTACCAAACGAATTGAGTTTTGTAACTGTGTTGGCTAGCCGCACTAATACCTTCACACATAAGCCATGCTGCCCCCTTTGTTCAGATGGCGTCCCTTGGATGTTTGTATCTATAACGATTTTTCTTCTAACCAAACAACCACAGCTTGGGAAGTGTATCTAGAGTGAGTTGCCATTTCTTCTGGTTTCGTTTCTTTCCACACATTATTTTCTTCACAACTTTTTTTTGTTAATTTTTTTTTTCCTGGGACTTTTGCAGAAGTTTTGTTTATTCAACCGAGGAAAAGAAAAGAAAAATGAAAAAAGCTGGCAAAAGTTCCAGAATCGATTTTCCATTGTGTATCTATACATTTATATCTTGTATCTATACCTACAACACGAGGTTCCGACCATACCTATAAGCAAACGTTGAAATACTTCGTTGATGATAAATTATAGCTTGACGAGCCCTGGCAGACTATGGAAGCCCATCAGCAGCCGTGATTTGATTGATGTTGTTTCCTTTTGATATTGAAACGAACACCATATGCAGATTATTTGCAGCTAGAAAACTTCGTCATGCAATCAATTTTGACGTTTTTTTTTTTTTTTTTTGTTTTTGCGTTGTTGGTTTCGTATCTATGAGAATAGTTTTTTGTTGTTTCGAAAAGTATCTCGAGTATAATATCCTATTCTATAAAAGTAGATACCTAGATATATTTTTTGTTGTGTGATGTGACTTTGGCTTGGTGGAAATGTGATTGAATTTTGTTTTGTGTGGGTGATTGTAGTTTACTTATTTATTTATTGATTTTCTTTTGTGTACCTACCTAATTTCTATTGTAATTTGTAGGCATATTTTCTTTTCTTTTCTTTTTCCATTTTCACCTTGGGAGTAGGTTTATTTATCTAATACTTGTCTTATATTTAGCAAAGAACGATAGGTACCTATCTAAAAAAAATAATAATAAATTAATTTGTTTTATTTGTTAAAGTTATAGAGATATCTACCTAAGTAGGTATCTACTTTTTTTGATAGGCACATATTCTTATTTTACTTATTTAGAATATGTGTTACTTTTTTTCCGTCGGCTAAATCAAATTGAATTCGATTATTTATGATTTTTTTAAAACAAAAATGCTGAAACTAATACTTAGTTATGTTAGTACTAATCCTTGAAAAATTTAATTTACATATACAAAAATCCATAAATGTAGTTATATGTATAGGTTTAGTAAGTAAGTTGGTACACATATTAAAATAGATTTTATTGATTTTGGTATTTAATTTGAAATAATGTATTTGTGGATTGCGTGCTTAAATAAATAAAAAATATTTTTCTTCTTTTCCGTATAAATCATGCTGTCTCAGTAAAGATAACAATCTTTCTCTTGCCACCATCACATTTAATGATGATTGATTTTCACTTCACCCAGTATAATGTGATTCCATTTCAATTGACCTTCAACTAAAGAAAAAATAAAAACATTGATTAAAAAAATTTAGATAAATTATTAAACTAGCCTCAATTCAATATTTTCAGTGGCAAAGCGGAAAGATTAGGCCCATTTTTTAAAACCAATCTTAAAGTTCAACATAAAACTTATGTGACAGCTAAGTTGAACTTATATGGAGGCCGTGTTTGGTGTACCACCGCAAAAGGCCTCGTGCTATAAAAAATAATTAAATATATTTTTTATTTTAGTACTTACTTATCAGCAAACGACTCTAACAAAGTTATAAATATCTACTTACTTATTTTGCAATCAAAAAAAAAAAAATGTTGGCGCACGGGAGATCAAGGGCCTATACATATTCATATGCGTGTTATTAGCAAGAACGGAGAAGACCTTCAATTTTCTGCCGAATTCGAACTGTTTAGGTGAGAGGCGCTAATTTACAGCCACTGATGTATTTCATATTTTACTCTGTTTTAAAGTTCCCAGATATCCAGTCTACTAAAGGTACAGGATATAATTTTACAGAAATCTACACACCAAATTAAATTTAACAGATTTTTGTTCTAACCTATAAAAGCAATGAATCCCTTTTTGTGTTCGTACGCACATAACTCGGCTTAACTTCATCCGATTTGGTTGGAGATTTTTTTTTGGATTTGTATTGAATCCGATTAAAATACAACGGAGCCAAAAATTTTAAAATTCGGCCGAAAATTAGAAAATTCTACCGAAAAATTGGGAAAATCGTGAAAATACCTGGAAATTTTAAAATTTCTAAAATTAAATTGTGTTCGTACGCACATAACTTGGCTAAACATCAATAGATTTTAATGGAAATTTTTTCGTTGGATTTGTATTGAACCAGATTGAAAAATTCAAACGAAAATTATAAAATTTGACCGACAAAGTCAGAAAATCAAGAAAACATCTTAAAATTTCAAACTTTCTAAATTGGTTTTTTTTTTTTTCGTACGCGCATAACTTGGCTGAACATCTTCCAAATTGGATGGGGATTTTTTTTTTGGATTTGCATTGAACCCAATAAATACAAATGTTCCAAATGAAAATTGGATAACTAGGCCGGAAAAAACGGAAAGTCGTGATAACAATAAATTGCTTACTTTCTGAATTGTTTTTTTTTTTTTTTTGTCCGAACGGTCTTTCTACATTGGCGATTGATACCAATTGGTAGTGTATTAATACAGAGACTATTGCGAGAGTCTATTCAAAATAGAATTTTAGTCAAATAGACTTAATTTATTAATATTTTTCTATTTGATTATTTGAGTAGTAGCCGTGGCGTGATGGTTAGTGCGATGAACTGTCATGTCGGAGGTCTAAGGTTCGATCCCCCAGCCTCGCCACCTATTTATTTAAAAGAAAAAAACGGCTACTGGCTCTTGCGAGGAAGCGACAAATCCTCCAAGAGTATCTCCTGTCACAGAAAATTGCCGCTCACCTTAGCCGTTCGGATTCGGCAATAAACTGTAGGTCCCCTCCATTCCTGCAGACACGCACACAGGAATGGTTGAGAGTTGTAAGTCACTAGGCCCTGGCTCTTCATGAGCCGTTGTGCCACAAAAAAAAATTTTTTTATATATATCAATGTTTGACCTAGTTGAAACTTGAAACCGGACAAAATGTTAATTTTGTATCAAATTTTACTCTGAAAAACCTTTATAGCTTCTCTCTCGGTTTTAATTACTTCACTATATCGAGTGTCTACTGTATTTCTTCTTCGTGAACTTTTATAAATTAAACCCTTCTAATTCTAAGTGGGCTTTAGGTCTTTCTTGAATTTATTTATTGTAAAATAGACTTTTTTTTTATTTTACAATAAATAAATTCAAAAAAAAAACTTAAAGCTCTCGTAGGATTAGAAGCGTATAAGTATGCAATGTTATTCAAGCTTAAAGCGAACCTCTTGAATAAAAATTTTGACTGTACCTACGACAGGTTTTCCTAAAAAAATTATAAGTTCAAAATTTCAAGAAATTTTTTTCAGTCACTTAAAACTGTAGGTTGAAGTTCAGGCACGCGACAGATACCTATAGTTGTGGGACCCAATTTTTTCGTCTTCTCTATCATCGTAAACTTGCGTTCGATATTTTGTTTACGAATCCAAAACTTGCCTTTATCTACTATACCTACCGCAAGTATAAAACTATGTATTTTATATTATACTACATCCATGATGGAACTATTGGATCTTTGGGCACAGAAAAACATACTGACACACCGGCAGCTGGTATTCATTTTTATTTTACACGATTTTTTCCGAACTAAACTAATACTGATTCTCCCATACTTATAGACCAAGTAAAATAAGAAAATAAATTCATAAAATTCCCAAAAAGAATGGACTCGTAACATTTTTCGATAAAATTATATAATAATATTTATATTTTTACGTTCGTATTTATAAACGTTGCCTAACTTTAGACAGCCGTCCAAGTTATAAAAAAAAACCTTTCTAACTGTTGCTAAAGTGATTGTATACCTTTTATCAAACTTCGGACAATGAAATTGACTGTCTTGTCTAAACCTTGACAAATTCAATATTTTTATATTTATTTTTATTAAATAAAGCATGTTTTCGACCGTTTCAAAATACTTAGACACTGTTTAAACAGTCAAAAATCTAATACGATTGTTATTATTTTGTAAGCTTACAAAACATCAACGTATTTCATCATAACGTCAAATTAGAACAACTGTTATGTTTATAATCGTGCCTACTAATCAGAAAAAAAAAACAAAAACTGTTTATTTATTTCAATATAATTTAACAAGAATAATATTAAAATAATCGAAAGTTTTTTTTTAACATGTTTGTGGGTATGTACTGTACATATATAGTCAAACCGAAAAAGACAAATTTTCTGCTCTTGGGGCTTGAAAAAACTGTAAAATTTCCCATTTAGAAGGGAAACTGAAAAATATTTCAAATAATGTTTCATTCTTGTTCAGAATAGAGGCATCGAAATAACTTTTATACATATTTTTGCAACAGTAAATCAAAGGTAATTAGAAGATATTTCAGATTCTATGGAAAACTGGTATATAATTGTTTAAGCATTCGGATAGTTTACTCATCGGAGCTATCAATTGTTTCATCATTTATAATAATAATGGAAAAAGGAACTGTACTGTATTATATGATGTTGACTATTTTCTTTAAGGAAAAACTAAAACAGCAAATCTTTAAGAACTTAAAATATCCCTCTTCCACTCACAATACAAACATCACAACTAATGCTCCATATCAGATACAAAACGTTACAAAAATAACTAACTCGGAATTGATCCAAAAAAGAAAAACAGAAAAAAAAAAAGGTTTTCTTCTCTATACCCTTCATCACGTTTATTATATTAGGTATGCCCTAGCACCCAGCCTGTATAATACCTCTATCACCCTTAAATGTGATTTCTGACATTTCCTTTTCAATGAGTCGTGAATTATACAAAATCCTGTCACACCGACATGCTATACGCACAAACACACTAATACGAATTTGTTACAAAAAAAAATCAAACAAAAATCCATTGTTCAAATATCTGCCATCATTATAGGGGCGGTTAGGAATAGGATTGTATACTACCTACGTGCATACATATTGTGTTTTTTTCTGGTCTTACGGTCTTAGTTTTTTTTTTTTCTTCTTTTTTTTTCTGTCCCAACTATCATGATGATGATGAGCGTCTTAAGAGGAATGTAGTTGTGAAATCCTTATGATAATAAGAATAACCAATTTTTCTAGGCAAACATTCCTTTTTTTTTTGTAATTTTCCCATTCTTGATCTATAGACGGCTATACACAAAGAAAATGATAAGTTGTGCTTAGATTCAGATTAGGAAAAGGAATACTCACACTAACAACTTTCTTGATGATGTAAGAAATTTAGGTATACCTATCGTACGTTCATTGCAAAGGTAAAAACTTTGGAGAAGGTATAACTCATTAGCATAAAGAAGTAAGCCTGTATAAGAAATTTTGCTCAAATCAACAGAATTTGAAATAAGTTCAAGTTATACTTTCATAACCTGTTTTTTTTCTTAACAAAGCATAACATTTATGAAAAAAAGGAAAAGGTTTAAGTAAAAGAATAACAGAGATTGTAGCGTCTTATAAAATGACCTAACATAAAGAACCTAGAAGTAGTAAGATATAAGTCTGATGTGAACATTAATATCTACTTGATATTTTTGTATTAAAAGAACTTAAGGCTGAATTTTATAGCCTGAGTATAAGTGGCACTTAAGTGACCAACATTCGACTCATTCAAGTTAGTGCGCACTGAGATATTGAGCCTTTATCTGCTCTTTTGGCCACTTCTACTGTGAAATCGGGCCTTAAACTTTCGCTAACAACACCGATTAAATGTAGTTCAAAAATTAAAATTCGAAACCCTTTAAGAACTAGATTTTCTTGAAAAGAATCAGTAATATACGCCTGATGTAACAAAGTTAAAAATTTGCAAAGTTTTCACTTAGCTTCAAGATAACTGCTGGCCCCAAAGTTACTTTCATTAGAAAAATATATGTAGGTAAAATTGACCTTCTCAACTCTCAAAATAAGGTATTATAAAAACATGAAGTTTGTTGGTGTAGGTAATTTAAAAAACTACAAGGCTTTCTTCAAATTTAACACAAATATAGGTACACTAAACAATTTGCATGAAATTTTTATTAAATTATGAATTTTTTATAAAATATTGACGCAACCGTTTACAAAAATTATTCACATGCAGAATATACTCTCCGAAAAAAAAAAATCGTTCACATTCTTAAAAACAAAAAAAAAAAAACTCCTGAGTATATCATTATTTGTTATAGTGTTCAACTACTTCCATTCTACAACCAGAGACCAGACTGATCTAATATTTTTTGCTGCTGTCGATGAAAAACTATGCACCATTCTTTTCAGTTCGTCCATAAAAAAAATATAAGGGCTTCTCTCGCAGACGCTGCTTGCTGGGTGTGCTGTTGAGTTTAAATTGCTTTCCTTGTTTTGGTTTGCTGGGCAGAAGGTTGTTTGTGCCACAAGGGAAATTAGATTTTCCGTTTACACTGAAAAAAAAAAAAGAAAACTTATTTTATTTAATAAAATAACATATCCAACATACTTTTTAAAATGATACTGTAAAAAATGTGAAAAGAAATTATTGTGGTTTGTATTAAGTACTAATGGACTCTCTGCGACTGAAAGTGTGTTCCAGAACCGAACACACTGCTAGAAATTCTTAGAGTTATTTCACACACACCCAGCGCCCAGTACTGATGGCAAGGATTAGACGTGTTTTCAACAATTAAGTACTTCAAAAAAAAAAAAAACAAGTACTTTTACACCAGGCCCGTGTGCAGTGGCGTTGTAAGTGGCATTCATACTGAAAGCTTTATTCAATTCAATTCAATTTTATTTTGTCTTCTTTAAATAAAGTGCAATAATTTGTCTTAAAAATAATTAACAATAATATTATACGTTGGATTTATAATAAGCGTACAGAATATGGAGGTGCTTAGTGAGATTTTTTTGAAATTTGGCTTTTTTTCTTATAGATGAATGGTTTTGCCTCATTAAGTATATATAGGTACATGTGATGTTGAAATCGATGTGCAAAAAGTTTTGGACGAATTTTGTTTCATTACCTCGCAGAAACAGTTTCCTAAACAATGATAACTAAATACACTTTTTTTTAATGAATAATCAATAGTTTCTTAATGAATATTAAAAATATGGAAATATCTCAGAGTTTGTTCTTATAAGCTAGAAAAACATACACTTTCGTAGTTTTGATATTTATATTACTTAAAAAGGGAGCGGGTCAGAATTCTGGCTATCAAAATCCTGTATGACCAAAATTCTGTTTTTTCTTTTTTTTTTAAATACTGTACGACACAAAATTCTGTTTTTCAGAATTCTGTATTTCAAAATTCTGTATTTCGAAGTATCTGTATATTCAAAATGCTGTAAGTGTAAAATTCTGTTTTCCAAAATGCTGGTTATGTCCAAGTTCTATATTTTGAAGAAAAAATTGTTAACAATATCATTGTTAAGCACGTACAAGTACAAATAGAATTTTTCGCATTAATTTGTTCAAAAACGACTAAAAAACATATTTGTAACCAACGATTTATTAACTCTATTTTCGTGAGTATATTTCTGTTAAACTTCGATATGTAGAAATTGTAGAATTTAACGATGAAACTTAGAATTCTTCAGCAATATTGGTTCAAGTCCAAAATGTTTTATTTACAAAATTCATTAAAGAAAATTTGAGTATTTGGAGGACATCTTAATACGATCAATTTTAAATTAAAGGTACAAAGCTGCATGAAATTTGTGTCCCATTGAAAAATAGCCCCAAACAAAAAATTAAAATTTTCGCAAAAATTTATATAAAAGCAAAAACAACAACAAATTGATAAAAATGATTTGGGGTCATTCTTCATTAGGGCTTCTTCATTAGGGCTTCTTCATTAGAGCTTCTTTTCGTTTTTTTAATTTTTCGATTAAATTTCAGTATGAAAAATGGCTTTTTTTTCATTTAGTTGGGGTCATTTTTTCATTTTGAAAATGGGGTAATTTCTCCAATTTTGGGGATATTTATTATATTTTGCTTAGGGTAATTTTTTATTATGACCAAATTTCACGTAGCCGTACATAATATGTATAATGAGGCTTGAGTGTAGCAACTTTCCGAATTTTGTTTTCCTAAAAATTTAATAAAAATATAGCCAGTACAAGGAAAATTATTCAAACTTTCAATGTTCATTCTGTATTTAAGTAAATCTGTATGAGTAAAATTCATTATATCAATATTCTGCTTTTCAAAATTCTGTATTTAAAAAAAAATGCGCGCTTTTTTTCATTATCAAAACAAGTTTTTTAAATACAGAATTTTGAAAAGCAGAATATTGAAATACAGAATTTTACTCATAGAGAATTTTGACCATACAGAATTTTAATATATAGAATTTTGTGTAACCAGAATTTTGAATTACAGTATTATGAAATACGCAGTATTTTAAAAATAGTATTTCGACCCCAACCCACCTATAAATTATTTTTTGCTCTATTATTTAAGATTTCACCCGAAACCATTCTAATAATATGACAGACGCACTAAAAAATAAAATGGCATATAACGTACATAAAAACGGTAGTACTTTAATTTGTACACAACATATAAAAACTGCAACAAAAAAATTTTTAAATACTTTCTATAAGAAATTTAAATTAACATTTAAAATCAATACCTATGTATATGTATACCTATTGAAAAGTAAACACAGTTTTTTTTTTTGGGTTAAGATCGTAATATGTGCCGAAATTCGGTTTTAAAGATTGTGTATTTCAAAATCCAGGAAATTTAAAATTCTGAATTTTTAAGTTCTGTAAATTAAAAAAAAATTGTTTTTATAATGAAAAAAATATAAAGAGAATTTCGAAGAACAGAAAATAGAAAATTTGTTAATAACGGTTATCATTATTACTAGGACCCGGATTTGTGTGTCCTAAAAAACACAACATAGGTATATACATAAACTAAGCACAAAAATTAAAAAAATATGCCTTGGCGAAGTCAGCAGTGGAAGATTTTGACATGAAACAAGGTCATTTATGGAATACTTAATATCCAAACACGGTTCTTCAGTCCCATACCAAGCATTCAAGGATAAAATTGTGAAAATATTTTTAATTTTTAAAAATTTTTGGTTTTTTTTTTTAAACATTTTTAATTTTTTGTCAAATTACAGAAAAAGTGATTACATTTAAAATTTCCTAGTTTCGTTTGACAGTCCAGACTATCAACGGTTTTTTTTTTGTACATTGAATACTGTCATTTTAAATGCGTTCCACTTTGAATGGATGTGTTCATAAAGTTTTTACATAATTTCATACCGAACTTCGTCCAACTTTTGTTGAAGTAACATCATTTGGAAATGTGAATTTGTATGGGAAATGATATAATTTTGAATCGAATTTGAATTTTTCAACGAAATTACCTCATTTGCAATAAAAACGTAGTGTAAGGTACATTCAGTTACTGTTCAGTGTATTTGAAGTAACATAAATGCAGGTCCGTCAGATCAACTCATAATAACCACAAAAAAAGTCAAATCCTTGTAAGAATTTATCAAGTGGTTATATACGAAAAATTCAATTGAAAAGAAAAGTCCATCACAAACAATGCAGACGCATATAACTCTTTCAAGAACAAAGACCACTAACTTCTTAGTTCCTTAAAATTGTGTCTGTGTTTTTGTTGTATTTTATTATATCTCATAATTTCCTAAAGTTTGTCTCTTATTAGGTAGATATCTTTTTTTTTCGTCCAATATTTTTCTTAACAAACAAACTTAATTTTGTTTTCAATGTCATTCCCATGAAGAAATTTTCATCAATTTTTGTTTGATGAAAAACATGAAGTTTTTGACATCTAAAAAAAAAACATTATATGGAAATGGATTCATCTTCTGTTAGTATGTATATACCTACGTGCTTGTATCTAACAGCGATTATTTGCACTGCGTACATTTTTTGAAAAGAAACTTTTATTAAGAATTTGATTAAGAGGGACAGGAAGGAGAGACACACTGTCTGAACTAGACAATCTGGTGGGTGGATGGGGTATTTGATGATTCGGCATATGATGCAGTATATCGGTAGTTGGGCAAGGGTAAATATACATATAAACCCCCCCTACACTTATCTTCGTTTAGTTTTTGTTATTTTTTCTTTTACGTCTGAGAATGTTTGATGGAAAAAAAAAAAAACTTTGAAAAACAAAACTTCACAAAGGAAAAATCTATGTTATAGCGTGTTTTCTCCTTTTCAGTATTTATTTTGACCAAGCAAGAGGAAAATAAAGATCCTCCAACATCAACAACAACAATAAAACCAGAAGAGTTGGATGGATATATTTATTTTGTTAAATTGCACTCGACAAGTTCGCTTGAGAATATAAGGATGTCCTTACCGTTCTCGCCGTTGCCTCTTATAATACCGAATCAAATAATAAACATATGATGCGTAGACAGACACCCAACCCATATCCCCCAAAGTATACCTTCCACTCCCCCATTTAGCCTGTTGGTCCTGATGGCAAAATTAAATCTCAAACAACATGGTTCAAGAAGTCTGTGTGTTTGTGAAGGAACTCAATTTATTTTGATGAAAAATTCATCCTCAGAACAAGGAATACCACAAAGACTTTCCTATTGTGTTTCTAATCCAATTTATTTAATTTTGCTTCTCGCTCCTTCTTTGGTTCCCTTGGTGTTATAGGAAGAAATTATTTGCCACTGCTGTTGCGCCACATCACATCAGTCGCATTTGCAATATACGAGTTGGTAGTACCTATACGTATATAGTATACAACGACGATAATGAATTCTTCTTGGTTCCGCTGTTGATTGTCCTTTATTCAGATGATAACAATAAGTTGAATGAATGAAACAGAACTGAAAACAATGGCAAAAAGGGTAATAGAAACAGGATGAGAAGAGTTTCGGTGTGGAAATTATACTGACGCAAGAAATATAGCAAGCAACCATAGTAAAAATAAAAATCAACGCTCAATTTAGTTTTGCTATGTTTAGATGAACTTTTGAAAAAGTGTTTTGATAGTTCGAAATACCACCCACTGGTATATATCTATAAAATTCTGTCGCATGATATCATGACGATCACGATGAAAAGCTGCTCCTTCTTTTTCATATCTTAATTCCCCACATTCAGTGGGGCTGGGAGTTGTTGGGAAAGTTTAACAGAGAGGATGGAGAAACCCGCAGTTTTCAGAATTTGTTTTTTGTTTTTTCTTTCTTCTAGTTGGCATCAGGGACATGAGGTTAGATAAAGAAATGAATATTAAAGTAGTTTTCGGGAGAAGAAATTAAAACTAATTAGCAACGCAAATGATTCTCAGCAAATTCCAATTAAAAGTTATTAAATAGATTTTATCAGTAAAAGAGTTTTAGTGAGATTAGATCTTTGATTTTTGCTAACACAACACAGATGGGAGTCCATCTTTCTTTTTTTGTTGCACCTATGAAAAATAGGAAAAACTGAAATTATATAGGTACCTTACGCAGCATGATGTACATACAGTTTATGTGTTTGTTATACAAAACAGTGTTATAATATAAAGATACAAAATCAAACCTTGCGAGTCTCAATACCTATTGCTAACCAAAAGTTTTGCATACCTACAGCAAACAATATTCTCTACGATAATATACTATCAAATTTTTAATTTTAAACGTTATATTCTGAATTAATCGATTAATAAAAGGAAGAGGGCATAATCCCGAATCCCAAAATCCCGAATGGCAGAAAATGAGAATCCCGACTCCCCTAATCCCGAATGTCCAAAATCCCGAATGCCAAAATCCTGAATGGAAGAAATCCCGAATTGAGAAAATCCCGACTGCCACAATGCCGAATGTCAAAAAATCCCGAATGCATTCGGGATTGACACCCGAATTTCAATACTTTTTAGTACTATTTAATTGAACTGCTTTGTTTGGCTTTGACTTCTGTTTATTTTTGCTGCTTTGAGAATCATTTTTGTTCGTTCAAAGAACTTAACGAAACAAAACTTAAAAATTCAATATAAACTATTTACATTTAACACAAAAAATTGAAAATTAAATTCACATTTTTATAGAAAAGAGCATACAATGAGCTATATTTTTCAAAGAAATTAATTTTTTCTATGTCAAGATTTTATGACAAAAATTATTTAAAAAAATTGAGTCTTTCGGCATGAAGTTTTCAACCCATTTTTACTTGCGATATATATGAAGGTACTATATGGCAAGGTTTGGATTCGTAAAAAAAATTGAACTCGAAATTTTGATCAAACTTGACATTACGATGATAGGGAAGACAAAAAAAATCTTGCAATTCCATCCGTCTGTCTGTCTGTCTGTGGACTCGCCTACAGCCTAAACCCATGCGCCGATTTTAATTAAACTTGGTATAAAGTGTTTTTGGAACATTCCCCCGACACGTTTTTTTCATTTTCTTTTTAGGACCAAAAATAACGGTACCTGCCTTATAATTTTTTTTAGCATTTTTGGAAAATCTTATTTTTCTCAAAAATGGCTCGACAGATTTTTTAAAAAAAATCAATAAATTTTATTAGGTATATGCTACCTTTTTGTAAAAAATAAACTTCCAAAAAGTGGTTTTAAATGGTACGTCCCATAGAACCATTTTTTTTATTTTTATTTTTCTCGAAAAGGAATAGACTGATTTTGATAATTTTTATTATGGAGAATCGTCAAAAAAATTTAAATAGTATTATTTACCAAAATTTTCAAAAAACTTTTTTTCGCATTTTTAAAAAAAGTTTCAATTTTTTTTTTGAAAACCAAATATTTCCTGAACGGCTGGGTTAATTTTTACGAACCTAGGGACCGAGCGATTTTTTAATATTATCTAAAAAAATTTGAAAAAAAAAAAATTATTATAGTCAAAATTATAAATTTTAAAAAACCGTTAAAGAAAATATAAATTTTTTCGAAAAGGACCCCTATGATTTTGATAAAAATTGTTCTAAATACTAATATTAGTACGGTCTATGATCTACCGAAAACAAAATTTACAGTTAGCCATTACCTCTCATATACTTAACCATTTTCTTTATTGTGGACTATCTCATATCAAAATTTTCAAAAAAAAAAAAGGAAATTCGGATTTAAAAAAAAAAAAAAAATTTTTTTTTTGAAAATTCGATATATTAAAAACGGGTAGATATTTTTTTTCGAAATTTAAATTTTTTCACTATGCAGAATTTTTAAAAAGAATTTTGAACTCTTAAAAGTCAATTTATCTAAAATTTCTTTGATTTCAGGCACCAATGCGAAACAAACCTTAATTTATAAAAATAAAATTTTATAAATCGTTGGTTTCATTAAATTCTTGTATTACATTTTAAAAAGTAATTTTAGGATTTTGAATTTTTTATATTCAATAAAACTTATTAAGGTACCTACTATTAATTTATTACATTATTTTTTGATGAATAATTATAGTTCTTGTTAAATAAATCTACACAAATTTTAATCAAAACCGTAGAAGTCATTTTCGAGAAAATAATATTTCCTTTTAAAAAACGAATTTTTGGCTTAAAAAAAGTATAGCATGATTAAATTGTAAGTGTTGCTATTGTGTTTCAATGATTTTGTTTTCTATTTTGAATTGATTTTTTAGAAAAGTGGTCATCCCACCTAAACGGGGAAAATTAAACCCCCCCCCTCTCACGATTTTTTCATGTCACGACCCAACCTACGCGCCCCAGCCTTGTGTCATCTTATGAAATTTAGGTAATATACTTACTTTCCTATACGATTTTTTAGTTAGGCTAGGTTAGAAAGGTGTAATTTTATAAAATGAGGCTTTGAGTTTGTCCCATGAAATACAGAATTTAAATACAATTGGATTTGATACAAGAAAAATTGTTTTTTTTTTTCAAAATCACGTTTGAAATAAACTATTCAAATAGTTATGTTAGGTTAGTAAAGTAAAAATGACTTATTGTTAGTAAAAAGTAATAAAATCTCGGAAAAAAACACTGCTTACTTAGAAATCTAAATTTTTTCTTGTAATTGAAAAATTTAAAGAGATTATATTTGTTTACTTAAACAAGAATAAAATAGCTAAATCTCCACAATATTATTTTCCGCCTTTTCAATTTATTTTTTTTGTTTGCCTAGTCGGTCAGCGATATTATAAAAGCTCTAAATAAATGACCACAATAACCTCTACATATACTTATACCAAAACGAAATAGAAATCGCCAGTCTCCAACAAAAATCTGAATGTAACCTTTATACGATTATATATTCTTACACCTTCATGTAGGTGCTTAATAAAATAAAAAATATACAGGTATATGAATTTAAATTTATTATTCGTTATCACGTGTCATCATTATTTTTGTCCATTTCGGCAGGTATGTATGTTATTTGATAAATGTGACATTTATTTGTTGATTTTCACCCTCGAGGACATTTTTATTGTGTGCTTTTTTTTTTTTTAATCAATATTAAAGTGGTGACAGATTTATATACAAAAAAATACATATTGTTTCGTATTTTATTTGTTTCTTAAAAAATACATTTACTTTTAATTTAATGCAAATCATTTTTAAAGCTTTGAATTTTAATAAAATAGTTCACACGTTGGTTTATCAACACCTGCAAAGAGCGTGTTTGGGATGACATATTTTTTACACTTTATAATGACAAGACAATTGAAATATATTTAAAAGTTCAAGGTCAAAAAATTATTTTTAGTGTAGAGGAAGAAAGGATTCCTGAACCTCTATATGCACGTCTAGCTCTCTCTTAAAGACGTACAGGATTTCTAATAAAATTATTCTAGTGATTTGGCAAACAAGGACATAAAAGAAGTCTCGCATACTCTATAAGAGCTACAAATTGCTTATTTCTTCAATGTTTATTCTATTTAAACTAAATAATTTATAAGCATACAAAAAATTACTTCATCAATAATTTTTAAATTTTGCAAAAGCATTAAAATTCTGACAAAACAAAAATATCACAACAAATTAGTGTCAAAAATAAAACCACTTCGTTCTAAAAATCAAATAAATCCTTCCAAAACTTTGCGAACAGAGCCTTAAACCAATAAAACCTTAAACCTACATTGTATTACATTGCATTGCATCAGTTTCCATTTTTGAGCTGGCTATGACACCCAGCAAATACTCCAATGAATGTCGAATCCCTTGAAAATATTCAATCTCATATGCCTTTTCTGAAACTCGTTAGGCTTTATTTGGAAAAAAAAATAATTAAAATGTCAACCAACCTCAAAACCGCGACATTCTTTCCAAGTCTGCATATAACATTTCTTTATTTATTGGTTTGCATTACAAAAAAAAAATCATTTTAATTAATAAAAAACTGATATCACGAAGGTGTGTCAGAAAAATTATCCTTCAATGGAAAATAAAGTTCTTAACTTAATGTGACGTTACAACCTGCAACATGGCAACAGGTTGATTCCAGCTTCAGATTAATACAATTCATGGGTATATATATGTAGTTGCGGTTGTTTAGACGTCAAAATATACATTACAAATATCTAGTTGCCAGATAAAGTTTGAATGTGCCATAGCAATGCACTCATATTCAAAGAAATCCAACCAGCTATCATGAAGATAATAACAGACGTGGATTATATTCTAGCTGTGGTAGGCCTTAACCATTATCTCATTTTATAGTTAAGACTTCGATGACATTCCTTTTGGATTATACCGCTCCCAAGCCGCTGTATTATTTCCTAATTATAATGTACAGACAAAATAAAAATATGGAAATATGATAAAACAATATAAAAAAAAGAACAAAAAAATACAGTCACAACTTGAGGAATATTTTAATAAATTGTAAACAAAAAAATCTCATGAAACATTAGAATTTTGTTCTCGGAGTCATCTTTTTCGTCACTTTTTCAACTAGGTAGAGGAATATTATGTATGAATATTAATTTTATTATTATCTTACGTTTGAGAAGAATAAAAAGTGTCTATAAAAGTCAAGGAAACAACAATGAATTATTATTATTGGAAGAACATAAATTATTATTGATTGACATTCAAAAAGTTTTTTTTTCTGTTTAAACATAATTTAAATGTTAATTCAAGAAGCTTGCTGCAGTTTACAATTCTATTTGGAATTTTAACCACTTGTACTGTTTTTTTTTCTGCAGATAACAGAACAACATATTTCAGTACTAATAAATATAGTTACCTACAGTAAAATATTTTTTTTTTATAATTATGGTCCTTAGTAAATTATGTATATAAAGATTCATTTAGCAATAATACAAAATTATTCTTAAAAATTTTATTAGGTGGAAAACCGAAAATAATTCTAGCCCTCTCCATCAATTAATCGTAAGCAACAAAATAAAAATTGAAATGAAATCAACATCAAAGTAAATAAAATTACATAAACTTTTCTGAAATTCTGTATCTACCTGTCTAAAGTCTGTTCTTGGATTAAAGACTAAGACTAAGGCTAAAGTCTTAGGAATATTTAGGTTTTGTTAGTTACTTTTGTTCAATTATACGGTGTGAGTTACATAACAATATCAAGTTCGAATTTAGATAAAATTAGAATTTTTTTTAAGAGTTGTTGTTGATTTATCATACTTGAATAATTTAAATCTTTCCAAGAGTAAGTTAAAAACTATCGAATTTCAACCAACAAAGACAGACACCAATCTAATCAAAGATATATGACCAATTCTTTTTAGTCTAAATTATTAAATGTTTTATACGGGCTTTTTGATCCGTTTTTTTGTATTATATGCAAATAAAAACAAATAAATGTATTTTATTCAGCGACATGTTGTCGGGATTAAATTTATATACCTACCCATATTTTCTTTTAATTTGGACAATATAAGACATCATATTGACCAAAACAGCCCGTATAAAACATCGAAACATCGATCTTATAACGGGTTAAGTAAAATAAAGTAGGCACAATAGGGTTAGTTACAATGTACTTCAAAACAAAAAAACAGAGAATGCATACTTTTTTTTCCTCATATTCTTGGTTTACGATTATCGAAATGGATTACTTCAAATTGATGTTTCATCAAAATTATTTGACAAATTAACATTATCGTGGGGATTTTTTCGCCGGTTTTTTTTTTTTGTATTTAACAATTTATAATTTTTTTTTTTTTTTTTTATTGGGCAATTTGTTGTTCAGCTTTTTACTTGCGATAAAATTACCTACTAGGGCAAGTTTTGGGAATCAAAATAGAGATTTCAATCAAACTATGATATTACAATTGTTAACTCTTTTTTAAATATTGTTGATCATTATATGAAGCTACATGTAATATAATATTGATGACGTCATGAAAAAAATAAATAAATAAATATATACCCGCATATATTATACCTTATAGTAATAACTATTATTTACTGTATGTAAAAATATGATTTCAATAAACATAATCTTTAAAATTCCAATATACTTTAATTAACCATGAGAGTAAGTTTCGTGCGATCCAGTCGTTCATTTTATTTTATTTGGCATTCAATGGTTTTCCAATTGTATTTGGCTTTCATTAAATAACAAGCCTTAAGCTGCAAAATCACAGAATGCCAAATAAAAAATTCAAAAAAAGGAAACGAATAGAGAATATGAAAAAATGAATAATGGAGATATCTAATTATAAAAATATTTAAATGCCTACATTGTAATTAAACATCGTACATCGTACATCGTACATCGTACATCGTACATCGTACATCGTACATCGTACATCGTACATCGTACATCGTACATCGTACATCGTACATCGTACATCGTACATCGTACATTGTACATCGTACATCGTACATCGTACATCGTACATCGTACATCGTACATCGTACATCGTACATCGTACATCGTACATCGTACATCGTACATCGTACATCGTACATCGTACATCGTACATCGTACATCGTACATCGTACATCGTACATCGTACATCGTACATCGTACATCGTACATCGTACATCGTACATCGTACATCGTACATCGTACATCGTACATCGTACATCGTACATCGTACATCGTACATCGTACATCGTACATCGTACATCGTACATCGTACATCGTACATCGTACATCGTACATCGTACATCGTACATCGTACATCGTACATCGTACATCGTACATCGTACATCGTACATCGTACATCGTACATCGTACATCGTACATCGTACATCGTACATCGTACATCGTACATCGTACATCGTACATCGTACATCGTACATCGTACATCGTACATCGTACATCGTACATCGTACATCGTACATCGTACATCGTACATCGTACATCGTACATCGTACATCGTACATCGTACATCGTACATCGTACATCGTACATCGTACATCGTACATCGTACATCGTACATCGTACATCGTACATCGTACATCGTACATCGTACATCGTACATCGTACATCGTACATCGTACATCGTACATCGTACATCGTATATCGTTCAGCGTACATATTTACACTTCCAAGATCTCCATTGTTATTGAAAACACTTGAGCTTATAAAAATAAATAACAAAAAAAATTGATAATGTTGATGTTGAATATCCCAATTATATGTATAATAATAAATATACAAAAGATAATTGTGGTTTTGTCTCTCTTTTGTAAAATTTGTCTGGAACCAAAATATTTATTTAATCATAATCAACGAACACGAAGAGCATCTTCACGTGAGTTTAAATTATATTTTGTCTGCTGTTATTTTTACTAAACGAAATAATTTTCCCGGAAAGAGTGGGATTACATTTACAATCGCATCTCAACTTGTGTCCCACTCCACGGGCAAACTCAAACGGCTGCTTATCATTATGATCTGCAGGGAAACCCATTTGATATGTTAAGTGAAATAAATTGTTAAAATAAAACGACGTCTGCTGCTCTGTTTTGAAAATACTTATAAACTAATATGTGCATATGTAAGCATAGTATACACATTACACAAATATATCTAAAGAAAAATATTAATATGCATTAATTTCAAACATATATTATAAGATCAACGAATCGTGCATATTTTTAGCTCTCGTATATACCTACATATTATATTTGCTAAAATCTTGTTTTCTTAATTTTTTTAGATCAGAAAACATGTCTGGTTTGGTGGTCTGGTCGGTTGTAGTGTGGATGTGGAGTGGATCCCTCTGTGGTTTTCCTTCTTTGCAATTCAATTTGATTCAAAGAGAGCAGAGATACATTTTTCAAAGAATAAATTTCAGATATATCAGATAAGTTATGTGACAGCTGAGCTCTTTTGAAAATAAATATAAGACAACACAAAAAAAAAAAAAAAACTTTAAATATTTGCAGCTTTTGTATATTTAAATGAACTTAAAGATGAGCTGTTGAGAAAAGTAATAATCAGATAAATTGATTGGTTAATTTACATAAATTGCCTTTCAAAATGTGGGTTTGAATCGAATGTGACGCACTGTGAACAGAATTGTATATTCGACTATAAATGAATCTGTCAATTAATTTTTTTTTTGTATTTATTTTTAATATAATTATTAGCCTTTTGGTATAGGGTAGGTATATGTATTAAGTAATATTCATATTAATTTACATTTAAATATGGTTTCGTTGAAATCGAGGCGTGCTTGTAAAAGGATTGAATTTCATTGAAGTGGGGTACTTAAGGTTTTGCAACATTTTTGAGTATTATTCGATGAGCATTAAGAATTAACATATTCATTAGATATTTCGTGGTTTTAATTTAGGTTAATTTTAAATTCGAATGAAATGAGAATAAAGAGCAAAACTAAGAGGACAATAATTTAAGTTGGGTTGCTACTTGGAAAGTTTTGCATTCATAAAAAAAAGAGCTCGATATTAAGAAAAGTACAAAAAGTCAAAACTTCGAAAAAAAATTTGACAAAGCTGTAAATTATGGTTGAGATCATTATTTGTAGTTAATCGTAGCCGTTATGACACCAAAAAATAATTTTCATTTCTCTTCCATATCTGCTATATGATGGTGGCTAGCCTGTTTTTCTTGCCTCAAAACTCACCATTCCACTCTCTCACTAACCGACACACGATTCTCGCCAACTCCTTATCATTCATAAGCATTTCCAAAAAAATGCATTTACTCTGGACCATTGCGCTAAAGTTTTTAGTGGGGAGGGAGATGAAATTTAGTTTTATGTATAGGAATAGGTTCAAATATTTCGAAAAATATCAGATATTTTTTGGAAATTTTTGAAAATATCATAAATTTAAGAGGTACCAAACATTTCAATTCTTCAAAATTAAAATCCATAATTAAATAGCTTCCCAACAAAAGCTTCGGAACTGTAAAATTAATTTTCCGGACTGCTAGGATCCAGCGTTTCAGTGCGAGATTAAAGTTAGACATTGGGTTAACATCTAAATTTAATGAACGGATGCTTTTGATGATTTATTCTCCGCGTTGTTTAGGTCGATCCGCATGATTTGATGGCAAGTTTTGGATTCATAAAAAAAATCGAACTCAACATTTTGATCAAACTTTACTTTACGGTTTAGATAGAGAAGACAAAAAGGGGGTCTCGTAAATCCTTCTGTTTAACTGTCTGTCTGCCCATTCGCCTACAGCCTAAAAAAGCATGGGTCGATTTTATTTAAACTTGGTATCTAGCATTTTTTGGACATTCCTCCGACACGTTTTTCCAATTTTTTTAGGACCGAAAATAACGTTACCTGCCATATAATTATTTTTTCGATTTAAGGAAAATCTTGCTTTTCTTAAAAATGGCTCCACAGATTTTTCTAAAAAAAAGTGAATAAATGAAACTTTTTTTATTTTCTCGAAAAGAAATCAGATTTTCTTGAAAACTAAAATAACAAAATTTTTACAACACTTGAGCGAAAGGTTTTTTAACATTACTTACATATCTTGAGTAGATACTTGGAAAAAAAAATGTGTTTAGTCAAAATTAACGGTTAACAAATGTTTATAAATCGTTACAGAATATCTAATTTTTTTTTTGAAATCGACTCTTTCGATTTTGATTAAAATTGTTCTAAATACTAACATTAGTAAGGTCTATCATTAACCAAAAACAAAATATAGCCAACAGTACTTATACTCATAGAACTATTATTTTGATTTTATTGAAATTTCGTACGTGCGTTTACTTTGTCGTACGTGTATGGGGTGCTAACAAAGTATACTCATTTTCATGGCGTATACGAAAAAATGATTTTGGGGAAAAACCTCTATAATTTGAAAACCAAAACAGACTTAACAACTTGGAATAATTCAATCAAAAGGAGATATTCCACATAATATTCTATAAAAAATACAAACAATTCTATCGGTTTGTTTCTTTTTTATTCAAACGTGAAGCTTAATATTCGATTTCCCAAATTTACTCAAATAGCGTGTACGACAAAACTATTCTCGGGCGACGAATTCTAAAAAATGGCGTACCTACCAATGTTTTTTTTTTTTTTTACAAAAATGTATACTTATATAAAAAATTATTTAAAAAAAAACCACCTGGCGACCGTCAAATAACTTGAACTCCAGCCAGACTATAAAACTTGGTGGTAGCTCACTTAAATTGTTGTTGTTTCAAATAAACCTTCAGGTTCTTTTTTATATTCTCGACTTTCTTGATTTTGATCAAAATTTTTTCTGTATGGAGATAACGTCCGTTATAAATAAGGTATATTTGGTACATGCAATATGTACATATTTTCAAGAAAACATTTTTTATATTTAAAATAAAAGTTTTTAAAAAATTATTGTTTCTTGAAAACGGGATGCCAGGGGACATCAAGCGCCTCTTTTACCCATGACTTGCAACGCCTATGCTAAAGGTAAACAGAATCAAATTTACCTTCACTTATGCTATACCTAACCTTTTTTTTATGAAGATTTGAATAATGTTTGAGTTATTTACTAATAAGTAATACATAATTCTTAATAAATCCAAGAAGGTGGTTTAAATGCTCCTATAGTGACCACTTTCATCGAATAAGTAGTAGGTAAAATAAAAGTGGTATAATGTGCTGTTTGGAACAGCCTTTTCATAAGTTTTGATTACCTACAGTTAGAAAAAACAAATCTATGCAATTTTTTTAAAGATATATAATGGATTGTTTTTACAATTATATAAAATTTCCGAAGTAGGTACCTAATTACTATTGTACAATCATTACATTTTCAAAAACAACATTAATTGAACAGATTTGGCATAGCAAAACAAAAGGCTATGATAATAGTTTTCAAGAAAAGTAAAAAAAAAAAAAATTGAGTGCCACAATAATATGATGACCAATGTTTTCAACTTTATACGTATACACTATTAAAACTTTTTAATAAATACAATATAGACTGATGAATTCAATTACAATATAGAGACACCCAAAGTATCTGCGATGCCAATGACTCTGTCTGTCTGGAGCGAGCAAATTACCATTCATCTCATTCAGTCAAGCATCATATAAGACGTATGGGTGTCCCATTACCACTGTGTGTGTGTGTTTCTTTATTTGACTACAATTCAAAATAATTGAATCAAAGAATTGGATCAATTTCAAGAAAAACTACAGAAAACACAATACCTACCTAACCTAACCTATCTACATACATAAAACTCAAATCGTAACCATCATCCGAGAAAATTGGAACCGAGACGAAATATTTCTTTCTTCTTAATGGTTTTTGGATTTTGTCAAATTTAAAATTCAAATATGTTGTATTCACACATCTCTAGCATCATCGGTTTGAATGAAATTCATTTTGAATACAAAAAAAAATGTTATATCAATGTCTTACATTATTCTCATAAACAGCTCGAAAAATCCAAAGTTTGGTAGTTCTTGCATGAAAACAATTTTTCATTCCATCTTACAGAAAAATATCTTGTCAATAAATTGGAGTAGACAAGCACAAAACCAAAATAAAAAAAAAAAATAAATAAAAAAACAAAGCGTCAAAAGTGTGTTTAATCAAGTTATTTGAGGTATGTGTCACGTAACCAATTCTTCAGTCCTCCCACAACAATCTTTCCCCATTTTTGGGTGACATGTTTGTTGCTGATTGTATACCCCCTATTAGATATTTTGTTTTTCTTTTTTTGTGTGTCTTATTGATTTATATTTATTTATTTTACTTGATTTCTTTTTTCACCTTTCTGTTTTAGGTTTTACTTATGAATATTCGCTTTCGTTAAAAATAATCCATTATAAAACTTGGATTTGGTACAATAGTAAATTGAAAAAAATAGGGGTTTCGAAATTAAGAAAGCAATATTTTTTGTTTTAAATGAAATGAAATGTCTGAGAAGTGAATGCTTTTCTTTCTTAGATTTAAATAAAAAGAGAACAAAATAAAAGAGAACACACTTATACTAGCACAATTTGTTTCAATCTCTCATCTAGTTTGAGTTAGGTAGTGTGCGTAAGAAATGCATCATGAAAAGTAAGAGAACCAAATTCTCCTTTTAAACCTTAGACTTTAGTGACTGACACTGAAATTATGGGGACTGGGGACAAATTACAATACATATTTGAAATTATTGTAAAAAAGAAAGTTTTTATACAAAGGGTGTTCGGTATAAGGTGCAACAAAAGGCTAGAGAGAGTAGGATGGGTTAAGACAAGAAAAAAATCGTATGGGAGGGGGGTCTCTTTGCCCCCGTTTAAGCGCGAGGTGCAATTTTCTTAAAAAATTTTACTTGAAATAGAAAAAAAAATATTAAAAAACAACCGCAACACTTACAATATCATGCTAAAAAAAATTGTTTAAGCCAGAAATACGTTCTTTTATCTTGTTTTTAATTTAAGTTACTAGAGAGAATAGTTTTTGAAAAATTAATTTTCATTTATTTATTTTACTCAAAATTTTGAAAAAATAATGGAAAAATTGTGTTCAAACTAATTTTTTTTCAAAATTTTACGTTATTAAGTAATATTTTTGTTTTAAGTATTAGATGCTCCTATTAATTCCTAGTCAAACACTAAAAACTGGATGCCTAAATTATTTTTAGTTTTTGAGAAAATTGGAAATAACAAAATCTATTTTACAACTTAATTAGTAGAAACAGAATTTTAGGAGCAACAAAATAACCGATGGAAGTCAAATTCAAGGAAAACTACTCATTTTAACTTTGGAGTAGTTAAACCGAGTCGAAGCACTTACTCCGTTTTTACGCCACGTCAAACAAATTCTTATTTACCTTAAACACCCTTAATATTTTGTCCATTAATATACAGTACAACATTTAACTATATATAAGTTAGCAACCTACAGGAGTTTAACTTATAAATCCATTACCTTCAAGATGATTTTAACTTTAATAGCAAGTTTATGTGTGTGCCTATAGTTTCTCGCATGCATTTGTATAAATTTCATGCCATACATAATCCTATGTGAAAAAATATCTAGCGTGCGGAATAGTTTGACATCTAATGTATTAATTTTCATCAAGATTATTTTAAGTGTAGGTATTTATCTATTTATTCAACTATTTTCCAATATATGATCCGCCATTTTTGTGTACTGGAATGTATGTACTGGTTTCACTATAAAGAAAGGTACTACGGGTTTATGTTATAAATTAATTTCAGTTAAATTGCCTAAAAACAGTTATATGTATTTAGGCTAGAAAGATTAATTATACTTTTTCATTCATAGTGCATTTGTGCTTGTGAATCACACGTTTACTTTATTGAAAACTTTCTACCATTAGTTCTCAGAAAAAACTCACTTAGAAAGAAAACCTAAAATTTAAATATATTTTTTGAATAAAAAATCTCATTTTATCAAAATGATTTTTAGAAATTTGGTGAGTTCCAAATTGCCACTGGCAATATGTAACCTGTCACTGTGCGTCCTGAATTTCAACGAAAATACCAGAATAATGATTCCAATATATAACAATGAAGTTTTCAATTATGTGAATTAATCAATAATAAATTCATATAGATATAATTGAGTAATGACTGGTGTGTGTTGAATTTTCAAGAATAAAATTTAGTTAATTTTTAAAAACCTAAAATATGATGATATTTTTAATTCTCTTATACAAAATTACTCTATATAACGATTAAGTATTAAAATATTGACTGATAAAGAAGAGTTCTATGGATTTTTGATTTTAAACAAAAAAATATAGTCTTATTTCAAACATTACAAATAAATTTTTTTTTTCAAAATCTTTTGAACCATTTTCTAGAAAAATAAACTTTTCCTTCACGGGTAGGGTGTACAATAGGGGCGGTGACCGCAAGAAATCGATTTTCGAAATTGGGTGGGGGAAACCCCATAAAATGATCAGCCTTAGCAGATTTTTATAGATAGCAAAAATTTCAGCTCGATTGGACAACGTTAAATGCTGCCGACATCCGCTCAAAGTTTCAAAACTCTCATTGACATTAAAAAAAAAAAACAGAACTGAGTTGCATTAAAAATGTTTTTGTAATCTTCAATTCACCCACGTAAATTCCACCACACCTTATCTGATCCGAAGAGACTGATCTCAAATTTTGCCGTGTAAAAATTTAAATGTTAAAAAAAAAGTGTTTTTGTTTTATATTTTTCTGTTTACATATTTTTGTTTTTGTTGCGTAACTGCATTTTTACTTTTGTAAAGCATAAAAAAGTTAAAATGCAGTTACACAATATATATTTTTTTTTTTTTGGAAAAATTAACCTTGTTAAAGCTTTCGAGTTCCAAAAGGCACTTTATGTAAATCTCTGGTTTAGATTATAGGTACTGTTTTTTTTAGTATTTATTTCTTTTATTATGTATTAGTCAATGTTATAGTACTTTTGTTCAAAAACACTATTATATATATATATATATATATATTTTATTGTAGCCAAAATATCACATTCATTTTCCTTAAACTACTATTGCACAATTTACAGAGATTGGTATATAAGCTACCTTACTACTGCCAATTAATGAAAGTTTCTTTTTATTCAAAACATTAGTTTATAAGATAGGATTGAATTGAAGGAAAAGCTAAGATTAAAAACCTTCATTAAAGAAAAAAAAAAAATAAATAAATAAATAATAATAATAATAATAATAATAATAATAATAATAATAATAATAATAACAGTAATAGTAATATGTTTTGTTCTTTGAAATACAAAAAATTTAAACATAGTACCCACCTATCTATCAATTTCCCACGAATTTTCTTTCTTCAACGTAAATTACTTCATAATATTTTATAGTATTAATTTTATATATTATTAAATATAATGAAAGTACTGCCTTTTATTTAATACATAAATAGTGAGAATTGAGTCAGGTGTTTGGGAGCTAGAGCTATTTTTCTTCGAAAAACAGGGAAAAAACAGAGATTTTTGAAACTTTGAGCGAGTGTCGGCAGCATTTAGCGTTATCCAATCGATCTGAAATTTTGGCTATCTAAATATCTGCAAAGGCTGATCATTTTGTGGGGTTCCCCCGTAAGGAATTCGAAAAAAAATTTCTTGGAGCGTTGCGGTCACCCTCGTGTACAATATACAATGTTAGGAAGCATATTTTTCTCAACAACGACTTTTAATTTTGATGCTCTTTTTGTAAATACATATGGGTCAATATTTCAAAACATTAATATTTTGAATTCGATAACTTTTCGTACCAAAAAAAAATTATTATTATACAATACAAGTTCAATAAAACGTTTTATCCACTTTTATGTTCACTCTATTTATTTGGCTGTGTGTATATCCTTTTGCGAGAAAAAAACAAACTACATTACCGACATTCAGGGTTGAAGTCCTCACTCTTTATCCTTATTTATTGGCACTTTTGATTTTATTGCGCTAGCTATAAAATTGCCAATAAAACGCACCTTATATTTTTTTTTGTATTTAGCAGAATTAATTTCAAAAAACTTATTTTAACTTGCGCAACTTTCAGAAAAAATAGTTTAAAAAAATATCTTACCCGTTATCCGGATTTAAACACCGAAAATTTCATTCCCCTATAACGTGTTCCTTGTTCACGTTTCCAAACGATTTTCTTCAATTCAATGATTTTAAGCAATGAAATTGAAAACGGTAGAAAAAATTTAATAATGCAGTCTTTTAAACACGCCGACGTGGAGCCTTCTTGAAAAATATTTAATTTATTTTTAGTTGCTACACTTTGGTAAATAAGGGCTTTTTGGTGAGTGTACCCAGTTCAATGGTCATTTCTATCCCAGCAATACAATTTAAAAAAAAAATAAAATATGTAGGTGCAAAAGAGAAAACTCATTTTTTTTTGTTTAAAGGGATAAGATTGTTCTTTATGAAAATTGATTTAAAATTTGAGAACTACTCAGTATATCTTGGTATTTAAAGTCAAAACCTCGATTTTGTTCTTCGTCCAACGAATATGTCATTCCCCTAACCAGTGTTTTTTATTAAATGGTGATGGTTTAAAAATTAAAAAATTTTACTCCTCCGTTTTATTTTCAAATACCTTGATATCAAATTATATATTACTTTGAATTTTCTTATAACTTCGATTTAATTCCCATAAAACACCTTTCGGACAGTCATTCCCCTAACGTCTTTTTTGTGTCATTCCCCTAACTTTACTCTATTGATGGAATTAGAAACATATTTTATCGCTGATTATCCATATAGGACATCCTATATGAAAATAAAACGAACCGGACCATAGGTACCTGAGTTTTATACCTACCTATTTTTTTTTTTAGAAATTGCTGTATACCGCAAGTATTGGATTCGTAAAAAAAGACCTTTAAAGCTCGTTAGATTTGATCAAAACTGGTTACCTTATGATGAAAAGTTATTATTATAAATTTATAGCAAAATAAGTTGTTTTAGCGAGGGCTAATTTTTTAAGTGCAAAAAATTAATGTTTTGAAATATTGACCCATATATCTATTTTATGGCAAAAATATTATTTAAAAAAAAAACTGGTATCGAACCTTTCATAGAACCGCAAAAACCCTTTTATTATATTTTGATCCTATCCTAGGAGGAGATGTTGTAGCCAACCCAAAACTTAAGACCATCAGGAATCGCCACTCGTAGCTAGGTAAATACCATATACCTAAATAGGTAATTATATGTGTGTAAAAATGTGTAATAGGCGCCATTATTTCCACTTGCAATTCCTTCTTTGAGAAAATATGATAGGTATATATCTAGGAATAAAAAATTAAATATTATAAATAGGTAGGTATAGGTTAGGTTAATACCTACCTAAATTTTCTATACAACTATACTTAATATACTTAACAATAAATGTGTAAATTTAGCCATACTTTATCCATATGTCTAATATTAGAAATGACTTTAGTTTAAAAAAATCCATTTCGTATACAAAACAACACTTAATTTATTTAGTTAAATCCTTTACCTTCAAAACATATAAAAGTAATTTTTTCTCACTCAACCTTGACACCAATCAGCATTTGTGGCCTCGTTAAATATTTTTTATACTTTTACAAGCCATCACGTCATATACCTATGCAGGCACATACATATCCTTACCTAACTCTAACTGGTTAATTACCGTGTAAGTATAGTTCTCCAGCCTTGCATTGCCTGCTTAATTGCCTACGTCTGCGAAACACAATTTCTTTCACTACTCTCTCGCGTATACTACTTAAAAGGGTTAACAAAAAAAAAAAATAAACAAGGGCCATAAATTCATAAAAACTAAATAGCACAGTATATTATTGTAAAACCACGTAGAGCATAAAAACATAAATATTCCTCCTTCGTAAAAAAAAAAACTCAATGACGAATACCGATTTATCTTGCACACATATGTATATAAGCCCATAGAATTGCTCAAAACTCTAAAGGTATATCTATCCTTCAATTCCCTGATAATACACAAGTAGTAAAGAGCAATTGAAAGGATACCACTTGCGCCGACTGACTTGCCGACTTCCTGCAGTGACGAGCGAGTCTCAATGCCAACAACGTTAACGCGTCCTTTATACCTTTTTACCAGTAATAAAATGACTTAAACGATCACAATAAAAACAAATTCACTTTTCTTTAAAAGAAATAAAAATCGGAGAAAAGCAAAACACCATATTAAAATTGAGGACATTACCCTTTTTCCTAAGATTCTATGATATACCAACGAACTATTTGTGGCATCTGAAAGTGTTTTTTTTTTTTTGTAAAAAAAAAAAAAACAATAAAAAGAACAGACCTTAAAGAAATCGAGACACCATAAAATTCATACAAGAAAAAAGTAAGAGTCATTAAAAATATTTACGGCCGTTCAAGGTCGGACATAAAATTGACAGATTGTTGGCACTTTTTTTTTTTATTCATCTTTTTTGTTGAGTAATTTTCTTTCGCGCTCTTCCGCATGAGACAGTAATAAATAAGTAAGCAAACATAAGGCAAAGTCGGAGGCTTGTCCAAAACGACGTGATGTGGATAGTTTCAATCGGTATGGTATTTTCAAAGGCTTGTGGCCTTGAAATACATTTTAGAGAAACACTTTTGGGATAAGATACTTTGTGTTATGGCTACAATATAATAATTTTGTTTAGGGGTTGTAACGTTTATGCAAAAGATTTCTACATACTAATAGGTACTTTACTTCCCAAAAATTAAAAAAAAACTCATCCGTGATTAAAAAATTAACACATAATGATGATACTTGGGCCCAGTTTTCTGTAGAAAATTCATGAGGATCGAGATTGTTAGCTGTCAGAGGATAAAACATGAAAATGTTTAGTAAATCAAGAAGTAACCTACCAAATATGGTGAATTAAATCGGGTTTGACTTTAACTTTCGTAATATTCATGCCGTTTAAGACTCGGCTTAAAAGGCCTTAAACCGACTACCTTTAACCGAACTAAACAAATAGAATTTAAACGAAAGAATCTCATTTAAATCGGTAATATTCACTCCGTTTAAGCAAAAAATTCCATTCGGAAGTATGAAAAAACTAAAAAAGGCTTTTCTTGACATTTATTTTTCTAAATGTCATTTTATATTTAAACAAAATAAATAAATTAATTCGTGTGAACACACAAATACGCATTAGAAATGTCTTTCATTTCTCCTTACGCCTTGCATATGTATGTAGGTATATAATCTTTTTTAAATAGTGGTGCTTATTTCTTTATAATTGTATGAGAAGTCACGACTAATGTCTTTAGTGGACTTAATTTTGCAGGACTTATTTTACTGCATAGTAATTTAAAAAATAAATTGCTCCTTATTTTTGAGACTAAGTCCACTACCACTTACTAACTATTAGGTATCCATCTGAGTCAGCACTAGGACTTTTTTGTACCGATATCTTGTTAACAGAAAAAAGTACCCCCTCCCCCCCCCCCCCCAATCGAAATCCTTGCCTGAAAGAAAAAAAAAATTCAAACACATCAGCGATCTTCAACTTCATTATGTTGCTTGTATCTTTTACAAAAAACACCATTTATTTTATGTCGCCGCATTATGTCAGCCATCTTTACTTTACCTACTTATACTATATGGCTTTTGTTACATTATAATATACAGTCCACAAATTTAAAACCACCTCCATTTTTATCAACGCCATTTTGTGTTTCTTATTGGTTGGAAATTTAGGATCAAGTTACCTATACACAAAAGAAATCCTTTTTTTTTTGCAGTTTTCTCAAAAAAACGTCAAATATAATTTTGATAATACAGGAAAAAATCAGTGGTCTTTCATATGACCCCGTGCAAAACAATATACGAAGTGCGTTTATATTTTTTTTTCAGGAGAGACGTGTTCACTTAGAAACACTTTTTGAGATTTATCTTACATAATTGAATTAAAATTTCTTAAATGCTTATCTCTTTTATCTAGACTATTAAATTCTTGATGCCATTAAATAAAGTCTAATGCAATAAAGTCCAAAGCCAAATTGTTTACTTTATTCCACTTAAAAATGCAGTAAACTCCAAGACTGTTTTGGACTTTTTTGCATTCGGAAAGTGCAATAAAGTCCAATGGATTTTATTGCACTCTGAGAGTGCAAAAACGCCCAAAATCCGTTTTGACTTTATTGCACTATTCAAAGTGAAATAATTTCCGAAATTTAGCTTTGGACTTTATTGCACCAAATTTTTATGAAATCTTAATAAAAAAAATTTTTAATTCGTCTGTGCGGAGATCAAACATTTATTTAAGAATAATTTCTGATAAACTTGGACTTTTTATTCAACACTAGGTATACCTACCTAAGAGGAGGTAGGTGTATCTAATGAAAATGAACTTATATTTTCTTATAGCTTTGCATAAAAGTCCCACTATTGGTAAACTGTTTTACTATCTGAAAATTGATCAGTAAAAGAATTTTCACAATATTCTTGTAGATCTTGAAGTGAATTTTAATTTAATTGAATTATCGATTTAAATACATGAATGCATTCAACTAAACATTTCATGAAAAAGAATACACACGCGATCAATCGCCTATTTTGGCAGATGAACCCCGAACCGTTAGATGTGAAGAAAAAAAATACAAAAAAAATGTTTCAGTAAGTTCTTGTCTTTACAACCAATTCGTTGAATATTCTTATAACCCTTATTTTTATTTACGTGAAAAATAACGCAGACAAAATTAGGCAAATGATAAATGGCAGCAAGCTCCTATAGTAAGATATTTGGAAGTAGGTGGGTGCACCTTTTTTGATAATATGGAGATAGTCGGTTTGTAAGGAGCAACTCTGGAATCCAGCAATATTTATGCAATACATAAGAAAATATAAATTAAAGTTACCTAAAATAATACATTATAACTTAATCTCCTTTTTAATTTTACTATTAAAATTAAAAATTTAATTAACTTTAAGTCATTTTTGTACTTATTATTTTTGTTCTTTCTTCTTTAGCAGTCTCATATGCTTAGAACAATTAAAGACTTATTTCCTATTTAACTTTATTCCCGTCACAGCTGCACCCCAGGTTCTTTATCCTTTTACTCTTTCCTGACGACTGTCCTACAGTTTATTCTCTGGTTATTGACGCACATCATATCGCCCTTTAGGGCAAGGGAACACCTTAATTTCTTTGTTATGTTCATTAATTAAGAACTTCAAAATTGATGATAACTTTATAATTAAGAAGATGTGCGCTGTGCACTCTTGCAAAATTGTATAACCCCACAGACTGTTGGTTCGTTCGATTAGGTTTTTATGCTAATTAACTGAATAGCAGCATCCTCGTGGATGCCCATCATGGAGCGCAGTTCAAAATAAAATTGGTTATACCATCATCACACTCCACATAACCACCTAGACAGACTGAAAGACAGACAGACAGAGAGATCAAAAAACTCAGTTTCTCTTGGGTATGTGGATCCCCGTCGTTGTCATTGCCTTAAAAAGAACCGGCTAATTAATTATCCCGCTTGGTATGTAACCCAGCCAAAGTGGGTACTTATTCAGCTGCTGTATTCCAACCATGTACGAGTACATGTTGCTTTATAGATGACAAAAAAAAATGAAACACAAATGCTCAGAATTTTACTCCAACTTAAGCTTAATCGAGAAAGTATATTCTATACTCATTATAGGGGCTTCGTTTTGGCTTGGTGGGTTAATATAATATACAGTGCTGTGGAAAACAATTTAAAAATCTTTTTTAAGATGTCATATTGGAATTTCGCACCTATCGAGAGCATTAGGTAAATTATAAAGAAAAATAATAATCATCATAAGCAGGAATATGTGCAATATGCGCCTAAAATATACAGTAAAACCTGGATAAGTGCCTGTCGCAGAAGTGCCTTACCTGCATAAGTACCTTTTATTTTTAGAACCAAAATTTTGAGGGTTTTTTCATATAAAACTCAACCTTTCGCTTAACTACCTTCCCCGCTTAATTGCCTATTATTTACTTTTATTGAAATTTTACCGAAAAAAATACTTTTAAGTAAACAATTGAAATCAGTAGAAAAAAAAAGCTTCTTTTCATCTAGCGCTTCCTTTTTTAAAAACCTTTTTAATAGGTTACCGATACTAGTCAGTTATGTAATGTTATTTCCTATTTTTTAAATAACATTAAATGTTTTTTTGTTGTCAATTTTGTCAATGCGCACTTATCGGGTTTTTATAACTGCCCAACCCGCTTAAGTACCTCTCACGAAGAGGCATTTATGGTGAGGCATTTTTTCGGGTTTTACTGTAAGTACACATAAAATGTGAGCAAATTTTTTATTTGCGATATATGCATATGTAAGAGGAACTATATGCTATGTTTTGGATTCGTAAAAAAAAATAGAACTCGAGATTTTGATCAAACTTGACATTACGATGCTATGGAAGACGAGAAAAGTGGGTCTCGCAATTCCTTCCGTCTGTCTGTGTGTGTACCTACTCGCCTACAGCCTAAGCCCATGGGTCGATTGTATTTAAACTTGGTATATAGTGTTTTTAGGACATTTCCCCGATATGGTTTTTTTTTTCATTTGTTTTAGGACCGAAAAAAAAAACGGTACCTGCCATATATTTTTTCTAGCATTTTTGGAAAATCTTATTTATCTCAAAAATGGCTCCACAGATTTTTCTAAAAGAAATTCAAAACGTTTTATAAAATATAGGCTACCTTTCTTAGAAATAAAATTTCACAAAAATTGTTTTAAATGACACCTCCCATCATAGAACCATTTTTTTTTATTTTCGTTTTTTCTCGAAAAGGTAGAGGTAAGCTGATAGTAAACTTTTTTTTTATGCAGAATCTTCTAAAAAATTCAAATATTATTATACACCAACATTTTCAAAAAAGTTTTTTTCTTTTGAGTTTTAAAAAAAGTTTAAATAATTTTTTTTTGAAAACCAAATATTTCGAAAACGACTCAGTTGATTTTTACGAAACGTGGTACTGAGCGGGTTTTTAACATTATCTAGAATATTTTGAACAAAAGCTTTTTTTTGTATTCAATATTAACGGTAACTTTCATATAAATGTTAAAAAACAGCAACATAGTTTTCTCTTAAACGACTCCTTTGACTTTGATTAAAATTGTTCTGAATACTTATAATAGTACGAAATTTTGATTCAATATAGCTTTTAACGGCCTTTAGTCCATGAAAATTTTTTGGCGTTTCGTCCCGGCGATCTCACTTGGACTCATCAGTTGACTAGTGAGGGCCTTGTCAATACGCAATTTCCATTAAGTACGAAATTTTATTTACCAAAAAAAATGTACAGTTAGCCTTTATTAACAGTACGTCTCATAAAACCATTTTTTTTTTATTTTGGACTATCTCATTATCTGTATTTGAATTAAATTTTGTATACAAAATCTTCTAAAAAGTTGAAATCATATCTACTGCGTATCAAAATTTCAAAAAAAAAAAAAAAGTTTTCAATATTTTTTTTTTTTTCAATTCAAAATTTTAAAAAGGGGTACCTAATGATTTTTGGTTTTTTTTCGAAGTTTAATTTTTAATTCGATATTAATAAATACTAAAAAAATTGTGTACCTAGGTACCAATTTGTTTTCTTAAAAATGTTTAAGAATTTTATTTTTTAAATAGCTAGTGTAAAATGGACTGTCATGCCAGAGGTCTGGGTTCGATACCAGCCGCTTCCATCTTAAGTTTTTTTCCGGGCTAGTGCCTCCTGCGTGGAAGTGACAAATTCTCCAAGAGTATCTCCTGTCACAGAAAAGTGCCGCTTACCTTAGCCGTTCGGATTCGGCAATAAACTGTAGGTCCCCTGCAATTATGGAGACACGCACACAGGAATGCTTGAGACTTGAAAGTCACTAGACCCTGGCTCTTCATGAGCCGTTGTCGCACCAAATTTATTTATTTATTTTTTTAATGTAAAATTTAGTTATGGACTTATAGACATCGTGGTGTGTCAAGATCTACTGAAGAAGTATAGTTTTTTTTTTTACAAGTTTTAAGATATGCAAGTATACAATAATCATTTAAAACATTTTCCACACCACTGTACCCACAAACAACACACAACATATATTCCGTCTTTTTTTCGCTACGTTGATCACACCAATTATAAAGTCATCACTCGTACCCGTTTGAAAGCACCAACTTGTCTCTGTCATTGCTATGCAAGTCACAACTTCAAGTAGTGTTTCTTTTGTCTTTTTCGCTGGAATCTCGCCTGAATGTATGCAAAGCTTAAATATATGACGGTTTGCATGACAAGCTTAATGACTTCGTTGTCATTTTATCCCGGTTTCCATTTTTTTTTCTATATGTTATAAGATATAGCTATATCTATAACATCAATGGAAGCTAGAAAAATGGTTACCAAAATTGAAAGGCTTTAGGGATTATCTTTGTGTTTGAAAGAAGCAGCCATATTTTTTTTTGTTTTTAATTTGAAACTGGAATAGAAGAAACCTGGACTTTATAATTTCTTAAAATTTTAAGGGAAGAACGAAAAACGTTGATGATAGTATACAAACGATAATGGTTGAGCGGATGGATGAATATACAAAAAGGATGCTAGAGATATAGGGTGTTTTTTTTTTTTTTTATTTTAATCTTTTTGAATATGGACGAAATATTATTCATCTTAAGCCCGTTGTGCAAATTTTTAGCTCAAGGACGGAATTACATAATAAATGGAGAAGGAGTTTTTCCTTATGAAGGAGATATGCAAACATATATACATTATTCATGGATGGAATATTTTCTGTTTAAAATTTAATAGCGTGAAAAATTAACATACGTATAGCGTGTTTTAGCAAATTGAGGATGTTAAATATTTGTATACTCTAAGAAAATATTTTGTGTATCAAAAAATAGATGTAGTTAATTCTTCTGAACAGGTTGATTTATAAAAGGTTATGAAGAGGTTTTTGTGGAATTCGCGAAGGGTGGATGTCTGGCTGTTTTTTTTTTTTTTTTTTTTAAATATGTATATATTTATGTAATTATTCCTTTAAATTAGTACAAACAATTTACATAATATATAGGTACAAAACTAGTTTCAGACTAGTTTATAATAGGTATAAATAAAATATTCTTTGTTTAAAAGAAGTAAGAAAAAATTCTTCTTTCTGGGGGTTTCTCAAGATTTTACGTAAAATTATATAAAAAAAATAATATATTAGTATTATTTTTGATAAATAAATCTATTTTTTTAAGTTTATTAAATGTTTAATAAATATTTTTGTTTATAGTCTTTTCAGATTCAACAACACAAATGGGATTATTTCACAAGTAAGTTAATATTTCATCAAATGAGGTTTGTAAGAAAGGCCTGGTTTGTTTATCAACCATGTGAAGTAAACTAAAAAAAAGAAGTGTGTCATCAATATAGAACTCGGGCCAATTTATTAGATCACACATAACATTAATTGCATATACACAATTAATTTTGGTAAAAATAGAATTTAGTATACTAAGTATAAATCTTACGCCACTTTAACACTGCCGTCTTCGCTTATTGCAACAGCTGGAAGCTGAGACTTATAGTGGATGTAGAAAATAAAACTCCTCTTTCACATATGCGCGGTAGTTGTGTGCTGGTTTTTAGTTTGTATCTACTGTGTACGAGATAAGGGTTGGTTTTTGTTCAATTATTGATTTATTACCTAGATTACCGGCTCCTGCGTACAAGTGCTGCTTATGTGGAAAGTTTACTTAATTGTAAAAAAAAAAAACGGCCAATCGATGCCGTAGTGTCGGCTAACGATATGCGCCTGGTATGAGTTAAATAGCTCTTACTGATGTATGGTTACTGTTGCTCAGATTTGCTATACGATCGGCTGTTATACAACAATATAGGTACTCGTATGTCTGGAGATTACACTGAAAATATTGGAATTTCTATATTTTTGTCTTGTTTGAAAAAAAGAAACATTGTATAGGTTAATTTCCAAATTGCATTTTGGAAACTTCGCCAGAATACATAGATAAACATTATCTTAACTTTTTATCCAAAATAAATTTCCATTTTTTCCATATCCGTCTGGCAAGACTTTCAATATTTATGGCGTTTCTGAGAGTCATCAAAATCAACCGACAAAACAAAATTCATACAACAATTCTAATAAAATCTAAAAAACGAAAAAAAAAAAAAAAAAAAAAAAACGGTCTCAGGAAAGACCAGATCTTATATGTGGACTAAAATGCCTTGTCTTGGGTATAGACACTATACATAGTGTGTTCATCTGAAAAAATTCTCTTGGAAGAATGGTTATTAGGGATAGGGTAACCCGTTTAGCTTGCTTCAATGAATTAGCCGGGCAGAAAATTTATTCAACTATTAAAAAGTCAGCTAACCCAAGCTTTTTCAAAAACTTTGACAATTCTATTATTTACTAAAAAAGCATGGATACAAATAGAAATTAAAAAAATCAGTTTCTTGAAATTTGTTAGGTAGCTTTCGTTTTCATAATTTGACTTAAAACAACCTAACACTGCTTTTTCATTCAAAATTTTGGCTGCGAAAAAAATATCCAGTACTTCGAATTTCGAAAACTTCCGCGTGGTTATCGCGTAAGAGGATAGGTCTCTAATAGTTCGAATAACCGACGACCTACTTTAGTGGAATATTAGCCTTTAAAAAATTTATAAGACATCGCACTGTTTATGGTTTTGTTGATTTTCAAATTTTTATTTTAAGTCAACTCTTCAGCAACCCTTACCGCGAAATTTCCATCGAACCCGATATCTTAGAGTATTTTTTGATGGCTTTCTAAGAGTTCGAAGAACTCAAGGCATGTTGTACCTACCTGATGTAAAGGAGGTCCCTATAAACACTCCAATTCTCAACCGGGTTTTATTGATGGACCATATTTCGTTGATTAAAAATAACACTCTCTGAAAGCTGGAAAAAGTATTTAACCAATCGGTATGATTGAATCTTTTCGCCAGTATATCACTTATTTAGTCAAAACGGTATATTGGTCAAAAACGAGCCCAAACGCAAAATAGTTGGACTACCTATGATAAAAAACAAAAATCAGCTGATTCTTAAATTCCATCGGAAATTAACTAAATTATTTTGGTATTTTCCTTAAGAAATATTTAATTAATATAGCTCTCATTTAAATAAATCTAAAACAAAGCTTGTAAAATGTGTAGGTATCCAATTCTTTTCATTGTCCGTTTACAAGTGTCGACTGAAACACTTTTTTGGATTCTTTCTCTCCATTGAACAGTTATTGCAGAGGCAGTTTGACGTTGATTTTCTTTTGTTATTTTCCTTAAAACTTGGCAATCTCGAGGTTTCGCGTTTCCCGTTTTCCGTTTCGAAGGCCACGCATGGTTGACATTAAACTGTTGCTGGCTTGCATAAAACAAGAGACCAATAAACAACAAAACAAGTACATGTCATTTTTTTTAATAACGGTTAACTGAAAAAGTATTTAAATCATCATTACTTATTAAATGTAATTTTTCACATTGACAAAAAAAAAAATTAAAAAATTTAAGCAACAACTGCTTGGGACCAGAAAATTTAGGTATGTAAAAAGAGTTAATGTGTTAATTGATGAGTAGGCCAACTATTTTTCGTTTGGGTTGTAGGTTAGTATAACACATGAATCGATGTCAAAAAAGATTTTTCTGTACAATAAACATCGTGGAGATTTCAACGTATGTATTTCTATTTTGCCGGTTGGTCGAGTACGAACACATTGCCATCTGCTGATTAGTAAATTCTAGAAATTCCAAAATATTAACGCAAACTATAAAATGTTCGATTTACTGAGTAGGTACTTTCAAATGCAGCTATTTCAATTGCCTTTTGCCCGGTTGTGGGCCAGAAATTATTTTTCTATCTTGATTCAATCTGCCAAATAGTTTTGACATTCACAAAATTCCCACCCATTGTAATAGACTCACATAAAATAAATAAATTTGATGGCACAACAGCTCATGAAGAACTAGGGCCTAGTGACTTACAACTCTCAACCATTCCTGTGTGCGTGTCTGCAGGAATGGAGGGGACCTACAGTTTATTGCCGAATCCGAACGGCTAACGAGCGGCACTTTTCTGTGACAGGAGATACTCTTGGAGGATTTGTCAATTCCTCGCAAGAGGCAGTAGCCGTTTTTTCTTTTAAATAAATAGGTGGCGAGGCTGGGGATCGAACCTTAGACCTCCGGCATGACAGTCCATCGCACTAACCATCACGCCACGGCTACTAATAGACTCACGCTTTGACCAAATAAACTTTACCCAAAGCAAAATAGATCCGAATAATCTTACAATTAGATGCATTGCAGAAGGAAATCTATGGTTTGCTCAGTACTGACTGCGGACGAAGAATTATCAATAATTTTAGAAGTTTTTAATCAGCTTTTCATAGAAACTAATAAGTAATAATTTTTACGTTGCAAAATATTTTTAAATTCGGATTCCAGTTTCATATGAATTTTTCAATTGATATACATAGCTCTTATTCCAAAAAAAATAATTTCAAGTTAGGTACACAACAATAAAAATTGTATATAAAAACCTAAACAAAAAAAATAACGAACAAGACAAAAAATCAATAACTTCGAAAATTTCTTTTAGTTTCTTTTCTTCTAAGCCAAATAAGCCATATAAAATACAAACTCAAACCTACCTCAATAGCTAAAAGTATAACTAATTAAAGATTTTAATTTGGATAATTTATTATTCATTTCTATTTTGACATAGAAACCCCTTCCTGAAAATCATAAAATTATTTATATTTATATCCCCACCTTAAGCTCGATCCAATAAAATAAGGTAATTCGTCTGTCTGCCAGTATGTCTGGAAAGTGTGTGAAAAAATAACAACTTTTATGTGATTTTTATTTAATAGATCAGCGATTAATTTAATTGTTATTAGGTTATAAAAGTGAACAATCAGAAAAAAAAACCGAAAAAAAAATCCCAAATAAAAAAAAAACAAAAAAAAAAAAAAACATTTTATAACCTATTAAAATCCAATAAACAAAACACATACCATCATCGTGCAGTAAGGTTCACGTACCCAATTTGCTTTCTCCCTCTTTCCTTCTCTTTCTGGCTATGGTGGTCTGTGAGATATATAAGTATAATAACTTTATGGTACTTCCGGTCACTATAATCAAATAAAGGCTTTGTTGATAAACAATGAGAAAAATTGTTTCAAAATCAAATAACAAATATATATGTAGGTATTATGTAGCTAAACTATATACAACCCCCATAAAAGATATAATGTAAATGCAAAAAGTGTGCCATGTTTCTAAGCTTCTTTGCCTTGTTGTTGTATAATAATTTTATTTTTATTACCCCACTTTTATTAGCAAATTTTAAAGCAATCAAAATTCATCATCACCGCTTCTGTCGCACGGCTTGTCATCATCCTGGCTAGCTGGCGTGAGTTGTATACCAGCTAGTCGAACAAGACAATATGCCTAGCGATAACCATTGTTTAATGGCGTTTCATGCATAATTTTATTGACTTGTTTATTTCGGACACTAAAAAAAATGGTTAGAAAAGTGCTGGCTGACAATAGGCCCGAACTGAGTTAGGCTATAATTTTGAGAGTTATATCACCTGTGACTGCGTAAGTCAAGAATGATGAAGATCTATTGAAGCTGAAGTGCAATTTTCAAAAAATTATTTACAGAACATGCTACAAGCCAAGTCGCTTTGTTAGCTTTTATTCGAGTTGGGTATAATAAAACAAAACCCTCCCCACTATAGACCGAGTTATTCCCCCTTCTAACTACAATTCTGGTCAGGCCGAGGCTCTCATCATCAGCAGAAGAAAGAGTGTCATTCGTGTCGCTTGCCTTTTACTCTTTTGAATGGAAGATGATGGCTTGGACGTAGTAAAACATTATTATTACACCGTTTAGTTGCAAACGGGGGTCGTAAAAACTCCACTGGTGCTTCCACTTTTTGTGTGCCGGGCTTGAGAGATGATTTGGTGTTTTCTTTTCGTATTTTTTTGGTTTTATGAATGAAAAAGTAGTAGAATTTTATTGCCTTAATGTTTGTATTTTTGTGTGTGAGACTGTGCGGGACCTATGTTTTTATGAGCCATATATGCTCTGGCTTTCTGGTGTTCTGAATTTTTGTTGTTGTTGTATAGGTATTTGTTTTGTTTGGCAAGGTCGTCTCGAAATTTTATACGAGCTAAACAGTAAAAACGGTTACGTAAATTTTCACACTTAACTTTCTGAACGGAAACGCTAGCAGCTATAATGGGCTATATAGGTATAGAGATATGGGGCTGTATAGTGGCAGTGGTGGTGGTATAGACGCACCATTGGCATGGCATCATAAAATCGTGTGTCTGGGTCGGTAGCGGCAAAAGCAAGTCATGATCATGATAAATTACATGAATTATAGCTAATACTTGATGTTAAGGTGTAAAAAGTGAGCTAAATGATAAGTGTGTTGTAAACAAAATAACAAGCACAAAAATTATCTTATATTAATTCCTTCACATAATAACAAAACGATAAAGTTATAGATGAACATGTTATATGCACATAAGCTATCATATTGAATAAAAAAAAATATGAATTTATATTCTCTCGAGTAGCAATATAGCAATTAATCTATTTTTGGGTCGAAAGGTGAACGACTGAGTTATATTTTTTGAGAGGATGATGAGCAATAGAACTTTTTTTTAGGATTTTTTATGAGGCCAAGGTCAGGAGATTGGAAAATATTTTTTTTTATACCTATAGATGCTGTAGAAAGGGGTTTAATTTGGTGCTGACGGCTGAGATAGAGGAATTCATTATAAAATATTTTGTTCAGAATTATCTTGGATTTTTCGAAAAAATGTTTTTGAGAATAGAGATATATTTTGGTTAGGTTTGAGAAGATTTAAGTGTTGGTATATAAACGTTACCTATACATATAGGGAATCTTAAATAGGTTGCTACATATATGATAAAGAAAACATAAACAATAATGACATAAATTTAAAATTAGGCTTGACTTTTTACATTCACCATAATTTCTTTTTTTCTAAATAAATGCACTGTAACTTTTAAACAAAAGCTATCGAAAAAAGTTTTTTAAAGTATTTTGTAGGATTTAAAATTTGCTACAAATTTGTTGTACATTTTTTTTTCTGGGATCAAAAATACGCCAGTTGCTTATGCGAAAATCGTAATAATCTTTAAAAACAAGATGTCAGCCAAACAAAACCAGTTGCAATTGTAAAAATATGTGGTTTTTGGCTTATGAACTGATAGGTACTCTGTCAAATATAACTTCAACAATTTTGTACCGATTTCTAAGAACGATAGATTGTTTCACTCATTATAAAAAAAAACTTCAAATATAGGACCAAAACGACAACCAAAACCGGTCTTTAAACTAAAAAAGCCTAAAATTAGTGCAAGATTAAGAAATCTACACATATTATTGTTCGTATTACTATGTATTTATATAGTATATGTTATATCATTGACAAACTGTAAGTAAACTTCAAATGTGATGAAATATGAGCGTGAGATTACTCGAAAACGGTTTTTTTAAGGGTTTAGGAAAGTTTTCAAGCATACATAGGTTCGCGATGCAGTCGAATAGGCATACAACATCTCACTTCAAAATTTCATGCAATTTTTTTTTCATTTTGTAACACAGTGTAAATAGCACGCACTCAAGAGAATTCAGCTACTCAAAAGTGCCGTTGGTTTTAACCATAACTTAATCTTAGGGTTTTATTCTGTACTTACTATATTTAGTAAGATAAGTTAATATCAATACATACCAATAAAAAATACGTTTTTAAGGAGCTATTGTGCTTTGCGTTGGGCGCCATTTTAGCTTTTTTTTTTGTTTCAAGGTATTATAAATGTAAAAAAAAACATTTATTTCAGAATATTATATTTAGACAATTTAAGTACTAAGTATATTCTGTCAAGTACATGCAAATATGTTTGTTGAACACCTGCACAATAAAAGGCAGTTGAACTCAAACTTTAAACGGATGTTAAAAGTTTGTATATTTTAGCAAGATCTAAATGGTATAACATTTCTTGCAGTAGGCGTTGAATTTTTGGCGATTTCTAATATATGGTCAATTAAACCACATAACAATGGAAGCTTGCAAGAGGAGTACCTACCTCAGTTTTCAATTTTTTGCAAGTAACATTAAGTTTTTAAAGATATGAAACAACGAAGATTAAAATTAAATGAGCTTATTATTTAAGAGCGCTTGTCTTACGCAAAGGTTGGAAAAATTTAACCATGCTATTTATTCCTTTTAGATGCGTATAAGAATAAAATTAATCTTCGGAACAAAATTATAAATTTATGAACACCAGAATTTTAATCATTTTGCTTTATGCACTTAGTTATTTTTGTCTTTAAAGATTTTTTCAAATGTTTTGGCTATAGCAAGTGGGTATTTAAAAAAAAGCGAATGTCGGTATTACAAAAGCAGAAATAAAATATTTAAATATTTTTGAAAGTTTTTGATTTTTTTTTTTAATTTAATTTTTTTGAAATTTTAAAATTATTTTTTATCAAGAAACATTATTTCAATACTAAAGAAAACTTTTAGGTGAATACATATGTAAAAAGTTTATCACCAGTGACAGAATTATGATTTAAATTTGTTACTATTCTAGTCTCGCACTGAGTGAAAAAAAAGACGGAACCTTGTCGGTGGCGTCGTTCATGCTGGTTATCTTGCTAAAATGTCACATTTAATTCAATTATGGGCATAGACTCGCGAAAATCCGAAAAAAATCCACTTAAAAACGAAATGGTTGAAATGGTGGAGACGCTGGTGTAAGGGGAAATAAGCAAAAGAGTTGTTTTATGCATCAGACTTTGATGAATTTAAAAATACGATGTACAAATTTTTGCAATGTGAAAACCTAGTTAAATGATGTTTGGAATAATTTTGTTGGGGCTTTGTGTTGGTGCAAAAGTTTGGCAAAAAATGGGCTCTGAACTCTTGGCACCCCATACATGGAAAATTCGAAAAAAAAGTATGCAGTCTAAAAGGTCAGTAATTGGTCATGAAAGGTCAGCTAGTTTAAGAAATTGGTGAGGCTTAGAAAATTTTTAATCCAAGGTTGAAGTTTTTCAAGGTCACCCGCGATTTTTGGCACCTCATTTAGGGGATATTCGAAAAAAAAGTATACCACATGAAGGGCCACTGGATAGTGATAAAAGGTCAGATAATTTCAGCAATTGGTCAGGCATAGGTTTTTTTTAATTAATTTTCAAGGTCACAGTATAAGACTTTTAGCACCTCATTGGTTGAATTTTCAAAAAAATTGTATGTCATCTGAAAGTTAAATTTATCCTCGTAAAAGGTCAGCTATTTTCAGAAATTGGTCAGGCATAGTTTTTTTTAAATCATTTTTTAAAGTTTTTTCAAGGTCAATACAAGGTCACATGAACTTTTAGCACCTCATTTATGGGGTATTTGAAAAAAATGTATACCATCCGAAAGGTACATATCTCAATCCTGATAAAAAGTCAGCTAGTTTCAGAAATTGGTCAGCCATAGTTTTTTTTCTATGAATTTTTTAAGTTTTATTCAAGGTCATTTCAAGGTCGTAAAGACTGTTAGCACCTCATTTATGGGATATTCGAAAAAATGTATACCATCCGAAAGGTAGCTCAATCCTGATAAAAGGTCAGCTAATTTCGAAATTGGTCAGCCTTAAATTTTTTTTAATAAATTTTTTAATTTAATTTTTTTCAAGGTCGTTACAAGGTCGTATAGACTGTTAGCACCTCATTTGTGGAATTTTCAAAAAAATTGTATGTCATCTGAAAGTTTACTTATTCCTCATATAAAAGGTCAGCTATTTTCAGAAATTGCTCAGGCATAGATTTTCTGTTATGAATTTTCAAAGTTTACCTTCTAGTCGTGTCTCATGTGCAAAGCACTTAAGTCACTAGGTCCTGGTTCTTCATGAGCCGCTGTGCCACCAATTTTTTTTTTTTATTTTAAATTTTATTTTCAAATATTTAGTCAAATTTCTTTCAAATCTTCTTCAAAGCGCAAAAACAATAAAAACAGAAGTTCAGTTGGTAGATACAAATTCAGACGCACATTATTTATTTCTTTGTAAATTTAACGGGAAACTCAGAGTTTGAGTATCTAGTGTAAAACAATTTCTGTTCCATTGATAGTATTCCAAACAAACACAAAACTTCTCAAGAATTCGAAGAACGTTAAAAATATAAATGAAACTTCTCCATATAAAAATGGAGGTTTTACTGTATTTCAAATTTAGATAACATGTTTAAAAAAAGTAAATACTATATTGACATAATAAAACCAAAAAAAAATTGTCCGACGAAAGTAGAGCACTTAGTACCTAATAATTTAATTTTTCAAAAACAAAAAAAAAAAACAATAATTACCACTCTCAATATTATTCTTATTTACCTATATATATGCATAGGTATACATATTTTAAAATCTACTTTAGGCATATCAAGATGTACAAGAGGTCTCAAATTGATTCCATAAATTAAACTTGCGCTCGAAATATTTTATCTCAAACTCACTCGACCCAGTATAATGAATTTAGCATTGAAGTAATTTGCGCATCAATTGAGTTCATCAAGCCTTGCCAATTTTTGTTTCAATCTCACAAAACAGCCTTTGCTGTAATAATTATTTTAATGAATATATTGCGACACTTCAGATAAAATGCCACAAAGTATACCTACAAGATATTTTACTTACTTAATTTATGATTCGCGTTTTGCCTTTAATACAATTTTTCGAAAGAAAATAAGAATACCTACTCTTATTTTTTTTGAACACTTCTTATACTTTACAATAGTGCTTTAGTACAGTGCGGTTCATTTAACGTTTCACTCTATAAAAAAAAAAAAAAACACTTTAACAATATTTTGTGCAAAATTGAATTGAAATACGTCGAGTCGTATAACTACGGGAAAGGGCGTACAAGCCCAATTTTCAGATATTGTGAATTCTTCGAAACTTTTTAAAACCTGAACAGTTTTTTGTATTTCGGACATAAGCCACAAGTTCAGAGGATTAGTGTAGTAAAGGGAATTGCCCATTTCTTCCCTTCCCCATGAACGATCTTGAAAATTTTTGGCTTATATAACAAGTTCCAAGTCACCTTTCATTTTGATACTAAACTCGTTCGTGTACACTCTTGGCAAAAGATCCATAGTAAAATGGGCATTCCCCTTAAAGATAAATAAAGAACAACGATTTTCGATTTTTTTTTGGAAGTGTATCTAACCAAATGAATCGCACTGTATCTATGTAGAATAAAAAAGAGAATTGGAATCACAAACTTATTCCAAGGCTATAAATCCATTATCATTTTTCAGCCTTTTTTATGTCTCGATACATATACTCTTGCCTCCAATGAATGTCGGCTGCTGATGGTATGGATTCACCCTCTTGGCGATAAATTTATTAAACAATTTATTCGTGTTCTCGGACAAAATCTGCATAATGGAAAACTTTTTTGTTTGGTATAAAGACAGACATGGATTTGCTTTTAAACTTTTTCATTCCTTTTTATTTGTGTGCTTCTTCTATTTCATTCGATTCATCGTTGTATATTTGGTTTAGCTTGGTCTTGAAATGGAAATTTATATCTGCCTATTTATCTGTTTTTTTTTTTTTTATATTTTAACAATACAATTTTTAATGATAAATTATTATCATTGAAGAAGTAAATTCTTGTAGAAAATGAAAAAAAAAAAATAAAGAAGAATAAAATATAAATGGAAGTCGGTGGATATCCTGTGCAATGAATCATCTGATGTAATGGCTGAAATAATTTTCTTTACCTATTCGAGTACTTTTCCACCTTTTGTGAGTACTTATAGGGATAAACTATGTGTTGCTTATTTGGTTAGTGAACTTACTTCGACAGCGTACCTATTTTATGGCTGCCTTACATCAAATATTCATGACAGAAGCTATTGAGATATTTGAATGATTATACAACATTAGAACTTCAGGAAAGCATATAGTGTTTTATTTTTTTGTGGAATTTTTAACTATGTAATCAATCATGGATGATAATATGTTATCAACTATCACGTTAAATTATTTGTCATGCAAAGAAGGATGTGTGCATTGTAGGTATGATAACTAGTGTACCTAATTTATTTTGAAAATGTCATAACAGGTATTTTTATGTTATATAAGAAATACCTAGCTAAGGGAAAATACGTTTGAAAAAAACCTATATCGGCCCCTACCTATCTTTTTATTTGCATATCTTGATTTAATACAACAAAGAATTCTGTTCTTCAAACTATGGAGTTCGAAAGTGGAGGTCGAAAGTTTAGCAAAGTGACCAATATTTAATGCGGTAACAAACCGTATTTTTTATGATTAGGGTGGCATAAGCAATGTATTACTATCAGACGGATTTGAAAAGCCATGTTGGCAATTCAGTACTTACTATCCAGATCTGCGTCAACATGCTGTGTATTTGTGTCATTCGCAATTTCGCATGCTAAAAAAGATTCTATCCTAATCAAATCTTTAATGTATTCACGAGGGTGGGTCAACAGATAAGAACATTTTGTATGAAATACGCATGTGGACAGTAATTTCAGTTCTGCATTATATTTACACAAGTGAAATAGAATAAAGATAAACCAATAGGGTGACATGAAAAAAACTGGCAGTTATTTGTTAAAAAAAAAATCGGAGAAAAGAAATCTTGACAATTAAATTTTTAAAATTTAAATATTGTTATGGATTTTTTTTTTTTGGAATAAAGACCGTCAAAAATTATTTTGAATCAAAATTTCAACAAGTATGTATACATTTTGGCTGAAAACATGCACAAGAAAATTGTTGTGAATTGTAAATCACTCACTTTACCTTATTTTTGAACGAGTTGTCACGCCCCACAAAAATTCCAAAATTAAATATTGTCTAAGTCTATTCATTGGCTAATTTATTTCATTAGTTTTTATACTAAACAGATTTTATATTATGCCTAATAGAAATTTTCGACACGCGTATTTCTACTTTTTAAGCCAAACAAAAAATTAATTTGATCCTAGTTTTATTGCTGTGAGTTTTCTGAAACACAATGGTCCCCGAGTGAAGGTACCTGTTCAGCTTTCGAGAAACCGTGCTAAGTTTTTAATCTTCCCCTTGATCATAAGTATAGGTATACTTTATTCCAAAATACGCCAATATCTATTATGGTCAATATTGCGGTCACTGACAAGATGACAAAAGAATTCAAAATAGAGTCCCTTTCTATGCCTTAAACAAAATCTTTGCACGGAAATAGCATAAAGTTTGGTTTTCAATTTTTTAAAAATGTTATTCTATGGATTTCTTCATGCAAAATTGATTAATATCAATTATTTCCAATCCATTATTTTGGAACTGTCCCATTTCGAAATTTAACCATTCCAATACTCCCAATAGCTTCCTTTGACGTTTTATTCATGTTTAAATGAACCAAAACTATTAAATTTACTGCCTATAGATAGTGTAACTTCGGGTATCATGGCGCACTTTTTGTTTTTCCCAAATTAAATCAATTCGGAAATTTTTGTATGTTTTAAATAAAAATATTTTAATAGGAAAAGGGCAGTTCAGAAATGTATTTACAAGAACTAATAAATATCTTATTGGTCAATGTGACACAATCTAATTGTATTACCCCAACATTAAGATGAATATTTACAGTCCATTCACAAAAATACACGTGCTCTTTATAGTAAATAAGCAAATACATTATCTATACCATAAAAACGTTCTTCTGCATACGATTCACCCAATGCATCCGCAACAAACAACTTTTTAGCTAGTTTGGTTTTTTAGGACAAATAGTGTGGCCCTCTAGTAAAGATCGATTATTAGTTTTTCTCCAAGTTTATCTTCTATGAACTGACACTGGACGATTAAGCTAGTGTGGATAATGTTGCTATGAGTTTTAATGTTAGTTAGACTATTAGCTAGTTACTAAGTTGTAAAAATTTCACAAAGCAAAGATATCTTGCTAACCGGTACATATTTACAATAACATGCATGTTAATTTAATTTTCATTATTTATACTGATATTTTTAAATAAACACAATCTCAACTTAATAAAAATTGTAGGCCACTGAGAAAACAGCTGATTTTTTTTTTTTGCTTTTTGTATAAATTACAAAAAAAAATGGCAACATTTGACTTTTTGAACACTGAAAGCAAGATTTGTTTGTTCTATGATCATAGATTTGGTCCCACTGTATTAGAATCCACAAATATATTGGATATTATGCCAATAAATTATCCAGAAGAAAAAACACGAAAAGTGTATAGGTACCCACCTATATTTCTTAAATCCTTGGTTGACCATTAAAATTACCTATAAGTCTAGGTACCTTACTAACATAAATTATAATTTAAAGTTATGTATTAAGATAATTTCTACAAAATAAGAACAAAAATAAATTTTGTTGTCAGACCAAGGGATTTTAATTTCAATAGGTAGGTGCGTAAGATTTTTTCGTTTCTATTTTAAATATGAACAAATCTATATTTTTAATTTAACTTAATTAAAAAAAAAAACTACATTTTAATATTAAGCTGTTGTTGTTATAGGTAGGTATGTAGGTACAAAACATGAACTACATATAAAAATTTTAAGTTTTCCTTAAATCATGGACCCTACCTAGGTATGTAGGTACTTATTTAATGCCTAAATTGTTATTAAATAATTTTTCTCAATTTTAAAGACTCACACCATCTCCATTGCCATCTTAATTGATTATTATTCTTATTAAAAAATTATTGCACGTGATAGCAAAGGAGTGCCGTCTGCCCCACTTTTATACTACACTCTTACAGACGATACACCATGTCATGTCTTTTTATTTATTCAATAATTTGAAAATGTACAATGGAAAAATATGATTTAAAGGATATCTATCTATCTATCTATCTATCTATCTATCTATCTATCTATCTATCTATCTATCTATCTATCTATCTATCTATCTATCTATCTATCTATCTATCTATCTATCTATCTATCTATCTATCTATCTATCTATCTATCTATCTATCTATCTATCTATCTATCTATCTATCTATCTATCTATCTATCTATCTATCTATCTATCTATCTATCTATCTATCTATCTATCTATCTATCTATCTATCTATCTATCTATCTATCTATCTATCTATCTATCTATCTATCTATCTATCTATCTATCTATCTATCTATCTATCTATCTATCTATCTATCTATCTATCTATCTATCTATCTATCTATCTATCTATCTATCTATCTATCTATCTATCTATCTATCTATCTATCTATCTATCTATCTATCTATCTATCTATCTATCTATCTATCTATCTATCTATCTATCTATCTATCTATCTATCTATCTATCTATCTATCTATCTATCTATCTATCTATCTATCTATCTATCTATCTATCTATCTATCTATCTATCTATCTATCTATCTATCTATCTATCTATCTATCTATCTATCTATCTATCTATCTATCTATCTATCTATCTATCTATCTATCTATCTATCTATCTATCTATCTATCTATCTATCTATCTATCTATCTATCTATCTATCTATCTATCTATCTATCTATCTATCTATCTATCTATCTATCTATCTATCTATCTATCTATCTATCTATCTATCTATCTATCTATCTATCTATCTATCTATCTATCTATCTATCTATCTATCTATCTATCTATCTATCTATCTATCTATCTATCTATCTATCTATCTATCTATCTACAAATCCTCCAAGAGTATCTCCTGTCACCGAAAAGTGCCGCTCGTTAGCCGTTCGGATTCGGCAATAAACTGTAGGTCCCCTCCATTCCTGCAGACACGCACACAGGAATGGTTGAGAGTTGTAAGTCACTAGGCCCTAGTTCTTCATGAGCTGTTGTGCCATCAAATTTATTTTTTATTTTTATCCTACCTACGTACTTATTCTACATGTAATATTTTCTGATAAGTATGTGAAAAAAAACAGTTAAATAAATGTTTAATCTTTTCACAGTAAAACATTTTAAAAATGATTGTTCATATTTCTGCCGTGTTAAATGAATTTAACGTACCTTCCTACCCAAATTTAGTTGATGTATTGAAATCCTTGGAATGATTTTCATTGTCAATAACTGGACCTGTGTCCTGTTTTTTTAGCAGTAAAACATCAAAAAATTATTAAAAATAGTTATAACCATTAAAATGGCAAAAGAAGCTCTGAAATCATAAAAAAAATAGATACGTCAGTTTTAGTTAACATATTGTAATATGTAGATACCTACTTATCAAGATATTTGAATAAATCCAAAATTATAAAAAGATATTTTTAGAGGTATAGGTACCTTATCTTCATATAAAACGACAACTTTGTGCCACAGAAAGGTATTTTCGTTTCTCCACTAATTTTAAGTTAACAATTTAAGCACATTCACAAAGAGCAATAAGTTTCATAAAATATTCTCGTTTGATTTTTTCAAAGTTGTAGATTTTTACCTAAGCTTAGAAGTTTTAAAATCTGCTGCGACTTCAATTAGGTACATTAATCTTAACGATATTCTTATAGATACCTATCTATGTATGTAGGAACCAATATCCCTGTATTGAAAAGAAGTTACTGTACGGAAATATTGAAAGACTTCCATATCTTCCATGGGGCAATATCATCCAACTTTACCCTACGCTTATTACTAGGATGGGTACTACCTTACCTATATTTCTACGTTCAACTCGATCAATTCAAACAAATAACACCAAATTATCTCAGAAAAATCCCTAAGCCCAAAAATTCACAAAATTAAAAATAAAATGATAAAAACAAATCACCTCAACCATTTACAGAACTCAAATGTGTCTGGCTTGGCTGGGTAGATATCTATAAATCTTTTCATTTCATCAGCGACATGGATTGAAACAATTTAGATAAAGTGAATCGTACCTATGTTTATTTCTATGTATATCTATACAAACAAATGTCTTTATTAGGTTAGTACACTCATCTCATACTTATACCTACTTACATCTACTAAACAAAAGCTTTTTTTGTAAATTGAAATTTTGGTGTGCGGCTTAAACTTAGATATACCTAAAATTCTATATTCGTTATATGTCCAAAGTCTATGAACCCAAAAGAATAACGTGCAAATGTCTGCCACCAGCGTCGTTAATTTTAGCAATTGCCTTAAATCATTTGACATTTAAGCTAACTACCATGGTATTGAGTCACACACCAAGTTAACACAAAAAAAAAAACAAACAAAAAAAAAACAAGAAAACAAAACAAAATAAAAAATATCACACACACACACCACACCCAGACCGGTTCACGTGAGTTATAGCCATAAAATTTATTGATTTTTAGTGGATACCTACATATGTACATATTTGTGTATATCCAACAGACTTAAATATATTTCTAAAGGGAGTGGGCAAAGATTGAGAGTCGACTTATTTATGGAAAAAAATCTATGAAAACCTTGAGATAGTTGTAATTTTTCTTAAAGAATGTTCGTGTTTAAAAAAATTGCTGAAATATCGTTTTAATAAAAAAAAAAAAAAAATAACAATTAAAATTAAAACAAATCCTCATAAAAAAAAGAGTTAAAAAATGACCTTCGGCAATTTCTCATTAAAAAAACACACAGATACCTACCTACCCTCTACAATACTACACCCATATATTTTCAAGGATTTTTGTTTGTATTTCAGCAATTAGCAATAGCTTTAGAACAAATCGTTCTTACCTTGACTTTTTTCTGCTTATTGTCGTCGCGTTGGAACGAAAAAACAAGAAAAAGAAAAATAATCACATACAAACTTTAAACTATGCGAAACACCCGAAACTACCTACACCATGGGACCTACCGAATTCTATTTTAGTTCTTTTCATTACTTTCATCAGCAAACATCCATTCGCCTCTATTCATTCATTGTTGTTCACCACCGACCGTTCCGCAGCCATCATAATGCAATTTTTAAAATCAGACAGCATTCCCATTTAATTCCGGTTTCTTTCAACCACCACGCCTCTTATTTTAATGGCGTCTGATTGATAAACAAAAAAAAAATGATGGCTGCTATGCTCATGGTGGATTTTGTTGTTGTTTGATTCTTGTGCGCATTACCGGTAAGGTACCCATGGTAACCACCAATGGCAAAAGAGTTATGTTGGAATGTATGAGTTTCACAAAAACCTTTGTAGTTGTGTTGGGAAGATGGCTTACCATGGTGTCATTGTATAAGTGCAGAGGGAAATTTGTATTGATTTTTGTCAAGGTTCTTGTATTAGATAGGAATTTTTTATCACGGCCATCTAGATGGAAAATGTTGAACTATGAAGTTTATTATATTACTCACAGATGGCTATAGTTGTATATGGGTTTATTTTTCATACAAATTTGCAAGATTTAATTTTCAGTACAGTTTTGTTTTGCAGAATTTTGGCATTGTATAATTCACTCTGCACTGGAAAGGGAAAAATTTGTTCTTTGGAAAAATTAATCAATAATCACAAGGATATTGTAAATATGATGAAAAAAGCTCATTTCATGGGCGTAGTTCGCATAATAAGCTCTGCTTTGCAGAAAAGTCTTATTTATATGTACCTAGTACCTATTTTATAGGTTTATTTTTCTTTATTTTTGCACCATTTTTTAGGCTTTTAAATTTAGCTAAATTTGGTATGTATGTAAATATAGCTATCACAGGTATTTATTTCTATTTAAATGCAAAACAGTTTATTTTTTGACTAAATAAATACCAAATAGGTAGGCAAAAAGTAGGTATGTTTACCTTATGATTTTTGTATTCCATTTTTTTTTTTCAATAGTTAATTTAAGTGTAGATAGGTAGGTACCTATTTGTTCCTTTGAAAAATAAGGAAGTTTATTTTAAATATAGGTACAAGGTACATAAATAGCTACTTAGGTATAGGTAGCTGGGTAGGTACATAATTTGATTTTTTCATATTGTTAATTTTGTATTGCGTATAGATAAGGTTGGTACCTAGGTACCTAAATAAAATATGCCAATTTATTGTAAGTAGGTATACCTGTCTTATATAAAATTTAGATAAGTTGAGGATTAGTAATACATGTGTCTACTTGAGCATATAGGTAAGTACCTTACTTTTGATTTTTTTTAGGTTGAATTTTTCCGTAAAATTTGTACCTATACCTAAAGCGATCTGAGGATTTTAATAGGAATATTTTGTATAGTAATGAAATATCGTAATAATTATAAAAAGGAGCTTAAAAAGCAATAAACTAGTCTTTTGAAGATTTTTTTTTCAAATAAAATCATCCTGCATTATGACTATAAACTGGTACCTATTATAGCTACCATGCTATCATAAATTAAAAAAAAAAACTAAAAGGATGGTAAAACACATTGTAATAGGAAAAGTATGGTATTTATATTAAACCCTTCAAGATACCTTTTACCAAAAGTAGCAATATTGTGATTAATAATAACCAGACAGTTAGTTATTTACCAATAAAATTATTCTTGTTTAGAGCCAAACAACATTATGTACCTATGTACATATTTTTGTTTACTAGGTATGTAAGTTGGTGTTAAGAATGGCAAGTTTAATGAAGCAGTTTTCGATAAATTACTTACTATCTAATCGTCGATTCGGAAAAAAAATGACACAACTCAACAAATCCCATTTTTCAAAACAGGCAAAAGAAAATTGAATATACAAATTTCAATTTCAGTTAACATGTTACAATATTAAGACCAAGCATTATCTCATTAGGTTCCAAATTTTGTAGTAGAGTCCGGTATTTTTGTAATTGATAGTTTTCATTTTATTCACAAAAATGCAATGCTAGCTCAAAAATTCTATTTGTTGCGTTGTGTCGTTTTTCTTCCGGACCGACGTAATTTTCTTACAGTAGTAGGAGTCAGCGTTGCGGAAGTGGTACGATCGTGGTACGATAATTCCCTCGTGGCATGGTGGCATGAAAAATTTTGATATGGTACGTTTTTTTATTTCCATATTATTTTACTCAAAATGAAGCAAATTTCAACAAAATTTAATGAATGTTGGTCCAAATTCAATAAAAAGTTGGCAGAAGAACATAATTTTTGACAATGCCCAAAACAAATGATTTCCATTGATTTTTGTTATTGTATTACACAATTGACACGTTTTTCCAGAAAATATGGTACGTTAATTTTACTTCTGGCGGCAACGCTGATAGGAGTCTTATTTTAGAAGGTAAGTACTTGTGTAGGTATAGTACATTATGTATGTGCCTTAAAAATGTGAAATATTTTTTTTGTAGATAACTTAGTATCTATTTGAAGGAAATATAATTTTTATTTAACAAATTATTTTTTGTTTCCTTTATTAATCATTTCTTTTAAACTAATTGAATAAAAAACAAGTTACTTAAACAAACAAATACCTTTGTGTAATTTTGTTTAAGAAATTAAGTTGGGGGAGGTGATTTAACAAAGTGCCGGCCGTTTTTCTTATTTTAATTACCGACGGCAAGGCGTACCTACATAGATATAAATTAAATTCATTTTCATTTGATAAAAGTAGTTAGCTAGGTACCTACAAATTGAATTGAGGTGTAATAAATTGTATTTAATGTAAGTATAGGTAGGTACTTACATATGTATTTTTTATATACCTAACTATATTCAAACTTCAAAGTTTTTTGAAAAATGTATAAAAGCTTCTTAGAAACTTTGTATGTACTTAGGTAATTCATTTTTTACAAAATAATCAGGTAACTATTATGCTTGGATTCATTGAAGATTTGTCATGTTTTATTGAATAAGGTAGGTACCTATTATAAAAAAATTCACCATAGATACCTACGTATTTAAAAAATTTTAAATAATTTAAGTTTTTTTTTTTTAACTGCAATTTCAACATTCTGGAAGTTCGTCGAAATTAAATTGAATAAGTAGATTAAAAATTTTCTTTAGATACTACTAACTACATTTTAAATTTTTGTTTAGAACCACAATGGCGCAAAATTTCAAACAGCCTGATGTTAAGGTATTAACATGATACTACTTAACAATTTTCTAACTTTAAAGCTCTTTACTAAAATGTTCTTAGTTTTAAACACTTTTTAACTAGTATCATACTAAACCAATTTCCTTGATAAAATCCATCTGAACACGCATAAAAAAGTGACAGATCACACTATTTTCACATTTGTAATTGTCGAAGTGAAATTTGTAGTTACTATGATACTAAAATGATAAAACAGGCATTTGGAAATTTTAACTTTGGTAAAATGTTAAAAAGATAATAACATTCTAACTCATTTAAAATTTGGAAAAACACCTTTTTTAAGCTAGTATCATGTTAAAAACGCTTTAACATCGTACTAGTTAATGTTGGTACGTAAAATTTTTAAATATTTTTTATTGAAATAAGATTTACCTACCCATAAGGGGGCAGATTTTGCTATGCATGTAGGTACGTATTCACATAGAATAAAAAAGCAGCATATAAAATTTTAATTATTACCAGATTAGGTAGCTACCACCAATAGATTTAAAAAAAATATAACAAACTCAATTATTGTCTACGTATTAATAATATTATTTGATTTAACCTACTTATTTGTTTTTGGAATTTGATATTTTCTAAAAAAAAAAAAATCTTTTATAAAAATAACTTATTTTAATCAAATCTCTCTTTCGGAATTGGAGTTTCTTTCTGAGTGAAAAAAATCTTTTATTATACCAAATCATAAGTTCGTTTCTAAACAGGAAATATTGTGTATAGGTATAATGCCCTTAATTTGAATTAAAGCTCAGAATCGATGCAACACGTCAGATTCGCGAAATATTCTCTTTTAAAAATGCAAACAAATAAGTTTTTTCCCAAGAAGATAATTTTTTAACTAATTTTATGGCTGTGGTTTGAAAGTTTTAATCTTTTTCTTAAAAAAATCAAGTTAAATATTTCCACTTTATTTTTTTCTCATTGCCGAGAAATCCTAATAGTTAGATAAATGGTCTTCACCTTACACTTCCTAAATTAAATAAAAACGCTTATATATAAAGTACATTTTGAGAGCAAAAAAGATTTGAAAAATTTAAACTCATTTTAAATAAATCGTAAAAAATAGATATCTTCTTGTTTTTTTTAATACATAAATAGTAAAAAAAAAATACTATTTTTAACCGAGATTTATATCGAAAATCTGACGTGATGGAGCAATTCTGAAGTAGGATTTGAATTCGGGGCATCACAAATCTTCTGAAAATTATATCGAGAGAGAAAAATCGTGCGAATTAGTAATATGTCTATGTCTAACTTCATTCTTAATTAACTCGAAATTTATGTGATGGTTTGCAAAGAGACATTCACGTACTTTTAACTCGTAAATAAGAGATATTAGGTATCTATTTAAGTATTTTGAAATAGTTTAAGTCTTATCTTACTGGTGGCATATAATTTGTGTATATTAATGAAATACTTTCAAGTCCTGGTGTTTTATTTTTAAGTGTACCTCAAGGTAGTTATGCTCAATATCTTCCTAAATTCAGATCAGCTTCTGTTCGTATGTTAAATCAATTATTTAAATGTCATTTTTTTTATTTGTATCGTAACTCCTTATCAATTTTATTTTAATATGTACATATATATTGATAACAACATTCTTGAGAGAGTAACAGAAAAAAGGACCTAAGTAGGTATTTAGCATATTTAATACCTAAATTGAAGCTAAAGCATATTCTGTGTTCGGTTTTGTTAAACGCAGTGTCTTATTGGACTTTAAGGACCCACATCAACCTACAATTAAATCTCTATACAACACCTATGTTGCATTAGGTCATTTTTTTTAATCTGGAATCCATACTACAACATTCATTCCAATAGAATTGAATGTATTCAAAAAAATTCATCACATTTCGAAATTAGTTAAGAATATTATTCAAATATTAATTTTTGTCTGCCAGGAAGTAAAAGAAAATAGATACACAAATATTTTTTAGAAATAGAAATAGATTTCAATTTTATAAACTATGTATATGTAACATATTATATTGTATATAAAATGTATAACTGAATATCAGTCAGAAAAAAAATCACAAAAATGTTATTTTCACTTACAAGTGTACTCTTATTGCGAATTATCAATGTACTTATACTGCCTATAATTTCGTAAAGGCCCTAACTAACATTTTCACTTTTTCGAGATAACGAAGAAAATATTAAGTCGCTTACCGCAACCTTTAGAAAGATTATAAAAAATATCTAAAAATATTTGTTTTTAAGCTTAATTTGTTCTTTATTTTACTACGCACTTTAAATATACAAACTTGTAAGTATTTTGCAAATAGGGTAGTTCGTGCTTTTAAATTAAAAAAAAAAAATATGTTAAGAATGCCCTATGTATACAGCAACGTAGGGAATAGTTTTTTTTAAAGTTCTTTATTTCCCATAAAGAACTTTTAAAAACCTTAAATATAAAAGAAAACAAAAACATACATTTAATTTATATTAATTTATTTAAAAAAAAAACTTTTTTTAATAACTTTAATGTATAAACTGAAAAAAAGAAAACGAAAATAAAAATTTAAATTCATTTTTTAATTTTAAAGTTTCAAAGTTTGTTATGTACAAAAATATTTCAAAAAATGTGATAAAAAATACCGTCGATGTATGAATCATCTCTTTACCCTGTAATAAATATGGAATTTTCTTTAAAAAAAATATCAAAACCCCACTTTTTTTTTTAAACCAACAGTTTTTCTTGCAATCACTTTGGTCATCGCAGGTACTAAGTTTATCCAAAATAGTTGTAGCCATTTTTGAGAAAATTTAAAAAAAAAATTAGCCACCTGTTTTAGACGAGAAGCTAAATCAAAATTTCGAATTTTCCCTCTAGTCTAGGGAATCACATTAGAATACCCTGTACCAAATTTGAAACAAATTTAGTACAGGTTCTAGATCAAATCAAAATACTGGACGGACTGACACACAACACGATGCGACGAACGGTATCGCAAAACCCACTTTTTCGGACTTCATCATCGTATTTATGACAATTTTGATTACAAACTCAAATTTTTATTTAATACGAAACCAATACCCTTTAGAGCAAGTATCTAATAATTAAGACTCAGAAGTTAGAAACCTCTCAAATATTTAGACTGTCGAAAATTAAAGTTTTTCGAAAAATCCTTAATAAAAATGTAGTAGCCTGTGGCGTAATGGTTTGTGCGTTGGACTGTCATGCCAGAGGTCTGAGTTCATTAGCAGCCGCTTCCACCTTAAGTTGTTTTCCGGGCTACTGCCTTTTGCGAGGAAGTGACAAATCCTCCATGAGTATCTTCTGTCATAAAAAAGTGCCGCTCACCTTATCCGTTCGGATTCGGCAATAAACTGGTCCCCTCCATTCCTGGCAGACACGCACACAGGAATGGTTGAGAGTTGTAAGTCACAAGGCCACCAAATTTATTTAATTTATTTTTTTTTTTAATGTGGAAAAATGTATTATTCATTTTTTCATAGAAATAATCTGATGCCGATGCAATTTATTTTATTAATTTACTACCTATTTATTTATTTTTTTAATATTGATTTTAACATGTTTTAGTAAGCGCAGCAAATTTAATTTTTAAGGATATATTTTTTGCCTTTGTATGATGAATTTTTTATCTTAGAATTTAGTTTTTTTTCTTTAATACTTCTGTGTTGTCGTTTTCAGGCCAACAATAGACTTTTCAAAAAAAGGTAACATCTCAAAAGTAAAAGTGATAGCAGCTGCATGCGAAATTCCAAAGATTTCAATATAATATATAACTCTTTACCTGTCACCATTCACCATCCTATAACCGCTGAACTGTGTATAGTCAAAATAAAACAACAGGGTCTCCTAAGAAAGAAAAAGCGATGACAATGCAATTTTTCCCTTTAACATTTAACAAATTTGCTACTTTCTCTTTTAGATAATACAATTTTAAAGGGTTACATGACTTTTTACCTGGGATTTTTCAATGTATCTGATCCTTTTTGGTAGACAGATATACACAGCGACGCGACGACACGGTGGCGTTTCTGTGTCCTGACATGACAGAAAGAAGCCAAAGTTGGCATCAGACATAATTTTTAATTGAAATTGTGCAATTAAAAGGAGAATTCACATTGCGTTCAAAGTTTAAGAAAATTAACAAAGATTTTCTTCAAAAATTATGTCTGGTATTTTAAAAGAATATATTTTAATAAAAAAAAAATAAAAGCTTCTTACATCTTTAAAATAATGTATCATGAAAAAGCTATATGTAGGTACACTCACACAGAAAATTCAATTCTTTTTAATTGTTGTTTTATACACCCGTTTAATAATAATAATTGTCATGGTGTATTTCAAGTAAGTGTGCCATTGGATTCCAAGAAAATGGTTTTTGGCTTTGACTTTCCAAATTGAGAAAACAAAAATCATACCATTTTAATTAATGAGTAGCAGTAAATTATTAAATAATGGTACGTTAAGGTCGTTAAATGTGAAATAAGTTCAGAGAGTTCATCATAAATGGTTGAACGAAATTATTTTTCGACTTTTTTGGTGCTATGGTGTAATGTTGTGTTTAATTTGTGTAACGTTATAAATATTGTTAATTTTTATTATTTTTAAAGTGGCTTAAATAATTTCAACTTTTTATAATAATTGTTAACAAATTTTGATGGAGGTAACAATCCTTTTAAACGGGTGGAGGTAGAGAAACATTTTATTTATAATTGACTAAAATTTCCTCAATTTTAAAAATATATTTTTTTGTTTTATTTATATACATATTTCGATATTTTCTTATCAAGACCTTTTATTCACTTCTTACAGTAAAAAATATTAAATATTCAACTAAAACTTGTATTATTGTATTTAACCAGTTTCAAATTTTAAAATACGCTCAACATCAACTCTATGTGCAATTATTGTAGGTGGACATTTAAAATGTTATTTTTGTACATTTAGAACAACTGTTTTAGTAACAATTTCACTTTAAAAAGTAAAAAGTTTTTTTTTTAATAAAATTGTTTTCACACCTTCCTATTATTTCAAGGTATTGTTATTTCTATTCTCTTCCTATTTTATCTTCAAAAAAAAATTTAAAAAAATCCTGTAAAAAAATTAAATTTCTGGTAAATTTGGTAAAAATTTATAATTTGGAATGTGAGTGCAAAGTATATGTAAATCTCACTTTTTCTTTTATTAACTTCCCATTGGAAGTTATTGTAATCGGTCCGATTTGTTTAATTGAAAATTTTGACATTTCTCGACGTTTCGGGGTCTCTGGAGTCGGATTACATTGTTTTTAAAGAGATGTCTGTGCACGTACTTTCGTAAGTTCGTATACGTTCGTACGTTCGAAAGCTTTTTTTCGTTTACGATATCGTGAGACCGCATAAAAATATCGACTTCAAATAAATTATATTTTACGGATAATAAGGCCAAAACGTGCAGAAAGGATTTTCACAAAAATTAAATCAGCGGTTTTTTATTACAGTAATTTTAAAAAAAAAGTTGTAAAATGACTTGTTTCTCACATATCTCTAGAACAAATATAATGTCATCGACTACGGGCTAGTTTCATTCTGTGTATAATGACTTAGTGAAAAATTGGTAATACTTACAAAAAAAAAACATTAACGCTTGGTCTAGGTTCGAGCCTCAGTGGGGCAAATGGTTTTTCGAATAAAATTGAATATACCTAAATAGACTAAGCACCACTAAAGGAGTCTGATGATCGGCCTGGTGGCCGTGAATAGCTATAACTCCAGCCTATAAAACTTGGTGGTATAGCTCACTCAAGTTGTTGTTATTTCATTCAAACCTTCAACATTAAAAATTGTAAAAAAAAAAATTATCGAATATCTTGAGAACTTCGGGTTAATTGTATTTAGCACACAAAGTTATAGATGATAATAGGTAGAGTTTTGTAAAAAAATTCAATCAACGTTTTTTTTGGTTTTTTTCTAGGGCAAAAAAAAAACTGCTAAAAATTGTTAAAAAATTATTTTCGGCTCGAATATCTCGAGAACAACCAATGATATCAGCTCCCGGATAATTTTAGTCTACCTACACAGAATACCATAATTAGTAATTGATAAGGTTTGTACAAAAATTCAATTGACGGTTTTTTTCTAAGCCAACAAAAACTACAAAACAAACTGCTAAAAATTGTTGAAATTTTTCCTGTCGCATATATTTAAAGCAAACAGACTGATAAGTTTTTCGAAGATTTTTAATTGATAATTTTCTTATAAAAAATAACATCGGGTGTAGAGTTTCAAGGGAACCAATGGGAAGTTATCAGTGTGGGTCAAACCTAGCCTCTTTTTTATTTTTATGAATTTACCTAAGTTTTTTTAAATTCAAAATACTTAGAACTTACATAATTTATGTAGGTCTTAGATGGATTCAACAGAAATAAGATCTTGTTGTTTCAGTAAGGAAAGCGTATTCTGCAGAGGTTTAAGAAAAATTGATGATGATGTGATGATTATTATGTACGTATGTAATGTAGGTACGTAGCTATTTTTTTTGAAAAGCTTAGACCATTTATAAGAATCTAAAATGATGTCGTAAACCATTTTAATTTAGCTGTTTTATACTATAGGTAAAAAAAAAAAGTTGCAATACTTTGTACTTAGAGACCCCCAGTTAGTATTCCACAAATCTTATATAGGAGTTATATTTTTTGAAAAAAAAAATCTTAAAATCCATATTCTACATTTCATCCTTTTATTTAGGCCACACATGAAGATAAAATTGTTTTTCTGTTAGTTGTGTTAATTTAAAAATCGTTATAGATCTTGTTTCATGACTTTTTGTTCTTTTAAACGTTCTTTTAAACGGACCTTGTAAATCAAAATCAAAAATTCCTTATCGCAAAGAGATTGGGATTCATAATTTATTATAGTTTTTTCTTAAGCCATCAATCATCTCTTGTTGATAACATACTAAAATATGCAGATATAAGTATTTTAGATTTTCTGCTTCACTGAGACGTAAAACAAAACCAATCCAATTCAATTTGTGAAGGACGCAAAACGAAAATCTAAAAGTATTTAAAAACAAAAAAAAAAAACAACAATCTCACAACCAACGTTCACTGACTGACATGTTGTTAAGACAACACTTAAAATTCATGTCGCATTGCTCGGGCAATCTATATAATGTGGTGACATTTTTATAGGAAATGGCGGCAAGGAAACTGAACAAAAAAAAAAATATATATATACATATCTGAGTGTAACATAAAAATAGTATACCCCGACCCCGAACACAGTTTCGACCATGATAGGTTTATGTATAGGTATTGGGTGTAGGGTACTTTTATTCTTTCCTCAGATACAAATTTCAATATATTACCTACAACTATACCTATACATGCAATGTCTGGACGGAATACTTTCAATTTTCTTTAGTTTCTATATAAATTCTTCAGATACGACGCGACGATGCACCCATCATGAATGGCTATAATTGTGAATTGTTTAGGTGTCTGTTTTAATCTTTATCAATTCAAAAACGAAAAAATGTGAAAAATTAAAAAAAAAAAAAAAAAAAACATAAAGAAGGACGGCATGGCTATATGCACATATAAGATTTTTTTGTTTGTGCTGCACCGCAAAGTGATTAATATGGACAATATGTTGCATTCCATCTTATATTCGGGATTTTTTTTTTTTTTTTTTTTAATCAATAAATTATTGAATTTATCTTGTTTCTGAGTTCAAAACACGTCAAACTTGAGTAATTTATTCCGTTTTTTATTTTTTAATATTATGTTGTTGATGGTAGGTATAGGAAACTTGAAGTGAACACTGAATAATTCGCTTGTGTATATACATATGTATGTATACAAATTTTATCTTCTATCATGCGCAACAGAGATAAAACTGACCTCTTCAGAAATATTAAAATACAATTTCAAAGCTATTTATTGATGCGAAATGAAAAGCCTATTTCAATAATACAATTTGTACGATAATGATGAGTATGATAATAATAAATAAATTAAAATCATAGTTAAAATGTTAAATAACTGCACTATAAGTAAGTTATTTTTTTTTATTATAATTTACTTTTTCTATCAGATAACCTGTTTTCTGCTCTCATAATATGTATAGGTATTTAGAAAAAATTTACAATTCATATATAAAAAATATTTTATCACTTTAAGTTTGCAGCTCAATTTACGAATCTAATAAAAAATAAAGTGTTAACATTGTATAAAATGTATTTTTAAGAATGCAATGGACACAATCTTTCAAACCGATTATAAGTTTATAGTTTCAAGAAATCTTCGGTATTAGTTCCAGACTGTAAAGAGCACCTTTCCAACAAGCCTATCAGCACGCAGGCCGGGTACCCGAAAAATTGTGTGCGTATGTTCGGTCTTTTCACAGAAACCACAGATCAGATTTAAAAATTATTTTTAAGTTTGACAGCTTAAACCTAACTTAGAAAATTAATTAAGATTTCTCATTTTAAGAATCATTTTCCCAATCGGAAGGTTACTTACTGAAAAAAACTAAGCTTTAGGGTGAAATTGGGCTGTTTCATTAAATTCATATTCATGTTGTAAGAGGCCTTATGGCTATGAAAATATTTTTTTTAAATTTAGTTAATTGGGGTAAGCACATTTATGTGTATTTTTATTTTATTTCAATTAAGCTATATTTGGAACTTATTCGGCATTTAACAACCGCATTTACGTTTCACAATATCTGAATAGGTATAAGTGGCAATTAAAGTTCTGAATATTTTACAAGCCAGTTGAGGTGCTGATTAAAAAATTAAACTGGCAAATAAAATATAGACAGCTGTCAATGTGACTCATACAACAAATACATTTAATATAATAGTTTCGACTTACATTATGATGAATATTTTTATGACAGAGACGAGAAGAGATCATGTGTTTTACGTTATGACCAAATTAGTTACTTCACGACAAAAACACCACCTTATAACATCACAAAAATGCACATTGAAAATGCAAAAAGTATTTTTAACTGTTAACATTCACATACATAATATTATCCACATACACTGTCCAACTGTTCAAACTGAATTCCATCAACTTGCAGTGAATCCACGGGCCTCGGTCCAGCTCTCAGACACAAAAGTTGAATTAATACACTTCAAAATTCACAATTTGAGAATTATATTGATAATTATTTGATTGAATATTTTCTTTTCAATTAGCCAGTTCAGGTTTCTCAAGCTCACTGAGATCTCAGAGATCTCAGCAATCTCAGAAATCTGAACGTAATTCCTCAGTGAGATTCCTCACTTTTGCTGTCAAAAAACTGAGATTGATATTTTTTGGATTCGCTTGCTCAATTATTTTTTGTCGCAGTTGATTAATTAATAAAAAAGAGATGGAAATTGTTTTTGACTTCTAGTGGAGAAATTTTGTTCAGGTTTCTCCTTCTGCTCAGTGGAGCTGACGGAGCTTGCTCAATGAGATCTCAGTGAGATCTTAGAAACGTGAACTGGCTAAATCAGTCAAATTCTTTGGAAAACTGGAATAACTGACAGCTATCTAATTGGCACATAAATTTATGATTGTGAAACGCAAAGTTTTTTAATGAGAGGATTTAAGTGTTGGATAAATTAACTGTCGGATAGTTATAGAGAACTTTAATCAGACATTGTGAAACAAACCCTAAGTATGTTAAATTGAGAAGATTTGGTCATCATATTGTTTTTTAACTTTTATAAAACCCATGTACACCTACGTAATGTAAAGCATCAGCAAGGTTATTATACTTTTAAATTAAATTTGTCTAATATGCTGCTTCAAGGTGTTTTGATTTATTTTGTATAGAAAAAAGGGGCTCCTAAAAATTGTTTGATAAGGGTTACCTTAATAAGGGCTAGCTGCCCCACTAGGATAGGACCTCCAATTTTTTGACAAATCCGAACGGACTGTCAAGAGATTTTATTTGAGGATTTTTAATTTCCTCCAAATAGGCAGTGGGTACCCCCGATAAACTAAATATTTTTAGTGGAATAGTTTAAATTCGACATCTGTCGCGTTTTATTCTAACCAGGACCCGTGTTCTGTATAACTTCTAGTATGCATAAAATCGGTTGAGGAACAATGGAAACTGAAACAAAATACATGAGTTTTGTTCCATTTTTCAACGTTTCTCGACTGATTTTTTTGATGTGAGAGTTACAGAACATGGGTCCACAGTTGCAAAAGCTTAAGTCACTTCTTAGCTTAAGATTGGGTTTAATTCACGAGCTAATCGCCGTGACTTATGAATTAAAAAAAATTAATTCACAAGCCAGCTATAGTGACCTATGAATTAAAACAGATTTAAGTCTAAAGCTAGTTACTTTTGAATTAAAAAGAAAAAATAGTTAATAACCTATATAGTGACTTATGAAGGAATTAAATAAAAATTCATTCATAAGCTAGTGACTTTTGAATGTTAAAAAAAAGTTTTTTTGTGAGCTCATGCAGTGCTTATAACATTTTAACTTTAACTTCGTTAAATAAATATAACTCGGAAAGAGATGAAGAGACCGGAACTTTTATAGGTAGACGAACATGAGCCTTAATAAACCCCTTTAAGCGGATGAAATAAACGATGCTAAAAATTGAAAACCACTTTCGTCAATAACAATTATGCAGTCAAAATAAACTTACAAGTTTCTAATTCACCAATAACTTATAAAAAATAATTATTTCTTAATTCCTAATTCTAGCTGGGTTATGGATTAAATTTTTTTAAATTCATAAATCACTAACTGCCTTATGAATTTAATTTTTTCTTAAGTCACTAGCTGACTTATGAAATAAATCTGTTTTAATTCACAAGTCACTAGCTGGCTTATGATTTAATTTTCTTTTAATTCATAAGTCCCCTACTGACTTATGACTTAAAGATTTTTTAATTCAAAAACTCGAAACGCTTATTCAAATGCATACCAACCTTTTATCTAAAATTCACATTAAAATTTAAATAATTAAAAAAAAAACGGCTACTTCCTCTTGTGCGAGGAATTGACAAATCTTCCGAGAATAACTCTTGTCATGAATAAGTGCCTCTCATCTTAGCCGTTCGGACTTGGGAGATTTTGTAGGTCTCCTCCACTTCTGCCAATAACACACACACAGAGGAATATTTGAGAGTCGTAGGGCTGGCAACGAGACCGAGATGAGACTACTTTAAAAGCACCCGAGGCGAGATCGAGACGAGACCGTATTTTTGGAACCGAAATTCGCCGAGAGTCTCGCTGGTCTCGCCGGTCTCGGTGGTTTGATTTCAGTTTTCGGTAGAAGAAATATATTTTTATTTAATTATTTTTTTAATATTCACAAGTTTTTTTTTTGCGATATATAAAATAAACAACACCTTTTTCCGGAGCCAAAAATAAAATTGGAAAAATTTCGAGGTAAAATTTTGAATTTTGTAGAGGTTTTTTAATCCATTTAAAACGGAGACATCCTTCAATTTATTTTGAAAGTTCATAGCTTTACAAAACCAGTTGGTATATTTTAAAAAATCGAGCGTTTTATGTACTCTTTTTTTAAATATTTTATTTGTTTTTGGTTTGAAATAAATTAAATTACATAATTCTTCAAAATGTTATTTCATTTTAACTCAAAATGGAACATTCAACTGAAGTGAAAAAAAAACTTGCGTTGAATATTATAGTCTGATCTAACTCGATTTTTTGATGCTGCATATAAATGTAGTATTAAAATCTTAAATGCACTTGATCAAGATATATAGGTATATTTAGAACAATTACGTGCATCCCAGTCGTATTGTTTTTTATTTTAGAAACCATTGTTAACTATTGCATGCATTTGGGCCTGTTTAGATAATGGAAAGCATGAGTACTGACTGACTGGCAAGTTTTATCGTATTTACATTAAAAACTTTGATTCGCCTCAAAATACATTGAAAGAAAAAAACAATAATTTTACAATTTCACTGTTTGAAACAACAACAAAAGAAAAAACAGACTCACGAGTCTAAAATAAATAAATAAATAAATTTGATGGCACAACAGCTCATGAAGAACTAGGGCCTAGTGACTTACAACTCTCAACCATTCCTGTGTGCGTGTCTGCAGGAATGGAGGGGACCTACAGTTTATTGCCGAATCCGAACGGCTAACGAGCGGCACTTTTCTGTGACAGGATATACTCTTGGAGGATTTGTCAATTCCTCGCAAAAGGCAGTAGCCGTTTTTTCTTTTTTTAAATAAATAGATGGCGAGGATGGGGATCGAACCTTAGACCTCTGGCATGACAGTCCATCGCACTAACCATCACAGACTCACGAGTCTGTTTTATACATTTTCTTGGTGCTTCACACAAGACTCCACACCCCGCATTTTTCTTACCAACAAACTGCCGAGATATCATACTCTATCTTTTCAATCTAAACAGGCGTCTTATCTTACATCTTTTTACCACCAAAAAACACGAAAGAAACCAATGCTAAGGATGAGACCAAGACCGAGACCGAGACGAGACTGGCACATTAAAATTTTCACGAGAAAAAGGCGAGACCAAGACCGAGACGAGACTGAAATTTTTCGATTTTGACGAGACCGAGACGCGAGACTAACAAAAGTCTCGCCTGGTCTCGTCTTGTTGCCATCCCTAGTTGTAAGTCACTAGGCCCTGGTTCTATACACGAGATGTCGTGCCACCAAATTTATTTTTTATTTTTTAATCTACAATTCAGCTTTGTAAAACGAAGTTCTGATCCCTATGGATGTAACGAAATAACCCAACGCAACATTTATTCTATTCCTTCAATAATATGCCACCCCACAAGCAATAATACCCACCTTCTTTTTTACGGTACATATATTCATTTCTGGCGAATGGAATCCTTAAATACAATTTCCTGCATGAAGAATTCCGGAGATTTTACTGATGTGTAAAGCTTATGTTCTCAAGGATTGTATCAAGCTAATTGGTTATACATATACGATTCCTGATGGGATAAAAAAGTCATAAGGAGGGTGATATTTTTTTTAAATTCAACTTAATAGGTAACATCAAGAAATGAGCAGCCAGCAAATAAATACCATATAGGAATATTTTTTTCCAAAAGATTTTCATTTTCTACAACTAGTCTAATCTCCAATGTCCAACCCTACATATATATTACTAACCCTTTATACATTATGTACATATTACAACAAAATTAATTTTATTATTAAATATCCAAATAATTATACTAATTTATAATTGGACTTGGACTACGTTCATTACCCGTAAAAATGCAATAAAAAATAAAAAAGTAATTAACATTGTAATTGAATTTTATTTTAATCATTTCCATTTTGTAAATGTATAAGTATAAATTTTTTAAACATAAATTTGTACCTACATTAAAAAAACAAATAAGCTAGTCATTAAAAACAAAACAATAAGACAAACATCATGAGTTTAGTAGGAATATATGCTCTTATAAATTTATATCTATATGGAACCTATATACAAACACGCCACAATGTATACCTATTTAATGCCAATCAATTATTCCGCAGATCACACGCAAAAGATATAATACCACATATGGTTGGTTACCCTCGGCTAAGCGCCAATATTTTAATTAAAACGCTTGGAAAATTGCCCGCAAGTGTTTTAAAACCCCATTTCGCACATGCTTAAGAATGCATTTTTTTTATAGTTCAGCGAGTATATATCTCATGTCCGATCTAAGCTCCGGGACGAGACAAGGAATTTTAATGTACACCTACTGCGCATACTAAAAATGAAGGCACATAGATGCTTATATGTATCTACGAATGATTTTCATGTGAATTAAAATTTTATTGATTTTTCTCCTATTTTATTTCGAACATCGAAACTGTGTCGTTGTTCGACTTTCATTTTATAATGGTTTTCATTTGAATATGTGCGATGGGTTTTCAAGATGCAATTTTATTACATTACGGAAACCATAACACAATGGTCGTCAGCAAGCGTCACAGTTCTAGTTTTCTATGACTTTGATTTGTTGGGATTTTCTTTTTTTTATTTCAAGTTTTTCTTTTGTTCGGAATAACAAAATTGTGAGAGAATGATTTTTGTTATTTTATAAAAGAAAAACCGATACACATGTGTGTGTGTGAGTATTGATTTTTCCCTCTTTTTATATCTACAGTTTGGTAGCCGGATGAAAGCGCCCTTTTTTCAAAAACGAGATCTTACGCAATTAGTTGTATTTTTTTGGTCTATATATGGATAGAAGATGAAATCCATTAATGAACTCGTATCCTATGAACGTATCTAGATGACGTTCTTAGCTGATAATCCAATGACTGTATCCCATTTGTGAAGTTTTAATATTGAGAAAAAAAAACTTTGACGATTAGATATAGATAAGATATACCTATACCTGTATTGTATACATACATAGGTAGAGAGTCCATGCACCTATACCTACCTTTTGGAATGAACATTGAACATAGGGAAAAGTTTTCTTATTTCCAGTTCTATACTCGTAGCTGCTACATGATGATGATATTGTAATTTATTTCACAATTTAATATTCAGAATCTCAACTTCAACTACCTCACTTAGATAATTGAGAAGTTCTTGTTCAGTGGTTTCTTATGAACTTTTTTTTTCTGTGCAATAAAGAGAATATAACGAAAGAAGTTATTCCATTGCAGACAAAAATCCTATTATATTATTTTTGTTAGCTTTCCTTTTAGATATAAATGGAGTTTTCTGTGGTATTTGAAAATATCGTACGAATCGTCGTCGTTCGTCTCTGAATGAGAAGTTTTCTCAAGATAAAAATGAAAAGTCTTTGTTTGTTTGAAATGATGCGATGCGACGGCATAATGCAAAGATCATATAGATAGATGTGTCTGTATAATGATATAATAAAAAAGAGGGAGAATCAAAATTTTGCAAATGAAATGCTTATAGAAGGAATTTGCGTTTGAATTTTGAAGTCTTATGTTTTTTTTTTTTGGAACTGTATTTCTGAATTCAAAAGAATCCTGGCGGCAGCAATGATGATTATGATGATTACGAAGGATTTTAGCAGCATGCTCTATGATTTTCTGATTATATATTCCAGTCCATTTGCGTTTTGGAAATTCGGAAAATTAAATTCAGCGCAAACAAATTACTTATGCAATACATAACATAAACATAATACATGTAAACCTAGATACAAAGGTATCTATTTATACAAAATTTAATTTAGAGAATATTTTTTTGTAAAAAAGAAAAACAAGTACATTTCTCAGGGCTTACTGGGGAAATAATCTTTGAAGTTCTTATAAGACTATTCTTTTTCAAGATTTTAATTCGACAGATAAACCTACCTTATTAATTGACGTATAGTTGCAAAACTACTGTCGAAAGTATTTTATATATACTTTAAATTAAATATCAAGACAAATTAAAAAGATATTTTTCCATATAAGTATACTTAGCCCAGAAATTGTAGTTCTTTAAACAGTTTGAAGTTTTAGTAAAATCAGTATTTATTATTTTTTAATATGTGTATTTTATGATATTGCATTGAAGAATTACTTTGGTGTAGGTATAAGGTACCATTTAATCGAGGGAAATGGAAACTGTGTAAAATGTCATACTCCCTGGTGCGACTTGCTATGAGAAAGATGGTCGAGGTCGTTTGTGAATTGGGTTAAAATTTCGATTAAATTTTATCCGAGATGAAATTTTCACGTTTTTCCTTATGGATGTACCTCATAAGTGTCAAAAATTAATCTTCGAATAAAATTTAACGCGATTTTAACACAATTCCCTGCCGTCTTGACGGAGAAGGGTTTGAGTAAATAAGTCCAACAATAATACTGTGTGTAAGGTACATTGTTGCTTTTTGAAACTCGATATCCGATGTTATTTTTTTTATAAGAAAATCGCTAATTTAAGATTTTGGAAAACCTTTTCAGGTAAATGCAATCAAAAGAATCCCAACGTTGTTCTAAATGTATGCGAGACGAAAAATAGTCAATTATTTCATTGTTTTTTTTTTTTACAATTACAATTTTTAAACAATTTTGAATATTTTTACAAACTCTAGGTATAAACAATTTTGAATATTTTTATAATCTCTATGTAGGTATACTTATTTACTATCAACTATCGCATTTTATGTATTAGTATTAAATTAGCCCGAAGTCAATATCATTGTGATTTCTAAACATATTCCAACTAAAATTAATTTTTTTTTAAATTCTTAGTAGTTTTTTTTATAAAAAAAACAAAAAAATGCCAGTTGATTATTTTATAAAACTTGCCAATTTCTTATAACGTCATTATATACAGAATGAAACTGATCCGAAACCGATACCATTATTTGCTCTCGAAATATTCAGACGTAAGACATTTTACAACAATTTTTAAAAATAACTAAGTTCCTATAAGCGAGAAAACCGCTAATTGAAATTTTTGAAAACCCTTTGTGGGTTAAATAAAATCGATAGACAATAGACTAATTAAAAAAAATTAAATTGACTCCGATTTTTAATGCCACTATATAGCTTTTTAGATAGGGTTGTTAAGTAAAATAAGAAGCCTGGCAAATTTCAGCCGAGTAGATACAAATTACGAAGTCGCTCATGGCTAATAATAACGATAACAATTTCTCAATCATTTCCATATGATAAAGTTATAAAATAAAGTAGCAAATATAAGAGAAAACTTTCCATACAAATTGTATGGAATAAGTAAAATTAGCGATGATGGCGACCTGTAAATATTAACGGCTTAAAATTTAACAGGCTTATTATATCAATAAACGGATATGCGAAAAATCGCCCAAAAACAAAACGCCCAAAACCTAAAAATCAGAAATCGCCCAAAATAATTCTTGGGCTATTCTTCATTTTACACTATTTGGGTGATTTTTCATAATGAAAGACCGCCCAAAAATTTTAATTGCAAAATCGCCCAAAACAGTTATTTTTTTTTTATGAAAAATCACCAAAAATATAATAACATTTGGGCGAACTTGAAAAATGCACGAAAGCCCAAAAACATATTTTCAACAACACCCAAAAAATAATGAAAAATCGCCCAAAAATGAAAACAGAAAAAAAATGTATTTCGATGTATAATAAATGAATAAATCCGCGGCGCGGTCGGCGCGGGCGTGTGCGGGTGCAGCGCGATCACGTCACGACACGCCCGCGCTTCACCCACACACGCCCGCGCCGACCGCGCTGTCCGCGGGGCGCCGCCCTTTTCTGCAACCATAAATTCTGACATAATTGGGGCATTATTGTAGTAGCCCGTGGCGTAATGTTTAATACCAGCCGCTTGCACCTTAAGTTTTTTTCAGGGTTCCGGGCTCTTGCGAGGAATTGACAAATCCTCCAAGAACATCTCTTGCTATAGAAAAGTGCCGCTCACCTTAGCCGTTCGGATTCGGCAATAAACTGAAGGTCCCCTCCATTCCTGAAGGCACGCACACATGAATGGGTGAGAGTTATAAGTCACTAGGCCCTGGTTCCTAATGAGCCGTTGTGTCACCAAATTAATTTTATTTTCTATAAAAATTGTGACATTTTAATTTGGTGGTGGAGTGGAACAAAGCTTAATACTGCACCATGGGGGCTTACCAAATCTTTGTTGTTTCCATACCCCATACGAAGACATATCAATATAATTTTAATTGAAAAAAAAAATAATAATAGGTAATCTTTCATTAAAGTCTTGCTTTTCTCAATTATATCAGAAAAATTATCTTGAAATCTAAACAAAAGAACATTTGTATCTCACTCCAGGACATAATATCGACTCTGAGGTCTGACTGAAAAATAAAACACATAAAACCAATTCAAAATACTTGTATATTTCAAAACACAACGTGTTTAATTTTATAGAACATTAACCTACATTCCACCCACAAATAACAGGAGTTCCTCAATAGCACTTAAGTCTAATATCATTCATAGCTCATAACTCATACATCCAATTACATTCGATTGACATTTACGGCCACGGACACATTTCATTGAGATATTACATATACTATACCTAAAGCCCAATACACACGGATACTCAACTTACATATATATCGTTCGAATGTTTTCATTTTCATTTTATTAAAACGAATAAATTGCTCATGATTCTTGAGAGCTCCAAAGCTCGACTGCGGTTTCAATATAAAATAATTGAATACTCTGCATTGTTGTTGTTTTGTATGTGTATCGACATTTCTCGAAAACAATCCTTCATCACCCTTGACTTATTATCCCTTACGTGTGGTGTTTTAATTGTATAAAGCTCCTTCCCTTGCTCTGTGTCAAGAAAGAGCAAAGTGTTTCAATTACTTTAATAAAGGTTGAAGCTGTCCCGTCCCGATCAATCAAGATATTTTTTCTCCATGCTACCACCCTCTCTGGACGAATATTTCTCTGGATAGTCGATTGTCTTGCCATATTGTCTATAAAGAACTATATGCTTCCTAGGGCTTATTTTGCTTTTAAATTTGCGCAAAATAAGTCCATCGAGATAAACAAATTGTTTCATTATCATTCTGGAGAAAATGACAAGACAAGAAGCAAGAAGGAGAAGGAGACTTGGGAAATCATTCAGGAAAAATTTGTTGCTTCAATGCTCCCATGAAATATATGATGGCATCAGGTAGCCATAGCTATATTCCTGTGCTGACGCTGAAATTTGATCATTTAAGAATTCATGATATTGTTCCATAATCCAATGGAGGAGAAAAAACACTTGTAGTCTAATACCATGGTACATTTAAGGATAACCTTCTTGTGAGTGCACAGTATGGGAATATAGAGAGAGAGAGGTATAATATCTCTTCTGAGTGTGGCAAGAGGAAATCCAATTCAATACCTTCTGCATCGCAGGGATATACAACTGCTGTGCCCATCTTTAATAAATGGAAATATATATATAAAGGTCTCGGTTATTTCACATAAATAACCATCTTCATGGGTCTGGAGTTGAGCCAAAGAGAAATGGAGGCATATAGTTATGGAGTTTTGGATTCCCAATCCACCCTTTGCGAAATAAGTTTGTATTGCAAAGGTATAAGTGCACAGTGAGCGCCGTTTAATTGTGCTATTTTAGGTTTTTTGAAATAAATTGCAATTTAAGATTTTTTTTCTTTTAATAATATTATTGTTGATAGTAGAAAGTGGTTTTCTGAATATGTATTTACAAACTTACTCGAATGTATTAACTATTAAGTTTTACTGCGTTTTTATTAGAGAAAATGAGGTTATTTCGTTCAAAATTTCCTAATTCAATTCAAAATCATCTCATTTCCCATACAAATTCAAATTTCCAAATGAGGTAATTTCAACCAAATTTGTACGAAATTCGGTAGGAAATTACGTAAAACTTTTATGAACACACCCAAATGGAATCCATTCAAGGTGGAACCTATTTAAAATGACAGAGTTTAATGTAAAAGCAACAAAAACAAGCGATTGACAATCTGGACCTTCAAACAAAATTAGGAAATTTGGAATGTGAACACTTTTTTTGTAATTATTTGCCAAAATACCTCATTTCAGCTCTAATGAAAACGCAGTATTAGCTTTATTAGAAAAACCTGGTTACTTTTATATTTTTTTGAAATCTGATATTTTTGTTTATAAAAACTGTGCGTCTTGAGTGTTTTTTTCCTTAAAAAGCCAAGAATTATTACATATTTTTATATCATTAAGCACAACCTTAAGGCTTAAATTGTTTAATATTTTTTTTTTTTAATTTGATTTTAAAGCCTAGTTTATACATCAATGCGAAGTGAAATCCAAATCGAAATGAAACATCAAAAAATCTCCTGTCAAAAGGTTTGCAAAGAAAATAAATTTTCTTTTATATTTGGTTTAGATAAGTCCGTTGAATTATTATTTACTTCGAAACAAATTTCATCCTCCTTGTCGCTTAAATAATTGCATTTAATTCTATTGTACTTTTCACGCCTGGGAAAAAACATATTTTTTTTGTATGGAAATTTCACTTCGCTTCGATCTATAAACTAGGCTTAAGTTGCAAAAAAAAAACACTTCGTTTGCAGCTCACCCCATATGGTTTGGCCTACAACTGTGAATGAAAGTTTGCTGGAAAATTTAGGATTGGGAATTTCGTGTTGTTATTTTAACGAAATAAAAATAAACGTACCTACATATCACAACATGATTTAATATTTATAGCGACGCGTTTCGGATTATGAATTAATCATCGAGCTAATGCTAACGGAAGAATGGTTAAAATTCATAGGAATTTTGCAGATTCGTAGAAATGTGCAGTGCAGGTTTGGATGGACAATATGCGAGCAGAAATATTACATATTTGAATTTAATATAAAAGGTCATGTTTGAAAAAATATTTTAATTCGATACAAATTAGTTACATTGCTTAATATAAATTTTGATAATGTTAAATGGTAGACCGTACTCATCTAAAGCCCACAAGAGGTATTAAGTTTAGAGAAGGTCATAAAAATAAGATATAATTCAAATATTTCTTGTTTAAAATATTTGTGATATTGTAAACAAAATAGCGCTTATGGTATTAAGTTTAATTAAAATTGACCAAGTGGTTTTCGAAATACATTTCAGATATTTTTAAAATTCAAAAAAAATATTTTTTTTAAGTCTTTTATTTAAATATTATACAAACATGATCACAAATATTTGATCTTTTCGAGAAAAGTGAAACAAAAGTTTCTGTATGAGATGCTATTACTTTTTTTAAACTTGTTTTCAGAAAAAGTTAGCCTGTTCCTATCAATAGTAGCTGATTTTCTTAGAATTATCGTGGATCGTGAAAAAAAAAAAAAAAAACATAAACATGCCACACATGAAGTTTTCTTTAAAATAAGGTGTGATGTTTTATGATTTATAAATATTAGGCCAACCGCATTAAATAATTAAAAAAGAATTTTTAGAAATGAGTAGGTACCTACCCCAAAAGGTTTTTCTTTCGCTCCATTTTAGAGTTTATCCAGCAATAGTACCTATATATAAAAAACCCTATTCCCAATAACTCTTCAAAAACTAATAATGGTAAATATAACTGTTTTTCTTTTTTTAATAGAAATAAGCTCAATAAATATGTAATTAAAGAAAATATTACATTTTTGAATGACATTATTTTCTTTAAATTGGTAGCTGATGGGAATAATTTTTTACAAAAAACAAAAAAAATACGATGCCAAATAATAAATTCAAATATTTTTTTCTTATAGCTAAAACCTAGGTCGGTTCAATTTTTTTAAATATAAATATTTAGATGCAATAATTTTTCTAATTTTTTTTGTATGTTGAACATAATTACATTTCTTTAATAAATATACATACATAGTTCATGATATATAATTTCTAATTAATATAAAAAAAAATAAACATTCAAATTTTCATGAGAAAAACTGACATTTTCTTCAAATTGTTTGGAAACTCTTAAATACAATCAAAGTAGCTAGTAAAATTGCTTGTTCATTAAATAATTTGATAGCTTGGTAAAAAACTTGAATAACTGCAAAAATATTTTATTTTAGCGAACCTCGGATAGCTGGAAAAAAAAATCACTTAAGCTGATCTCAGTTACTTATAAGAAAAATAAATTGATAAAATAAGAATTATGTATTTTAGTAACAAAACAATAACGAAGAAATCGCCTGGGTAATTACTTTTTGTTTTGTTTGGTTTTGTAGTTGTTTTTTCACTCAATCGATTGTTTTACTATAAAATATATAAAATTTCAAAGTAATATTTTTTTCAGATATCCTAAAAGCGGAGTTATTTGTTGAAAATTTGTTGTTTGCTTAAGCGGGTTTTTCACTCAGTGGGTTTTACTTTAGCGGGCTTGACTGTAACAACAATTTTCTAAAAGAATTATGTTGAAAATATTTCTTGATCAGTTTAAAAAAAAAAATAAATTAAAAAATTGAAACGACAATTTAAAACGAAAATTCAATAGGAAATACCCATGTAAATTCACATTATAGTTGTACACATTTAAGAACAAAAATATCAAAAACTATAGAAATGGACAATTGGACATGCCAATTTGATGTATGATGCCAACAAAATAAAAATTAGGAAACATTTTTTTTAAGTAGGTAGGTAGGATAGGTATTATTTTAACATTGAAAATGTTTATAGGATCGTTTTGATAGAGTTGTGGTGTTACCAAAATGATTAAATGAAATAAATTAAATAAATTCAATAAATCATAAATGAACTCCAGCGTATAGGGGCATCACAACGAAATTTTTGGTTGGTGTTACTAAAGAAATGACCGAAATGATTGAAATGAACACATGAATTTAGAATAAGAAAAATGAACTCCAGCGTATAGGGGGACAACATTAAAATTTTTGGTTGGTGTTACTAAAACAATACAAGAATGATAAAAATAAACAAATGAACACAAGCGATGAATTACAGCAGGCGTAGGCGAAGGTATACGGGGAAAAAACGAAGAAAGAAAAGTATTGTTCGTCGTCAACAGGCAAGCTTCAGTGGAGAATGGTCATGAAGTATATTCAAAAAGAGAAAAAAAACAACAACAAGGTATTCAGAAGAAGACAAATAAACAAACAAGGCAAGATTTTTGTATGTTGTATATTGTGTGTATGCATCTACATTGTTATGGAGGTAGGTAGGTTGCGATTTTGTGAAAATGAAAATGATAGGTATTTATTTTTATTCCATACAGAATACAATGCGTAGATTGCAAGTAGATTGCTTGAAATCGATATACCTACCCGGCTGGAAAAATGGCAAGTTTTTGGCTAGTTTAGACAAGGCCCTGGGTAGTTTTCGGTAAGAAAAATCTAGACGAGGAAAATATGACAGACCCCCTTTAGTGCCTCGCTGAGAATATTTATTAAGTTAAGTGCTGATGAAGCTCTAGCTAGTAACTAACTAGTGAAAACATTTTATGAAAATTAATAAAATAAGGATCGTTTTAAACTCTAATAACAATATTCATTTTTTCGTAAATTAACCTTATTGTCCTTCGTCGTTTTCCAAGCTTTCGCTCCACAAGCTCTCATTATAATTTTATAGTTATTTTATTATTATAAAAAGGACTCTATCTCTATCAAGTCCAAGAATTTCATGTTTTTGGAATGTATAGACAAATATACTTGGCTAATTAACACCATAGTTCAACAAATTGAAGCCCGAAAATGGATTAACATATCAGAAACGCGTCGCTTTTATAATTTATATAATTAATAATTAATGTTGTGATAATTTCAAAGTTTACTTTATAATAATAAAATTAAATTATATTTTAATAATCTAATTTTTATTTTTATTTTATTATACACACACAACATGGAGACAACACCCCAAAGATATGTATAGAGTCGGTTCAGTAGTTCAAGACTATACCCCCTACATACAAACCAACAAAGTTTATAACTTTATAATATAGGCTATGTCCATCGTCATGTTACCAATTCGCATACCAATCATTTAATTTATTTTCTGGGATTAATTGGAACTGGTCAGGGCTTAGACAGGATTTAACTGTCGAGGCAAAAAGGTTCATAACTAGAGAGAGCCTAGCAAATGCCTATTGTAACCCTTGCTAGACCCTTGTTAGTAACTATGAAAAACTTTTCAGGGCCTCATTGAAAACTAGATTCTTTTTCCAGGCGGGTATGTAATATGTAGGACGAGATTAGATTAGAAATCAGTTTTATAAGAAATACTAGTTACGACTTAAATATTTCAGTAAAATGGATCATAATTGAATGGGCTCTAAATAATAAATCGTGCATGGTATTACCTAAATATTTACGTGGACTATAAATAATGAACCATATATTCAACAGACTTCAAAAAATTGAGAATATAGGTACCTACTGTATGGTTAATAATTTAGGATCCATAATTTTAAGGTTAATTTCACTGCAATATTTAAGTCATAACTAAATTTGATTATTGGTAAGGCCCATTGTCTTAAGTGCCATGTTTCACCGAAAATGCATATTTTTTGTATATTTACGTTTAACGTGCATATTTTGCCGTATTTTTGTATATTTTTCATTAAAATCATAACTTGTACACTTGTACAGTGTCTTCTAATGTTTATTCAATAAATAATAAAGGTCTATGGGGTAGGCATTACCAAAAAATTAAAACATAACTTCAGGTTATGGCGAAAAAATTGGCATTAAGGAAATTTGGGTTGGAGTTTTTTTTTTTTTTTTTTTTTAAATTAACCTATTTTTGAGTTGGTTAAATATTTTTGAGTTGGTTAAATATATTACGGCCGTATGTGAATTGAATTAAAATTTCGAATAAATTTTATCCAAAATTAAATTTTGAAGTTTGTACGTACACATACCTACAGATTCACCTCACTAGTGTCAAAAATTAAATTAATCTTCGGATTTTAATCCAATTAGCACACGGCTTAAACAATATGTATAGATAGCTTTTGAAAATTTAGAAAATATTAACCCAAAAGTAAAAAAATCATGTTCCCAGTAATTCTGACTTTTTAACATTCCTTTCTTTGAAACTTTCGTTGAAAGGTACCAAAATTTTTGTTAGACACGAGAGCAAGCTCGTGGGACTCACTCGTGTAAATTTTGTTTTTTTTTATTTTTGATATAATTAATGTCTTAAATAAACCCATGTAGATGAATTTAAACGATTCACCATTATAAAAAAAATGCATGTACCTATTTCAAATAGGTTTTAATGGCTTTTAGCCCCAGCAAATTGACGTTATGTTCGACAATCCCACTTGTACACTACATATTTTTTTTTTGTTTTTAGATTTAACGTATGTATAAAGCTAGCATATGCACATTAGCATAATCAATTAATCAATTAAAACCATAACTAGAATTTTTTGCTCTTTTTGTGCTATTTATGTGTGGCAGTTACGATTTTTGTGCTAGCATAGTTTTGTTTTATGTTTTGCTAGCTTTATATGGGTAGCATAACTTTGCATACAAAAAAACTATGCTAACACAAAAATCAGGACTTCTGCACAAAATAGCACAAAAAGAGCACAGAATTCTAGTTATGGTTTCAATTGATTATGCTTATGCGTATTGTACATGCTAGCTTTATAGACGTTTAGATTTATGTCGTTCTTTTTAGTGCAGTTTTTAAAAATACATTACATAGGTATAGATACCTACATAGAATATATTTTTACAAGCAATATTGAGCATATTTTTAGGGCCCTAATCATTTTTTTCTTTGAGCATATAATAACTTGTTAAGGGCATCCTATATGTAATTGATTTTTAATTTGATTATAAGCGCTTAAAACTGTTTTTAGGGCATATTTTTGATTGCCCTAATAGGTACATATGTGAGTTGTGACATCAGATTAAAAAAAAAAAAAACGATTTTTTTGGTTTAATAGAAAAGTATGATGGGGTTAGTTAAAGAAAATTAACAAGATTTATTTTTTACCAAATGGAAAGTGACATTAAATACTTACACCTAGAAACTTCAAAACTTATAATGGTGTTTGAAACAGCATATTACGTTTTAATTAATTTGTAAAGATTGTAAAGATTAGTCATGTTTTTTGTTTATCTAGCGAAATAAAGTCATTTTCAATGTCCCCATGGTTACTCTATGAGTGAAATCTGTAATTTTTTTAATTATTTTTTTTTTAAATTTATTTTATTAATTTTATAAAGAACTAGACATTTTTTCCATTACTTAATTAATAATTTTTCTGAATTCAAACAAAAAATTTTATCTTTAATAATCAATTTTTCTTAAAATTAGAAATTATAAATTAAATTGACTAATTGATAATGGATGATGATCTTTGCCAACTGTAACGGGGAATAATAATGTTCAAATTAATATTAAGGTATATCTCATTTACCCTTGACTTAAGCTTTCAAAATTTATTTTTTAATAAACAATTTTTGAGTAACTAAAAATTTATTATTAAAATCATTCATGTAGGTTAAAAAATTAATCAAATTTAGGCTAATATTTTATCTATTATTTATAAAAATTAGGAAATTCCACCGAAAAATTAGGAAAATCCTGAAAACACCTTGAAATTTCAAAATTTGTGAAATAAAATTGTGTTTGTACGCGCATTGATTTAGAATTTAGGGTAGTTTTCTTCATATTGTGCGACAAATTTGACCTGTTCATCAGTGATTAAAAGACAAAAAATTATATTTGCCGGATAATATTTTAGTGGGATAAAATTCACAATCGATTTCAATTTTTTTAAACAACAAACTCTAACTTAACTCTTATTATATAAAATGAACTGTAAAGCTGTGATGTACAGATTTTTAAGTCTAACTAATAAATTCTGATAAAAAAGTACGTATATTTCCTTCTTCACCTGATGGTAAATCCTCTAGAAGTAGGTACTTATATTTTTATTATATATTCCAGTTCGAATTCATAGGTAAGATAGGACAAAGTCTGTGGGGTCAGATAGTTTTTTTGTAATTTTGATGATTTGTGCACATAATTCTGAATAAGGTCACGAAAAACTTTCTCTCGAATTTCATTCAATACAGTGCACTAAAACAAAAACAAAAATAATTCTCTTATTTGTGTTTTCTTTCTTCTTAGTTTTGAATAATAACTAGAATGGATTTTTTAAAAAGTTCCCATACTGTATATTATTGTTGGATTAGGTAGGTAGGTATAAGGTTTACATTTGCATGGATATCAACTTTCATAAAATTTTCTTTCAAATAAGCATTTAAGTTGGCTACATAAATATATCTAGGGGTAATAGGTACATATATACCTAATGCCTGAGTGTATTTCTTAATATTGCATATATGATTACGTCTATAAAGCTAGCACATACACATTAGCATAATCAATTTAAACCATATCTAGAATTTTGTGCTCTTTTTGTGCTATTTTTGTGTGGAAGTCAATATTTTTGTGCTAGCATAGTTTTCGTTTTATGCAAATCTATGCTACCTTAATATTAAGCTAGCAAAACTTCTAAACCGCTCAACATAATCAATTAAAATAAAAACTAGAATTTTGTGCTATTTTTGTGCTTTTATTCTGTGCAAGTCTCGATTTTTGTGCTAGCATAGTTTTTGATTTATGCATAATTATGCATTTGTATGCTACCATATAAAGCTAGCAAAACTTCTAAACCGCTCAGCATAATCAGTTGAAATAAAAACTAGAATTATGTGCTATTTTTGTGCTTTTATTCTGTGCAAGTCTCGATTTTTGTGCTAGCATAGTTTTTGATTTATGCATAGTTATGCTTCCCATATAAAGCTAGCAAAACTTCTAAACCGCTCAGCATAATCAATTGAAATAAAAACTAGAATTATGTGCTATTTTTGTGCTTTTATTCTGTGCAAGTCTCGATTTTTGTGCTTGCATAGTTTTTGATTTATGCATAAATATGCATATTTATGCTGCCATATAAAGCTAGCAAAACTTCTAAACCGCTCAGCATAATCAATTGAAATAAAAACTAGAATTATGTGCTATTTTTGTGCTTTTATTCTGTGCAAGTCTCGATTTTTGTGCTAGCATAGTTTTTGATTTATGCATAATTATGCATATTTATGCTGCCATATAAAGCTAGCAAAACTTCTAAACCGCTCAGCATAATCAATTGAAATAAAAACTAGAATTATGTGCTATTTTTGTGCTTTTATTCTGTGCAAGTCTCGATTTTTGTGCTAGCATAGTTTTTGATTTATGCATAGTTATGCTTCCCATATAAAGCTAGCAAAACTTCTAAACCGCCCAGCATAATCAATTGAAATAAAAACTAGAATTTTGTGCTATTTTTGTGCTTTTATTCTGTGCAAGTCTCGATTTTTGTGCTAGCATAGTTTTTGATTTATGCATAATTATGCATATGTATGCTACACACAACAAAAATATTCTCGTCGTTCACCCCCTTCTATACAATACAATGTGTTGGTTGATGTTGGCGCAATCATACTCACCCACACAAACTCACATTATTCTTTTTGCTTGTTTTGACTACTATATGTTGCATGCAACTCATAATAACATTCCTTGATTCTCCTCTCTCTTGAGTCTTGACCTTGACTATTTCATATAAATAGATCTTCGAAAAAAAAAACCATCTTATCGCGATTGGATAAACTAAGATTTCGAACTATTTGAAAATAACGACTTGTTATTGCAAGAAAAAAACTTTATAAAACGTTTTATTTTTTAATAAAAATTTTCTTTTTATGCTTGTTTTTTTTTATTGAATTAAATTATATATAATATACATATGGCACTTTGAAAAAGTTGTATGCTATTTATTTCATATTTAGTAATTAGTTAGGTACTTAAAGACACTATTAAAATTAGAAAATTTACTTTTTTTCAAAAGCTTATAATTCAAAAATCAGTTTCAAATGAATAGAAGCCCTGTTTACTACCTCTAAAAATATACATACCTATATGTAGATATTATATTATATGACAACATCCGTCCTGTTTTCAGGAAGTTGGGAACCCATTTGGCAGTTTAACGTAATTTTTCGAAACATATCATCGCAGTTTTGAAATATAACAACCAAAATAAAAAAAAAAAAAAGCTCGAACGTTTGAAAGCCAAAAATGTCAGTCTTTCATACACAATTTAAATTTTGGCAATACGTGGTCCCAGGGCTAAGGTTTTTAGAAAGCCGTTTTGCCAATTTTCCATTTTTATCGAAAATATGGCTGGAAGCCTATTAAGCAAATTAAAAAAAGATCTTCGTAATGGAATCTTTTTGGTAGCTATTAAACTGTCTGAAGCTCAACTTAACGCCATAATATTATTCAGTTGAAGGGTAGTTTTCCACACTAATCAAACTATCCAAGAAAAAGCTAGGCAAAGTAGGTTTAGAGAACTTTTAATGCTTGTATGATAGGTAACATTGGGAAAAAATATTTGCAAGAGAGAATTGTTTTATATTATTTTTACCTACCTACCTATAGATAAATAGCATGATTTTAAACAAATCAAAGAAAATTGATTTAAAATACCTACTAATGTAAGAGCATCAATCTCAACTTGAAATTAAAAAAAAAAAATAACCAATTAAACTGGGGTGTCATACCGTAATTTTAAAACGATAAACATGAAGTAGTGCACGGTTTGCTTGTAAATTCAAAAAATCGACAACTTTTAAATTTGATGGTGGCGCGGTGGAATAGTTATTTTTAACCGAGAGGTTCGGTGTTCGTTCCCTGCTGGCGCACTTTTTTTTTTTTTATTTTTCATATAATTTGTATTTTTCTCGAATTTTTGTTGTCACTTTGCAAAACAAATAAACTGTTTGTATCTAGGTATCGCCCAAAAGCCATCGTTTTAACGATAGCATTTTGATGATTATCGACTTACTACATCAAATACTTGATCGTCAAAACGTGATCGTCTAGACGATGGTCTTTTTTATGTTACGTGAGGCAGGACTTTCAACTGATTATGCTGGGCGGTTCAAAAGTTTTGCTAGTTTTATATGGGAAGCATAATTATGCATAAATCAAAAACTATTCTAGCACAAACATCGAGACTTGCACAGAATAATAGCGCAAAAATAGCACATAATTCTAGTTTTTATTTCAATTGATTATGCTGAGCGGTTTAGAAGTTTTGCTAGCTTTATATGGGAAGCATAACTATGCATAAATCAAAAACTATGCTAGCACAAAAATCGAGACTTGCACAGAATAAAAGCACAAAAATAGCACATAATTCTAGTTTTTATTTCAATTGATTATGCTGAGCCGTTTAGAAGTTTTGCTAGCTTTATATGGCAGCATAAATATGCATAATTATGCATAAATCAAAAACTATGCAAGCACAAAAATCGAGACTTGCACAGAATAAAAGCACAAAAATAGCACATAATTCTAGTTTTTATTTCAACTGATTATGCTGAGCGGTTTAGAAGTTTTGCTAGCTTTATATGGTAGCATACAAATGCATAATTATGCATAAATCAAAAACTATGCTAGCACAAAAATCGAGACTTGCACAGAATAAAAGCACAAAAATAGCACAAAATTCTAGTTTTTATTTTAATTGATTATGTTGAGCGGTTTAGAAGTTTTGCTAGCTTAATATTAAGGTAGCATAGATTTGCATAAAACGAAAACTATGCTAGCACAAAAATATTGACTTCCACACAAAAATAGCACAAAAAGAGCACAAAATTCTAGTTATAGTTTAAATTGATTATGCTAATGTGTATGTGCTAGCTTTATAGACGTTATATGATTATCTATGGTCTGTGATGCCCTCTCCATTTGTATCTGCTTTTTTTTTCATAGGTAAAGTTTAAATCCCACGTACCTATAAAGATAGAACATACTTGCGTCCTTATATTGCATATCTTATACTCCATATATATGTACTTACCTCATCGTGCTGTAGGTGGCCTCCCTTGGTTGTCATTTGTCGTCACAAGTATCGTTGTCTTAATGGGATTTCTTTTTGCTTCTTGGGTTCTTTCCTTTTTTTTTAAGGCCCAATATTTGTTTTTGCTTCGGATGAAATTCATTCGGTGGCACGTTTGCCAAACGAGCCTATGCGTGCCTGGAATACATTTGTCCTATACAGACCCCCCTGAAACCATACCATGGGACTTATACAAAACTACACCAGCAGCAGCAAAAAAAAAACATGAAAATATGTATTAGAAAAAATTTATAGAAATGGCAAAAGGAGCTAAAGTTTGCTAAATATGTGTACCCAACCGATAGATACATATACTATAATAAGTTTTTGGTTAAATAATACATACTAGGTATCTATAGATATGTGTTTATATACTGGAGATATTTTTATTTCAGCAAGGGATGGAACCCGATACACTTTGCTTAAAAGAAATTACCTTCAAAATGTACGGGGCTTGACATCAACGCAGCTCACGGTATGTTGAGTATAATTTTTTGATACTTGACAGACTTCCGAGTGGTTATGATACCTACACAAAAAAAAAATGGATCATTATTTTGTTTGTTCAGCTCTTGCCCTTCGTTCAGAAGGCCTTATTGGATATTGGAATCAACATAATTAAACAAAAGAAAACAAAAAAAAAAACTATAATTATGTAATTCTAATTTCGGACGTCGATAGTTAAATGACGGGGCTTCTTCTTATGGGAATGGGAAATTATATTAGCTCTCAATTGTTTTTTAAGTGGGCAGGCGGATTAGAATTATTTCGATAGTGGTTTTTTCCTGTAAGGAAAAATAACAACCTATACCTATCGAAGAAAACTAAGGAAGGTTTTTTTTTTCGTTATGGGGAATACACTTGAAGCTAATTGATAATAGTTTCCGTTTAGAATATTCTCGTAAGTAATTGGAAATTAAATGTTTTTTTTTTTTTTTTTTTTTTTTTTTTTTTTGAGCAATTGATAGTGTTAATGAAAAAATTAATTGAAATACAAAACGTGGATTTTAAATATTGTAGATATGTTCTTAAAGATGAAATTAATTGGTTTTAAATTTTATATGAATACTTATGCAATAGGGGCGTCCTTAAAATTAGTTAAAAAAAAATGAATAAGATATAATAAATGCTGGTCCAGTTGAAAAATCTGTAGGTTGCTTTAAAATTTAGAAAAAAAAATTATTTATTATAAATGTTATTAACTGAAAATTCAGTAGTAGCCGTGGCGTGATGGTTAGTGCGATGGACTGTCATGCCAGAGGTCTAAGGTTCGATCCCCAGCCTCGCCATCTATTTATTTAAAAGAAAAACGGCTACTGCCTCTTGCGAGGAATTGACAAATCCTCCAAGAGTTTCTCCTGTCACAGAAAAAGTGCCGCTCGTTAGCCGTTCGGATTCGGCAGTAAACTGTAGGTTCCCTCCATTCCTGCAGACACGCACACAGGAATGGTTGAGAGTTGTAAGTCACTAGGCCCTAGTTTTTCATGAGCTGTTGTGCAATCAAATTTATTTTTATTTAACTGAAAATTCAATACCTTATTTTCTTTAGGACCTTAATTCTGTATTTCAGAATTCTGTATTTGAAAATACCGTATATCTAAATATCTGTACATCAAAAATGCTGTAAGTTTAAAATTCTGTTTTCCAAAATGCTGCTTATGTACAAATAGAATTTTTTGCATTTATTTGTACAAAAGTTCGTTCAAGTACGATCTCCTTAAAAACGAGTAAAAGACTTATTTGTAACCAACGTTTTATTAACTTTATTTTTGTGAATATATTTTTGTTAAACCTCGATATGTGGAAATTGTAGAATTTAACGATGAAACTAGAATTCTTCAGCAATATTGGTACAAGTCTGAAATGTTTTATTTGCAAAATTCATTATACATAGAATTTGAGTATTTTGAGGTTTTACATTGACATATTATAATGAACAATTTTAAATTATAGGTACAAACTAGCCACATGAAATTTGGTCCCATTGAAAAATAGCCTCAAACAAAAAATGAACATTTTCCCCAAAAATTTATATAAAAAGCAACAACAGCAAAAAATTGATAACATTTTATGAATTGGATCATTTTTCATCGGTTTGGGGCTTCTTTTCATTTTTTTTAATTTGTCGGTTAAATTTCACTATGGAAAATGGCTTTTTTTTTCATTTATTTGGGGTCATTTTTGAAAAGGGGATAATTTATCCAATTTTGGATTTTAGCCGTACATAATCTATATATAAATAGGCTTAAATACATTTTTTGGTACCATTTTTTCAAAATGTATTTGACCGATTTCGATAAATTTTATATGGCTGGAAAGCCACAATCCCACCAAAAACATTTCATGTAAAAAAATGTCGCCAAGACTAACATGCACAAACCGCTTTCGCTGTGAAAAAGTTATGAGATCTCATGAAGAGCCAAGCCCATAACTCTACAAGGCCTAACTCTATAAGACCTAACTCTACCAACCCTACATCCTGGTCAAAAAGTATGTTTTGTGTGATTGTGAAAATGGTTGTGTTGTCTTAGATGTTTTATTATGAACCCCCATTTTTGGGGTGTTGGAGGGTGAAAGTTATAGATTTCTTAATTTTTTTGTTGTTTTTGTGCAAATCCTAGCCTACATTCCAAATTTCAGCTTTCTAGGACTTCGGGAAGTACCCTTTCGGTTTTGATGAGTGAGTGGTCAGTGACAAAATCGACGTTTTTTGGGTATGAATTACACCCAAAGTATAAAAGCTAGAAATATGAAATTTGTTGCATATTATAAGGCCGCGGACACTCAATCATGAAAACTTGAGCTCTCTAGCTCTATCCAGACCGAAGTTATGAGGGCTTGAAAATCCGACGAAACGTTACGAGAAAATATAGGCAGTGCCCGCCGCTCGTTTTGTTCGTCTTGGCAGATTGCGGAGATGTGCAGAATAAACTTAAGACACGTATTTAAACACTGTGGGTCATTTTTGTTTTTGTACTGTCGAACACTGTGCATATTGAAAAAAAAAATTAATTAAAAAAAAAGGTTTTTTGCCTTCAATATTTTCAAACAAATTGTTTGCGAATTTGAAAGTGTCGAAGAATTTGAAAGTGTCGAATTTTGACACAGGACGATACTAGTATGTATAATAGGGCTTGAGTGTAGCAACTTTCCGAATTTTGTTTTCCTTACAATTTAATAGAAAATACAATTTCAGTACAAGGGACATTGTTGTATAAGATTTCATTAAATTTAAACTTTCAATTTTCATTCTGTATTTAAATAATTCCGTATGAGTAAAATTCTAAATATTTCAATATCCTGCTTTTCAAAATTCTGTATTTAAAAAAAATTGTTTTGATAATGTAAAAAAGTGAAATACAGAATTTTACTCATATAGAATTTTAAAATACAGATTTTTTTTTAGAAAAAGTGAGAATATAGCAAAAGTATAATTGACAGAATTGAATGCTTCAAAACAGTGCTATCTACTTTGTGTTTGTATACATGTTTAAGTAATAAAAACATACCGATTTAATGTAAAAGGGACATTGGGAGGAAGATTTAGTAAAAGGAGAACAAAATACTGTTTCTCTTTAAGAAAAAGAAACAGAGAGGACACCATACCAAAAAAAAAAAAAAAAGGACTGGTCCTCCCAAAAAGAGGACGAATAGTCACCGTATCTGTACATACTACTTTTTTTGTAGATACAAATTATGATTTAGTCCGTCGACATTGATGGAGAAATCTCTACAAATATATTTTTGGAAAAAAGTTACATAAGTTAAATTATTGTGTGAACATTTCTTTAACACAATTGCTGGCAAGCTATCAGGGCCTGATGAAAAATCATATTTAAAATTATTATTCTTCAATTGATGTTTGATTACAGCAATTAAAGTATTGGAATTACCTAATTATTATCTGGAATGAAGTTACTATCAGAAAAAGCTAGACTGACAAAATTTACAAATAAATTAAACTTTAAGCGTTTAGGGGCTACATACAATAATATTGGTCATTGAAGTGGGCTCTCGTTAACTTGAACATACGATAACTTGAACATACCAATAACTTGAACAAATAATTTTTCCCTTTACGCGTTCTATAACTTGAACAAACAATTTTTAAGACTCGATACCTTGAATTTTTGCCTTAAATACTCTATAAGTTGAATATATAAAATATTTGCAAACTCTGTAACTTGAACAAAGTTTAATATTGGAATATTTGAAAGGTGTATTATATTGTTAAAAAGTGGAATCCCACGCAATTTATTTTGATTTTATTTATAAGGTTTTATTCGGAACCGAAGAAATTTCATTTGAACAAGTGCGTATTTAGGAAAAGATTTAAGAACAAAAGCTGGGATAGTTGAAAAGAAAAGTCAGGGTTAGGTACGTCTTACTCAAACCAAATGCATGGAAGGATACATATATGCAATTTTTAAGTTCAAAAAAATATTTACACAAAATGCAGTTCTCTATAGAATTTCCGAGAATCTTCTTTCAGAAACGTGCTGCACAAAGCTTAGCAGTATAAAATAATATTTTTTTCCTAGGTCGTCTTAAAAATGTATCATCTCAAATTATTAGGTTCGTTCCTTTCCTTTGAAACTCTGTGATTTTCTGTGCATTTGTGTGAATTTCAGCCTAAAGTTCTGTCAAAATTCATATAAGAAAAAAAATAAAATTGTACTGAAATGCACAGAAAATCACAGAGTTTCAAAGTAAAGGAAAGGAACACTATATTTTAAATATTATTATTTAGGTAATAATAAATTATTTAAAAACAAGAAAACAAAATTTTTTTATCTTGGTCCAGTAACTTGAACAACCCTATACCTTGAACACCCCTGGTTTTGTATGTGTTCAAATTAACGAGCGTCTACTGTATCAGAGAAAATGTTCTTACAAATAGCAGAAATCATAATGTTAAAAATATTTATTTAAATATGAAATAATTATAAGTTTAATTTTTTTATAAAAAAATGAAACAAACTCAAAAATATAGCATCAAATATGAAGACTAACACTGATTCAGTAACTGTTATTGAAATTCCTGGCCGGAAAACTTTTATCAACAATTTTTTTTTTTTTTACAGGTTTTTGCATTAAAAAAAATAATCTTGCAAAATTCATATAGCTTCAACAATTTTCTACCGATAAATTGTTTGACTATAAAAAGTACCTAAAATATAAGTATCAACAAAAAAAAGATCAGTGAAAACTTTTGCTAAAAACGGTCTTCAAACCTTAAAAAAATGGTGTTAGTTACACTTTAGAGATTTTCACATATAATAGTCCGTTCTGTAATAAAAATTTGTATACATATATCATTGGAATATATATTGGACTATAGCTCTTTTTTTTAAAACTGCTAAGAAAATATAAATCGGCCAAAATATGATCAAGTTAAAAATAGTTGAGTGCATGCTCTAAAACGATTTTTTTAAAATAAATTGAGATTTTGAGGATATAGGGTAGTTTTCGGTTCGTGATGCACTCGACCAGGCCTACAACCTCTACATCGTCTTTTTAAAAGTTCAATATCACTGTAGCACAGAGTTATTCACCTTAATAAACAACTTCAATCCAGGTCAATTCGACGTAGGTGTAGTGTGTATACCTACTGTGCATGCAGGTATAATGTATTTCTCTGTTTTTGCCAATATTCACACCAACAATTAATAATAAAGAAAAAAAAAATTAACCCGAAATATTAAACAAATTCTTAAATTTTATTTAGTACATCTACAGGTACCTTTCAAAATTATATTAAATATGAAGCAAATGACAAAACTTTGACACAAGGTCGGTTTGGTTCAATGAAACATTTATTTATTCAAATTAATTATCCAGCTATTTAAATTGACAGCTAAGGCTTGGTTAATAAATAGCATGCTTTAATATAAAATAAAAATTTAACCTTAAAGTCTCATCTGGGTATGGTTTTGTTAATAAATAATTTTACTAATGACGCGACACGTAACCGTTGGTGGTATTTCCAAAATACCAAAACACAATTTATTTCTTTAAAAAAAAAACAAAACAAAAAAAAAACCTTTACTCCTACGAATAACAATAAAGGCAACGGAAAAAAAAAAAACAAACATTTCAACATGCACTGCTGGGGTTAAACCCAAAGTGAAAGTTTCTTACCCTTTCAGAGGAGACATTCCGAAAATTTAAAATATACCTAAGAGCTGCTGTGCATTTCCTTTTAATATTTATGCTGTTAACCCTTCTAATAAAAAAGGAAAGTTCCTCCATTTTCATATTTTCTTCTTGTTTTTTTTTTGTTCGTTGAAATTTGCCAAATGGGACAGAAGCAACAACAAATCCAGAAGGACTAAATTCGCATCAGGTGAGTTTGAATTTCTATTTTCTGGAACAAAGAACAAGGTACAGGCAAAAAAATAGAAAAAGAAAAAATAAAGGGTAAAAATGAACAAGGGAATATTTTTTTTCACGGTGGTTTCTTAAAATTGGCCTTTTTTTACAGCCTGTAGGTTACCTTTGGTAATATGTACCTACTCAATTTTCTGATGAAGGCACTCACTATAAGTCACTTTGCTTTCTAAAACAACTGAGGTCCACCAAAAAATAAAATAAAGGGAAAACGATATTCGAAGAAAGGATGATTTTTTTGCGCTACAAAATGTTTTTCTGTTATTTTTTTTTTTTTTACAAAAGGGTTGCAGTCGTAAAAAAGGCTCTATGCGCGTCGTAGAACAAAAATTGAGGCGTTTTTTTTTTTTTTTTTTTTTTTTTTTTGCGAAAAGAAACATTTCATCGGCAGTAAACTATAAAGAAAAAAATAAATGTTTTGAAAGTGAAAGATGAGAACCGCATTGTCATCAAATTTAAAAACCTTTCATAGAGTGTTCTTACAACTCCAAAAACGTATACTTTACTTGAAAAAAAAAAAACCCAATAAAATTCATATCAATGACATACACACGCATATATATATAAGGAAAGCATGCAGTTCATGTTAGGTGTGACATTTGGATTTGTATATTATTCCGAGAATTCGTAGATATTTCAAAAATGGGGAGTGTATTTAAATGTAAACAAAATTAAATCAAAAGAGCTGCTTTTTGTCTTGCGGTATATTGTGACCCCTTTATGCGACATAAAAGTAACAAAAACATGTCGTTAAATTATTTGAATCGGTTACATGGCCGATTATATTCTTCAGTTGGCTTTTATTCGCATCATTCCTATATAATATATGACAAATGATGTGAATTTATAGTTAATTTTTATTGTGTGTCACGTTTAGCCTGTTAAGCATATAAAATATTAAGGACAAACACATAATTGAGGCGTGGTTTAATTGTTGACACAACCATTTTATTAAAGTTTCTTTCATTTTATTAAAATGCTTGGCATTATTTGAAAAAGTGCAGTAGATAATAAAATGGAAATACCTATATTTTAATGTAAATTTCATTAATTAAATTTATGGGTCATGCTAAATTGTAAAATATGTAAGCCGACACTTTATCAACACAAATCTGTTAAATTATTTAGGTATCATAGCTACGCTATGGTGAATCAATCTTCTGTCTTTGATTGAAAAGTTGTGGATTGCCAGTAAATAACCCACCATGTGATGGATAAAATGTGTACAGAAACTTCTTAGGGTCTAATTGTCTGTTCTTTTGTTACGAAACGTTATCTTAAACTTAGGACATGATACAAATTGTAAAATGTCTTGAAAATATCTTGAAAAAAAAACATTAAATGCTCAGTATTATTCTAAACATAGTGGCGTAATAAATAAATTTGCTAAAATTTGTAAGTTGCCTCAAATATTTTGAAGAAAATATTTCGAATGCAAAAAGTCAAGTCCTAATTTTTACAACAAAATGCACTGTAACTATTAAACAAAAGCAATTGCGTATTTTTTCTGGGATAAAAAATAAGCAAAAATTAAAATACCTTTTATGTATGCGTTGCGATAGGAGAGGAGGTAAATGAAAACCACGACGTTCAGTTGAAGACTCACTTTAATATTACATAACTTAGACTAATTAGGTACGTTCTTACATACTAGATATAATGATATACATAAATGATAAGAGAAGTAAAGGTAGATGGTGAGAGATGACGATATGAGTAATACCATGCATATTCAAGTGTACTAAAATACAGTAGTGTTTCAAAGTAGTACTACATATATATCAATACCTAATCTTTAAAAGCAAAATGGCGGCCAAGCAACATTAGGTGTAACTGTGAAAAATGTAAGTATCGGCTTGATGTGAACTATTACTCTTTCGAGAAAATGTGTCTTGGAATTATTTCCTAGAGCAACTTGTATAATGAAATCTATGTAAATACCTCATACTAAATTGTATGATCAAGCTGCATGAGTTTACAAAATTCATAACATCGACAACTGTGTACTGAATTTTAAGAACGATAGCTTATTTGACATACCATAAAAAGCACTTGAAAAATAATTACCAAAAAAATGCAAACTGTTGCCAAAAACGGTCTTCAAACTTTAAAAAACATGTGAAATTAGTGGTAGTTTCAGATTACCAAATTTTAACATATTATTCTCCGTACTACATGCTTACATTATATATGTACATCGTTAGAAGGGGCTGTTACTCCTCTTTTTAAAACATTTAGTTTAGTTTCAGTTTTTGTTTTATTTTCTTGTCAAAAATATCAGACAACATTAAGAAAATGGATTTACAAGATATTGATATTAAAATAAAAAGATATTGCTTTGGTAATGTAAGGATCGTTAAAATCTTTGGACATGCGCTTCACAAATCCTAACATGCTTTTGCTTTTAGAACAAACTTTGTCAATTTGATGCTTTGCTTAAACGAGGGTCGACCAGGTCTTTTAAAACACCACTTTTTAGCAAGTTGTTTTTGTGAATATTGTAATCAATGAGATATTATGTACATCTTTTTTCTAGAAAAAGAAATGACACTATTATTATTATTATTATTAACTCTTCTTTATTATTCCAATTAGATATAGATACATTAGTTTATTTAAACAAAAGAAAAAAAGCATGGATTTATTTTGCCGTCTGCCGATTGATTGACATTACAGAAGTAAAACTAAATAAATATAAATAAATAATAACAATATTGTTGATAAATAGTAAATAATGTTATATTTTGTATTACAGTTAAATTAATTCCGTGAAGCTTTTTCGATACTTATAGGCATGAATACTAAATTGCTATACGAATTTCCAACCGTGTACACCATTCAGAAAATCTGCAGCCTCTGGAGTGTGAGAAAGCTCTTGGAGAAATAAAGTCTTCTTCTTCGTAAAATTGGACATTCTGCGGGGAAGTGGAAAATGCCTTCAGGAACATTTAAGTTACAAAGACTGCAAGTTACTGTTACGTCCTGTCTATGTGGTACAAAACTAAGGTGTTGAGTTTCAGTTCTCAATTTAAATATTGTGCTCATTTCGTGGTTTGTCATACTCCTATTGAAATAGTTATTGGGGCCTAGGGAATGGTTTAACGTTCTATAAAGATTTCTATATTCAAACGAGCGAGCACTGTTTAGACAGCTTTCATAGAAACATTCATCTATCTGTGCTATGCAATCGTAAAACTTATTTTTCCAACTACTAATATTTTCGAGAGTAAGGTTTAGTTCCACACCATGCTAACCAGTCCTTAAAAGGCGTTAAATTGCATCTAAAAGCATATGTGAGCAGTCGATACTGAAAATCTGTGATAGGTGGTTCATTATTTTGATAATAAAGTTGGCGTTAGCATTGAGGTTCTTAAAGTATATTTGAGGTATTCCGGCCTCGACATGAATAGCGTAAGTGGGAACTGAAGTGGGGAGTTTAAAAATGCGTTTAAAGAAAAAGCACTGTAAGCGTTTAAATTCTCCTATTTTTTTATATCCAAAAACTTGATTTGCATAACAGAGGAAGGAGTTGATGGTGGCATTGAATACTGTAAATTTGGACGCAGTGTCAACATTTGTATTGGAATAAAACCTTGGCCACATAATATTAATTGCTGTTTTTGCATTACTTACTTTTTCATCCACATATGTGGTCGCAAATTAAGGTTAGAGGACAGCGAAAAACCTAGATATTTAAATCCATTGACGACCTTGATACGTTGCCAACTATATCTCGGTGATCTTCTGCTTGCATTATGCTGGAATATCATTATTTTGGATTTCGAGGTATTGAAGTTTAGGTTCCAAGTGTCGCAATATTGCTTAAGTTTGTTAATTTGAAGCTGCAGAGTGACATTACATTTAAAGATATACCATTTATATTGCACCATTTGACTAGACTATTAATATCTTTTTGCATTTTGAGCTCTTCACTCACATTGTTAACTATACATTGAATAACTTAAGATCTTCTGTAAACCACGGAAATCGACAATATTCGAACAGTTTTGTCAAGTCATTAATGAATATCAAAAAGAAAAGGGGGCCAATGTGACTGCCTTGGGGAACACCTGACGTTACATTTATTGCACGAGAAGATATACCACAATACTTTACAAACTGTTTTCTTCCTGATAAATATGAAGAAATCCGCACTTTAATAAATTCTACCGCACTCCAATTTTCTGTAATTTAAAAGTTAGCAAGTCAATATCGACTCTATCAAAAGCTTTACTGGAAATCGGTGTTTATGGCAATATCTTGGTTTTTATTTTCCATTTCGTTTAAAATGAATGAAGTGTAAGCAGAAAGATTGGTTGCAGTGGACCTACCTTTGACAAATCCATGTTGATGCTCACTTTATCACCGACCTCAAGCCCACATGTAATCTGTCTCTGTCTGTAATCTATAATCAAAAACCTTTGGAATAGCGGATAATTATTGCAATTCCCCTGTATTGTTATAATTTTAATAAACTATAAACTGTACGAAATATGGCCGAGTTAATAATCGTTGAGCTCGTGAGATCACTCGAAAACGTTTTTTAACAATAAATTGAGATTTTGAGAGTATAGGAAAGTTTTAATCACCCAACTAAGACTAGAATCTCTATCAACATCACTTCAAAAGTTCATGCAATTTTTTTTGTTTTGTAGCACCAGAGTAGGTAATTTTTCAAAAATTGTTTGTTTAGCAAAGACACTGATAAAAAATAATAAGTTTTGACAGTGAATGAAAAAGTATAGGCACCATCTTATGAGTGCGTGTGTAGGGTAAACTCGGGTAGACAGTAAAGAACGATTTTGTATTTTCATTTTTTTTTTATTAACTTATAATGCCTCCTCCAGCTCAGCTTGCTGCAATTTGTAAACCATGGAAAATAATTTTTTTTTAAAACATTTTATGATCCCTAGTATTTGATTAAATCCGTTCCCAATCAGCTTATTTATGTATAATATAAATATCTAAATTATTGAATTTTGGAAAAACAAAATTTAAATTAGAAAAATTTGAAAGAACAAATTTTCTTAAAACAATGTTTCGAAAAGACAATAATTCCAGAAGCCAGAAGGCAAGTTTTAAAAGCAAATGATTTAAAAAAAAGCAAGTCATTGCATATTTTCGCAGCTGGACTTCGACAGAAACGATATTGCTGACATTTTTTCTGAAGCATGGAATGGATACTATAAAAAGTAGGTACTTGGTCTACTTAACGTGGGAAGATTTAAACATTGAAAATTGCTCCATCGTAAATACATAAAATTTATTTAATACAATCTGCCTAAGATTGCAAGGAATGTAAGTTATTGGTAGGTTAACGCAGTTAAAAAAACAATCTGATCCTATAGGTTAGGTTAGGTTTGGAGGGGTGATAACACGGCAAGCCGCATCATCTCACTCGGATCTCCATGATGGATCCATTGCGCTCCCCAGGATGTAGGTAGGGTAGGTATAAGGAAGGGCTAGGAGAGGAGTTGGTAGAGATTGGGTTTAGGAATGGGGGGCCTCCCTGAGCCATTTTGAGTTCTTGACGAATTTCAGAATGTTCTTTAGTGGCAAAAACGAGATGTCGCCCAATTCATCGAAAAAGTATTCTCCGAGGGCTGTCTTTCTGTTTCTGGCTAGACTGGGGCATTCACAAAGGAAGTAATAGGAGCCCTCCTCTGCCTCTTCATCGTGGCACCCTCTGCATAAGTCAGATGTGGTTATACCAATTCTGTTCATGTGAATTGTGACCTGTTAGGATTCCAACCAATAGAGATAGTTGAGGTCTGTTTAGATCAAGAAGGTAGTCTGTTTTGTTCTTAGAAAGATCCGGCCATAGATTTCTCGAGACCCGACAGGTATCAAGTGCTGACCATCTGTCGCTTGCGGCTTTGAGGAAACTCTGGTGGATTCTACTTTTTTCCTGTTCTAGTGGCATGAACACGGAGTAATCAGTTTGGCTAGGGTCAAGAGATGACCCATTCTTGGCCAGTTCATCCGCTATTTCATTCCCACGTATGTCTCGGTGTCCTGGGACCCATCGAAGGGTGACTGTATTTGCTGTGCCTAGTGATCTCAGCTCACTACGACAGCGATTCACCAGTTTAGACTTTGTGGTAATAGAGGAATATAAAGAAGTCGATGTTTCTGCCTGCGAGTTCGCACGTTGCAAGACTTCTTGCAGCTTCAGAGACTGCTACTTCCCCTTGAAAGACACTGCAGAAACTTGGGAGCTTTATTGATCTGTTTAAGGGTGGATTATCTGAGAAGATGCCTCACCCTACTCCCTCCTCTGTTTTAGAACCATCCGTAAAAACCGAGATATGAGTATCGTTTATGACCCGGTTTTCCGTCCAGAAGTCCCTTGTGGGGATGTCCGTTAGGTTAAAATTAATGTTCGGTATAGTATAGTCTGTTTGAATGTCTTTGTCAATAAAGCTGATAATGGTACTATGCCCGAAGTGGCCCCCTTTCCAGTTATTGCACTGCTTCAGTCGAAAGGTACTCCTGGCCGCCATTTCCTTCGTAAAGAGATCAAGTGGGGCTAGTAAAAGGAAAGTTCCAAGGGCGGCAGTTGGTGTAGTTTTCATGGCACTATTTGTACCAATACAAGCCAGTCTTTGAATTTTAGTCATGGTTTTAAGATTGGTTGCCTTATCTAGGGCTGGCCACCAAACCAAACATGCGTATATCAGAATTGGCCTAATTATGGCTGTGTACATCCAATGAATTGTTTTGGGGCTGATCCTATATACAAGGGATTCAATATAAACAGGAAAGATTGTAGATAAAGATGATAAAAGGTCAAATTCATTAATCATTATTCATTATGTATTATAAAACGTTGTCTTAATAACTCAAACTCTTTAAAAATCCATTTTGATATAAAGTCATTTTGAAAGATATACCTAATACCTATCCACTTAAAATTTTAATACAAATTAATATCTATTGTCAAAATTAAATTTTGGCCATTTATACACAAAGTTTTATCTATACAATAATTATGCTCGTTATATAGTATTTAACCCTGATGCTATTTTTCAGCACTAAGAAATTCATTATAATCAACATAAGAACCATTAACTAACCATCTGTTTAACTTTTGTTTTCACATTTTCTTGAAAGTTTGTATATTTGCTATTTCTCTAATTGAGTTAAATATTTATGAAGGGATTAGCAGAAGGTTAATTCAAAATGAGTTCCCTCATTCTACGAACTATACCTATCTACCCAAATAGTTTATTTCTCTGCCTATATATCTCTATACCCATAGGTATAATGTATATTATTAAAGTTACGTAAAACACTTGTTTATATAAACAAAAATACATAAATATATATATGTATCAGCTAACTTGCTGTTCTAAACGAAATTGCAAAAGCAGGGAGCCCAAGAAGAAATTCAATTTCGAAAATAATTAATTTATATGTATAATACCTTTACTCCTTGATGCCAAACAGCTTAGGCTGCTTTTTGTATATATATATCTGTTTATTGTGCCAGCCCCATCTACTTATAACCTAGCAAAGACTTTGGTCTCGTGCCGCATTTGTTTTATACATAATACCTACACCTACATACATTTCCTAATTTCCTTTTCCTTCTATACGTTTCATAATTAAAATTAAAACGTGTTCATCCCTCGTGGATAATTAACAATATCCTTTTACTCCTCGCTCCTCACTCATTATATTGACCACGTACTACACTAAGCATTTATTTTATAGCTTTATATTCTAGAAGCCATCCTCTCGAATCTCCCATCACCACAGAGCGCACAAAAAACACCCATCCAAATTGGAAGTCAAATACAATAATCGTTGAAAAAATAAATAAACTTTATGTTAAAGTGCACATTAAAAGTATAAATGCAACGCAAAGAACTTAACGGTAATTGGTATATTGATAAAAATTTATTTCGATATTTAATCGACCATCATTGGTCGTACCATATACGATCTTATGGCTTGTATGGTTCATATATTTAACATTTTAAAAGTTTGACCATTCGACCATGTTTTTTTTTTTTTTTTTTTTTATCAAGTTTCATTCTACTGAAACAAAAAAATTAAAATGAAAAAAAAAATTAATTTGCATAAAATTTCTGTAGAAGCTTAAGTTTCAGAATATATCTACCTCAGAAATAACTTTGGGGCAGCAGCAGCTGTAAAAAAAAATCAAACAGACAATAAAAAATAAGATTTATTGTGACAAATAATACTGATTGAAGAGCTGCACACTGCACAGCACAGGTACCCACTTGTTCCCAATTCAACTTTTAACTTGATATCGAGACAAAAAAAAAAAAGAAATGAAAACCAAAATATGGCAGATGTAAAAGGAAGACCATTTTGTAAGTCTTATCTATTTATACGGGCCGATAAAAACGTTAAAGAAATGGGCTGCGGCATGTTTATATTGAGTCCAAGTGAAGACCACCTTTATCAATATTAGTTACAATTTAAAAAAGTCCCAACTTTCCTTGCAAAGGCCAAACAACTGCACAGATTATTTTAAATTATTATTTTACCTTTTGCTGGGTGAAAAAAAAAACTGGAGCCTGAACTATAATTCGTATCCCAACTTAAGTACATTTTATATGCATCTACCTACATATATACTAAAATTATGTGATGTAAAACATTTCAATTTATCTGATTTTTATAAAAAAAAAAAAAAAATAATCAAGAACGAATATGGTATTGATTTCATCTTGTTTAATCAATGAATTAATTATTTTAAATGTGAAATCATTTTGGTTGGCTAGGTACATGTTTTAATACTTATTTATAGAAAGTTTTGATTTTAATTTATTTGTGGTAGCAAGTGGACCATTTAAAAGAGTTTTGAATTAAAAATTCAAGGCGAATGGCAAGCTACTCAAAATATGTAGATCTTGTGATTATAAATTTATAAAGATAAGAAGAATTAAAATTTCTTGAAATTTTTTTATTTTTAAGTGGTCTTAAAAAATATAAAAAAAAAATTTACAGATTTCACTCATTGAGTAACCATGGGGACATTGAAAATGACTTTATTGCTAGATAAACAAAACACATGACTAACCTTTACAATATTTACAAATTAATCAAAACGTAATAATCTGTTTCAGACACCATAGGTTCTGAAGTTTCTAGTATTTAATGTCACTTTCCATTTGGCAAAAAATAAATCATGTTAATTTTCTTTAACTAACCCCATCAACTATCATACTTTTCTATTCAACAAAAAAAATCGTTTTTTTTTTTTTAATCTGATATCAAAACTCATAACTATTAGGATAAACAAAAATATGCCCTCAAAATTATAATTTGCCCTTAAAAATCAATTATATGCCCTTAACAAGTAATTATAATTTTATGATTATTATATTCCTTAAAAATATGCTCAATATTGCTTGTAAAAATATATTCTATGTAGGTTTGTATACCTATGTAATGCATTTTTAAAAACTGCACTAAAAAGTACGACATAAATCTAAACGTCTATAAAGCTAGCATATATTAGCATAATCAATTGAAACCATAACTAGAATTGTGTGGTTTTTTTTGTGCTATTTTTTTATATAATTTTAGTTTTTATTTCAATTGATTATGCTGGGCGGTTTAGAAGTTTTGGTACAAAAATCGGTACTGCCACACAAAAATAGTACAAAATTCTAGTTATGGTTTTAATTGATTATACTAATGTGTATATGCTAGCTTTATAGACGTTAAATCTAAAAACAAAATATGTAAGTAGTGTACAAGTGAGATTGTTGAACATAACGTTGCTTGGGCTAAAAGCCATTAAAACGTACATATTTGAAATAGGTACGGTACATGAATTTTTTTTTATAATGGTGAATCATTTAAATTCATCTACATGGGCTTATTTAAGACATTAATTATACCAGAAATAAAAAAAAAAAATTTACACGAGTAAGTCCCACGAGCTTGCTCTCGTGGCTAACAAACATTTTGGTACCTTTCAACGAAAGAAATGTTAAAAAGTCAGAATTACTGGGAACATGATTTTTTTAATTTTGGGTTAATATTTTCTAAATTTTCAAAAGCTATCTAAGTATACCTATTGTTTAAGTCGTGTGGGAATTGGGTTAAAATGAGTTAAATTTTATCCGAAGATTAATTTAATTTTTGACACTAGTGAGGTGAATCTGTAGGTATATGTACGTACAAACTTCAAAATTTAATTTCGGATAAAATTTATTTGAAATTTTAATTCAATTCCCACACGGCCTTAAAATATTTAGAAGCACTAGATTACAAAATTGAATAAAATCGTTCGAGTCGATTTAACCAACTCAAAAATAGGTTAATTTAAAAAAAAACAAAAACTCCAACCCAAATTTCCTTAATGCCAATTTTTTCGTCATAACCTGAAGTTATGTTTTAATTTTTTGGTAATGTCTACCCTGCAGACCTTTATTATTTATTGAACAAACCTTAGAAGACACTGAACAAATTATGATTTTAATGAAAAATATACAGAAGTTCGGCAAAATATACACGTTAAACGTAAATATACGACGAAACATGGCGCTTAAAAGACAGTATTTCTTATAAAACGGATTTCTAACCTAGTCTCGTCTTAATATTGTTGCTAGAAAAAAAATATGCTTTGGCATATTTTTGGTTGTCCTACATAAGCCATACCTACTTGCTTCAATAAATATAAAACACTTTCATTAAACTTATCAATCTAGCAAACTTTTATAGGTATTTTAAAACGAAATTTTCTCTCATCGATTTTTTTTATAATTTTTCAATTTCATTTTACTTTTGTTTTTCATATAAAATAGTTTAACTTTTAATTTGTTTTTAATTTATTAATTTGTAATTTGGAATAAAGGAACTAACCATAAAAATACAGTCCATTATTCAACATTTTTGTAGGTAATGTCGATTTCAAGCAAGCTCTACTCCTGCTTGCACACTCAACTGCATCACTGGCCTTTCTTATAAGACCGCATTGTATTCTGTGTGGAATAAAAATAACCTATCATTTTCATTTTCACAAAATCACAACCTACCTACCTCCATAATAACTATGTAGATACATACACACATATACAAAATACAAAAATCTGGCAGAGTAACTATACACTTTTGTTGGTTGCCTTGTCTGTTCATTTGTCTTCTTCTGAATACCTTGTTGTTGTTTTTTTTTCTCTTTTTGAATATTCTTCATGACCATTCTCCACTGAAGCTTGCCCGTTGACGACGAACAATACTTTTCTTTCTTCGTTTTTTCCCCGTATACCTATTGCCAACGCCTGCTGTAATTCATCGATTGTGTTCGTTTGTTTATTTTTATCATTCTGGTAATGTTTTAGTAACACCAACCAAAAATTTGATAGTTATCCCCCTATACGCTGGAGTTCATTTTTCATATTCTAAATTCATGTGTTCATTTTAGTTATTTCGGTCATTTCTTTAGTAACACCAACCAAAAATTTCGTTGTGATGCCCTATACGCTGGAGTTCATTTTTGATTTATTGAATTTATTTCATTTAATCATTTTGGTAACACCACAACTCTGTCAAAACGATCCTATAAACATTTTCAATGTTAAAATATAAACGTGCATTTTTTACAAAACATAGATTTAGATATACAGAATAAAGTGGCCAATTTAAAATGAATACATTTTTAATATTGACGATCCGGTTAATATTTTATATTATTAATTTATTTATATTACAAAAAAAATTGAAAAATTTAAAATTAATGCCATCAGAATTATTGATATCTATCGCTTTTTTTGAATAGTTTAGTCTTGTTTTTTTTATATATTCATTTAAGAAGCCATTTTATATTCATTTAGTTGGATTTTTAAATAAAATTTTATTAATAAATTGTGAAAGTTTAAATTTCTAAACCAATTAATTGGAAATCGCGTTAAATTTCGAGCAGACGATTTGCGAAAATCGAGAAATATTTGCGAGAACTGACTTCTTTGCGAGCAAATATTGCAAATTGTGTCGTAAAAATAACGCCAGGCTCGCAAATATTTGCGACTTCCGCAAATCATGTATTCAATTATATGTTCAATGGGTTAAAGTTAATATTTTATTGTAAAGTATTTTTTAATGAAATGTTAAGATCGTATCAACGGAATTATAAGCAATATTTTTTTTTGTGCAAGCAAAATTAAAGTTTTGGAAATGGGTTAGTGATTTTCTTTTTTAAATACAGTTTTAGGAGAAGATATTTGTACATTTTGAAGTACCTATACCGAAAAAAAAAATTCTAGTAAGTAGAGTCACCGGATTGTTTGTTTAATTTCTATTTACACCAAAAATATGAAAACATATACAAAAACTTATGTAATTTATAAGGGAAAAAGTACAGGTGGCACGTGTTAAAATTAATATAGGGGCAGGAGGTGTCGCGACGAGTTTTTTTTTAATTTAGAGACTTTGTGGGGGGGGGGAGGTGCACTTATTGAAATTTGTGTAAATTACCCATTTAACAACCGCTCTAATGTAATTTATATTTACATACATATGTGTTAAAAGAAATAAGGTCCTTAAAATAGGAACCTGGGTTAAAAGTATTTAAATTTGCGAAAATATTGAATTAAAAGCTTAAATTACCGTATATTATTAAATATGTATTTTTTTTTTCTTTTCCAGATGAAAACTTTCTCGACACTGCAAAGGTAATTTTTTTAAAGAAATTATATTTTTAGCACTTTCGCGGTAGGGTAAAGACAAGACATAGGGCAGTCGTCGTCGTATTTGTAATCATATTTAAACTCTTTCTAAGATAAATAGCATGTTTATTTGAATTTTATACAGAACAAAGCTCTCGAAGATTTTTTAATAATACAAATTCTATAGTATACTACTGAAATAAATCAGCCAAGTAGAAGACTTAACACTATTTAATTTGACTTTTTAAATTATTGATTCAGAATAGATTTTAACAGCCTTTATTCCATAAAAATTGCGGCCTTTCGTCCCGGCGATCTCACTTGGACTCATCAGTTGACTAGTGAGGCCTTGTCAATACGCAATTTCTATTAAGTTAAGTTCATCTTACATAAATTTCATGATGAATACTTAGTGTGAACTATATCTAACCAGATTAGAATTCAAATGAGATCGCCGGGACGAAACACCAATTTTTTGGACTAAAGGGCGTTAAAAGCGTTAAAAGAAATAATCATAAAAATAAATTTGCGTTTATTCCTGTTGCGCGGAGGTTAAAAATTCTTTAAGGGTTTAGTCATATAAAAATTTCTCTCATATTAGGCGAATAACAATGTGTACATAAGGTTGGGACCTATTTTCGGCAATATTTAGCGTTATTTAGAGATTTCTAACATATGTATGATTTGAAACCCTGGACCCGTTCTGTAACTTCTCGCATGCATCAAATCGGTCCAGAAACGATGGAAACTGAAACAAAATACATGAGTTTTGTTTCATTTTTCAGCGTTTCTCGACTGATTTTTTGATATGAGAGTTACAGAACATGGGTCCTGGTTTGTAAACAACCAAACGCTTTTTGAAAGTTGCTCCTTTATTTATGTGAATTTAAAAATTTTTAGTGGTTAAAAAATATTTTGATTTAAGTTTTTTTAAGTCTCATGGTGAAAATGCTTTTTAAGTGTTATATAATAAATTTCCACATTAAAAAGTGTTTTTTTTTTTGTGTAATTATAATTACATTTTAAATGTCCTTATATTTATTTTAAACACTAACTGCCTTATTCATAAACAGAAAACAGTTATTTCAGCTCTTGTGTTCAGGGAAACTACATCACGGAATAAGAATTTTCCGGACTCAAATTGTGCACTAAGCAATTGCCTATATTTTAAGACCGGAAAAATCTTAATCCATGGTGTAGTTATCCTGAACAAAAGAGCTGAAATAAAAAAAAATTTTTTATAAATAAGGCAGTAAAGTTTTAGAGTGAAATAATATTTTTAATAAGGTAGATTATGTACATATGTACATAATTAAACAAATTTTTATTGAATTCTGGTGTTTTTGATAAAAAAAAAATGAAAGGACTTAAGACTTTTGTTGTTTTTATTTTGTCCCATAACTAACCTCTAATGGTGGGTTATAAATTCTCGCAGTTTTGTAGGGTAAAGTCGGGTGATATGGCACCCTTTCAATATCTCCCACTTAATGACTTCTTTTCGAAACAAAAAGAACAAAATATGATTCAAAATTACGTTAGCTCTTAGTGTATCCATTCAGAATCACGGCAGCCCTTAAAAGTATTTATTTAAAACCGAATGAAAAAAAAACTTATGAATATTTGAAGCAAAAGTTTTTTTGTGTGTCACTGAAATACGTGTAGCTACGAAAGTATTTGACGCCAGGTGTTCATATGAACAAAAAAAAGAACCGTGAATTCTTTTATCTGTTTATTGAAATAACTATAAGCCAACGTGTTTATTCGTGTTATTTGGAAAAGCAGAAGTCATGTCAAAAGGGGGATATGGCACCTCGAAATTTCGGGATATATGGCACCGGTGCCATTTCACCCGCTCCTACTTTTGTACCAAATTTTCACTGGAAGGGTGCTTGGAAAACCAATATATCTCAAAAAGAGTACCATAACGATGGCTATGACGTCAGTAACTAATAGGACTAAAGCATCTCCTTCTATGACGAACCAGATGGACCTGAAGATTTCAGGGAGGAAATTTGTGCTAATGCGGAGATAATGCTGTGACAACAAAACCGGATGAGTATGGTTTATGAGCATAATAGCCACTTTTGGTGTCACGATTCATGCACATCTCATTCAACAATACCTACAACAAATATGGCCAGAACAATTATAAAAAACAAGAGTGCCATTTCACCCTGCAGCAGGTGCCATATAACCCTTCATTTTTTTGTTTCGTTTTTTTTTCAATGTTTTCTGTTTTTGCAAAAATATATATGAAATAACCTATGAATTTAGCTTATGTTCCTGATTTTTGTTAAAGAATTGGTTAAAGAACAAAATTATTTTTGTTTAAAATAAAAATCTTTTTTATTTTTCAAGTAATATAGAAAAACAAAAATGGGCCATATCCCCCGACTTTACCCTACTTGATTATAAATATCCCTTTCCCTTAAAATTTTGAATTTCAGTTAAAAAATATTAAAAATTAATTAAGCATCGGATCGTTAAAAAATGTTCCTGTTCCATACTCATTCACGCACTTATTCCAATTATTGATTAATTATGTTCATGCTCAAGTTTCATTTATAAACTAAAGCACTTAAGTCAAAAACAATTACATGAATAGTATATGTGTTCAAGACTAAGTAGAAGCAGTCGAAGTCTACCAACCGGAAAATTGCCTACATTGTTGTAGGCAATAGTTTTAATATATGCATACAATTTTACTACCCATAAAATACCATTTCTTTCATGTATTTATGTGTATTTTCCTTTTGACAGACCGTTTTTTAATTACTTTTGCATTGGATATCACTATAACATTGTATGCTGACGCATATTCACCCTTTAAATTCACCACCAAGTATAGAGTGCAACAGTTTGAATTTAATTATATTTCCCATAGGGAAATCTCATCCAACCCACAACTCTAATTGTAAAACATAAAATAAACAAAAAAAAAAAACTAACATAAAATATTTAATATTCATAAAACTCAATTGAAGAAGGTATACTCTCCAGTCTTCCCAATGGGTGCAGCATTGCCATAAATCCAACGTCACTTATGAAATGTGACATTTTTACGATCTTCATTGAAATAATACAAACCACCAAATGTCTAAAGATCCTACCAAGCGAAAAACATTATGCATAATTTTTTTTTTCTTGATATATTATGCTGTATTAATATGTACAAGTACATGTATAATTCTGAAAGGATATGTCAATTTTGAAATAAGAAACCATATATTCTAGCTTCAGAATTTTTTTGTTTATTGCTTGGCATTACCAGAGTGTCGTCCATCACTACACTCACTTTAGGCATTCAATGCTGAATGCCTGACTTGGAGACAACAAAGAATTATGATTTTATTTATGTCGCCTTGACACTCGAAACATTACATTGACATACCCAGACGCACATTGATCAGAAAAACCAAACAAGTGCTCTTGGATTTGTCGGAATTTTGTATTCAAGCGGTCAGAAGAGGACCCTGATTTATTTCACACATTTCAGGCAGCCATTCTTTTTAAGCCGCATATTGAAAAGCAGAATGTAATATAGTTCCTCCTTTTTCTTCTTATTTTTGAATCAGCGCAATGGCTGACCAGTCAAAAAAATGGTTATTTATTGTAAAAATAAATGAAAAAAAAAAAACAAAAATTATTTATTGATCACGAACACTTGGCAACTCACACTTCAAAGTGTCAATTTATCGCTTGTTTATGAGTATGTTATTCTTTTGGAATAAATTTAAATAAGAGTAGGTACCTTCCTGCCAACCGACGACGTTTCTCAAAAGCTAATAAGTATTGGTGTTTCTTGAAAATTCAAGCCACATATCTGCTCGGAATACTTAAAGTCTAATGAAAAATTTCATCGTTCCATCAAAGCTTTGTTCTCTTAATAATTTCATGACAAAGAATATAAGAAATATATATGACTATAAGACACTTGCTGAAGTTTCCGCATTTGTTTTTAAAAATATACATAAAACAAAAAAACATAATCGAAAAACATTTGTTACAAAAATAAATTTTCAATCATAAATTCTTTAGATACGTGGGTCGTTGTTTGAAAATAAAAATATAACTATACTCTTTGACAACATCCATAAAGTTTTTTTTTTTTTTTTAATGTGGCATTAAAAAGTGTATAAAATTTGTTTTAATGAAGCTTATAATTTTAATTTATCTCACTTTGATGGAATAACTATAGATTACTAAGAATTTCACACATTCGGAAGCACATCATAATGTTATAAAAATGATTTTTATTAATATACTTAAATATTGTTTACATTTTAGTAATCGCCAAATTAAAACAAATTTGTCATGGTTTTACTCTTGGTATTGATAATAAAATTCAATGTTTCATAATTTTACCTTTTTTGTTTAAATTAAAATTGATAAATATTTAGAGTTACCGATGTATTTTAGCCAAATTTATTTTATTTAATGCTTTTAAGTTTTAATAAATTAATTTGCATGAGCAGGTTCTCATTGTTTATTGATCCAGTTTTAATTGCTTAACCGTTCTTCTCACAGAAATTTTTTTGAGCACGGTCTGACAGGTTAAACCTTATTAATTAATGTTCGAATAAAAATAAAATTCTCGAATGGTTTGCATGTACGATCACACTCTAATTTTTAAATAAATAAATCAGCTATGGGAGCCTTTATTGCATATGCCATACTATTAAATATTGTATAAATAAGCAATAAAGCACAGTTCTGCATATAAACATTTACATATGCATGAAACTGAAAATTTAGAATGAATTAAAAAAAAATTAATTAAAAATACCTAAATTAATTTATTAAAAAAAAACTGAAATTGATTTCTAAGACAAAGGTTAGCTCAGATATAAAAAAAATTTAAAATCCATGGAATGATTTTTTTAAAAACATTTTTTTTTTTTGTTTTAATAAAATTTTGTAAACATTTAAGAATATAATTGGTAGTTACATATTTTTATTTTTTTTATGGGGTATTAAAAATTCAATTTTGAAAAATACCATTTTTAGCTACCCGTTTTGAATTAACAAAATTGAATTAACAAAAAAAAAAAAATTGAAATTTTTATTATTAGTAGTCATTTAAAGCTTTTATGTAAAAAAAAAATAATTTAAATCAGTTTAACAGATAATGATACAGTCCAAAATCAAAAGAGGTGTAATGTAGGTATAAGTACAGTATACACCCGGTCAATAATTGCTTACTGTGAATTTTGTCTTTTGAAAACATTGTTATAAAAAAATTGATCAAAATCAACGGAATCGTTTTAGAGCAAAGAGTGGAAATTGCACAAAATTGTTATGTAGTATATAAAAATATCTTTTTTTCCAGAATTGTTAAAAAAAATATATGGCACCTACCTACCGTTTTTTTTAGTCCTTAAAAAATTTAAAAAAAAAAGCATGTGGGTTAACGTCAAAAAAACACTAAATACCAAGTTTTTTTCTTATAAAAAATCATTAAGGTTGTACCCTAATAGACATAAAGACCGATAGAATTGCGATACCAACTTTTATCATCTTCTCTAATATCATCCTAATGTCAGGTTTATTTAAAATATCGAGTTCGATTTTTTAAAGAGTCCAAGAATTGCTATTTTATCTACATAATGTAAATATGTATAGAATAAAGATATATTGTATGTAAGTAAAAAGTAAGAATCGAGGTATAGTTTGTTATGATAGAACCAGTTGAGAATCGCGACCAAAAATAATAAATACCGTCATTACTCGAAAAGTAAGCGAAAGTTTCCTCTTTAGTTTTTCGACTTCAAATAACCCCTTAAGCCCATGGTTTTCTTCTGCGGTGGAGGTGACTATGGAACACACTCTGTGTAATGTCTAGGTTTCACAAGTCTATTAGCTTAAAAAAGATTCCAATTTTTTAGATGTATCTGAAAGTTACGTAGAAAAATTTTATTTAAAAAAACTTTAATATTGTTAGGTATATATTTGTTTTCTTATTTATATTTTTTTCATTAAAACTAAATGTATTTGTGTTATATCACCTTTCAAATCAATGATTTTGTATTTTTGGGCCTAGTGTAAAATCGCATAAAATGCAACAAAAAAAAAGAAAAAAATGACAATTTACACAAAAATTTTTGGGTGATTTGATATTTTCTTCTTTTTGGACGGTTTGACATTATGTCAAAATGCCTAAAAATAGAATTTTAGGTGATTTGGTATTTCGGATGGTTAAGTGGTTCCTGTACAAAATCGCCCAAATTTGGAAAATGTCAAATCGCCCACGAATTTTGGGTGATAAGGCATATATGACAGATTACAGAAAAAAAGTTTCAAATCGCCCAGTTTGAGGAAAAAAACTTGTTTCAACTTCGAGAAGTGATCTTACACTGTCTTTTGGATATTAATATTAAATGAAATGGCAAATATTCAGGTGAAGAAGAGATAGTAAGTTTTTTGCTCTAGAAATGAATAACTGTTGATGATTTCGGGCGCAGCTGGGTGGACACAGCATTGACGGCACCCGGGGCTAGTCGGGTCCAAGTCTTAAAAAAGTGATCTAACTTTTTATCTTACTTTGGACAACCTAATCGATTGTCTAAGCCTTGACAAATGTAATATTATTTTTTATTAATTAAAGCATATTTCCGACTGTTTCGAAACACTGAGAAATAGTAACAGTCAAAAATCTAATAAATACGACCATTATTTTTTAGCAAATTTTGAGACGTTTCATAAACAAAATTAGTTTTTATTTCGATGCAAAAATAAATTTTCACAGAATGTGTGTTCTAGAAGAGAAAGACTCTACATCCACACCTTCTTTACCTATAGAAGATTTCTACTATAACGATTTTGATTTTGACATGATTTATAGTTTCCTATAGAATCATGTGATATCAGCACAACGGTCTATATCATCTCCTTCTATCTTATCTTTAACCTTATTTTTCAGTGTAGAAAGTCAAGACAAAGAAAAATAGATATTTATTAAAAACCTTTCCAAAACGAGTTAAAAAGCAAATATTGAACACCCACACAAATGATATTGGCGCACCTTGAATTTTTGCCTGTACAAAAAAGTATATATATTTTATTTTAATTTTTTTACAAAATACAATTCAATATTTATATTATGTATACACGTAATTCGAAATTGTGTATACAACAGATAAAAGATCCAATGGCACGGGTGTATTCTGGCCACACACAATTTAAGATCAATTTAGATTAATTAAGTAATTATTATTTTTATTTTTATTGTATCCCAATTTCAAAAAAAATCAAGTTTTGCCATTTATTCGTATTCAAATCAAAGGAGACCTTAATTTATTATAATGTATTTATTTGCAAACAATTTTCGAAACAAAATGGTGACAAAAATCACCTGCTTTAGTAAATAAATTTTTGAATTTAAATTATTTTTATCAGAAATGGTAAATCATTGGACCAATATTACGCTTAAATAAACATTTTTATTATTCTTAAACATGATAAAATCGCAGTTACTGATCAGGTTTTTATTTTGTATTTATTTTTTTTTTCTTAACTTAGCAATCCTCTATATAAAAATGTTTTGTTATTTCTATTTTCTTGAATTAAAATAATGTGACAATAATGTATATTTCGTTTATCTTATTGTTATCATATCAGATTATTTCATTAAATGACTTTTTTTATGACCTGTTCATTCAGTACAGTTCGGTCACCTTATTTTTTTTACTTACATTAAAACAAAATGAAAGCGCCTACACAATGGAAAAAACCCCTTTGTACACAAAAAAATACTAATTTGCGTTTCTAAGATCTTTAAAGCTATAATTCTACTGAATATAAAGTGATCTAGAAAGTTACTGTTTAAAAGATACTACAACGAACTAAATTAAGTTTTGTGTGGAACAGCCGAGTTGCCTCAGCGGTAATCAGTAGGTAGGTATCCAAAATATTATAATTAATGTTATGATAAGCATTTTTGAAACGGGCTATAAAGGTCAGTCTTCAAACATCTCAATTAAAAATTATATAAAAATGTCACGTAAATTAATAACAGTAGTAGCCGTGGCGTGATGGTTAGTGCGATGGACTGTCATGCCGGAGGTCTAAGGTTCGATCCCCAGCCTCGCCACCTATTTATTTAAAAAGAAAAAACGGGTACTGCCTCTTGCGAGGAATTGACAAATCGTCCAAGAGTATCTACTGTCACAGAAAAGTGCCGCTCGTTAGCTGTTCGGATTCGGCAATAAACTATAGGTCCCCTTCATTCCTGCAGCCACGCACACAGGAATGGTTGAGAGTTGTAAGTCACTAGGCCCTAGTTCTTCATGAGCTGTTGTGCCATCAAATTTATTTATTTATTTAAATTAGTAACAAGCAAACAATTTTGTTTAACCCACTGAGGTGGCTTATATAAATTCATTAAATTTGCAAATAATTAAAAAAAAAACGCGCGCTTTTTTGATTTTCTTTTTATTATTTGCAGAATTTGTAAATTAGTGTTTTGTTAAATAAGAATTTTGTTTTACAATTTTTAAAATGAACATTATGTTTTAAAATTAACATTCCATTCAACTTTTTATTTATTCACCTCTTAAAAATATAGAAGTAGGACATAATACTCAAATAATAAACTATTATAAAAAAAAATAAAATTTTGTAATCTCTTCTAAAATATCATTTAAATCAGCCGTCCTTTATTATGTTTTTTTTTTTTTTTAAATAAACACTTAAAATAATAAAAATTAATGATCTTTCAAAAATGTCTTGAAACAAAAATGGTTTGGGGTCAAAATTCTGCCCTGGTCAAAATTCTTTTGGCGAAATTCTGCTTTCTTAAAATTCTGTTTTTAAAAATTCTGCTTTTCAGTATTTTGATTTCCAAAAATTTTGTTTTACAAAATTCTGCAAATAATAAAAAAAAGTTTCAAAAATTTAAAAAAGCGCGCTTCTTTAAATTCTTGAAATTATTTTTTTATTAATATTGCAGAATATATAGTAAAACAGTGTTTTTTGAAATTTGATTTCCGTCTTACAATTTTAGAAAATTAATATTGTATGTAGGTACATAATTTTAAAATAGAAATAATTTTTTTTTTATTTTTTTTTTTTTATAATTTTATATTTATTCTGAAACGAAAAAGAAGAAGCATATTATCGTCGCTTAAAAGTGTTGCTCGGAGTGAAGTTTTTAAAATATCAATAACAAAAGGCCTTATTTATTGTCAAAGCTATAGCAGATAGAATCATATAAAATAGAGAGAAAATAAAAGCAAAAAAAAGAGAACTTCAAATTAGAACATAGGCCTAAGCGCTATAAGCCCAAGCCGAATAAGATTTCTTAAGAAAACAGCTTAAAATATCCTCTAGCTTTTCTTAGATTAGCTTTTATATTTTTTTTATTTATTAAAAGCTGATATTTTTTGTGGTAAACTTCAAATTTTATAGTTTTCAAGAATATTATTAGTAAATGTCAGTAAAAGCAGAATGATCACAATTATATCTTATTAAATATTAACTGTTGAATGTTGGTAAAACCGATTTTTGTAAAACCGTATCGAAAAAAGAACAGAATTCTGGAAAGCAGAATTTTTGCAAGCAAGAGCAAAATTGTGACCCACTCCCTTCAGCTTTTTATTTATTCGCCTTAAATATAACCAAATCATACACAATTTAAAAAAAAAATAAAAACATACAAAATTTGTAATCTCTACTAAAAATTCATGCAAATCAATCATCCCTTAAAAGAGCTTTTTTTTTTTGGAATCACTCCTTAAAATTATAAAAATTAAAGACCTAAAAAAATTGTCTTAAAACAAAAATAATTCGAGCACTTTAAGTCAGCGGGAATTTTCTATGACAAGAGACACTCTTGGAGCCTTGGAAAATTTGTCAGTTCCTCTCCAGCGGCAGTAGCCCTGAAAATCGAAAATCTCTGGAATCGATTTATCAAATTAAGATTTTTGCCGTGACACCATTTAATAATTTAAATAATTCTGCGTGGCTGCAGAAATGGAGGGGACCTACAGTTTACTGCCGAATCTGAACGGTTATTGTGAGTGGCACTTTTCTTTGACAAGAGATACTCTTTGAGGTTATGTCAATTCCCCGCAAAAGGCAGTAGCCGTTTTATTTTTTTTAAATAATTAGGTGGCAAGGCTGGGGATCTAACCTAGACCTTCGGCATGACAGTCCATCGCACTAACCCCATGGCTACTTTGCTTAACCACTTTGCAAAGCTTACCTTTGCTAAATATCTTACATTTGTCCTGGTTCGATCGTACTTATGTACCTATGTTTAGGGTAACCAATATATTTCTTGCATCTATGCAATTTCCAAACGATTTTCATATTCCTCAAATTTTTTGAAATCCGTAATTATTCTCAGAAATCCTAAACTAAATATAATATTGATTATTTCATCACCTTTTCCTTTTTTAACGAACCTCGGTGAGTTGGTTGAACGGGATCTAATTATAACATCGCAGCCTTCTCTTTAATTATTGTTAACAGATGGATGAGTGTTATGTTAGCGAAGCAATATTCGCCGATCTAAAAATTATTAAGTGGATACTTTGCTCTTGATTTGTCATTAATTTTAGTTGTGTCAGTTTCAATTTTGTCGTGCGATGTATTCTATGTTTTTTTTATTTATTGAAAAACATAGACAACATTGCATCACAGTTAACAGCAAATTCTAAAGCAATAAACATTTCGATATCTTAACCCCTTTTCGAAGGGTGTTTTGCGTACTTGATGCCAATTTAGCAAACCAGCAATGAAAAAAAAAAAAAACATAGAAAACATTGCTTGATAAAATTGAAATTGTCGCAACTAATTCCAGGACTGAAAAACAGCAAACTATTAAGCAATAAAACATTCGATTTAAGATTTCTTAACCCTTCACTGAGTTGATATCAATTTAGCAAAGTCAGCAAATAAAACATAGAAAACATCGAATGACAATAACACAACTAATTAACGACTAAAATTAACGACAACTTATGCACCAAATAATTTTTCGGTCAATAAATAATAGAAAAAAAGTAATGATGTGAGTTTTATTTTTATCATATTTTATCATATCATTCTATATCTCTAGACTTAACCTGAAATTTACAATGAAATTTATCTTTTCTTATATAGGTTTACTGTATTCATTATCACCCCATAATTTTGGACTAAACTTAAATTCTCTTTAAAGTTTGAATTTAAATATTCTAGGTATTAGTCAAGAAAATGTACAAACATAAGGTATATGTAGCTTGTTTTGATTTCCACCAGGTAAATAAAAATAGAAAATTTATTTCAAATAAATCAAAAATGAGAAATAAAAAAAAACAAACAATAGGTGGGTATATCTACCTGCTTTATCGATCATGGCTCTATAATAACAATTTTTTCTTATTAAAATTCTGCCATTAAATCAAAAATTCCTATCACACTTATGTCTTACAACTAATTCAACGAGCTTTTGTAATATTTCACTTTATGATGGCTTATCCCATCCATTAAGAAAACATAAAAAATCATATTAAATATTCATGTTAAAAAAGAATCTTTAATCCTATACAATACACTCTATGAATCATAATTATTATTACGACAAAATAATAATAGCTTTAGCTCTAGGAGATTATACAATAACCATAATTTATTAGCAATATTTTTCATCTACCTATTTATAGAAAAAAAAGAAGGAAAAAAAAAACAAATCGGATTTTTGTGAATTCCCCCATCAAAAGCACACGTTATTACAATCTTCCTTACATAATCAACTCCAGGGTTCAGACCTTAGATAGGTTTTACTCCAAAAGGAGTGTTGGCTAGCTGGCTATTTCCTTTTTTTGTAGTAAAATTATGCAAATCAGCAATGACAGACTTCCCTTGACTCAAAGTTATACATACAAAAGTTTATTAGGTCCTCTTGTAATTAAGTAGGTACCTCTTTAATTCTAATAAACGCATTATTCAGTAGGTAGGTACCTACCTTTATTTTTCTAAAAATATCAAAAAGTTCAATTTATGTAGCTACCTATCTACCTACCTACTAAAATATTTTTTTTCTCCTCTTTCATCAATCAATAAAATTGATGCTTTTACTGTTCTTTCTATCTAAATTAAACCCCATTTAAAAAAATCTAAAACATTCGATAATCTCTTCGCTCCTTTAAATACTTGTTAGGTACCTATACCTAAATTAGCTCCGAACCCGAACCCTGATAATCTTATTTTATTATCCAAAAGTTTGCAAGGAGTGTGCAGCATCCGAAAATAGAGAAATTTAAATATCCTAATTTTATCATTTTTGATTGCATTCAACTAATTTTTTTTTTCTATACCTACCAACCTTACCTACTCCTACTTAACATTTTTTTTTTTTTGGAAATTCCTTAAATGCCGCCGCGCCGTACCTATACTTAATTCCAATCTTGTGTAGATATCTTTGCCTTCAAGTAAGTAAAAAAAAGTATCTATCTACACAGCCATCACGCCGAAATTATTATTCTTTCCTTCCATTCCCCTTGGCTCTTATATGAACGAAAAACAAAATTGTTGTCATGAATTTCACCCAAAATGGGAAAAAAATTCCAAAACCAAAACGTAAACCAACAACAGGAATGAGAGGCAGCAGATGAATACCAGAAACGAAAATGACAAGCAAACAAAAAAAAAAAAAAAAAAACATTCAGTCAGATACTTCCTCCACTCCCATGGGATAAAAAGAGAAAGATAAACGAAACCAACCCAACAGAGATAGAAATAAAGATATTTTCTGGTCTCAAGCACCATCATTCCAAAGGGGAACGGAAGACAGAGGAGAAAGAACCAACATGGCCGAATTGCCTGTGCTGGGTTGTCATGGTTACCAGACATATTTTATCCATGAATCTGCAAAACATCACGCCCCTCCCAAGCACTCATCATACACACTGTGTGTGTTGGTACAAACTACCCCCAAAAACTAAATGGATATCCAATTTTTAGCAACAGCCCGGGACTAGGAACAAAAGCAAAAGTAAAAGAAAGATACTTTTGGACTGTAAAATTGGCCTGCTTGTGGAGTAAAAATTGGGGTAGAGAGTGGAAGAAAGGTCGTCGTTGGTACAGGTTATATACCGTTACGTTTGTAATCAGCCATCATGATATCTTCGTGTATCATCATCATCAGTCGTGACCCCATATGCATAAAATATTCAACCAAAAATGAGATGATGGAAAAAATATACCTATAAATATAGAAGGTATAGGTACCTAAGGTATGTTGGTATAGGTAGCTAGAAATGTTCTTATATTCCCATACTATGGATACAAACTTGTTTGGTCATCAGTTGAATTGGAAAATAATATAATTCATTATAAATGGTTGAGGGTGAGATTCGTAAGTTTGTTAGAAGGAGTTGAATAGAAAGAAGGTAGATTAAGGTAGAGTAAAAGTTTGGAAAATAAGTATGTATGTATACCTACATATTATATTCCTTTTCGTTGTAAGTATAGTGACAATATGTGGTGAGCGACGTTAAGGAACAGATCCTGATGTTATTATCGTTCACACAAGCGAGTTTTTTTTTTTTTAATTTTTTGCCTAAGTGGATGGTTACCTATAATTTGAATTGCCAGACCAGGTCTATAATATTAAAAATAAAATAGATATGGTATACCTAACATACATACATACCTACATTCATTTTGATGTCATTCTTGAATAATTGAAACTGGGGTCGCGAACCAATAAATTATACGATGACGACGACGACGACGGCGACAATTGGATGTAGCAAATGTAAATGGGGTCAACAATTTGTAATTGTCTGCCCTTCAAATGGTGATGATTGGTACCTAGTGTTGAAGCCAATTATAAATTAGACAGAGACGATTCAAAGATCAATTGTTACTCCAGACATACGAGTGTACTACTCCAGCTACGAATGTACATAAGTTCTGTTTGTTTTATTTAATTTATAATATAAAGGCACAATTTACAAAGGAATTGATAAACTAAAAGAAAATTTTTTGGATAAGGTTAGTTTTTTTGTACTTAATTAAGTCCCATGATTATTTTTTAAAACAAGTTAACAAAAATCATACTGGTTGTAACGCAAGGCCTGATGTGCAGGTACATTACAAGGAATAATATTATCTTTCTCTGAAATGCGCAGATAAATTTATTGTTTTCAAATCTAAGGAATAATTTATACATACATATATCCGACTATCAAAAAAACTATACCTAATGTTTGCTATATCTGAAGATTTAGTATAAGTATACTTAACGGTCAAGCACTTTGGCTCTAAGTTGCATAGATTCGCCTGTTTAGAGCGAGTTGAACGATAATATTTATGTGTATTTCATTACTTCATCAGTATTTGAGACTGAGTAGAGGAGTTTCAATAGCATTCAATTCGGTTGATAAATAGGAAAAGCATAATGGACCCAAGGTAGAACCATGTGGTACTCTTGAAGAAGGTACTTACTGCAATTTATGGAATATCTATGCATAAGTACATATAAAAAAATAAATTTGGTGGCACATACGGCTCACGAAGAACCAGAGCCCATCGACTTACAACTCTCAACCATTCCTGTGTGCGTGTCTGCAGGAATGAAGGGGACCTACAGTTTATTGCCGAATACGAACAGCTAAGGTGAGTGGCACTTTTCTATGACAAGTTATACTCTTGCAGGATTTGTCAACTCCTCGCAAGAGGTAGTAGCTCCGAAAAAAAACTTAAGGTGGAAGCGGCTGGTATTGAATCCCATACCTCTAGCATGACAGTCCAACGCACTACCTAACCATTACGCCACTACTAAGTACATATAGATATGCGAAAATTAAGACATTCTGAAAGAGATTTGATTTCTGGGATCATTGATTTTTTCAAAATTTTGTGTAATTTAATGCAACTGTTTCTTTTTAAAAATCAACTCTCAGTATAAAAAGTACCTACTTTTCATTTTTTTTTTATTTCTGTATGTCTGTTTGTCTGTTTGTCTGTATGTCTGTATGTCTGTATGTCTGTTTGTCTGTATGTCTGTATGTCTGCATGTCTGTATGTCTGTATGTTTGTATGTCTGTATGTCTGTATGTCTGTATGTCTGTGTGTCTGTATGTCTGTATGTCTGTATGTCTGTATGTCTGTATGTCTGTATGTCTGTATGTCTGTATGTCTGTATGTCTGTATGTCTTTATGTCCTTTTGTCTTTATTTTTGTATGGCTTTTGTATGTGAGATATTAGCCTAGGACTGATAGGCTAATTTAATTTAGTTTTAAGTTAAAACACCATTATTATTTATTTACCTTAGGGATTTAAGGCAAATTAGCTTAAAACTAAGCAAGCTCAAAACGGCCTTAGGACTAAGCTAAATTAGCCCCCAATTTAGGCTAATTTTACACAGGTTTTTTTCTGGGTGATATGAATAAATATATAATTATTTTTAATTTTGTTTGTTGTTGTTGTTTTGTTAAATGTGCTTTTAATATAAAATCTTTAAAATTCAACAACAAGAGCAAGTTCGTACGATCCAGCCGTTCATTTGCCTTATGGATACCTATAGATAATAATTAGATTTTTTTTAAATTAAAATTTAAGTTGTAAGAGATGTAATGAAAAAGTAATTGAATTACAAATGTACCTAATCAGCAACTATTTACAACCCTACCCAACCCTTTATTTACGTAAGTAGGTATACAATATTAAGTACCAAAGTATTTAGCGTACCGACTACAACTATTTGCACCCCAAATTTTTGAAATAGCCCATCATTTAATAGTGATTTTCTCAGTACCCTTTTGTCCAAATATGTCGATTTATTTTTTATTTCCAACTTACATATTATTTTAATCACATTATTATGTTTGGATAATTTCCTTCAGTTCTGATGTATAAGTGAAAGAGTAAATTCGTTCGACAAAAAAAACCATACAAATTTTCATTGTTTTCGTTAAGGACACATAATTTTGTAATTTTGTTTTCCCTACTTTCTTTTATATTTTTTAATGAAAACTTTTTTTCTTTACAATAATAATATATTAAATAAGTTGTTTTTAAATATATTTTTGTTTAAAGTTATTTGTTTTAAAAATTAAAGGGTTGCCAAAAAAACTGGGTCCAAAAAATACTAGGGTTCAATTATTGACAGGGGGGTTCAATTATTGAGTGCTAATAGTTGTATAACTCAACGGTTACTAATTACAGTTTGATCAAAATGCCGAAAAAAAATCTTCAATACGATGAAAAAAATCTTCAGAAAGCTTTACTCGATATAAAAAGTGGAAATGTTTCCAAAAACTGCTTTAAAAAATATAAAAAAAAATAGATATAAAATATAAAAATATAAAATAAAAAGCAATATTCCTTAAAACCTTAAAAAAATGAAGTAAATTAAAGTTCCTATACAAACATATACATTTATATTAGTTAATTTATTAATTTATATTATTACCATTTTTTATATTTTACTTTTTATTTAAATAAAATTTCCTAAATATATGAATAAAACAGTAAACCATTGATTAAACATAATTTTTGTTTTAAAGGGTGTTAATAATTGTAGTCTTGGGGTGACAATAATTGTATCCGGGCTGGGTGCCAATAATTGTGGTTTTTGGTAAGCTTTTTTTAGTTTAATATTTTTAACTGGTTTTTATTAATAAAACCTTAATTTAATTAAGAAAATCAACGCATAATGAGTTTAAAATTACTTTGATATAAACATTATTTTTAAAACTCTATAAACGCAAAAGTTATGGTTGTTCAAAGTCAAAAATTTCCTTAGGGTTGCCAATAATAGTGGTCGGTACGCTATATTTCCAAACGGGTTCGGGTTCCCCACCATGGAAAGCTAAAATAATAAGCAGTCTAATCTGACAAATTACTTACCTATAAGGCACAGTGTCATACTTAGTCATTAGTCATAAGATATATAATAAATTATTAACAAAATTAAAATAAAATAAATAACTCTGAAACTTATCGTAAGTGTTTTCTTAAGCTATAAAATTTTTTTTATAATATTGTAAAAAAAAACTGTTTTCTGCACTGTAAAAGTAATTTAATTCACCACCCAAAAAAAAAATAAAAAAAAAATATGTATTTAAACGGAAAAGATGCAAACCTACATAAACAACCCCCATTTAATATCCAATTGGCAGTTTTTTCCAAATTCTCAATTGTATAGGTACCTTGAATTTGATACCAGTTAGGTGCATAGTTCCACTATTGCACATTAGATGGCGCCTGCTCAACACATCACCTTTTATCCTTCACAAATCCAAGTATAACGTAAACAATCGATGGAGAGGGCTATCAGCAAGCACACACCACACACAATCGCTGAGTTTGCATGAAAAAATACCTTATAATTTAAAAATGCCTTTAAAGATTTTCTGAATTATTTTCATCATTTTTGTTTAGAATCACAATATAAAAAAAAACAAAGCATTTCTCTTGATAGCAATTCTGGATTCTTGATTACAATTTGAATTTTATTTATTATTTATTTTATTTTTTCTTACTCTGCCATAGCCAATGCCACTTGATGCGTATTCTGGAAAACATAAGAAAAATGTGCTCAACTTTGTGCGTAGGTTTAGATATGGTTTCATGAAATTTTAATGCGGTCAGATGCAAAAGAGGGATTTTCGAAATGATTCTTTTTTTGATTGCTTAGAGGCTTTAAGTTCCCATGTGCATAATGCAAAATGTTTTTCTTTATACAAACAAAAAAAGAAGAAAACAATGCCTTGCCTATTCTACATTACTACATACCTACATATAGCACCAAGGGAAACAATTTGAATTGGCGAACAAATCTTTATTATTGCATTTAAATTATTAACCAAGAATGTATCGACGTTTTAGTGTTTTGTATAACTTTACTGTGTTTATAAATATGACACCACCAGGGAGGTAGCTACAGAAAATCGAAGGCATTAAGAAATGATTAATAGAGTGGAATTCTGCTTTGCATTCAAATTTCTGGCGCCAAGTTGTTTGCCAGAGAGTTATAATCCAACAAAACGGAAGTACCAAAGTTGAGGTTGTGTGCAACACTATATGAGCGTATACCTAAATATTAATTTATTATGTGTGCTTATCAGGGCCGGAATTACGGCTCAGTGGCGGCGGCGGGGCAACCATGATGAAATCTTAAATTTATATTCAAATCTTCACGGTTCTCTCACTGCATTAGTTCTTATAGTTTTTCTTGTAAAGCATTTATTTTTCTGAGAATTATTTGAAACATGTTTTTTTTTTTTAAAGCGCGTTCAGCACCGTACGTAAATAAAATTATCAATCAAATTATGTATTTGGTTGGTATTTGAAATTGCCTCCACTTTTTCTGGGCCTTGGGCCCTACAACCCTGAATTCGGCCCTGGTGCTTATTGTTACTGAGAAAATTTATGATTTTTTTTTGTGTTAACTATTTTATGGTTTTATATAAGTCAAGATATTGTCAGTTGTTTATGATAGTGTCGTCTGTAGTAAGACATTTATCTACATAATATTGATATGTTTATTTTATTTTAATAATAAATTTTCGTTTTTTGACATCATCGTTACCTTTATTATACCTATATAAAGATTTATTTATTTCTTTTCTTCAAGTACAAATGATCAGGCATGTACGTACCTAAGTACACTACATACCTGGTAGGTAGATATAGTTTCTCCCTTTGACTAAGTTGATGGATTCCAAGTATAATCGTTATTGGTAAAGCTGGCGTTTTACTGAATTAGATAAATGCAATATTCGTTTTTTTTTTTGCCTTTGGTTAAAAAAAAGTCCATGTTAAATACAATAACAATTTGGTATAATTCCGTACTGTTGCTGTATTTAACATATGGACTTTTTTTTTAAGCGAAGACAAAAATGCGCAAAAAGCCCAGGTTACTGCCCTGTTGCCTATAAAGGACAAATTTATATCTACATGTGTAGGTATCTACATCTACATGTTGATTTTATTGTAACTTGCGATTTACAGGTTGTTTTGTATAAGATTGACAACAGGCTAGGGCGTGTAGATTGGATCGAGACAAATAAAAATTGTATCGAGGAGGGGAGTATACGGTATACCTCCCTTGTTTAGGCAGGTAGGGTGCAATTTTCTAAAAAATTAACTTGGAATTGAAAAAAAAAATCATTGAAAAAAATCATTGCGGAGAAACAACGACAACACTTACAACGTCAGCCTGTCCTTTTTTTTAAAGCCAAAAGTCCATTATTTTATTTAATTTTAGTTTTTAAATCATTGTATGTATTTTAGTGAAAATTTTTCGAAAACCTTATTTTAAAACTCAAAATTTTGAGAAAAAAAAAATGATGTTCAAACTAATTTTGAACAAAATTGTACGTTATAAAATAGAAGTTTTGTTTTAAATATTCAATTTTCCTATTAACTTTTAGTCAAAGACAGAGTATTTTTAGTTTTAAAAATAACGGAAGGGGCAATTAAAAAAAAAAATTGACCTAAAACAGAAAACAAAATTAAAGAACAACGGTAACCGTAACAACGGTATGCTAGGCTAAAGCCAGAAATCTTTTCTTTTATTTTCTATTTAAATAAAGTTGCTTTAATGAACAGTTTTTCAAAATTTAATTTTAAAACAAAAATTTTTGAAAAAAAAAAAATAAAATTTGTGCTTAAACTGATTTTGTGCAAAATTTTATGTTATTGAAACGAAACTTAAATATTTATCTTCAACTTAAAAGATTATGTTCTATTTTTTCCTCAACGTATTTATGTTTCGTTTTAGCAACTATGCCTAAGTAGTATTATTGTGTTTAATATTCAATGTTCCCATCAATTTTCAATCAAATAAAAATAAAATAAATAAAATAAAAACAGAAAATTGAAAATAACAAAAATAAGTTTTCCTTAAATTCGACTTAAGGATGCATTTAGGCATCCAGTTTGTAATGTTTGATGGGAAATTGATAGAAGCATCGAATATTAAAAACAGAATTACTACTAAATAACGTAACATTTTGAAGAAAATTTGTTTGAACACAATATTGTTTTAATTACTTTTTCAAAATTTTGATTTTGAAAATAAATTTTTCAAAAACTATTCTCTGGCATAATTTAAATATCAAAATAAAAGAACGGACTTCTATGGCTTTAAAAAAAGTATAACATGAGATTGAAGGTATTGCTGTTGTTTTTAAATGATTTTTTTCCTTTTCAAGTTGATTTTTTTAGAAAAATGCCCCTCCCACCTAAATTGGGGAAATAGGGCCCCCCCTACCATATGAATTTTTTCCTGCTTCGACTCATCCTAAACACTCTTGTTTATTTGTCACACCTCTTACGACTCACTCTGTATTATGGCAACTTATAGCTTCGTAAAAAAAAAATCTAACTCAAGATTTCGATCAAACTTATCGTAGTGGAATGTTTTATAAAAATTTTTTTGATAGGCAAGACGAAAGAAGTGAATCCCGTAATTCTGTCTTCAGAAAATTCGAATATACCTAGGCTACCTTAATAAAATTTCCGAAAAATGGTTTTTAATGGAACCATCCATAGAACCATTGATTTTGTTTTATGTTTTTATCGAAAACGAATCAGTAGATTTGGATCAATTTTTAATGGAAAATGGTTCAAAAAGTAAGCTCAATAAAGTAGTAAAAGGTTTCCTAAAAAATATTTTTTGGTTTAAAAAAAAATTCAATTTAACTTTTGACAACTTAATAAATGACTACCTATTTCGAAAATGACTTGGTCGATTTGTATTAATTTTGGCACCAAGCGGTTTTTTAACATTATTTTTATAAAAAAAAAAAATAACGGTATATCTATTAATCTTCCACAACTGCTAAAAAACCAAAAACGACTCCAACAGCTACTCGTGTGTATAGATAGGATAATTACGGGAGAGATGCTGCATGTCTAATAAGTCGGATTTGTAGTCAACCGTGCCAAACCGTTTAATTTGTTTTTTGTTCAATAGGTTTTTAAGTACAAACGACAGAAAAAAAATTGTTTACTTTTGAAAGTGAACGGGAGTTATTGCAATTTGTTTTATTTTTTGTTCCCTTTCATTACGTGTAAATTTTTCAGCTTAGCAATTTATCGGTGCTTAAGGATGTCAAACCCTGTTGGTAGTTGGTAGGCATGGCATTAAGCAACATTTAATGGGAATGGGCATCTGTAATCTACACCTTCAAACCGTAGCACATCAAGTACACTTCATTACGATATCAGGATGGATCAATTTACATACTTCACTCCATCTTTAAATCCGACTTCACATCCTGACATAAGTCTTCCTACTGTCCCAGTTGTTCAAATCAGCATAGTGACCAGCTTATTGTAACCGTATAGAAAATGAGACCCATTATTTTCTTGCTTCAACACATCAACATTCACCAAACTACTACACCACATTATTCCTTTACGAAAAATTCAGGCATCCTTTAGCAATAGGAGAATCCAATTCACCAGAGGTTCTCTTTCCACCAAAAACTTAAAAAAAAAAAAAAAAAACAGGAAAACACCTCAGAGTCTTATAAAACCTTAACTAAAAAAAATTGTTACAAGGAAGATTCAGACATTTTTTATTGATCTAAAAAAAAGAGTAGATTGGGTATAATATACAAGATAGCAAATTATTTCATAAGAAGTATGTATGTATACATTTTACAAAAATTAAACTGTTTTGACATTTATACTTAAGTATTCTGAGTTTGAAATAAAATGTAAAAAGATTGCTCTTATATGAAACAAATATTTTTTTATAGCGTTCTTACGCTGCGGCATCTCTCCCACACTTGTTGGGAGAGACGCCTCATTCAGAATAGTTTATTTTTTGTTACCTAATTGTTATTTAAAAAATAAGTTTTTTTTAAGTTTAATCATTTTTTATGGTATAGATTATTACGATTTATTAAAAATTTTAAAGTATTTTTATAAATAACAAACCGTAAAATTGAATTTAAAAAAAGCGTGGCATCTCTCCCGCTATCATAGTATCTATTAATATGAGTATATACGATCGACTATTTACCCATTTTAACCAGTATCTGTCATTAAACCATTTTTTTTTTTATTTTGTACTATCTCTATTAAATATTGATCTGAACCATAAATTCACCGATTTCGGCGGATCCATCGTTGAAACTCAGTTAATCTACCGAAATGGGCGCATTAAAATTGCTGAACCACGAATTAATATCCAACCACGTTTGTACAATTGGCCCTTAAACTCATAATATCTTATAATTCCCTTTTTATTAATTGGTTCGGCTCAGCAGTGAACCCTCCATGTCTAACACGGTGTTATTTTATTAATTTTTCTATATTCAAATAATTTTACTTTTAACTGAACTGCGATGTTTTTGACGGGTTTGGTGGGTTGTATAATATTATAGACTCCCATAAATAATCTATTTCTTTTAATATCAAATTAATTGTTTCAGTCTTTAAATTCATAGTGTATACATTAGGGCAAGCTCCTGCGACCCAGTTGTGTATTTTTTTTTTAAATTATATAGTTTCGTGATAATCTCGGGAAATTGGTCCCAGGATCAAGTTAAAAAAATGCCTATAACTTGCCTATTTTATATAATTTTCCTTTAATCAGACTTATGTTTGTTTGTTTTAATAACTCATATGTGTTTTATTAAACAATATGCTCCATATTTTGATTAAAAGCTCTTTTCTTTTAATTAAATCTTAAATCATTCTTTATATTTTTTTTTTTAATTGGGTATAGGTACAGGGTGATCTATAGGTTGTAATGTTTCCCTTGTGAATTCCAACATGGAGTTTGTTCTTAAAAAAAAATTGATTTCTAACAAATAAGTTATCTTAGTCCCAATGTATCTCCTAATACATATATAGTTTACATATACACTAGCAATTAAACCAGTAATTATATATAGAATACCTAGTATCCTTTGGTAGTGCCTTTGGTAGTTATAGGTTCGAATCCAGCCTATCCATAATTTTTTTTTTTTTTTTTGTTCAAGGGATTGTCTTATAGGGATGGGATTGACAAATGAATTTGTATTGTTTCAAAAAAAAAAAGAACATAGAAAACATAGAAAACATCGCACGAAAAAAATTGAAACTGTTGCAACTAATGCAGGATTGAAGAATGGCAAATTATTTAGCAATAAAACATTCAATTTAGAACTTTTAACCCTTTGTCCAGAGGGTGGTTCGCTAACTTAATTCTAATTTGACAATTTTGCAAACAAAACATAGAAAACATTGCACGACAAATTAAAAATTGTCACAACTAATTCATGACTAATTAACGGCTAATTATAAAACATTCACAATAAGAAGTTTGTATATCTATTCCAGAGGGTGCTTCGCTAAGTTGACACCAAATTAGAAAAGCAGTAAAAAAAAAACATAGAAAATGTTGCACAAAAAAATGAAAACTGTCACAACTAATTATTTTTAAGCAATAAACTATTCGATAAGACGTTTCTACCCCTTTTCGAGGTGCTGCCTCGCTAAGTTTATATCACCTTTGCAAAGCAGCAAAAACAAACACAGAAAACATCGTCAAAAAATTTGAAATTCGCGACCCTAGGACAATAAAGTTCTAACTGACATTTTTGGTAAAATTGAGTTATAAAATTATCACAACTTATTAACGATTAATTATGCACCTAATAATTTTTCGATCGGCGAATGTTGTTTCCCCAACTTTTCACTCAATAAAAATTTGCATGACAAAAGTCAACTCTTTTTCAATATACGAATAGAATTTTTTTTTAATTACTTGTTCAATGACTCATTAGAGGACGCAATCCATGTTAAAACTATAGGAAAACGATAGCTTTATTCCAAACAAAAACAAAACCACTATTGAAAAAGGTTTTAAGGATTCCTTCGGATAGAAAATTCACTTTTATAATTGTGTTTTAGACTAAATATACCTATTCCATAAAAGATCTATCAATGGGGTATCAAATTAAAGATTAGAATACCCTCTGTGCCACTCCAGTGGTCCGAGAGACTTTTCATAGTTGTTGGCGCGAGTCTCCGAAATTGAATAAATGCATAAATTCATAGTTCCATATGTACCTAGATAGTACACATATCTCCATTTCCATGTCAAATTTGTGTAATCATTGGAACAATTTTACCTGTCAAACAATTCTTATCCTTCCAGAATACTTTCTAGTATGTAATATAATTTATCTAAACGAGTATCTCATCTTCTTTCACTTTCGTCAATGTTTATAGATTTCTTCACGGTGAATGGTCACCATAAACCAACGTGCCATTCAATCTTATTAAAACAAAACTAGGTCAATCTAGATACTTAATCTCGACCACACTAGATGAATAGTGTAAATATACTTTCACATAAAACTTAACAACTATAGAAACCCATCAAAATGTTTTTTCTACATCGAAATAGTAAAAAATCATTTCTATTAAACAGCCACTTGATTAGAAATTGTATGATGTTTTTTTTTTTTTTTTTTTTTATTGCTTCGCCCATAAAAAAGTCACATAAACAGTTAATATCTTTTATTGATGGTGATATATATATTTTGTATAAAAAAATATGCAGGTAACAAAGTCATTTAAGGACATATTTTATTATTTTACTTAGAATAGGTAGCTATATATTTTAAATTAAATTAAATTTATAAGAAATGTTGTTTAGCATATGTTAATATTTCATGGATATAATTGGCTTACACGTGTGTTATTAGATAATTTATTTATTCTGATGATAAAATATTTTTTTTTATTATTGTTTAGTAAGTTGAATATTAATTAGTGCTGCGAGAATGTGTTAATTTATTCATTTTCAGTTAATCCACAAGCTTCATTTAACAGATTGTTTTTATTAAAGCCGTCATCAGTTCAGTTAAATACATTTATATAAAATTAAGTGCGAGTGAAAAAAAAAATAACTTTTTTTAAATACATTTTGTTACTAAAATCCCACGATGAATGTGTCACCTCGTGTTACGTATACTGAAGGTATACCGGATAGGATACACTCAGGATACATTCAGTATACGTGTACGAAGTTCCACGCAACCAGCAACAGTGTTACCAGCCTAAAAGTGATATAAAGTGTTTTTATTTTGATTTATGTGTAAGTATATAAACACTGACTGACCGGCAAATAAAATATAAAACAAAATCTAAGTGATGATATATAGATACAAATAAATTCCACAAATAAAAAAAAAAAAAAAAAAAAAACAGCTGTATTCAATCTGTCTGACTACTGCTACTGTTCACCAACTACTGCCAATGGAATCGTATCTGATGCTGCTTCTTCTCTCGCCATCATATCAAAAACGGAATCGATTTTAATAGAAAGGACATGCTCTGCATTCGCAATTTCCTTTTCCAGCATCAAACTCATCTCAAACGTCTCGCGTTTTGTCTCTCGCAGTTGTTGGCTGGCTCTCCATTCCGCATGTTAGTCGAAATAATACACAAAGGGGATGGCTTTGATGTGATGATGCTGCAGCATACAAGGACCTTGGTCTTTTTTTTGTTTTGTTTGTTCTTAGATATATCCTTACCTACCCACCCGATAGGTGGTGGTGTGTATATGTATAGCTCAACCAGCAACAAGCCACCCTTGACGATTTTAGAGATACAAATGCTGGGGTAAGTATACAAATTGTTCACGTAGATAACAATACCTTTGTGGTAATCTCTTCCTGATGTTCTGTCTGCCTGTCGTACTATAGCAAAGACACCCCCTCACCTCCCCCAAAGTAAGTTTAGTTTCTTTTGGGAAATATAACCACTTGTTTCAAATAAACACACTCCTCAGGTGAACAATATACCTTCCCACGAAAAAAGATACAATATACAAGTGTATCTTTCGATTAACAAATCTATTCAAAAATTTATCTTTGAGATTCTCACCGGTAAGTGAGAAGAAACAAACACCAACAACAACTGAAAAAAAAAAAACGAGAAAAAACTGCTTCGTAGGTATCCTGAAATGAAAAAGAAAATAAATGAACCCATCAAGGACATTCTGGAGAAAAAAAAAATAAAGAAAAGAAACAAACAAAATGTATAATATGGGACACAAAAAAGGATATTATAATAAAATTCAAAATTTATAGATACTACTTGTGCATAGATTGGAACTATATCTTTAACTAGGGGGTATGGGGTGGAGTTTGGGGTTTTGGGTAGGCAACAAGGTTTTTGTTTGTGTGGGAACTGGCTTTACCCCACATTCTTTAGCTTTTCATATGGTCCTGTGTTTAGTTGGGATTGGAGCTTGGAGGGTATATGATTATTAAATGAACGCAATATGGTGCTCATATTTTGTATACCCCCAAGAGCAGCCATAGCATTCCTCCACCTATATACCCTTCAGTGCTAAACAGAATTTAGGGTGCCATTTTGCACCGCAATAAGGGATGCCACGAGAGAGATTTCAAAAAACCATTTTCTCGAATGCGGTTAGCATTCAGCAAAAGATCGACATTCATTCCAATAAGTGTTTAAGTTATGTGACAATTTACACTAGCTAGAACTTCTATATGCCACACCACTGATGAAAGCTGTGGCATGCGGCTAACATAGCAGCACTGCTTTTTGCTTGCTTGCTTCGTGTTCTCATAACGAAAATCGAGTTAACCATGAGTGCCGTACGTGACTTTATTAAATTTTCAATGAAAATAGTGCTCTTTTTCGGTTTATTTTTTTTTTATATATATTTATATGAAAATGGAAAAGTTACTTGCTTTTAGTTGGAAATCTTAAAAACCATTTAGCTAACCAGAATCTTATTATGAAAAGAATGGATGAAAAGTTATAGCAGTATGTCTCGCGAGACACAAGTGTTCTTGTGGATCTCTGATGTCTCTTCTGTAAGTGGTTTGTCCTTATCTTCTTTTTATGTTATAAAAGATACGACACGCCCTGGACTAATTTTTGTCGATTATACATGCAAATTAGATAGATACTATGCAACCAAAATGAGATGAAAATTGTACAAAACTTTGTCCACAAAATGACAATACTACTTTTTTTTTTCTCTAAATAATGTTATAATAACCAGATGCAAGTAATAATATCGAAAATGTTTCGTCCACAGAGAATAAGATACAATTGAAAGCATTTGTTACGAATGTTCGTAACTTTTTCCGCCCACTTAGGTTAGGTACATACAGCCCTCTCTTATTTGCTTTTGGATAAGAAAATAATCGAAAAAGTTGAAATGAGATAAAGTAGGAAGAAAACAAGAAAAAAAAAACATAAACTTGAAAAGATATGTCTATGATCGGTATGGCAGACGGGTTGGATATTAAAAGGTATAGAGTGGGCATCAACAAGATAGGTTAACTCTATATGGCGCTCTCTTAAAGTAAACTTTTGATTTGTTTTGTATATTATATGGTTAGCTATATGGCAATGGCACATGGAAGGAAAAATTGTATAAGAATGAGATACAAAAGAAAAATAGATATAAATCCCTCTCTTGACATAGACACTCATCATCATCATCTTCATCATAGACAATGAATGAGAAGCTAGAATTTTTTTTTTTTTTATTATTTGTTATTTGTATCATACCAAAACGCATATGTCACCCTATACACAACACAACTATATCTAGATACTATTTAATATGAATATCATGCTGTCATTGACATTGGCATTGGAATGGAATGACGACAAAGCTCATAAAATAGAGCGTCAAGGCAACATCAATAAATTATGTCATTTCAGAGAAGGAAAAAAAAATCAGTTATATTGCAATTTATTTACGTTTGGGTGTCTGTGTCTGGTTTTTGTCGTATAACGGTAAACGTTTGTGTGCCTTTTTTTTATAGCTGACATTACATTGATTGATAATAATTTTTTAGATTTTCAAAAAGGTGAAAAACACGGAAGATATAGCTTGTGGAATGTAAGTGATTTTGTGGAACATAAGTGTTTTTTTAATATCTTTTACATTTTTTTGAAAGAAACTAATTAAATTTTTGATGCAATTTCATAGGATAATATAAAAAATATATAAAAATTTTTAAATAATTAGAAAAGTATTAGAAAACACTATAAAATGTTTTAAATTTGAACTCATCACCTCGTGTTTATTTATGTACTTATTTTTGTTTGGTATCTGCTTCTGATGATTTGCTCTGTTTTGATGGTCGTGTGGGTGTGGTGGATACAATGTTTTGTTATTCATCATCTCCCACTCACATTTTTACTCGAATTCATTCACTCACGACAACACGTCAAAATTCGTCGTCAATCAGTCATCAACAGCGCCTTCATCAACTATGAGTGTGTTTTGTATATAAATTGCGTGAAGTTTTTTTTTTCTTTTCGTCTTCTTCTTCATCCCTCTTTCTGTCGTTTTCGTTTTGCATTTTTTTTTTTTAATATTTTGTTTATATTCTATTTTTGGAATTCTGAAAATTCAAAAAAAAAAAAAAAAATACACAAAAATGTATATACCTACATAATGAATAATTAAAAATTATAGAAAAATGAATCAAAAGCAATTTCAAGATTTAATCCAATGTTATTTCACTATTTCACTTATTATCGTCTCTTACACACCAACACAAATTAACTTAAAATTATTAACAAAATTCTATATAAAACACTTTTGAGTAGGTATAGATTATAGATGATGTTTTCGTTTCAACGTTTTAAGATGCTTTGACACAAACCATGCCGCAAAAGTTCTTGTCGAAAAATATTTTCTAACCTTTGAAAAAGACACATACCTTATTGAATTAATTTTTTTTTTTATATATCTATAGATTTTTCCTTACTCTATAAAACTAACTTGGATTTTTTACTTATATCTAACACTGTAAGCTATGAGAGTACTTCTTGAATGGTTGTATAGCGTCTTCACAATACACTCTGTGTGTGGCGTTTGATATGATTAAAAAAAATTTCGGTGTGTTTCAGGCATGGCTGTTGTCTGGTTCGGCGACATAAGGTAATGCTATGAATATCGAATATAATTTTGTTCATTTTTATTCTCACATGGATACGAGTACACTGTGTGTATATGGATACACACGGACGGGTAAAAGTTTCTAATTCCCAACACAAACTCAAATTTGGACCGACAGACAATGACGACGACGAAAACGTGTAAAAATGAATGAGGGAAATGTTAGAGAAAATATCCCAAGAAATTTGTTCCCACATATCTTTTGGGATATATCTATACAAATAACTTTTCTGTTTAGTAAGGAATTTCCCTTTGGATTATGGCGGTTTTGCGTGGGAGCTTTTTCCCGGTCCTTGTGCAGAAATTATTTATATCTATTGCAGATATTTTTAAGAGCTTTTTGGCACACACTTTTTTTTCACTGAAGCTATATTCGAACTATTATCTATGATTTTTATTTTATCACTTGAGGTATCGTTAAAACAAAAAAAAAAAGAACAGATAGACACTAATCACTAGGTAGCACATAGCGTTTGAATTAAATTCATACAATACCTACAAATGTGCAATGGTAACTAACAATACCCTCTTACTGTACAGAAGATTCACCGTTTTTCTATTCCGCATTGGTAGACCTTTTTACTGAACTGCAATTCATTTCACCCCTAATAAGGAACTAACAACCAAAGAATACCTTACAGTTACCTATTTCTGCTTTTCCTATTTTCTATATCCTTGCGGAAGGACGGCGACGAAATAAAAGCAAACAAAAAAATCACACATTGTCATGATTTCCAAAATGCAACTCACCAGATGCATTATAATATGATGTGTACCTACCGCTAGGGTGGTGTAAAGGGTGACATGAAATCAACTGCCCATATTACAGCATTGCGCGAGAAAATCCAAACTCCAACAAAAACATACGAATGACCATGCAAAAAGAAAGTTCACAATGAACCTGAAGCACAAAGAAAATACGAAGAGAAAAAGTAAAACACCTTCACCAGATACAGATTCAAAGGCGTTGATACTTTTATGCCAGTGCACTACCCTCGGGCGTGGCTTTTGCCAATTCACTAGCATTAAACAGAAAAGGAAAGACTGAGCAAGATAAAAAGAGATAGTGCTATGAAAAGCCGGTTTTGCAAATTTCAGATATTGTTTTCTTTTTTCTTTCATCCTAAATCCACATCTCCCATACAGCCATGATTGTTGAGATAGCTATAGGTAGTGTTTTGTATTTCACTAAAGTGCTAAAGAGAGATAGTTATCGAATTGAATTAGGTGGCCATTTTGGTGGGAGCGAGACCAGGCTATTGCTTATAGACAGAGTCAAAATATGGCATACCGCACATTCTTATGGATGGCATTTTAAAGTTTTCAGAAATGAATAAATTTTTTTTGTTAAAGTATCTAAGGCGGAATATTGTTGCAACTGAGTTTTGCAGTTGTTGCCGTTTGTTTGTTTTTTAACACTTTTCAGTTTTGCTATATTGTATGGATGTGTTTATAATAATTTGGTGTTTTTTTTTTAAACTTCTATTTGCTTGTGAATGGAAGGATAACCGTGTGAAAACTTTCCAAATTTCTAGTTGGTTATTCTCTTTTTAGAAATAGAAGTAATTAAAGCTTCTGAAACATTCACACGTGTGTATAGAGTACCTACTTAGTTTATATATGTACCTAACTTCTTAAAAGTTTTTGGGTAGGTATACCTACACAAAATTCTAATTATACAATCGCAAGCTAGTTATAATAGGTATGTCTAAGTGTGTACAGCCTTATGCTATCAAGGATTCTGTGCAAAAATACAAAGATCTAACTTTATTTTTTTGTTCGAAGGGGATAAAGGATATTTTGTACCTATACATAATTATATAATGGTGTGTGAGTAGGTTCTTTTTTCATTGTTTGAATGGTTGGCTTTTAATTGCTATTTGTGAAATTATAAGCAGGATTAAATTATGAAACTTGGAAAGTCTGAAAGAAATACCGAAGTAATTTAACAGCTTTTCTAGAAGCTTTAAGAATCTGAAGTAAATAGTATTCTTTAATTATTATTTTTTCTTTATTTTCCATTTAAAAACTTTAAATTTTGAAGTAACAAATGTTTGAACGAAAGAAGAAATGTTTTAAAAAGTTCTAAAGGACACCTGATGTTTCAGAGTATAATAGCTAATTGGAAAAACAAAGTTGGTAATTATAGGTACCTGCATACCTACTTAATATTTGAAGCTGGTCGCATATTAGGACCTTTGTTATTTTGGCTGTAGGCATAACAGTTACCTACCTATTACATACTTCATTTTGGTTAAATTTCTTGCTAAAAATTTTGATTTGCTATTTTTCATTTACCATGTTATGCCTTACTGAATATCTTCAGAGCTACCTCGAAACTAAAAAATTAACTAGCACTAGCACAACATAAGTACATAACATCATTATTTTCAACTATTTGCAGGTTTTCAGAAACAGAAAAATAAGCAAATATTATTTTTTTTTGGCTCTAAAAATAATTTATAAATATACCTACTTTTATTGCCATTAAATAGTTATGTATAAATTTGATTAATTAATTTTTTTCAAAGTTGATAAAAAACTTAGCCCAAATTATATAATTAATACGCCACCAAGATACTGAAAAACGTCAATTTGTTGATATTCAAAATAAAATCGTTATTTAATTTAAAAAAAAAAATTGTCAAAAATCAATTTTTAGTTTATATTAGTGTAATTTAAACTCAAAGATGAATGAACAAATTCATAAACTTAGGCATTTTTAGGTTCATAGGTATAAATGAAAATTATTGATGAATAAGTAGGTATAAAGAATTAAGCCTTAACTACATTGGTCACTTTTTGCAAAATTACAAAAGTAAAAATATTTCTTTTTCCCGCTAGCGCAGTTGTTTTGTGAAAAAGAATGTACGCAATTCTTTTTAATCCAAAATTTAAGCTTTCTGCATCATTTTTATAAGTTTTTTAATGAGAAAAACTATCCCAAAATGAGTTTGAAAATTTTCACTTTTGTACTTTTTCACTTTTTTTGCTTATGTAGTTAAGGCTTTATACGAGATGAAATATGAATTTTCCGATTTCATTTCTTTAGTTATAGTTTTGAAAAAAGGTAATATTTTAATATGGGTATAGTTGGTGTCAGTAAATTATTAGATATCAAAATGATGGCAGATAACGTATCTTTATTGAGTTTCGAATCTTAATGAATATTAAAAAATACTCATTTTGCTTTTTGATGCTTAGGTAAACTACAAAAGGAATTTAATGAGTTCAGTTTTCCGATGACGAATGGCGCCCAAGCATTCCTCAATAGTTCAAATAAGAACTGATGTAGTTCTTTACTTTATTTCAAAAAATACTTATTTAGCAGTAAAAGAAGACAGTATGGCGAGATATTGTACATAGATATTTTTAATTTTCTTTATAACTCACACAGGTAAATAATAAAGAATTACTGTTTGCACATAGGTAAGTAGTTTAAAACATTTTTTTTAAATGAAATTCTCGAAATGCACGACAAAAAGTCAAGTTAAAAATGGTGGATAGATCGGCTTCTGCTGTTAGTTGACATGAAATTTTACATTTCTTGTGTATTTTTCTGCACAACTTGAAGTATTTTGCCTGCTTGAAGTCTTTTTAACTCCTTGAAGTCTTTTAACAGCTTGGAGTCGTCAGTCTTTTCATTTCTTCTAATAGCCTCTTGACTTTAAATCAGTAAAATGATTTCAAAAATTTCAAATAATACTCCAAGCAGTTAAAATACTCCAAGAAGTGAAAAGACTTCAAGCAGATAAATGACTTTAAGTTGTTAAAAGACTTTAAGAAGTTAAAAGACTGCTTGAAGTGAAAAATACTTTATGCAGTCAAAAGTAAAAGAGTTTTAAATGACTTCAAAGAATTCTAGTCGTCTTCAGAGTAGGTATTGAATTCTTTTAGTTTTTAGTCTTTTGATTACTTTAAATGGTTGCATTATTTGAATGAAATACCTACTCTGCATTTTTTTTTACAACTCTCACATAAATATAAATATAATATTATTATATTCTTTCTTTAAAAAATTAGTATTTTTTATCTCCAATAATATAGTGTTTGCCTAGATATATGTATGTATTTTTAATCTTTTGATGAAAGCGTAACCAAATTGTATATCGATAGCTCTTCGCCTTTAGCCGTCGGTGTGTTATTTTCGTTTGTAGATTGTAATATATGTTAGATTAAAGTTTGAAGATAAGTAATACACTCAATTAAACGTAACTGATAAAATATAGAATTCACGATCAGTAATAGGAAAAGTCGTAAAGTGCAATACCCACATAGCATATTTCACTTCGGACTTTTACAATACTTTAATTTCAGCTAAATCGAACAGAGATGTACAACAGAGAGAATGTCCACCAAATATACACAAGCTGTACTTTATTGTGCCAGTTCCAAAATATTAATAAAGAAATAGATAATCTTTTAATTTGGAGTGTGAAAATTAAAAATTAAAACGAATTTTGTTAGTACCCCAAATTGATCTTGCACACCAGAGTAACTTCTTTTGTACACTCTATGGTAAGCCGAAATGGAAATTGCGAACTTTTGCAGTTATATTCCGCTTGTAAATCCTATGTGTTAGAGATCAAATTTAAGCCGTGTACGAATGGGATTAAAATTTCGATTAAATTTTATCCGAAATTAAATTCTAAAGGTTTCTATGTACAGATTCAAGCCATTAGGGTTAAAAATTAATTTTCGCATAAAATTTAACGTGGCCTTAGTTTTTGAAGTTTGAACGGATTTTGGAAAACTAATTCAGGACTTCTTTTTAACATTGAAAATGTTTATAGGATCGTTTTGACAGAGTTGTGGTGTTACCAAAATGATTAAATGAAATAAATTAATAAATTCAATAAATCATAAATGAACTCCAGCGTATAGGGGCATCACAACGAAATTTTTGGTTGGTGTTACTAAAGAAATGACCGAAATGATTGAAATGAACACATGAATTTAGAATATGAAAAATGAACTCCAGCGTATAGGAGGACAACTATCAAATTTTTGGTTGGTGTTACTAAAACATTACTAGAATGATAAAAATAAACAAACGAACACAAGCGATGAATTACAGCAGGCGTTGGCAATAGGTATACGGGGAAAAAACGAAGAAAGAAAAGTATTGTTCGTCGTCAACAGGCAAGCTTCAGTGGAGAATGGTCATGAAGTATATTCAAAAAGAGAAAAAAAACAACAACAACAAGGTATTCAGAAGAAGACAAATGAACAGACAAGGCAACCAAAAAAAGTAAATAGGTATTCTACCAGATTTTTGTATGTTGTAGGTACATATATATGTGTATGCATCAACATAGTTATGGAGGTGAGGTAGGTAGGTTGTGATTTTGTGAAAATAAAAATAATAGGTAGGTATTTATTTTTATTCCATACAGAATACAATGCGGTCTTATAAGAAAGGCCAGTGATGCAGTTGAGTGTGCAAGCAGGAGTAGAGCTTGCTTGAAATCGATATACCTACCCATGTAATATGTAGGACAACAAAAAATATGCCAGAGCATGTTTTTTTCTAGCAACACTATTAAGACGAGATTAGAAATCAGTTTTATAAGAAATACTGGGCCCTACCAATAATCAAATTTAGTTACGACTTAAATATTTCAGTAAAATGGATCATAATTGAATGGGCTCTAAATAATAAACCGTGCATGGTATTACCCTAAATATTGGTAAATATTGGTAAGGCCCACTGTCTTTTAAGCGCCATGTTTCGTCGAAAATGCATATTTTTTTGTATATTTACGTTTAACGTGCATATGTTGCCGTATTTTTGTATATTTTTCATTAAAATCATAACTTGTACAGTGTCTTCTAATGTTTATTCAATAAATAATAAACAAACAATAATAAACAAAAGGTATAGATAGCTTTTGAAAATTTAGACAATATTAACCCGAAACTAAAAAAATCATATTCCCAGTAATTCTGACTTTTTAACTTTTCTTTCGTTGAAAAGTACAAAATTTGTTAATAGCCGCGAGAGCAAGTTCTTGGGACTCACTCGTGTAAATTTTAGTTTTTCTTTTAATTGATAAGGCTGGGGGGTTTAGAAGTTTTGCTACAAAAATAGGGACTTCCACACAAAATAGCACAAAAGGAGCACAATTCTAGTTATGGTTTCAATTGATTATGCTAATCGCTAATGTGTATATGCTAGCTTTATAGACGTTTAGATTTATGTCGTTCTTTTTAGTGCAGTTTTTTAAAAATACATTACATAGGCATACATACCTCCATAGAATATATTTTTACAAGCAATATTGATCATATTTTTAGGACATAATAATCATATAATTATAATTACTTGTTAAAGGCATATAATTGATTTTTAAGGGCATAATTATAAGCGCTAAAAACTGTTTTTAGGGCATATTTTTCTTTGCCCTAATATGATATCAAATTTAAAAAAAAACGATTATTTTGGTTGAATAGAAAAGTATGATGGGGCTAGTTAAAGAAAAATAACAAGATTTATTTTTTGTCCAATGGAAAGTGACATTAAATACACCTAGAAACTTCAGAACCTATAATGCTGTCTGAAACTGCTTATTACGTTTTAATTAATGTGTAAAGATTGTAAAGATTAATCATGTATTTTGTTTATCTAGCAAAATAAAGTCATTTTCAATGTCCCCATGGTTACTTTATGAGTGAAATCTGTACATTTTTAACAGCTTTCTTGGACCTTCTGTGACCCGATTTGTTGGTCTTTGGTTCCTCTATCCCAGTTAGAGTTATCTAATTAGGTACACACCGAATATTTAGTAAAATATGTTATTTAATATTTGATTGGTTTACTTTACTTTATTTTTGACGGAATTCTATAGAATGCTTAGAATCTATATATATAAAAATGAATTGCTGTTCGTTAGTCTCGCTAAAACTCGAGAACGACTGGACCGATTTGGCTAATTTTGGTCTTGAATTATTTGTGGAAGTCCAGAGACGGTTTAAAAGGTGAATAAATATAAAAGTTGTTAACTATCTTCAGATTATTTTTATGTTGATTGATAAATCTTAAGTTGTCACAAATTAAATTTCTGAACGCAACCATAATATTTGACATTTAACAATCAACTATATGTAGACTAGCTGACCCGGCAGACTTCGTACTGCCTCAATCGATAAATAAAAGACCTAAACTTTTGTATAAAATAAACTTAAAACAAACAAAAGGAATCCATAATTAATTAAAAAAAGAGTTAAACGTTTAAAATCGAATGGTAAATCCAATTTATTGCAAATTAAATTTCTGAACGCAACCATAATATTTGACATTTAACAACCAACTAATATGTCGATCCATCCTCTATCGATACCTTAGACAAAGAGTGCATCCTTCTATCTTTGTGAGTTACGATTACCGCTACGTGCACGAGAACTTTCTTTACTTCGGTGATCCTTTGTGATAGCGACATTTTAAGTTATGTGCTCTTTTTTTTTGTTGATCTTTTGTGATAGTGACACTTTACTGGTAAGTGCAAAACTCGGTTTTGTAAGTAAGCAACATCATGTGTAATTAATCGAAAATAATAATAAAACATCATTCGTACCGAGCATTTTTTTTTTATTAATTATGGATTCCTTTTGTTTGTTTTAAGTTTATTTTATACAAAAGTTTAGGTCTTTTATTTATCGATTGAGGCAGTACGAAGTCTGCCGGGCCAGTTAGTCCTTTTGATAAATTTACAATAATATGAAATTTTTCTGCCTAAATTCGGGAATTTGGTTTACACGTTTAGGCTCTACTTTGATGTGAAAAGTGCAGTAGACGTTAATATGTACCGACGAACACACAGAGCAGGGCAAAAGGTCATCTTCGTTTTTTTTTTTGACATGAATACGAGTATAACACTACACTTGCCCTATATAGCATATACAAATTGAAGTAATGTGGATAATGTCGATAAATTTCTATATAATGTAAATTGTACATATGTAATATACGAATGTAATACTCATTCGAACTTCATATGGGTATGGTGTATACTAGGCTCCGTTTATTTCAAAATATGTATGTATCCGACATACAAATTCTGTCAGAGACATTGTTGTTAGTCTTTCAAATCGACCAATAAATAAGAACTCAGGCAGACATATACCTATCTTTCATTTATATCTTATTCACTGTAAAGTGTGCCTATAACGAAAAAATCTAACATCGAAGATCTCCTTTCTATTTTTAAAGCCAAACAGAACATTCCTCTACACATCACAATTTTAAATTATTTTTTTTTTTTTTTCGAAATTATATCAAGAAAGGTCACGAATATTGATATTTTTAGAATTTTTTAATTTTTTTATATACGTAATTTAGAACATTTCTTATAGCCCATAAGTGTACGACAATCATTTAAAAATGCATTTATACTAAAAACATTAATTTGCAAAATTTCATTTAACCTGTTTTATATTTCAATTCGACTTCAAAGATTTGTGACTTACTTTTGATTTATAAAAATTACTTACATAAATAAAATTAATTCTATAAAATACAACTTTTATGTGAACTTAATTAAAATAAATAAACATGAAAATGTATATAAGTACTCTCATTATCATATTTTTTTTTTGTTTTTGTTTAAATTCAATGAAATGTATAAAATATATATTTTATTTAACTTCGATTTAGAACATCATCAATTTTAAGATAATATACCTACCGTAGATAATGAAGATGGGAATTATTCTGACGGAAAGAATGCCTTTATCTTCTTTTGAGGTTATAAAACAGAACAGATAAATAAATTCACATAAATTTATGTGTATTTATATCAAGATAAGCTTAATACGAAATACGACATTTTTTACCTTGACAATATTTATAGTGTCATGTTATGTAAAATTAAAACACAGGAAAAATATATTTATATTGATATATTTACATAGTTTTAAGTTTTTTTTCTTTTTTACTAAGTATGGATTCTAACTTTTTTAAATAAATTGTGATACAAATTTTTCAAGTTTGCCCATAGAAACAGTTTAAAATGTAATTTGGGAGGCCTATTTTCTCCTTTAAACTTTTTAGAAAAGTGTCACTCACATAAGCCGTTCGGATTCGGTAATAAATTGTAGGTCCTCTCCATTCCTGCAGACGACATAAAAAAATGGCTGAGTATTGTGAGCCACTAGGCCCTAGTTCTTCATGAGCTGTTGTGTCGACAAATTTGTTTAATTATTTATTTCAATAGACGCATAGACGTTGTTCATTATTGATTTTTATTCAAATATTTAAATTTTCTAAAAATTTCATTTATTAATTTTTGTTGTGTAACTTATTTTAAATTTATTTATTTTTTTGTAAAAACAAAATGTTTAGTATTTTTAAGAGAACAAATTGGGCTTTTAAAATAAAAAAGCTAAAATGATACTTAACTACGCACGTTCTTTTGTGAAAAAAATTTTACCAAAATCAAAAAAATTGTAGGACGGGTAAAAAATCCTAGCTCTTGTGTGAATACAAAAAAATTTAAAAATCAGTGCAGTGTGGCAAGGTTAGAGCTAAATAAATAATTGAGACCAAAAATCATAAAAAATAAACCTTTTAAGTTGAAAAGGAAGCAAAAACGAGAAAATTCCTTCTTAAGTTTTGCGTTTTAAGTTTTCTCGTCTTCATCTTATGTACTTGATTACAATACTCGATCAGGCATTTAATATTAGAATTGAATTTTTGTGAGCCTATCATAACTAGCAATTGTTATGACCACACTGAGATCCTTATTTTAAAATTTGTGTACCTATACTCTTGATTTATCATAGAACCATGGCAACTCTAGTCGACTGTTGTGTTTGATATTTAAGAATTGGCAGAAGTGTCTGCACAGAAACCCTTCCACACTTTTTCAGCAGTTTTCTTCTTTCGGATGAGAAAAATTCATCCCTACTTCACAAAATTGGACAGACTGCCCTTAATACCTGCAAAAAAAGTCTAGAACAGAGCCGATTTTATTTTTGAAACTTTGAATCTCGAACCTTTGTCTTTTCGAAACTTTGTTTTTCCGACCTTTGTCTTCTCAACCCTTTGTCTGTCGTAATTTAGCCTTTAAAGACTATGTCTTTCGAAGCTCTATCGCATTCCCGAAAATCCGAAAAAAAGCTTCAAAAGTGTAAAGAGGGTACCTACTATTTTACCAAGATGTTATGATCATCATATCATAATCATTATATTAATACGTGAACAAGAATTCTGTCCACCCCTTTTTAACTAACTTAATGGCAACATATTTCAATAATTTTTTTTTTTGTTTAAAAAGTATCGATGACGATCGCTCCACTACAATTTAGTTTTTATGCTTATAAGGCCTGGCGCGCACATGATGCAACTAAACAGTTTGGTTTCGATTTTGAGTGCATAGGAATATATGAGAGTTTGGAAAACGACAGCACTGGTGCGCGCCGGCTTATGTGCGCGGATAAACCGGCGCGCACCAGTGCTGTCGTTTTCCAAATTCCGAGGGTAGCACTTGTCAGAAAATTTGGGAAGATTTTTAAAAGTTGAGGAACCCCTAAAAATTCAAAATAATTCATTTAATAATATGATTCCAAATGAAAAGAGACAAATAATTTTTTCTATCGAAACATAACAATTTTTAACATTCATTTTTGCAAATGAGTTTGCACAATCAAAAGAAACAGCACGAGCCAATTTTTTTCTGTTTTTTTAAGAATACAATATATCTTTACTTGTGTATCTAGCTTTAATGTCATAATTTTTTGTTGTTCTATAAATTTTCTTCCGAAGAATATCTGGCTTTGAATGAAGAAAGACAACTTTAAATTTGGAAACATAAATTCATTTCCTAAAAGAACTTTTTAAAACTTTATAGCCAATATGTTTTTTTTTGGCATCTCAACGTTAGTTTAAAAAAAAAAGTTTAAAATTGATCGATCGAACTGTTTTTCTTTACTGAATGGTCAATTCGTACAAATAAATTAAAGAAACAAATTGTAAACATTGTGAAATCTTCATTAAAAGTAAAGTACGTCCACTTTCCACAAAGAAACAGATACAGCTCTTCAAAAAAACACAAAAAAAAAAAACTGTATGAAATTATTTTCCCTTCATTTTTTTTACTAATGAAATCCAAATCGAAATGAAACATCAATAAATCTTGCCTCGAAAGGTTTATAAATAAAATAAATTTTGTTTAATATTTGGTTTAGGTAAGTCCGTTAAATTATATTCACTTCGAACCAAATTTCCTCCTCCTTGTCGCTTAAATAATTGCATTTAATTTTATTGAATTTTTCACGCCTAGGAAAAAAGCTTATTTTTTGTATGAAAATTTCACTTCGCTTCGATTTATAAACGAGACTTAAGTGTATAATAAATACACAATTAAAAACGAAAGACATTTTTTGGGCATTATTTTAATAAATAAATACATAACATCACTTTGTTAAATACTTTCATTGAAAGTTTGACATTTTGAGTAGTTCTTCATCATTATATCGCTTTCTGAAACCTAACAGAAATGTGCAATATTTTTTTGGAACAGCTATGTGAAAAAATAAAAATTTGTGCTCATAAAATGTAAGATAATCTTTTCAATTAATTCTTTAATGTGGTGACTTGGGGACTGGGGAGCCATTTTGAGATAAAAGTAGCACAGTAGCCCTTTCCTCAGCAAAGTAGCCAAATGCTACTATAGTAGCCAAAACGACAGCAGTGGCGCGCACTCTCATATAAACCCATTGTGCTCAAAATCGAAACCAAACTGTTTAGTTGCATGTGCGCGCCTGGCCTAAATATCCGTTTAGCCAGGTACATTAATTAAATGAAATTAGGTGATTTCCCCTTCACAATTTAGAGCGAATTTTTTGACCATATTGAATAAAGGATTTACACCATGCCAATGTTTGGTCCGCCTTCACTCTCAAATAAATAATTGTAATTTTTTGCTCTATATTTGCTTTCTCACACAACTTTAGACAGATATCGTTCATACATTGGCAATTGGCATTCTATTCATCCCTTCATTTTTCTCATCCCTCTTCTGTGTGTCTTGCAAAGAGTTGGATAGTGTGTTGTGTGTGTTTGCAACAGTAATAAGTTCAATGTGCGTTGTTTTTTTGGGCAAATGTATTCAAGAGATGGAAAATGAACTCCAGGGGAGAAAGAATATTTACACGATAAGTTATAAAAATATACCAATGTCGATAAATTTTTGTTCGTGTCCGTTTCAGTAAGTTGTCGTTGGCCCTATCGACATGCATCCTATTTTATGAAAAGGTCGAATTTCGACCAACGGGCGTTACTAGTTTAATTAAATGGGTTTAAAACAAAAATTCCCAATGTTGTACAATATTCAATTACCTACAATTGTAATTGAATATTCTTAACCAATGAATCTGTCGCTCGTGTACCTAATCGTATCAAATTAATGTTTCCAAAACTCTACTGCTCATACAAAATTTAAAATAGAAAATTTAAATTCTAAATTTGCATCTTCCGTTTTGAAATTAAAAAAAAAATACAATTTAAATTAGGTATGGAATCTCCATTGAATTTACGATCCCCTATTAATGAGATGATCATAAGTTTCATATTATTATAAAGCAAGCACAAAAAAAAAAAATCTCGTTAAGCTTAATTAAAACATAAATATTTTATGGTTGAAAAAAATCCTCCTCAATTGAGGAATATTAGGTAGGTAAGCCTTATTAATGTATGAATATTTTAAATGTAGTTTTTTTTTATATCAATTAACTTTTCTTCAAGTATTTGTTTTGCCATTAAACTCTTATAGTAATTAAAAAAAAAAAAAAATCTTTGCCATAAAATGATAATTTTGCATTGAATGATGTTATTATTATGTGTCAATTGTCAATTTATTTGTAAACATTTGTTTGTTGTGAAATTTTAATTATAAATGTGATAAGCTATCAAAAATGTTTAACTTTTCTAGATTGTATTTTTAATACTCATGTTTTTTTTTGTATGGCTTTTATTTTGACAATAATGTATTTTTAAATTCGAATTTTGAAATAATTACATAATAAAAGAAATAGTCTTTTAAGTTTTTGTATGGGTACCTAGAGTATGATAAGGTTTCTAAGTGCAACTATATAAACTACTTTTATTTCACATAAAAATCGAGAAACTACACATTATATACAAATACGCAGAAAAAGACTAAAAGTACCGTCTTCTTGAATAAATAATGTTTCAATGAAGAACTTAACCCAAAATGAGAGAAAGAAAATGAGTTTCCAAGTAAGAATTCAAAAACCACAATTCATTCAAATTCATCTTTAGAAATAGGTACACGAACAAATGCAGGATTGACGTAACCATATGGCTTAGGTATAATGATGCACGATATTGAAGATCCGGGGGATCACCTTCATTAGTTCATAAAGTTATAATATATATAATTCAATTTCATAAACTTTATGAAAGAACCAAAATTTCATAATTCATTGGCCAATATTAGGTACCGGATTTATTGGCTTAAATTTTAAACAGCGAACCATTTTTGTTTTTTTTTACTTGAGTAGGTTATTTTCGAATTAGGGAGGTACCTACTTACTGTTAAAAGTAGGAGCTTTGGCCGTTAGTATTTTGTTTTTTACTTTTTATTTCTGAAGAAAAATCTATTAGTATCGATCATCCAAAAATATTAAGTAAGTTTTTGTAAGAATTTTTAACTGATTCATTTTAAAGCAAAATGTGAAACTTTGCCGCTCCCTGCAGCTCCAAGACAACACAAATTAAAATGCATGCGTTTTGACAATATACTTTTTCTCTAAGGTCGAATAAGAATTGACACTAGTATAACTTTCATTGGAAACTAGACCTTATCTTATACATAGCTATTTCTACAAGAAAGTTCATAAAATTCATCATCTTCGAAAAACTATGTTTAATATGTACATATTTAAGTAAACACCTTTTAAATATTAAAAGAAACAAAATATATTTTTTAACAGAGTATGGTTGTGTTTTTGTTTTTTTGCTTCAAAAAATTCAATTAGAATACGTATGTTATTAAGTGTAGAATAAAATTAACCCAAAGGAAATTTCATTGTTTGTTCTGGAGACATTTGAACAGAACTGCATTTTTCTTTAGCATTTTTTTTTTTTTTGGTTAAAATAAAAATTTGTGTTTACTAAAATATTCTTGAGATATTCGAACGAATGACATTTTACAACGTTTTTTGTTAAATAATTATAATAAAAAACAACTATAATTGTATTTTCTTGAAAACCCGTTTTGTTTATTATGTTTTTTATCTGTTAAATAAAATTCAGGGAGACGAACATTATTTCCAAAAAAAGAAAAAATATCTCAATCGGATAAAATATGCAAAAATTTTAAGAACAAAGGGACGAAATCTCCATGGGACTTAAACTCCAAGAAATATTTTTTTTGCCATAATCTCCAAATCCCCCAAAATCTTCATGTTTACCCAATACAGTTATTGCTGTTGTTGATTGAACATATAAGGAAGTTTTCAAATTTCAAAAAAAAAAAAAAATAATATGAGTTATTGAAGATTTATAAGAAAATATTTAAGTTATTGTTGCTAAAGCTGCCATAAATGATGACGAAAATACTACCAAAAAAAGGGAATGAAATAGGATATAATAAATTTAAACAATGTTAAACAGAAGGTAATGTATCCAAAAATTTAACTTTTTTGAAGCGAATTGCTTTTAATTAATAAGAAAAAAAAATATAAGTCGCCTATTTTTCCCCTTTTCAATTTTTTTTTGAAATATGAACCATCTTGTTTTATACAATTCATATATACATATTTATGTGTCTAGAATTATGTTTATTTTTTATTTGAAATAAACAAAATTATAAAAGAATAATTGTTTTTTTTTTGTTTTAATTTATGTGAAAAAAAAATTAAAACAGCTTTAAAAGTTATAGTTTCAAGCAAAACAATGTTATGAATCTTAAAAATATTTTTTCTTGAAGATTTTGTCTTTACTTAGGTTCGTCTTTGATGAGGATTTCTTTTCAGACCAATTACAACAACTTACAATGGGAATATAAAAAGGGTCAACATGGTGAGGAGGAGATATTGGGGAGGGAGTAAGCGATCAGAATTATGTTAAGTGCTTTAGACTTTGAAAAATTATAAAATGCAAAATGTATAAGAACTTATTGTGGGCGTCAGAACCATCAATAACAGTCAATCTAATACTATTATCTAAAAAGCGAAACATTTGTCGAAATACAATGATCATAATGTAATAAAACAAAATTATTTTAGCACAGTTGTGACTGCAACAGCTTAGCTCAGACCATAAATTGAGTTTTTTAAATTCTGGTTTTCAAAATAAGGATATTTTTAGCTATTCTCTTAAGAAGCCCAATATGGACTAGCGCTTAGGCTTATTCTCTTTTATTTTTAATTATCTAGCCATCTCCAAAAGTAGACTTCATACAATTTTGTGAAAAATCCTAAACGGGGAAAATGGCCCAATAAGCTCTTGGCTAAAATGGCATAGTGTGCCATTTTATACTTAATTTTCTTTAGAGTGAAAATGGTTGAAAAATATTAGCGATCTACAGAAAGGCATTCCTGGCCTGAGGACACATTATCAAAAGCCCTAAAAGAGAAATAGGCTGGAAAAAAGTATCCAAAGTATTCGGAGTCCCAAAAACTACCACTGAGGAGATGAGCAGTCAACAAGAACAAAGTTTTGAATGGCTTACAGAAGGGTCCATCCTTTCCAAGCAAATGGAAAAGGAGCTCGAAGACTATATTTTGCATTTGGAATAACGTATATTTGGACTCACTCATGGTTTTGGTTAACTTGCCGGGAAGTTTTGATCGTTGGAATTTGGAAACGTTTTTTTAAATTAAATACTTTAAATACTTTTTGGAACTTTTTAAACTTGTAAAGCGAAAAAATGTTAGCGTTATTGATTAAGCTTTGAAGAGGATATAAATAACATTTAAGATTTGGATGTCACTTTTGATTTGGGACATTGTCCTTAGGGGGGGGGGGGGGGGGGGGGGTATTTCAGTTACCTCTTTACCCAAGAAAATCCCATCGTGGTTTTAATGAGAATTGAGAATAGAGAAATAGTAACAGAATATCGAAAGACAAAGTATAGAAAGACAAAGGTTCGAAATGACAAAGTTACGAAAAGAAAAAGTTCTGGAATACAAAGTTACGAAAGGCAAAGTTCCGGAAGACCAAGTATCGAAAGACGGTTTCGAAAAACAAAAAGTTCGAAATTTGAAATTTTTGAAAAAAATGTATAAAAATACGGACGATTTCTTTCATTTGAATAAGAAAGTATAAAATAGAGATGAGCAAACTCAGATAAATATACTGCGCTGATACTCAAGAGGAAGGCACTTTCGACTTTGCGCCATAGCGCAATTTTTATTTCTTCTCCGCTTAATGAAGTCATAGGCTGAAGAACTTACAAAACTGTCTCAAGCTTATATTTTGACACAATAACAATACCATTAGAAAAATTTATGGATCCCAATTTTTGCCAAAATTGGTTATTATTATTTTATGACCATATAAGGTAGTCTCCAGCCACCAAATTTGATAACCCAGTAATGACTAATATACCTACATAATATATGGTCATATAGCCACCGCACTGTAGAGACCAAAAAGATCAACTTATATCTTCCCATTTGACCTATCAGTCTGACTGCACGGTTCTGTTTTTACCATCACCACTGTAACAATCATCACATAATCAAGAGCCAGTAAGAACAACGTCGGTCGGTCGGTGACAATAAAAGCTATTGAACTCATAAACCAGTTTTACTTGAAATTATATTTTCGTATAAGAAATCAAGCCCTTCTTTAATGCACAAGCACATAAATATTTCAAGTGCAACTCTTGCAGCTATTTCCAGACAAAATTTAATGTCATTGAAATAAACATATATACTAAGTTAAGCGTCTTGTAGAAGGCATATTGAACTTCATTTCGGTCTTTAATTCAGCTCTAAAACAGATGGCTAGCACAACATTGTGTTTTTCATTCAACAAAAAAATAAATAGCCCCACCACACATCACACAAGCGATACACACCCAACATGTGAGATGTGGCAAATGGGGGCGAATAGGCACTTTAAAATCTTTCCATTTTTTTGTTGTTTGTTAAGATTTGAACTGCGCCTCAGACACACTCAGACAATGAAACTCTTAACCATAAAAAACGGCCCACTTGACCACCATAACCACTGATTTTGAGTCTCCATCAGCCTCACACAAAACCATGCTCCCCGAACGCTCCTTTAATCTTGTACTCTAGTGCTTTACAGCCTCAGTTTGCCTTATATCTAATTTATGAACTGATGTTACTTCTTTGTTCCTTGTTGTTGTTCTTTCTTTATGCTTTTGGTTTTGTTGAAGAAAAACAAAGTTGAGAAAAAAAAAAGATTAAACTGTTTTTATGTAGGTATCTATAGATACATTTAACTAAAGCAAAACAAAATTTATATTTTTTATAAAATAACAATACAAAAAAAAAAGAAATCTTATCGTTTTGCCCTTTTCGCCAAAATGACCGTAAACGTAAAGCTATAAAAATTATAAATTAGGGGTTGGTTGTTTATTTTTTTTTTTTTTTTTTAAAGAACGGACAACAAACATGCTACACTCCAGCAGCTATCACTAACACTATACCACTATATTAACCAGCAACGTATAGAAATGATGGCTGGATGGTCCCGGTCGGTCGGTGGGTCGATTATAATTCAGAATTAAAGACGTAAATTTGGAAATTTATCTTTTGAGTCATGTGATAGGATGTTGGCTCTTAAAGGATGTGGTTTATTATGGAATTTGGTTTGTTCCCAAACTAAGGTTTTTTTTTCAAAGAATTGAAAATGAATACACGTTTTCTTGTGCTGTCAAGCCCCAAACTCAAAAAGGGTTATTATTATATTTGGAGTCAAAATTAATACTTCACGTTGTGTGATGGCATTTATTGCGGAACTAAGAAAGGTTCTTTTATTTCAATACTTTATTCTTACTTATAAATAAAAATAAATAAATAAATTTGGTGGCACGAACGGCGCATGAAGAACAAGGGCCTAGTGACTTACAACTCTCAACCATTCCTGTGTGCTTGTCTGCAGGAATTATTCTTCATTCCTTTTGCAAATTAACCACATGAAAAACCTAACACAATTTAAATTGGCGGTTTTATCATGTAATAAGGGTGACCTACACAAATTTTTATAAAATATCTCAGCCTAAAATCAGAAAAATAGATGAGCTTTTGGCCTCCATTTTGGCAACTATTACTACTTGCAGGGAACAAAAGAATACAATGCTATGATTATAGATACCTATAATACAACAAACTGTAGGTGCCGTGAACTAAGTCCCCAGGAACTAAGTCCACCGAAGGTGTTAGTTCCCACTAGGCGGGAACAGAAACCACTTTTTGAAAGTTGTCTTTATTCCCAAGCAAGGTGAGAACGAAGTCCACTTTCTAATGGGAATTTTTAACATATCTGGAAAATACGAAAAAAGAACTAATTAAAGTGAGGTTTGTATGGGGGGGATGGCATGCTGCCCCCCTGCAACCCCCATGCTTGGCCCATTATAGGATTTGGAGTAGGTGCGAGGTTGGTTGTAGCAAGATTATTGAATCAGAAAAAGTCAAAATTAACGGTGAAATAGACGATTCCTAAAGACTTTGGAGCTATTGATTATAACCATATTTCGATCTGCAAACGCCTTAGATTTGCTGATGATCGATAAAGGCTTCTACGTTCAAGTTATAGCCATATAATTATACAAGACACAAGCCATGTTGCAAAAGAATTCACATTGTAGAAGTCAAAATTCAAAATTTAGCAAAAATGCAAACACAAACATCTGAATTCATCTTTTAGGGAATGACATACAAAATAATCTCTACCAAATTTGAAGCAAATGGACTCAGCCGTTTAGGCTCTAACTTGATGCACACGTACAGTTAATATAATTAAATAAAGACGCACTGTTTGACTAATACAAATTATTTTTGGACTTATCCATAATTCCTCCCAAAACTACAGTTTTAGCTAAAGCTACGTAAACCGACACATGTCAATGAAAAAAACAAAAGCTAAAAATATGAAGATTTAACTAAAATTTTCTAGCTGAAGCAAAAGAGTGTATTCTGTTTTTTATTGACATAAAACAAAGTTTAAGCTGTAGAACTGTCTTGCTTTAGCTACTAGTAAAAGCTATGACTAGCCAGCCTTAGATTCTTCCAAAAACTGCTTTTACTTTTTTTTTTTATTCACAAGACCCATAGGTACTAAAAACATCGTCTAAAATACATTTTTGATAATACACAATATATTTTTTTTATTATGGACAAATAGGGTTTTCTTAATCACATTTATTTTAGCAATAAAAATAAGTTTTTATGTTTAAACTTTTTTTTTTTAATCTTAATTTTTTCATTTAATATAATTTAGGTTATTATACAACATCAGAGGTATTTTTTTTTTTATTTCCACTGAACTCAAAACTTTTTCACACCTTCAGTTGTAGTTTTGTTAAGAATTAAATATACAAAAAATTCCAGAAATGAAGAGGGACTGTGATTTATTTAATTTTATAAAAAAAAACCTATTCAAGATAATAAGATTTTTGAATTAACCTTATGTTTTCTGCGGTTGTTTAAAATCTAAAAAAAAAATTCCGATAAGGTTTACTTACAAAGCTTTCTAAGATTTCCAATATTTCTATTAATCTGATGGTGAAGATCGAAGAAAATGTTTTGAGATTCATGTGGTGTAGCAATTGAATTTAATATGCCTATATCACTTTTCGGTAGCCAATTCAACCTTTACCTTTACCTAAATATTTCTTTAGGTAGATACTTCTAAAAACAGGGGTGTGTGAAAACTATTCATGATCGCGAGTCAACACAGGAAAAACCTTGAATGAAGCAAAAATACCAAACCTTTAAATAGAAATGTACTCACATTAGACCCACCACCACAATATATCAAATGAAACACTAATAGCTTTTATATGAGTCTATTAACATAGGAATTTTGTCTATGTTGTCCCACTTCAGAGAAAATATTATAATCTTTTTATACTATAACCCCATAATTCCTACTTGTGCATGCAAAAGCGTTTAAGCCATTAAAATAATGACAGCACATTTTTTTCGCGTGATAAAATTATTCAATTGAAAAATTTAACAACTAAAATGAATTTATAATTCCTATAAGATTGAGATTCAGATCATATAACTTTTATAATAATACTCGCACTTTTAAATGTGGCTTTGCCTTCACTATACCCATAGTAACAATTTGATGTTTTGGTCATTCAATAATTATGTATCAGTTTAACATATTGGCGCACTTATCCCAAATTACCATTTCCAAATGTTCACATACAATTTGAAAATAAATGAGAATTTTCACAAGGTGCGATATTAACAAGAACTAAGCATAGATATGTATATAAAAATATATAGGGGGTACTTTAAGCAGGCCTACAGAAAACATACTTAGATATATAAAGATATTTATTTTTCCTTAAGGACCACTCTCTGTTTATTTGGAATTGCTCTTCTATTGATGGTTCCTATAATAGGAAGATACCAAATTTACAAATATCGTTATTCTCCTCCTCTATTGATGGTGATTTTTGCTACTTTTGCTGAATACCTAATGAAATCAAAGCCATTTTCCAATACACGCACGTATATACATTATACAACACAAAAAGGAGCATAATACCATTTACCTTATCGATTTGGTTTATGTAAATTAGATTTTTTTTCCATTTTTTTTCCTTCATCGTGTCTCATTCCCTTGGGATATCTTTTCAGTTTTTTTTTTTTTTTTTTATTTCAAACTGAAAATGGGTTTCCTTATATTTCTCTGAATTTTCCATTTTTCCTGCTAAAGAATCCAATATGGAATCAAAGTTCACAGTTACACACCCTATTGGTATTCGTATTGGTCTATAGCCATAGCAAGTGATTTAGACACAGGTATCCCTATACTTACGCCTACTTATGCTATGTAGGTATATATTTATGTAAAAATGTATTATATTTATGCACCATGTCAAAAGAACGATAAGAAATACATTTGAATCGTTAATTTTATTATTTTGATATTATTTTCTTTGTGCCGCATCTTTTGAGAGCGATATTTATATTCAAAAATGGACAAGAAAACATTTTTAATTTTTTTTTTTGTATAATGGGGGAACAGTATATCAAAATAATATATTCAAATTGAAAAAAAAAAAAAACAAAAAACGACTTTGAAATTGTTTGTTTAGTATATTTTAAGATAAAAAGAGTGATTAAACACTTTTTGAATTTATTATTGTGAGAACTATTTCAGGTTGGGTAGCTCCTTGTCTCTGTTGATGAATTTTAATTCAGAAGTTAGATACATTCAAGTAAAACATCATCTGAAAAAATATTTTTTTAATAACAAAAAACACTTAATTTTAATCCTTCTCAGATAATAATTAACACTCGGCCGACTAGTTTTTAATAATAGCACCAACTCGTAATTATTTTATGTTATAAAATAAGATCCTTTTTAAGATGTATTTATTTCGAAAAAAAAAAAATCATAATATTATGTATCCAGTTTGTCATTCAATAATCTTTTTAAGAATTAAATCAGAAAAGAGGTTAAGTCTAGTCTGAGTGCATGGTTTAAGTTAAAACTGATCGTGCATAATCCTGTGGTGAATTGATGAAATTTCTATAGATACAATTTCAAATTGATTTATCAACTGATGCAGCAAGGAACTTATAGAACAAGATGGTGGTGAAAGAGTCATTTTTAGAGTTTTGAAGAGGCAGCTTCGCCCATATAATTAAAGGAAAAATCAAAATGAATGCAAACACAAAAGTTATCCTTAAATTACAGGTTAATTGTTACAAACACTCTTTCTGCTTGGAGGTAAAAAATTTATTTTTTGGGTAGAAAATAAATATTGTTTGTATTGTTTAGTTGCAATTCGAAGGTTTTCTTTTCACAGGCGAGATTATTAGGTTTCCATTTGATGACTTTATTTATTGGTCACAAACAACTTAAACGCTTGGTGCCTTTTATCGCTTTTGGCAAACAATTTTGTCCTTGTGGAAAAGATTTTTTTCTTTCAGTGTTTACATCGAAAACAATATTTAGCAAACATAATTCGGTTTCTAAAATTCTGTATTCCGAAATACAGACATTTTTTATATGAACCTTTTCAAGGGATCCAAAACAAGCTGGGAGCTGACCGAAAGTGGCTTACATTTTATGTTTTCCGTTTCTGTTTTGTGATGTTAATTTTTGACATTTGGGCTCAAAATCTCTTTGGTCAATTGCATTTAATTTATGTTTGTTATTTTTTTTTTTTATAAATAATGTAGATATGTAACTACTTAATTTCCAAAACTAAATTTTTGCAAGTTTGTTCTAAATAATATCAACTAAAGTAATTAGTATTTAGAGTATATGAATTTTTTAAAATTTGCAAAAAAAACTGAAAATTTGAACTCCAAATTCCTATCATGGATGGTTGCTAAGAAAATTAAGATCATGTTAACTCTAAAGTGGTGTTTCAAATGAGGGTTTTAACACGTTTGTTTAATTCTTTTCTTAAACGGCATAGAAAACTGCAAACTTGAAACCTTACTGCAAGTGCCATAGCTATTCGTTTTTGTTCGGGGGAAAGAAATTTTTCTAAATTTAACATCTATTTACGAAAATTTTGCCTTTCATCAAAGAAGTCGATAATATAGATAAAATTAGAATAGAATACCCATTATACCCACTCACAGACAATATCTGGCCTGACGCGGAGGGTAGTCCATACATTTTTTCTGTTTTCGATTGCTTTTAAATTTTTTCTTTATTTTTTTTTTTTATTATTTCATATATTGGAAAAACGCTTAAGTGGTGGGGGGGGGGGGGGGGGGTAAAGACCCCCTAGCCCTTACGTTGCTACGGCACTGCTTACTGGAAATTGCTTGAACGGTTGCTAAGAAAAGCTCTATCATGTTAACTTCACAATTCAGTAGGACCATGAGATAACACCCACTATTTTTATTGAACTCCAAAATCCAGGAAATAAATAAAAAAAAATGCAAAAAACCTGCAAATTCATATCGTGGACCCATTAGTTTACGTAAGATAGACAAAAACGTGTTTACGACAACCTGTAAAGTTTTTTTAAAAGGGAACAATTTTAAATTATTTTGAAATAAACATACATATTAATATTATCATACAGAGTTTTTATTTATTCTAAATATTTCTTTTTGTGTTCATATTAAGTTTCTATTATTTTTCAATAAATTAATAACATACTAAAATATGAGATGAGGGAATATAGGTATATTTTATGTATCACGCTTATTCATACTATACCTTATGCATAATAAGTGCCTTTTGAAGAATCTTTTGTTTATAATAAGGCAATTAGGCGAAAAAAAATGGGTCTCGCAATTCCGTCCGTCTTTCTGTCTATCTGTCTCGCCTACATCGAAATGGGGACCAAAAGAATAATTTCTGCCTACATTTCTTCGAAAAATAATTGAATAATTTATTCAAAACTTTAAAATTTTTTGTTAGAAAGATTGTTTGTTTCCCTCTAAAATCTTTTTAGTATTTTAACTACTCCAGAATTGTGAAAAAAGTGGAAAGAAATTGTTCTTTTCGTTTCCATTTTGATGACGATTTCACAATTTTTATGAACCATACAATTTGTTCTTTTAGTTGGTTTGTATTAATTTGATCATTCGGTACACGGAAACAGTTTAGTGGACCGATTTGAAATTTTGCAGATATACTGTTGGTCTATAGCTCTTTAAAATGACTTACTAAATTAAGTCTTGTAACCAATATTTGTAAAGCGCAGTGAAAGATTTACTAAAAGTCTTTAAAAAGTCTTTTTCTATAGCTTTTCTTAATCTTACGGTAAGTAATCATAATAAAATTTTATCAAGATCTCGTAAAAAATTAATTCCAGTTTTAAAAACTGCCCTTAAATTTTCCGTGTCGGCATTTCTTTGCTGGAGATTTTGGTAACCAAAATCAAAAATCTCTTCTTTTCATTCAAGGCCATATATACTTCTGAAAAAAATTTTAGAGCGCCGAAAATAGACGACATTAAATTTAAATGAACAAGTTTTCGAATCAATACAATTATCTGGCTCAACAAAAAAAAATTTAATTTTTCACTTGTTATAAAATTTTTCAATACAAAAAACATAGAGCTATAGAATGCTTTATTGCTTTATGTTTCATCTCATCAATACGATCACTTTCCACAGAGATACAGCTTTTCAAAAAAAAAACACTAGGTTAGGTAAAGAATAAGGTCCTAATGAGAATTCTCAACAAATCCTGTGTACGTGTTAGTTTGCAGAAATGTTAAAGAATTATAATTTTTTGCCGAATGCGAAAGGCTTAGATGAGATTCCTTTTTATCATGACAAGGGGTAGATGTTCCCTGAAAATTGGCGAGAAGCGAGGAGGGAGAATAAAAAGCTCATGAAAAACTATAGGGCCTAATGACTTACAACTTTCAATCATTACTGGTGTGCGTGTCTGCAGGAATGGAAGGGACCTACAGTTTATATCCGAACGGCTAATGTGAGCAGCACTTTACTATATGACAGGAGATATACTCTTGGAGGATTTGTCACTTCCTCGCAAAAGGCAGTACCTAAACAAAATTTTTTGTTAGTTGTCAAAATCTAGGAATCGAACCCAGACCTCAGAGCTACTATTAGATTAGAGAATACGACAAAATTTTCTTTAATGCCTTATATGCTGCGGTTACGTCCAAGGTTATTTTCTTCACGAATATTAAATAAGACCACAAACTTTTTTGTATTTTCTTTGTAAGACAAGCTTTTCTTGTAAAAATGTCTTCATTCTTTAAACGATCAATTATATGTATATGGACAGACCATATCACGATTTATAGGATCATGTATATTATGTTCCGCAATCAAAATTCTCTTAAATATCTAATTTAACTGTCCAATAAACAATCAAAAAATATTTATACTGCTCCTCATAACTGTCTATTTTGGATAACATGCATTTGACAGCTTCTATCAACAAAAATTTTGTGTTTAAAATGAATTTGGTTATAATATCGAATTAAAATGCACTGCGTTCCATCACTATCATTGGTTTCCGTTTAGGTTGCATTTATATCTTATTAATTTTTTTTCTGTCTGGCTGAATATACTTACTTTGAAATAAAAAACAATAAATTTATATTCAATGTTTGATAGCCATTTGTATTCCCCTGATATCATATGCTATACACTTCACACTTCACGCTCCCATACATACCTATACTTAAACGACTAGAACAACGACTGTCTATTGAAGCATTAGGGTATAAGGTTCTATACGAGATTGTAGTCATATAGTAGTCAACATTCACTCCTCCTGATGGTATCTTTAAAGTGAAGTATAGTAAGTACAAGAACTTGGAATATACAGGAACTGTCATCGATTTCCTTATATCACAGATTTACGATCATTTATCACAGCAATTTTATTAAAATGTTATATGTACCTATATGTAATGTATTTACAGGGTATTTTGTTTTTTATTAAACTTTATTGTGAGAGTTATTTGAAAGAGAGCCTAACTATTTGATTCTTAAGTTTGAAATAAGTATCGGCTAAACATCTATCAATTAGGAAAATAGGCAGGTATCAATACGAACAGAGATTGCCAATTCTGATAATTTACTTAAAGTATGTGACTTTTATTTTATTTTTAACGAGAAATTTGGCCTTTTTATTTTTCAATAATATTAATTTCTTTGTCAAATTTTTTAATATTTGTTTCATTTTTTTAATATGAAAATGTTCAATGCGCCTTACTTAGTTACTTTAGATGGCGCTCAGAGCCCAGGATGGACTACGGCCTCAACCAACAAGCCCCTCCAGCCAGCTTGGTCCCTAGCTAGCTGCCTCCAGTTACGCACTGTTGAGGTCGTTCTCCACTTGTGTGCGCCACCTAAGGTGGGGCCTTCCTCTGCTGCGCAGACCGTCAGGGGTGGATTCAATTATTGCTCAAATGCCTCTTTAGCCCGAAGAAACAGCGATTGGTAAGAGTAATTCTGCGTTTGATCTCTGCGCTGATGTAATTTTGCGATGTTATAGTGGTCCTTGACGACTTCGAAGTTGTATCTATCCATCGTGACGTTTTGCCCGAGTCGACGATGTTGAGATTCTTTCCTCGATAATAGCATATACTTCGTCTTGTCCTCATTAACAGCCAAACCCATTTTCGCCGGCTCCGATTCAATACTTGCAAAAGCGCCGGTAACAGCTCGCTTCGTTCTCCCAATTATGATGCCAATATTATCTGCATAAGCAAGTAGTTGAACTTTTAAAAAATTGTACATCTATTGTTGACTTGCGAGTTACGTACAATTGCTTCAAGAACGATGTCAAACAGGTTACCTGATAACGCGTCGCCTTGCCTAAAACCTTTCCGACATTAAAGGGTTCGGTGGTGTTCCTGATGCCGACTTTGACGGAGCAGCGAGATTTCTCCATCGTCATCCTGCACAAGCGGACGAGTTTGGCAGGTATGCCGAGATGCGAAATGGGTCTGTTTAGCTCGTCTCTGTCTACGCTATCATAATATGCGACTTTGAAATCGATAAAGAGGTGGTGTGTATCGATTTGAAACTCCTGGTTTTTTTTCCAAAATCTGTCGGAGTGTGAACATTTGATCGACGGTTGATTTGCCGGGCCTAAAACCACATTGATAGGGGCCGATCAGATCGTTGACAAACGGTTTTAAGCGATCACAGTATAGATGACAGGATTTTATACGCGACGTTGAGGAGACTTATACCTCTGTAGTTGGAACAGGTCAGAGCATTCCTTTCATAGCATACTTTCTTCCGACCAAATTTTGGAGATAAGTTGGTGTATACTCTCTACCAAGTCATCTCTCCCTGCTTTGAATAGCTCGGCTGGAAGCCCATCCGCACCAGCAGCATTGTAGGCTTTAAGCTTGGCTATCGTTAACCGCACTTCAGTTCAGTGCGCCTACAAAATAAAAAATTCAGACAGCAAAAATCCAGCCAATGTTCCTACTCAAAACAAAAAACACCCTGTACTTGTCCTTTTATTTTATACTGGTTTTTCTATCTTATATTAGTTTCCATAAAGGTAAAGTACATCGCATTTGCTTCTAGGACAAGAGTGACAATGTAGGTAGGTAGTGGAGGAAGGCGTGGTATGATAACAATATGGCAATGAATTAATTTGACTGTTAAAGTACTATTTTGCACGCAAGTACATTATATAGTATCTGCAACACGCTTTTTCCTAATGGCCTCGAATAAATTCTTGTTGTCTTTTTTTTTTTTATTTTTATTTTCTTCTTATTTGGAATCAATTTATTTATTCGAGTCAGACAGACATGGGGAGGGAGTTGGCTGGAGCACTTGTTTTCTGTACTGAGTATAGCTTCTTCTATAAATATTAAATAGTACTTGCAACGGCCATAAAAATATGAACAAAAGGCTTTTTGCGTACCTATCTGTCCCAATAAGTGGTGCGTTAAGACTATAAAGCTATTTTTGTTAACCGCACGTATTATGTACTGTACACTTGTAAAGGTAATTAATCAAAATATAAAATCTGTTTTGAGTTTTTGAAGCAATACCAAATAAAATCTACAATATATCGACAGGTACAGGTTTTAGTTATAATCAAGGAGACTTATTCAATATGCATATACAGGGTGAGGCAAAAGGTATGAACCGGTTTTAAAGGGATGTAGAACAATTCAACTTAGAGAAATATATTGTTTAATTCAGTACGGAATCTGGTTTTTTACATTAAGTTTTAAAGACGATATCACGTAGGTGGTGGTCGTCAGCCGCGATGCACCCTTGGAGGCGAATTCTTAAGTTTTCAACCGCTTCTCTGCACATTTCGATGGGTATTGCCGCAACTTCTTCTCTGATTCTGTCCTTAAGTTCTTCCAGGGTATGTGGACGAAGTTTAAAAGCTTTTTCCTTTATGTACTCCCAAAGAAAAAATAAATAAATGCTCAAATCTGGTGAGCGCGCAGGCTACTCCACGTCACCCCTCAAAGAGACGAGGCGCTGGGGGAACACTTGCCTCAATCTCGCCATTGAAATCCTACCAGTGTGGGATGCAGCCCCGTCTTTTTGGAACCAGATGTCTCCCAGATTAGTTGCTTCACTCAATTCTTCCAGCTCGGGTTCAAAAAACTCTTCCAACATTGTCACACAGAGCGCTCAGCGGTGAAAGTGACGGTTCGCCCATTATCCTCGAAAAAGTAAGGACCAATTGCCGAAGGAGTTGCTGTTGAACCAGTTTTTTCCAATGTCATAGCCCAACATCTAACTGCATTCCCGCCAGGGACGTTTCCCCCAACAGGGATATTGAAGTGCTGTCGGAAGGATCTCTGCGTGGCGATAACAGAACGGCCATTTTCAAAAAAGTCATGACAGCAAACCCACGATGCTCTCCCGTCCAAACCATGGTTGCTATTGATAACTAGACTCTCTCACTGCAACTACGAGATCCCTCCCCTTTCCCCACCCCAACCACAGGCCGAGCGCCAGCCGGTCAAATCCAGTTCTTCGCCCCACCCTGTAGAAGAATCTAGCTTAAAGAAGAGAGTTCCTTGGATTTTTGTGGAATTTCTTGGTGTTTATAAGAAATTGAAGATTGAATAGTAGCTGTGGCATGATGGTTAGTGCAATGGACTCTGTCATGCCGGAGGTCTAGGTTCGATACCCAGTCTCGCCACCTAATAATTTTAAAAAATAAAACGGCTACTGCCTCTTGCGAGGAATTGACAAAGCTTCCTAGAGTATCTCTTGTTCGAATAAACTGTTCGGCAATAAACTGTTAGGTCTCCTCTTTTCCTGCAGATACCCTCGCAGAAACACACAGAGAGAGTTGTAAGTCACTATAGGCCCTAGCTCTTCACCAAATTTATTTTATTTCTAGGCCGTTGAATATAAGTCAATGGTTTTGTATTAAAAATATGAAATTTAGTGGATAGTTTCTTTGCTTTTAACTAATACTACTTTTACCTACTTTTGCCTACCAAACATAAGGCCCTACGTCACTTTATGCTGTGGCGCCACTGGCAATATTTGAGGCAATGTCAATTTCAATGGCGATGGCAATTAATTGCTTTGGTGGGGCATTTCATGGCCAGGCAATTCCATCAGTTGCCAAAAAGTTCACGTATACAAATGGGCGACAGCGACCTGCCTACATTTAGGTACTGTTTTTGATAATATATAAAATTTTAATTTACTAATTTGTGGTCACTCGTATTCATATTTTCACTTTTTGTTTCAAAATGAAGGAGAAATCATTCAAAATCGTGGAGAAACCATTTTGTAATAGACGAAACCTCACATTCTTTGCCTCGTTGAGGGAAATCAATAATTGCCCTTCATCTTTCTTTGCCATTGCCAAAGTGACTCCATTGGCAAATTCGAGGCAATGGCAATAAGGGAAGAAATTTATTGCTTCAAAAATTGACAATGGAGCCACTGGGTAAGGAAAGCGCCTTATGGCCATAATGTTCAAATATGCCCTTGTCACTTTTTGAAAGCCTCATATCGAGCATATTCGGCAAATTATCGTAAACGTCACTTTCCTATTGTCACATAAAGTTAATTATTTCATTTTTTCCTGTACAACAGAAGCAATCGGACCTTTTTTCATCTGTCAAATAACAGTATTTTTAATAATGTTCAATGCTGAAATTTGGCCCAATTGGTTTCGTTACTGAGCAAACAAAAAACAAAATTTCGCTTACGATACTTTTTATTTTTGTCGCTTACGATAATTTGGCGAAAAGGGTTGATATGGCCATATTTCAAGATATATGGCCTTAAAGCCCTTCCGCACTATCCCATCGAGTATTAACATAATGTCAAAAAAAAGTGGGATAGAATTTACTTCCGACTGCCAAAATTATGTGAAGAAAATGATTTTCACCTACATCAACTTAGCAGGTCACTTTGTCCGTTGCAGATTAAAAACTATATAGTAATTAGTTGCTACTTAATTGCTAATTAGTTACGCAAAAAAAATTAATTGCTATTTTGGTTTGCGAGGAAATGGGTGTCCTTATATGATGACGTCATCCCTGTTTATTTGAAAACGAAAAAAGTGATTCTATTTTATTTTGCGTAACTAATTACCAATTAAGTAGTTTTCAATATATATCCACTTTTGGACCTTTTATACACCAAGCAACATTTTTACACAAAGCAACAGAGCAATTAATTTTGTTTTTGCGTAACTAATTAGCAACTAAGTAGCAACTAATTACTATATACTTTTTAATATGTAACGGAAAAAGTGACCTGCTAAGTTGATGCACATATATGATTTTCATATTTTGCTTCCATACACGCTTGCATCCAAATTCGAAACAAATCATTTCACCATAACCTTAAACCACCAAGTTTAACTTAATTTAATCTAATAAAAGATATTGGAAGGATTTAAACAATTTTTTTTAATAATAGAAATAATTGCCTATTTTATTTAATAAACGTAAAACGTAGATCTAGTTCCAGGGATAAAAATCGTGCAGACCGGTATTATTTTCAATTAATTTTCAATAATATGAGGTAGATTTATGATCTATATAAATATGAATTTTTAAACTCAGCTTTTTCAGAAAACAATTAGATATTGTTATCCCAAAACCTCACTATTATAGCTGGGCTATTATAAAAGAATAAAACAATATCAAGTCAAGAACTTTGAAATTTAGAATTAAGGGTCTCAAAGTTCCAACTCGGCCCCACTGTGCAACGTTCTTTTTTATTTACCTATATAATAATTTAGTTTTTATTTTTTTTATTATAAGAGCAAGTTTATGCAACCCACTCGTAAAATTTATTTTTATATGACCGAGTTTATTTGCCTCATTTTGTTTCTATTAAAAAAAAATAGAATTTAATTTGCATTAGCCAACATACACCTTAGTTTATTTGCACTCAAATATTCAATAAAAAATTATTAAATCTAATTATTCAGCGAATCATAACTAATTCTAATGCACATACCTAATTGAGCTGCAAAATTATTTTAATTAATTTATAATTATTTTGTTTTCTTTTTATTTCAGAATATGAATCTTTATAGTGGATAATGTAAGTATACCAACATTTTTGAAACATTGTTATAAATTTTTAAATGAATAATTATAACTAAAAAACCAAAAATACATAAAAAAATTAAACCATTCAAACTATTAAAAAACAAACAAAAATGTTTTCTTTTTGAACATTAAAAAAAAATCACCATTAATAATGAATAAAATAAAAAAAAACACAACTTTAATAATATTTCATACAATTAAATATTATTAACCTTCATTTAAGATTAAAATAAACAAAACAAAAATAAAACTATTTTATTTATTTTTGACTACCTAATATATTTTTTTATATTATCTCACTCATTTTTGATACTGACGTCACACTAAAATACTACAAAATTATTATAAATTTCAGTTATAAATCTTATTTCAAGATTAATGTGGGTAATAAAAAAGATTCCAAAGAAACTCATAAAATAAATTACTTAAAAATTGTATGTTGTCATTCGTGAATCACAAATTTATTAATGGTTCGGAAAATAAAAATAATTTTTCAAGTATCAAGTATTTGAATATTTTTTAAAGTCAAAGATGAAAAAATAACAACAAATTAGGGGTATATTCATAGTTGTGTGAAATTAAGGGTGTTTTTTGTACAAAGATTATACTATCGCATCAAGGACGCTGCCAAACTGTGACATGGGGTGGTATGCATAAAATTGTAGTACTTACTTCAAAGTTTAAGTAAATACTAAAATTTAAGTAGAAGCTCCGATTTTTAGTATTTACTTCGTTTCGTATGCATAAAAAAAGTTTTTACTTGATTGGAAATACTTTAAGGTAAAACTGAATACATTTATGTAAATACTAAAAATTTATCGAAATACGTAGTACCTAAATGAAATCATAAACGAAAAATTTCTTTCTGCTTTGCTTTTTGCAGTAGGAATGCTGTTCAGTGAGCGAAATTGAATGTAGCAGATTATTTGGAGAGGTCTCCGCGCTTTTTTCACACAAAATTAATTACCTGGATCATAATAGCTTTCTGTGCCTTTTGTATGTTGTGTGTTTTTTGTTTGTTTTTGCAATTGGTGACATTTTCAATGGGTATTTTTTCCGTGTGGTGGGTTTCGGAAACATTTCGCTGTAGTGTTGGAGACCAATGAAAAATTTCGTTTCAATTGCAGCAGCTTACTATAGGCTTTGATTGCTCCTCAGTTCGATGGAAATAATTTTATTCAAGTTATTTATTCTAGAGACAGTGCTCAGGTCAACGCCTATATCTTCTTCGCCAAGCCCAGTATGAAATCTAGGATCTCCAATGTATCCCAAAAAAATCCGCACCTTTTCGAGATGGGTAGTAGCACCTCCCTTTGTTTCAGTTTGAAAACCTTTGAAATTAATTATTATGATAATAATAATGAGTAAAGTCTCTTAGTATTGCACCTTTAAAAACTACCAAAAGTAGATGCCATGGAATTTTCAAAAAAAAAAAAAAAATTACAAATATTCTTCCAAAAAAAGTTTTTACTCTTATTTAAAGTAAATACTTATTTTCTGGTAGTAGCCGTGGCGTGATCGTTAGTGCGTTGGACTGTCATGCCAGAGGTCTAAGGTTCGATCCCCAGCCTCGCCACCTATTTATCTAAAAGAAAAAACGGCTACTGCCTCTTGCGAGGAATTGACAAATCCTCCAAGAGTATCTCCTGTCACAGAAAAGTGCCGCTCGTTAGCCGTTCGGATTCGGCAATAAACTGTAGGTCCCCTCCATTCCTGCAGATACGCACACAGGAATGGTTGAGAGTTGTAAGTCACTAGGCCCTATAGTTCTTCATGAGCTGTTGTGCCATCAAATTTAAATTTAATTTAACTTATTTTCTGGTATTTACTCCATTTTAATGCATACCCAGCTTAGTATGTATGTACTTAGAAAATCTTTAATGAATGTCACCCAATCCAACCCATTAGAGGCTGTAGATCACGGTACAGAGAAATAGAATTTCGCGGGACCCAATTATGTCAAGTTTGATGATAATCTCTAGTTTATACGAAGGCAAAACTTTAGCCCAGGTAAATTAGACTTTCACTTTGAAAAAATTCCAACAAAGATCAATTTCAAATTTTACAGGTGATCTCTAGGTATTCAAGATGTCTTACGGCCATATTGATGGCTTTCTTCAAAGCTAGTTTTGAGCAAAAACTAGTTCTGTTCAGGTTTCGAGTTTTAAGTTTTTCACTAATTTTTATTACTTTGACACCTAAATCAAATTAGTATTTTTTTTTTTGAAAAAAGAGTGAGGCGCCAAAAAAAAAAATCTTTATAAAGTTTCAAAAAGATCTTGTAGAAAATCGGTTGAAATTTTCAAAACTGCCCTTAAATTTTCCTTTTACTTTTTAAAGATACAGCTCTTCAAAAAATACTAAAAATAAGTGAATTTTTTTGAACATTGTATTTTTTTTATCTCTGTAGTGTAAAAAAAAAAAATAAGAAGATCTTACTGTTGCCTCAAATTCCCGAGATTAGAGAAATTTCTTTTTTTCCAAATTTCAGATAATCATATCAGTAATGGATGCAATATAAGCACAATCATATTATAAGGTCAAGTTTTTTTTTATGGATTTAACATTTAACACTCATGAATGATAACATTAAATTTATATTATCTCTCGTATTATCTTCCTCATTTCAACTAAATTAATTAATTAAAAAAACATTAATCTTCTTTTTATGATAAGAAGCGAATTCAGTGCCTACAAAATACTTAATCACTTCTTGGGGGTTAGAAGATAAATATTAACCTGAGTCTTTAAATGGTTTCTTTTTTAATTTTAAATATTCTTTGTTTCAAATAAATCTTTAATTTATAACTCTCGAATTAAATCTCTTTTATTACTTGTTTTTTTTTCAATATGATTTTTTAATTAACGATAATAGCCACATTTAAAATTATTCCAAGAAAAAAACAAACGATGATTTTCGTCAATAATTATAAACAGGTATATCTATGTACCGAGTCATAGCCACTATGAGATGGAAAAAACAAACCCAACAAGACGTGCTAAAGTTGAGTCAGTACAAATATAGAAAAAAATCGAAAAAAGTTAGGTAGGTAGATATTATTAAAAACAAAAAAAATAACTACTTGCAGGCTCATTAAATAAAGGATAACTTTCAATGCCACACATGTAATAAAAACACAACTGTTGGGTAATATTTTTCGCCATCACCTTCTATAATCTTACATAAGATATTAAAAGAAAAGGATTTCTGAATGTCACCAGCCACTTGATTTCATGGCATCTAACTCGTATATTGTCTCTCATCGACAGGTACATCGCAAATCCTTTCACAAAATTATTATCTCCACTACTCAAGGACACGAAAATCATAAAAAAACACACTTTACTAGCTTGGTTTAGAAATTTTTAAAAATTTATGTTTTAATTGCTGTGTCCAAAATATGACGAAAAAGAAGAAACAATTCATCAAACAATAAAAAAGGATTTTAATGCGTCAAAGTGTTCCTCGCAAGGTGTCCTTGATTTAAGGTTGCAGAACATATATACCCATTATGCTGAAATACGGGAAATTTAATGTTCAATGTTCTCCGTTGTTCCATTATTATTGCCTTTTTATTATCGTTCCATGGTTGTGTGATAGTGTTAATTGCTTTACGGTTACTCAACTACTTTAAAAAAAAAAAGTTGAAATTGAAAAGGAAAATCAAGCATTTCCCGAACAAAATACCTGCATCGCAGCCATCAAACTGTAGGGCGATGGTGGCGGCATCGAGTTGTAGCAGCAGCAGGTTTTGTTTTTAATGCAGTTTGAACTTGGTGACTTTTCTAAGTCATTTTCGTGCGTTTATACTTATGTAAGGGAGGGGAGAACAGAGTTTAATTGGCTCTATGCACAAATTGAAGACTGGGACAAATAATGTCTTCTCCTCGACACCTAGGCTTATATAACACTTTATGTTGGAACAGTATTGACGGAACGAAATCATTCATAATTCATTTAATCGTGTCTCGTAAAGGTTTTTTTTATTAACAATAAAATAACACTT